>CM055121.1:18384546-18984546 GCA_029206835.1 Rana muscosa | reverse complement strand
AGATCACAGAGACTACCTGAGGTTCCTATGGTATGAAAACAATGACTTTACCAAAGATGTCACAGAATACAGGATAAAGGTACATGTGTTCGGGAACAGCCCCTCTCCAGCTATAGCCATCTACAACCTGAGACGAGCAGCACAGGAAGGTGAAGAAGAACAAGGCACAGATGCCAAACAGTTTGTTATGAGAAACGTTTATGTGGACGATGGACTCGCTTCTTTCTCTAGCAATGAAGAGGCTATCGACATCCTGAAGAGAACAAGGGAGATGTTAGCAGAATCTAACATAAGGTTACACAAGATAGCGTCCAACAGTAGCAAAATCATGGAAGCGTTTCCCTCAGAGGACCGTGCAAAAGACCTCAAGGACCTGGATCTAGGAACAGATTCACTGCCCCTTCAAAGAAGTTTAGGGCTCAGTTGGGATCTGAAAACCGACAGCTTTACATTTAGAGTATCCAGAGAAGAGAAGTCGTTCACGAGAAGAGGTGTCTTGTCCACGGTCAACAGCCTTTATGACCCGCTAGGATTTGTAGCCCCCATAACCATGCAAGGCAAGGCTCTTCTGAGAGAAATTGCTACTGAACATGAACAAAGTGAATGGGATACACCTCTACCTAAGGAGAAAGAAATGCAGTGGAAGTTGTGGAAGGACTCATTAATAGAGCTTGAACAACTTATCATCCAAAGGTCATATGTCCCTGTTTCTCTGTCTGCCACGAAGCAAAGAGAATTGTGTGTATTCTCAGATGCATCTACTATGGCTATAGCAGCTGTAGCCTACCTTAGAGTAATGGACTTTGAAGGACAAAGTTATGTTGGGTTTATCATGGGAAAGTCCAAACTAGCTCCACGTCCTGCTCACACGGTTCCACGTTTGGAGCTTTGTGCTGCTGTCTTAGCAGTGGAGATGGCAGACATGATCATTGCTGAACTGGACATTGAAATTCATGCAGTGAAATTTTACACAGACAGCAAGATTGTGTTAGGATATATTCACAATGCTTCGAGAAGATTCTACATGTACGTGTCAAACAGAGTGATACGCATCAGAAAGTCCACACGGCCAGAACAGTGGCACTACATCAGTATGGATAAAAATCCAGCCGATCATGGGACTAGACCGGTTCTAGCAGCTGTCCTGAAGCACACTAACTGGTTCTCAGGACCATCCTTTTTGACTAGATCAGAAACCGAAGAGACCACTCAGTTTGAGACATTTGAACTTGTAGAACCAGATAATGACAAAGAAGTACGTGCACAAGTAACAGCGTATAGTACCATAACTACTAGAGGCAACCTTGGCGCACACAGGTTTGAAAGATTCTCCAGTTGGAAGTCACTCATTCGAGCTATAAGAAAGCTTATTCACCTAGCCAAATCCTTCTGTAGAGCTACAAACACTGACAAGTGCAATAGCAATCATCTTATGCAAGCCGAAATTATCATCATTAGATGTGTTCAGCAAGAAGTTTTCAAAGAAGACATCAAGTGCCTTCTTAAAAGAGAAGAGATCTCCAAACACAGTACACTCAAAAAACTGAACCCAATATTTGATGAAGATGGAGTGATAAGAGTTGGAGGTCGCTCGTCAGCAGTTGATATGACAGTCGAAGAGAAACATCCTTTTATAATACCCTTAGTTCCAGTGTCTACCGATCCAGAAATGCCGACAGTTTTGACACCTGCAATGCTTTTGACCCAGAAGATGGAAACAGTGACAGCTCCCACAGGAGATTTTGGTCTCAAAGATCTTTACACCAAGCAATGGAAGCAAGTTCAGAGTCTTGCAGACATCTTCTGGAATAGATGGAAACAAGAGTACCTGGTGACGCTCCAGTCATGCAGAAAATGGCAAATTGACAAGCCTAACCTACAAGTCGGAGATGTCGTCCTACTAAAAGACGCTCAGGTCCACAGAAAAGAATGGCCAGTTGGACTCATTGTCGAGACTGTACCTAGTAATGATAGTAAGGTTAGAAAGGTCAAAGTTAAAGTCATGAGACAGGGCACCCCTAAGGTGTACTTTAGGCCTATCTCTGAAGTTGTTTTACTTCTTAACCACTTAAGCCCCGGACCATTTTGTAGCTAAAGGACCAGAGGTGTTTTCAGAATTTGGCACTGCGCTGCTTTAACTGGAAATTGTGCGGACATGCAATGTTGTACCGAAACGAAATTTGCGTCCTTTTCTTCCCACAAATAGAGCTTTATTTTAATAGTATTTGATTGCCTCTGCGATTTTTATTTTTTGAGATATAAACGGAAAAAGACTGAAAATTTTGAAAAAAAAAAATATATATATTTTCTACTTTTTGTTATAAGAAAAATCGAATAAACTCAATTTTAGTCATACATTTAGGCCAAAATGTATTCAGCCACGTCTTTAGTAAAAAAAATGTCAATAAGCGTATATTTATTGGTTTGCGTAAAAGTTATAGCGTCTACAAACAAGGGTAAATTTTCTGGAATTTACATAGCTTTTAATTTATGACTGCCTATCTCATTTCTTGAGGTGCTAAAATGGCAGGGCAGTACAGTACAAACCCCCCCCAAATGACCCCATTTTGGAAAGTAGACATCCCAAGGAAATTGCTGAGGAGGCATGTTGAGCCCATTGAATATATATATTTTTTTGTCTCAAGTAATTGAATAATGACAAAAAAAAAAAGAAATTACAAAAAGTTGTCACTAAATGATATATTGCTCACACATGCCATGGTTATATGTGGAATTGCACCCCAAAATACATTTTGCTGCTTCTCCTGAGTACGGGGATACCACATGTGTGGGACTTTTTAGGAGCCTAGCCGTGTACGGGGCCCCGAAAACCAAGCACCGCCTTCAGGATTTCTAAGGGCACAAATTTTTGATTTCACTCCTCACTACCTATCACAGTTTCGAAGGCCATAAAATGCCAAAATAGCACAAAACCCCCCAAATGACCCCATTTTAGAAAGTAGACACCCCAAGGAAATTGCTGAGAGGCATGTTGAGCCCATTGTATATTTTTTTTTCTTGTCCCAAGTGATTGAATAATGACAAAAAATATATAAAAATTACAAAAAGTTGTCACTAAATGATATATTTCTCACAACTGCCATGGTTATATGTGGAATTGCACCCCAAAATACATTTGCTGCTTCTCCTGAGTACGGGGATACCACATGTGTGGGACTTTTTAGGAGCCTAGCCGCGTACGGGGCCCCGAAAACCAAGCACCGCCTTCAGGATTTCTAAGTGCACAAATTTTTGATTTCACTCCTCACTACCTATCACAGTTTTGAAGGCCATAAAATGCCAAAATAGCACAAAACCCCCCCAAATTACCCCATTTTGGAAAGTAGACACCCCAAGCTATTTGCTGAGAGGCATGTTGAGTATTTTACAGCTCTAATTTGTTTTTGAAAATGAAGAAAGAAAATAATTTTAATTTTTTTTTCCAATTTTCAAAACTTTGTGACAAACAGGGATGAGCCGAACACCCCCCTGTTCGGTTCGCACCAGAACCTGCGAACAGACAAAATGTTTGTGTGAACTTTAGAACCCTATTAAATACAATGGACTCGAACGTTCGAAATCTAAAGTGTTAATTATAAAGGCTAATATGCAAGTTATTGTCCTAAAAAGTGTTTGGGGACCTGGGTCCTGCCCCAGGGGACATGTATCATTGCAAAAAAAAGTTTTAAAAACGGCCGTTTTTTCGGGAGCAGTGATTTTAATAATGCTTAAAATGAAAAAATAAAAGTGAAATATTCCTTTAAATTTCGTACCTGGGGGGTGTGTATGATATGCATGTGAAGTGGCGCATGTTTCCCGTGCTTAGAACTGTCCCTGCAAAAAATGTCATTTTGGAAAGAAAAAAAGTCATTTAAAAAACTCACTCGCGGCTATTAATGAATTGTCGGCTCCCGGCAATACATTCAAAAGTCATTGATAAAAAAAAAAAAAAGCGTGGGGGTTCCCCAGAATTCAATTACCAGGCCCTTCAGGTCTGGAATGGATATTAAGGGGAACCCCGCCGAAAAATGAAAAAAAAAATTGACGTGGGGTTCCCCCAAATATCCATTCCAGGCCCTTCAGATCTGGCATGGATTTTAAGGGGAACTCCACCCCAAATTTTTAAAAAAATGGCGTGGAGTCCCCCTAAAAATCCATACCAGACCCCTTATCCGAGCACGCAACCTGGCCGGCCGCAGGGGAAAAGGGGGGGACGAGAGAGCAGCCCCCCCTCCCTCCTGAACCGTACCAGGCCACATGCCCTCAACATGGGGAGGATGTCCCCATGTTGATGGGGACAAGGGCCTCATCCCCACAACCCTTGCCCGGTGGTTGTGGGGGTCTGCGGGCGGGGGGCTTATCGGAATCTGGAAGACCCCTTTAACAAAGGGGACCCCCAGATCCCGGCCCCCCCCTATGTGAATTGGCAAGGGGTACACATTGTACACACTCATTAAAATGCAAATCAATTTATAACTTTTTTAAATGTGTTTTTCTGTAAATTCTTGTTGTTTTTCGGTCTCTCGCTGTTAAAATAAACCTACAATTAAAATTATAGGCTGATCATTTCTTTGTCAGTGGGCAAACGCACAAAATCAGAAGCAATTTGAATGCGCAAGTCGCGTGCGCATATGTAAACAGTATCCGAACCACACATGTGAGGTATTACATGAACGTTAGAGAGAGAGCAATGATTCTAGCACTAGACCTCTTCTGTAGCTCTAAACAGGTAACCTGTAAAGGCTTGTCAGAACATTTGGGGTTAAAAAGAATTACATATAGGCCTTTATGTTATGCATATTACATATTTTTCATATTGTTCATATTCATGTATATTATGAACGAGAGGGAGACCATCTTGTCTCTAAAGTTTAAAATAGCTCACGAGATGCTATGAACAACACTTTATATTCTGCTTTCCCTTTAAGGGGTTAACCCACATTTGCTATGTTTAAATTTATTTCCTGTCTCACAAGAAGGCATTGTTTTCCCAATCCATAAACTCAAAGCTTTGAACATTTAAGAAAATATACCAGCCTCCCCGGGTGGTAATTCAAAGGTTTGGACACTTGGTAAAATAAACAAGATAAGGGACTCTTGTTTCTAGGGAGTATAAAAAAAAGTAAAGTAGTATTTCAGAATAAGTTACAAAACGGTAGGGCTTATTCAAAATTTCTGTTGTGTTTCTCTTATAGTATATATCTATATATATATATATATATATATATATATATATATATATATATATATATATATATATATATATATAAACCCATATCTACATATATATATTATTACAAAATGTGACATCCTAGCGGTATTGATACTAGGAGCTGTATTTGTCAAAAGTAAGTTAAAAGTTATTCCAAATGACTTCAGCTTCGAGGAAAGTTAACAACCCATTAGCAGAGAGGTGGGAAGATGTTCCCAAGACATTACTCTGAGCCATTCGCCGAAATGTCTGGTATACTTGACACATTTTGACACCCTTAGACAATTAAGTGTGTTTTACTAAGTTAGATCAAAGGGTAGTCGTAAATTACCTTCGGCCTCCATGAAAATAACATTAGAAATTATTCCTTATACACCACTGCCCCTACAGGTTAAAAACAACATTGTTCAAGATGGCGTATATGTGGTTGCTAAGACAACCATCCAAAAAAAAAAGTTACCTAGTGATACGATACACACCCACTTTTGGAGTGAGATAAAAGTAGCAGCTGAGATAAGAAAAAGGGGGTCTGAAGGAAAAAAAAGAGGGGAGAGAGACCCTTGGGCTGAAGACCGGGAGTGATCGTAGGGAGCTGAAGAAGAGTTGATCTCTGAAGGCACTGACTCTCTGAAGCTGGAAGCAGATCTTAGAACGCCAACATGTAGCAATATTGGAAGGAGTCCTATGGGACTCATCATTGCCTCATAATGGAAGCTTCTCAAACAGACAGAACTTTAACCTGGTAACGTATTCATTTTGTTTATTTACCTGCTTTGGTAATGGAGTTGTTTTTGCATACACATAACTAAAACCATTTAAATATATATGGCAAAGCAATTTGGAATGGTATCATATTTTAACTGCAGTATAAATGAAATATTATTCCAAATATTAAAGACACATACCCTAATTTGGTTGTCTTTAAAAAGCTAGAGCCACGTGGTACAATGGTTTTATTATGATATATGTGTAAAAATGTATTCTCTCTAAATTTAATATAAGACTTGATGTCTTATCAAAGCCGTGTTCCTTATATGACCCTTGGTCTGGACACGTTTAAGAAGTGTAATCAGGAGATCTGTTGGTTTGAGAAAGAAAGTGTTAAAGAGAACAAAAGAGTGTTTACACCTTCCGTGAAGTAACGGAAAGACATTTCAAGAGCTACCAATTGTTAGATGTACAAGTATCATTTAAGTATTGAATTGTGAATATACCTTGTCATATAGAGCTTGCATAGAAATGTATGTAAATATTATCTGGACATAATCCATCAATTATCTCTGATTGTAGAAGTATATCCATTCAATTGTTTTATCACAACTTATACCTGATATTAATTTGCACTGTACTTTAGTTAATAAATATATATAATATTTTAAGCAATATTCATTTGTGTTACTTGTCTTCAAACTAGCATGGATTAAAGAACTTAGAATTTCTTGTTTAATATTGTAGGAAATCGGGAATCTCCAAAATTAAGATTTACCTATTTCCGCAATAATATTTTTTATATTTCAGTATAAACATTCTGACATATTCGTAGGCACTATGCTGAGATGCGTCAATGTTTCTGACATATATGGAGGCACCGCTTGAGATCTGTCAACGTTTGAAACAAGTGATATATTTGTGAAAAATTATATATATTTTATTGTCATAATTTTTGGAAAAAAAAAATATAAAATTTTTAAAAATTTATAATTTTTTGTTTGTTTTGCTATTGCCATTGTTAGTTGCAATATTGAAAAATGACAAATACTAAAGTTATTTTTAGTGCAGCCGGTCCTGCTGATGCAGAGAATGAAATTGATATGCATCACAGAAAAACCGTAGAGTTTGCAAAATATCAGGGGATGTCTTCTATCAGAGAAATTAAGACAGAACTTGGTCCCTGTAAGTCAGTTATTACTGCAAGAAGGACCATGTGTACTTTGGATTGTAAGCACAATCAAAGTACCAGAGGACTTTTAAAATCTCTCAAGAAAGCCCATTACTTGGCTAAGATCAACCCAGATTTTGAAAGCCATGGATTTTTCCAACTGTTTGATGAAGCTTTGCCAAATAAAATTAAAATTATTGTGGCCTGGGATTACTATCCCAAAAATGGATTGGATTGGCTGATAGAGCACCATCCGTTTTGCTGTTCTACAGAACAGTAAAGAAGCTTCAAGAATAAAATTTAAATATCCCGCTCAAATTATAGCTTAAAAAGGAGCAGGGATAAATTGAAGCTACAAAATATAATTAGCCTGGAATTGTTAAAAATTCCAATTCCCCCAATCAAAAGTTACACCCAGTTTTAAAAACTAAAAAAGTGAAATCTAGCTGAGGTGTTTAAATATTTAAATGTCTGTAATTGACCAAAAGAAAAAAACATGAGCAAGAGTAACATGTTTAAAGACATTTTTTTTTCTTTTCTCTAAAAGGAGTTTCACCCCCTCCTGTGGAAAAAGGAGGGGGGAGTTGTAAAGAGTAGAATGATCTTTGCAGCCAAAACCTTGTTAAGAACTGACAGGTTTTAGGAATGTGCCTGTGTGATGCAAAGGTTGGGGCTACGTGCTCTTGTTTATACAAACACACACAGCTGACAAAGTGTAACCAAAACTGTTACCCGTCATTTAAATTGTTTTCCTGGTTTTATATATTGTTTTCCTTACAGGTATTTTATAATAACAGGATACCATAAGAAGTTATTAGATAATTATCTAAGCAATTATTTTGTTTCAGAAACATTTATAATAAATCCAAGAATTTATTTTCTGAAAAATAACATCGGCTAAAATTATGTTTAAAGCTGACTTTGTAAACATTTTAGGCACTGCCCTGAAATCAAATAAAAATAAAAATCCCAGTTGAACTACAACTTAAAAGGGAATGAAGTCATGTACATTCCCGCATTTGTAGTTAATATGCCCAACGATCGATTACGTATTGGTATCGATCTATTAAAAAATAAATAAGTGTTTTTAAATCCTATTGTGATTTTATTTTAAATGTTATATGGTCTCAAGTGACAAGGCCATACATAGGAACCTTCTCAGTTCTCTCACAAGTAGAGAGTATAGTTGAGATCCATCTCAGGAATAATTACATTCTAAATGGCACCTTGTGTACAGGCAACTCTGCTTCCCCCAGAAAGGGTTAGACAGGAGGTTCATACAAAATGTATGTCCCCTGGAATATAGTTGAGAGGAATGCTTGGAAGGTGATATTCTCAATGCTCACATCCATACTGTCAGGAATGGTGTCATTACTGGGCTCACCTGCTGGTGGCACTGTTGCTTTCAGCACCAGTGGGTGTAGTTCTGGTGGCCACCAGCGGGTGTCTCCTCACCAAGACTTTCCACCAGCCATCAAGCACACCTGATCTGGGTCTGCTGGACTATATAAGCCCGCCCTTAACCAAGCTCATTGCTCCAGAATTCCTTCCGTAAGCCTGGTCCCTGCCTGAACCTGATCCGTTACCTGATCCGTTACCTGATCCGTTACCTGATCCTGAACCTGATCTGTTCCCTGCCTTGTCCTGGACTCTGATCCTTGTACCCGGTCCCCTGAAACCTGTCCCCTGATACCAGCTTCCAGCTTCCCCTTGCTGACTGCTCCCAGTACCTGGCCTTCTGCTCCCCTTGTCTCTCATCCCTGCCTTGTTCATGTATGTGTGTTCCCTTTTGTACATATTAGTTAGCTAGTTAGATTAGGTTGTTTTTGGGGTTTGTTGTGTTCTTTTGTATTCGTTTCTTGCTTATGGTTTGCTGTGGTTTTGTTTACACGTGTGTCTTTATCTTTAATAAATATTTATATTTTTCACTTACTCTGATTCCTTAATGTGCAGCCCAATGATCTGACCACCTGTATTGGATGTCTGTGTAAAGCATCCTCGTGACAGAATTCTGGAGCCATACAATCAGATCGGCTGCACCTGGGAATTGGGTCTGAGCACTTGTTAAAATTAACAAGATGCAGGTGGACGATATTCTTTATCTTTCGCTCCTGGCGACAGATGACAGAGACTTCTGTTATCAGACACTAAAAGAATACACTAGAGAGCAGTTATTAGAATACATCCGCATAACTCACGTTTTTGTGGATCAGGGCTATTTTTTGTTTGAGGATGTGCAAGCTTTGATCTGTATCTGTACAGAGTTGGCCCTGTCTGATGCCTCTAGTGGAACAGATGATTATACACCTCCTTTTGATGCAGCTCAAGTAGAATCTTTGGTGTGGCTGTTGGAAGATGACTCAGCCTTTTTCCATGAGCACTACTCTGCTTGTCCTCAACAGGTGCTTGCAGCATGTATTGATTCAGTACAGTCTCTGGTCAGACAAGCAGTGTGCAAACCTTATTTTGTTCAGCCTGTGCTTCAGGCCTGGTCTGATCTCCTGTATCTAGCTAAACCACAACAACTCAACCCTGCCATTAATCACCTGCCTTCCCAAGAATGTATCCGCCCGTCACCTATGGCAACCCCAGCTACCGTCCAGTGTGTTCAGCCCCCCAAATACTACTACCCCCTCTCTACCTGTTGCACCTACCCTGCCTTCAATCCACCTGCTTCTTCCCTCCTATCCGTAGCCAATCCACAAGAACCTCCTCCAGCCACTGTCCCTGCACCTGTGCCATTTTCTTCCATTTGCCCAATCCCAACCTTTTCATATATTCCCCCCGTTACTTGCAAACCTGCAGTGACTAAGCCCAAAAAGAAGCGGAAGTACTTTCCAACCCACACAATCTTACCGGTATCCCAACCTGCCTCCACACCAACCAATCTGCTCCAGCCTGAAGATCCCGTGCCACCTGAAGTTCATGTGCCACCCTGCCAGCCTGAAGTTCCCGTGCCACCCTGCCAGCTTGAAGACCCTGTACCAGCCTGCCAGCCTGAAGACCCTGTACCAGCCTGCCAGCCTGAAGACCCTGTGCCAGCCTGAAGACCCTGTGCCAGCCTAAAGACCCTGTGTCAGCCTGCCAGCCTGAAGACCCTGTACCAGCCTGCCAGCCTGAAGACCCTGTACCAGCCTGCCAGCCTGAAGACCCTGTGCCAGCCTGAAGACCCTGTGCCACCCTTACCATCCTGAAGACCCTGTGCCAGCCTGAAGACCCTGTGCCAGCCTGCCAGCCTGAAGACCCTGTGCCAGCCTGCCAGCCTGAAGTTCCCGTATCAGCCTGAAGTTCCCGTGCCAGCCTGAAGTTCTCGTGCCAGCCTGCCAGCCTGAAGACCCCGTGCCAGCCTGCCAGCCTGAAGTTCCCATGCCAGCCTGCCAGCCTGAAGTTCCCGTGCCAGCCTGAAGACCCTGTACCAGCCTGCCAGCCTGAAGACCCTGTACCAGCCTGAAGACCCTGTACCAGCCTGCCAGCCTGAAGACCCTGTACCAGCCTGCCAGCCTGAAGACCCTGTACCAGCCTGAAGACCCTGTGCCAGCCTGCCAGCCTGAAGACCCTGTGGCAGCCTGCCAGCCTGAAGACCTTGTACCAGCCTGCCAGCCTGAAGACCTTGTGCCAGTCTGCCAGCTTGAAGTTCCTGTGCCAGTCTGCCAGCTTGAAGTTCCTGTGCCAGTCTGCCAGCTTGAAGTTCCTGTGCCAGCCTGCCAACTTGAAGTTCATGTGCCTGCCTTCCAAACAGAAGTCCTGATGACGGTGTCCCAGTCGGAAGATCCGGTGTCCCAGTCGGAAGATCCGGTGACCCCGCCTGAAGATTTGGTGACTGAGACCCCGCCTGAAGATCCGGTGCCCGTTTCCTGGCCTGTGGTTGTGGTGCCCGTTTCCCGGCCTGTGGTAGTGGTGCCTGTTACCCGGCCTGAGGTTGTGGTGCCCGCTGCAGTGCCCGTTTCCTGGCTTGAGGTTGTGGTGCCCGTTTCCCGGGTTGAGGGTATGATGCCCGTTTCTCAATCTGTGGAGCCTACTACCCAGCCTGAGATGTTCCCGTCTGCTGCCCAGCCGGAGATGATCCCGTCTGCTGCCCAGCCGGAGATGATCCCGTCTGCTGCCCAGCCGGAGATGATCCCGTCTGCTGCCCAGCCGGAGATGATCCCATCTGCTGCCCAGCCGGAGATGATCCCGTCTGCTGCCCAGCCGGAGATGATCCCGTCTGCTTCCCAGCCGGAGATGATCCCGTCTGCTGCCCAGCCTGAGATGTGCCCGTCTGCTGCCCAGCCTGAGATGTGCCCGTCTGCTGCCCAGCCTGAGATGTGCCCGTCTGCTGCCCAGCCTGAGATGATCCCGTCTGCTGCCCAGCCTGAGATGATCCCGTCTGCTGCCCAGCCTGAGATGATCCCGTCTGCTGCCCAGCCTGAGATGTGCCCGTATGCTGCCCAGCCTGAGATGTGCCCGTCTGCTGCCCAGCCGGAGATGTGCCCGTCTGCTGCCCAGCCGGAGATGTGCCTGTCTGCTGCCCAGCCGGAGATGATCCCGTCTGCTGCCCAGCCTGAGATGATCCCGTCTGCTGCCCAGCCTGAGATGATCCCGTCTGCTGCCCAGCCTGAGATGATCCCGTCTGCTGCCCAGCCTGAGATGATCCCGTCTGCTGCCCAGCCTGAGATGTGCCCGTCTGCTGCCCAGCCTGAGATGATCCCGTCTGCTGCCCAGCCTGAGATGATCCCGTCTGCTGCCCAGCCTGAGATGATCCCGTCTGCTGCCCAGCCTGAGATGATCCCGTCTGCTGCCTAGCCTGAGAGGTTCCTGTCTGCTGCTCCGGTGCCTGCTGCCCAGTCTGATGTCCCAGAGCCTACTGTCTTGCTTGGTGACCTTGTACCTGGTATCCAGCCTCACGATCCAGTTCCTGATGGTCCCATTCCTGATATTCTGCCTGGTGGTTCCTTTACCGCTGCCCAGCCTGATGACTCGGAGCCCGCTGCCCAGCCTGAGGATATGGTCCCTGCTAAAACCTGTTCCTGATACCCAGCTGGCCGCTGATGTCTTCCTGATGGATGCCCCTGCGTGGTCTGCCTCCGATGGGTTCTTGCCCGTTGCCCTGCTAATTTTTATTTCCGAATCTAAACTTCCTGACCCTGGCGGTGGGATGCGTGTCCTATTTTCAGACTCTAGTGGCACGTCCCCCAGTGGACTAAAGGACTAGAAAATACGAAGAAGTCCGCAGACTCAGTATGGAAGCCTTTTAGGATGTTTCCGCATCCACTCGGACTGCCAAACCAAGGGCTGAATGGAGTGTCCGGAGGCCACTCCTTAAGGGGGGGGGGGACTGTCAGGAATGGTGTCATTACTGGGCTCACCTGCTGGTGACACTGTTGCTTTCAGCACCAGTGGGTGTAGTTCTGGTGGCCACCAGCGGGTGTCTCCTCACCAAGACTTTCCACCAGCCATCAAGCACACCTGATCTGGGTCTGCTGGACTATATAAGCCCGCCCTTAACCAAGCTCATTGCTCCAGAATTCCTTCTGTAAGCCTGGTCCCTGCCTGAACCTGATCCTGATCCTGAACCTGATCCTGAACCTGATCTGTTCCCTGCCTTGTCCTGGACTCTGATCCTTGTACTCTGTCCCCTGAGACCTGTCCCCTGATACCAGCTTCCAGCTCCCCCTTGCTGACTGCTCCCAGTACCTGGCCTTCTGCTCCCCTTGTCTCTCATCCCTGCCTTGTTCATGTATGTGTGTTCCCTTTTGTACATATTAGTTAGCTAGTTAGATTAGGTTGTTTTTGGGGTTTGTTGTGTTCTTTTGTATTCGTTTCTTGCTTATGGTTTGCTGTGGTTTTGTTTACACGTGTGTGTGTGTGTGTGTCGATCTTTAATAAATATTTATATTTTTCACTTATTCTGTTCCTGATTCCTTAATGTGCAGCCCAATGATCTGACCACCTGTATTGGATGTCTGTGTATAGCATCCTCGTGACACATACAGTGTATGCTGACTCCATTGAGCTTAGTAATTATACGTAATTCCTACTGGGATTGTATGGTATGTTCCCTAACAGGTTAGTGACCTGGGGAATGATAATAAGGTTCATATTTATGCCAGGAATATAATCACATTAGTAGAAAGTTATTAAAATAGTTGATCAGTCCTAAAGTAAATATTTAGGTATTCAAACCCTTCAGGATAAATAATCAGTCAATCATTTATTCCTGATAATCAATGACCCAAAATATCATGTGTACATTGGCAATGATATATTACATCGCTTTGCTATACACATGGATCTGGTAAATACCACTGTGGTCCAGATTAAAATAAAACCCAAGTAGTTTCATAAATGAACATGAAGCCTTTAAATAATCTTGGTTACTGCCATATGCGGTAAACATATTAGTACCACATAGGTCATTATTCAGACAGGTACTAATAAAAAAATAATGTATTACCCGGCCAGGTATAAATAGGCCAGAATTTCAAGAACCCTGCTGCATTAAAATGTTTTGCAGACAGGATGTATATAGAAAAGATTTCAGTAAATCACACTCATGAAAAATAAAAGTTTTCATGGAGTTCAAAAATATGTTTGTGAAAAGATTCCTGTGATGTGGTATAATAGACATACACATTGCCAGGATTCAATCTGATCCAAGTGAAAACGCACCTTGTGTTTTAAATCAAACATTGCTGTCTTTCCCTAGCTTGCTATGTTTTGCTAGTGGAGACCATTAAGAATTCTGAGGAGAGGGGTGTTGTAGGATCAGTGCACCGGACCTTATGATAATCCTATACTTGATATTCTTAAACCAAATGGTCATTGTTTATATATGCTGATCTAAGACAGCTAAATAAACGAGTATATATGTACGGCTAAGCTGTGCTATATATTGACCAATGCTTGATGTAAAAATACAAAGCGCTAAGTACTTCACTACACTAAATTAGGCCCAATGATGGTGGAACATTCAGGTAAGTCCTGAAGACCCATACAAGCTGGCATTTAAAGGTGGTAAGAAATAGTACAACTGGAACAGAATGTTAATTTGGTCAGATAAATTAAGTTTGAATTTGATTTTGTTTTTGTTTGTTATTTCACATAAGGCCATTGCCTGATGTACCTTCAAGAAAAAGTTTAACATATGTGGATGATATTTTTGTTGAATAGCATAATGTTTGAAAAGCATATCCCAAAGTTCAGATATGTTCTTAACCAGTTGAGGGAGGCGGGCGTTTAAAATTTCATTTCAGGAAGACCAATGGTGTCGTTCCAAGGTTCATCTCCTGAGGCCTAAGGTTTGCAGCCTAAGTGTCAGGGAAATTCCCCACCTAGTGTCACCAATCTGCGCCCAGCGCGCATGCACGGCGGAACGATGCTTCGGCGCATGCGTGTGCGCGGTGGAACGTCGCTCCGGCGTTCACGGGTGCGCGCAACGGCGCATGCACGTGCGCAATGCACGTGCGCAATGCACGTGCGCAATGGCGCCCCAATAGGATGACAGGCGGGCCTATTTAAACAAGCTCAGTGACGCAGTCTGGTTGCTGGTTTGTCAGCGTTCCTGTGTTCCTAGTACCTGAAAAGTATACGTTTGATCTCCTGCTGTGACCTGGACCTGGATTGACTACTCTACTACCTCTCCTGCACCTGACCCCCTGGCTTGCTCTACGGACTTCTACCTCTCTCCCAGTGTTTGACCCTCGGCCTGTGACTCGGATCTGCTGTTGTCTCCAGCCCTTGACCCCCTGCCTGTACCTGGAACTTCTTTGCTCAGCCTGATTCTAGTCTCTGCCTGGACTTGTTTACCCGCTGCTAGTTCTTGCCTGGACTTTGTTCACTTGCTGCTGGTTCCTGCCTGAACTTGTCTACTCCTGGTGTTTGACCCTCGACCTGCCCTCAGTCTACTCATCACCACTAGACCTTCCAGCAAGACACCTCTACCTGCTGGTAGCCAGTGCTCCCTTGTGCCGTCCTCTCCCTGTCTCACCTCCAGGGGGCGGAGTGCGCTTGGGTGCAAGGGTGAACCACTCTCGGCATCTTGGCCTCGGTGAGTACTCGCCTGATAGTACAAACCAGCCAGATGTCTGAGGCCGACAGGGTGCGTTCCCCTTTTGACACCCTCTGCCAGCAGGTATCCACCTTAACGGACACAGTTCAAAAACTACAAGATGGCTATGCCCAAATAGATGGCCGCCTTCAACAGCTCACCGGTCTGTTAGGACCTGCACCCCAGGCTGCTACCTCCGCCAATGTTGCCACCACCTCTCAAGTACCAACAAGTTCAACCGTAGTAATGGCTACCCCTGAACCCAGGGTCCCTATCCCGGAACGATTCTCGGGGGTCCGCCAAAAATATCGGGCTTTTAAGAATGCTTGTTCCCTTTATCTCGCCCTTCAACCAAGAACTTTCTCTTCCGAAGCAGTCAAAGTAGGGTTCATCATCTCCCTCCTGACTGATGACCCTCAAGCCTGGGCCCATGGGTTGATGGAGCAGCAAAGCCCCATACTGGACTCTGTGGATACGTTCTTTACGAGCATGGCGCAACTGTACGATGACCTTCAGCGTTCAGCTACAGCTGAATCCGTTCTTCATAGCCTGTCCCAAGGGAAAAGGCCGGTGGAAGATTACACGGCAGAGTTCAGGAAGTGGTCAGCCAGTAACCGGATGAAATGAGGCGGCCCTCAGATACCAATACCGTCAAGGACTGTCCGAGGTTCTCAAGGACGAGCTGGCCAGAATAGAAACCCCCACTTCCTTGGAGAACTTGATTCAGTCAGCTACCCAGCTTGACAGGCGCCTACGTGAGCGGCGCGCGGAGCGCTTTCAGCTTCCTCGTCCCAGCTGGCCTCCTTCCAGAACTGCTCCTCATTACCCACCTACCGCTACCCCCACAGCAGCATCCCTTCCCGAACCAGAACCTATGCAGCTTGGGTTGGTGCGGCCTCCTCTTACTCCCGAAGAAAGACTGCGCAGGCGCCAAGCCAACCTGTGCCTCTACTGCGGGGGTACCGGCCACTTTCTTCGTAGCTGCCCAGTGAGACCCAGTAAGTCTACTTCTAAAGACATTCTGAATTATCAAGTTTCTGGCAATCCTCAGATTTATGTCATTCTCTTTATTTCTCTACAGCTGCCGGAAGGGGCAATCCGCCTCCCGGCAATTATTGACTCTGGAGCCTGCAGCTGTTTCCTGGACTCTTCACTGGCCTCAAGTCTTCATGTCCCTATTCAACCTAAGGACCACTGCCTCCAGATACACCTGGCAGATGGGTCCCTACCCCGCTCGGGGCTTGTTACACAGGAAACCAAACCCATCCTTGCTGTTTCTGACTCAGGCCACCAAGAGTTCCTCCGGTTAAACCTCATCCCTTCTCCAATGTTCCCCATCATTCTGGGTCTCCCCTGGCTGCAGGCGCACGAGCCCCTCATAAATTGGGCAAAAAGAGAAGTTAGCTTTACCTCATCCTACTGTTCCCAGCACTGTCTTGCCTCAGCCTCTACCCACCTGTGCTTCCATGATCGCCAAACCAGATAATTTGCAGCATGTTCCCCCAGTTTATCTGGAGTTTCGGGACGTCTTCGATAAGCAGCAAGCCGATCATCTACCACCCCATCGGCCCTACGATTGTCCCATCGATCTCCTGCCTGGCTCAGAAATTCCGTTCGGACGTATCTTCCCTCTGTCTGAAACCGAGTTGAAGGCCCTCAAGGCCTATATTGATGAAAACCTTGAGAAGAAATTTATTCGCCCTTCTTCCTCTCCAGCCGGTGCCGGGATCTTCTTTGTAGGAAAGAAAGACGGTTCCCTACGACCCTGCGTCGATTATCGGGAGCTGAACAAAATAACCATCAAAAACAGGTACCCATTACCCCTTATCCCGGAGTTGTTTCAGCGCTTCCGATCTGCTCGGATCTTTTCTAAATTGGATCTGCGGGGAGCCTATAACCTCATCCGGATCAGGGCTGGAGACGAGTGGAAGACCGCCTTTAGATCTCGTTTCGGACATTACGAATACCTGGTTATGCCATTCAGACTGTGTAATGCTCCAGCCACCTTCCAACATCTGGTCAACGACATTTTCAGACAACATCTTGACGACTTTTTAGTAGTATACTTGGATGATATCCTTGTTTTTTCAGCTTCTATTGAACTTCACCAGACTCATGTCATGAAGGTCCTCACCATCCTTAGAGAGCATAAACTCTACCTCAAAGCCGAGAACTGTGACTTCGAAAAAACCACTGTGCAATTTCTCTGCTTTATCATTTCCATCGGAGGGGTCGCGATGGACCCACAGAAAGTGAAGGCAATTCAAGAATGGCCAGCTCCAACTGACAAAAAGGGGGTACAGCGGTTCATAGGCTTTGCCAATTTTTATAGGAGATTCATTGTGGGGTTTTCCTCCATTGTAGCACCAATCACTCAACTTACCTCGGCAGGGCAACCATTTCTACTGGTCGCAGGAAGCCCAGGAAGCCTTCACCCGCTTAAAAGACGCCTTTACCTCAGCACCGGTACTTCTGCACCCAGATCCTTTACTGCCATTTACCTTGGAAGTGGACGCCTCCGAGACAGCCATAGGGGCCATTCTCTCCCAAAGACAAGGCCTCAAGGCCCTTCTGCACCCAGTAGCCTTTGCTTCTCAAAAATTTACTCCTCCGGAACGGAATTATGATGTAGGAGACAGAGAATTACTGGCCATAAAATTCGCTCTGGAGGAATGGCGGTACCTTCTGGAGGGGGCAGTCCACCCCATCATGATCTTCACAGATCATAAAAATTTGAAGTATTTAAGAACAGCTAAACGCCTACGACCCAGGCAGGCCCGTTGGGCTCTCTTTTTTACCCGGTTTAACTTCCATATTTCCTACAGACCCGGTTCCAAAAATGGGAAGGCGGACGCGCTATCCAGGATGTTTCCTGAAACCCCTCAGTCAGCACAACCAGGTACCATCCTGTCAGCTCAGAACTTCCTGTTGATTCCTCAGGCTGACCTGCTAACCTCCATCAAAGCCGCCTCCGGGAACTGTTCTGATCCTGTCACTTCATCCCTGGAGAAGCGCGATGGTTTGTTCTGGTCCCGAGACAAGATTTTCGTCCCTTTGGAAACAAGTCCCCTGGTCTTGAGAACTTTTCATGACCTCAAGCTGGCCGGTCATTTTGGCGTACGTAAGTCCACGGAACTAGTCTCGCGCTCCTTCTGGTGGCCAGGCTGGAGGCAGGATTGTAAGACATACGTCGCCTCCTGCACTCAGTGTCAGCGTAATAAGGGGCCGAACACCAAAAGCTGGGGTCTACTCAAGCCTTTACCCATCCCTGAACGTCCATGGGCAGATGTGTCCATGGATTTCATCATTGACTTGCCTCCTTCCGGAGGATTTACCACGATTCTAGTCGTTCTCGACTGCCTCTCCAAGATGGCACACTTCTTACCTATGATCGGGACTCCTTCTGCAGCGGATACCGCCAGAATCTTCTTCAAAGAGATAACCAGGCTTCACGGAGTACCGAAAAGCATCACCTCCGATAGGGGTGTCCAGTTCACGTCTAAATTCTGGAGGGAACTCTGCAAGTCCCTGGAAATCAAAACCTGCCTTTCGTCAGCCTACCACCCCCAGAGCAACGGCCAGACGGAAAGAACTAATCAAACTCTGGAGCAATACCTCCGTTGCTTCTGCTCCGCTTCTCAGGACGATTGGTCATCCCTGCTCCCATATGCAGAATTTGCCTACAATAATTCAGTGCATTCCGCTACTAATCAGACCCCCTTTTGGGCCAACTCGGGCTTCCATCCCTCCTTTCTCCCTGAAAACATCCCAGAGAGTTCTGTCCCCGCGGTCCAGGATCGAGTAACCTCTGTTCAGGAGAATTTTCAAAGACTCCGGGGAATGATGCAGAACGCCCAAGAGTCCTATAAGAAATTCTATGACCGAGGAAGGAAGGAAAACCCAGCTTTCAAGGTGGGGGAGGAAGTATGGCTTTCTGCCACCAATCTCCGATTGCCTATTCCCTCACGGAAGCTAGGACCTAGATTCATCGGACCCTTCAAGATCAAACGGGCAATCAACCCTGTGGCCTTTGAACTGGCATTGCCTGCTTCCTACAGGATTCACCCAGTGTTCCACTCATCTCTGTTAAAACCCGTTACTCCCAGCTCCTTTCCTGGAAGAGATGAGCCTCCTCCCCCACCAGTTGAGGTGGATGGGGAAAAAGAATACGAGGTGGAATCCATCATGGGCTGCAGGAAAAGAGACAGACAGTTGCAATATCTGGTAAAGTGGAAGGGGTACCCCCTGGAAGACAACTCTTGGGAGCCATCCAGGAATCTGCATGCTCCCCGCTTAATCAGAGCCTTTCACCAGGAACATCCGGAGTTGATGGCCAGTCTGGGCGTCCGGAGTCCGCCCCTCAGGGGGGGCACTGTCAGGGAAATTCCCCACCTAGTGTCACCAATCTGCGCCCAGCACGCATGCACGGCGGAACGACGCTTTGGCGCGTGCGCGGTGGAACGTCGCTCCGGTGTTCACGGGAGCACGCAATGGCGCAACGGCGCGTGCACAATGGCGCGCCAATAGGATGACAGGCGGGCCTATTTAAACAAGCTCAGTGACACAGTCTGGTTGCTGGTTTGTCAGCGTTCCTGTGTTCCTAGTACCTGAAAAGTATACGTTTGATCTCCTGCTGTGACCCGGACCGGATTGACTACTCTACTGCCTCTCCTGCACCTGACCTCCTGGCTTGCTCTACGGACTTCTACCTCTCTCCCAGTGTTTGACCCTCGGCCTGTGACTCGGATCTGCTGTTGTCTCCAGCCCTTGACCCCCTGCCTGTACCTGGAACTTCTTTGCTCAGCCTGCTTCTAGTCTCTGCCTGGACTTGTTTACCCGCTGCTAGTTCTTGCCTGGACTTTGTTCACTTGCTGCTGGTTCCTGCCTGAACTTGTCTACTCCTGGTGTTTGACCCTCGGCCTGCCCTCAGTCTACCCATCACCACTAGACCTTCCAGCAAGACACCTCTACCTGCTGGTAGCCAGTGCTCCCTTATGCCGTCCTCTCCCTGTCTCACCTCCAGGGGGCGGAGTGCGCTTGGGTGCAAGGGTGAACCACTCTCGGCATCTCGGCCTCGGTGAGTACTCGCCTGATACAAAGTCTCACCACAAGAATAAAATGGAGACTGTGATGAGGTCAAGAGTATCTGCCAATATCAGTGAATTGAGGACATGTTTGGGTATGGTATAAAATATTCAATTGTATGCTTGTCATCCTAGGTTCCAATTAAGAATGCTGGAAGGCAACGTATAAGAAGAGACTTATAAGGATCAAGAGAATGTAATGTAAAAATATGACATTGTGATATTTCTCTCCTAACTTACAGATCTTCCAATCTTATACTTCAGCATTAACGTTGATCAGTAGATCATTGATGATTTTAGTTAATTAAAATATGGTTAACCAATCGCTATATCATATATATATATATATATATATATATATATATATATATATATATATATATTGTGAGGGGGTTAGCTCGGCAGCGGGTGTGTGTGACCCCCGGGATGGGCTCCCCACACAAAAACAGGCCCAGCAAACGGAGGTTGTGGTTTTCAAAATCAAAAAAAAGGTGCGGTTTATTTTCTATTTACAGTGACAAAACACAGCAAAGCCAAAAGAAACATAAACAAAATAAATCCTGGTCAATTTGACCTCTGACTAAACATACAGGTTTCCTAACTAACAACTGGGATCAGCCTAGTGCTGTCCTAGTCCCTAAGTCCCTGGTTTTAAATGTCCAAGCAAATAGCCACACAGGCTTTGTCTCACCGCACAGGGGTTCACTCTCCCTAGACAGTCCACACAGGTCTGGGTCCAGGCATGAGCAAACACCTAATGAAGCTGGGAGTTCTTATAGAGGCCTAAATGAGCTGACAAGCTTCAGCTGGTCTCATCAACTCCCTGTCTGCACGACGCCCCACACTCTCCCTAGAGGTATGAGTCATCCATGAGCCCACTAGCCTCAGCTGGGCTTATACAACTCTCCACCTAGTTGTATAAGTCGGCGTAAAGCCTGAATCTGGGCGAAATATATCTACCCCCCTGGATGCAACCAGGTGACTTTACCTTCCTGCTGTCACATACCCCCCCCTCTTGTTTTAACCTCGGGGTTGGAACACCAGCAATCAGGCATTCATGTACTCGAGACAAAGCATCCACATTCCCCATTTGAACGCCAGGGCGATGCTTTACTGTGAAGTTGAATTCCTGGAGGGCCAGGAACCACCTATTCACTCTTCTATTTGTTTCCTTGTTTTGAGCCATCCACTTTAACGGAGCGTGATCCGTAACCATGTCAAAGTGCCTACCTAGCAGGTAGTACCGAAGGGAATCTAGAGCCCACTTCACCGCTAAACACTCCTTTTCAACGGTGGCGTAATTTACCTCATGGGACTTCAACTTCCTGCTGAGGTAAATGACTGGGTGCTCTTCCCCGTTCCAGACCTGGGACAATACTGCTCCTAACCCCACATCTGACGCATCACTTTGTACGACAAAGTCTTTAGAGAAGTCGGGTGAGTACAACACTGGCTGGCTACATAAGGCTTGTTTCAAGAATTGGAATGCTGCCTCAGCCTCGGGGGTCCATTTAATCATGACCGACCCTTTCCCCTTCGTTAGGTTGGTTAGGGGCACAGCCTTAGAAGCAAAGTGGGGAATGAATCGCCGATAATACCCAGCGATTCCCAGAAAGGCTCGTACCTGCTTCTTGCTGTTGGGACGTGGCCAACTCTGGATGGCCTCGACTTTGTTGAGTTGGGGTTTTATTACTCCCCTCCCAATGGTGTACCCAAGATATTTGGCCTCCTCCTGCCCAATGGTACACTTCTTGGGGTTAGCCGTAAACCCCGCTTCCCGAACAGAGTCCAGGACTGCTTGCACTTTTGGCAGATGTGAGGCCCAATCTGTGCTATGGACAATTACGTCATCCAGGTAAGCCGCAGCATACTTCCGATGGGGCCTCAGCATCTGGTCCATTTTCCGCTGGAATGTGGCCGGCGCATTCTGTAACCCGAACGGCATTCTTTTATTTTTTTTTGTTCCATAAAGTTTTATTGAGCAAATTGACAGGAATCACAGTACAGAGATTGATGCAAAACAGGTGCATTTACAGAAAACCAGATTTTGGTACAACTTAAACAAGCCTTACAGACGGGTGTAAAATAGTCTCCAAGGTTTGTATCAGTGAGACTGAAGGTGCAGATGGGCCGGAGCCTTTATTAGTTTGATCCGCATTCCAACCGCCTGCTAACTTTGCTGCATTGCCTGTTGATTCCAACACCAAAGAGATGGTGTCTAAGATATGGTGATAAGGGGATGGGGTGGGAGGGAAAATATCTATTCATGGTGAGGGGGTATGGGATTGGAGGGGGGGTAGGAGGGGGGGATGAATCAGAGCGCAAGGGACAACAACGGGGATGGGGGGAAGAGGTGGGGAAGGGTTGAGGGTGGGGGTGAGGAAGAGGATGGGGGGAGTGACCTCTCGTTTGGGCCTCCGTGTGAAAGAGGGGGATAAAGAGCTCCTCAGAGTACAGACTCTAATCTGAGGGAACATGCTGATTGTATTCAGCTGTAGTTTTGAAGTGTGACCAACAGGACCAGGTAGTCGAAAAATTCTCCAGTCTCTCTTGAGAGATGTGGATCAGTTCTTCCATGTCGCAAATTCTAGAGATGGTCATAAACCATTCTTTAAGTGACGGTGTATGACAGGAGCGCCAGTGTTTGGGGATGCACAGCCTGGCAGCATTCACCATGTGCATGGCTAGGGATTTGAAATAATCCTTCCTTGAGAGAGAAGTGTGATGCAGAAGAAATTGTGCTGGTGTGAAGTCCAAGGTGTAAGTGGTGATGGATGTGATGTATCTGTGTACTTCCCTCCAAAAGGGTTGGATGTGTGAGCATTCCCACCAAATATGTACCATGGAACCCACCTCTGTATTGCATCTCCAGCAAATATTGGAGGTTGAAGGAGCAAACTTATGAAGGAGAGCTGGGGTCCTATACCATCTAGTGAGCACTTTATACCCATTCTCCTGGATAGCAACGTTCAATGACCCCCTGTGTGCGTATTCGTGAATTCTTGTCCATTCAACTGATGTCAGGGGGATAGGTAGATCTCTGTTCCACGAGGCCTGTGATGGCGAAAGGGTGGAATCGGTAGGTTCTAAGAGTAAAGCGTAGAGCAGGGAAATAAGGTGCCGTTGGGGGGTTCTACGATAGCAGAGGGTTTCAAAAGGGGTAAGTGGTCTTGTCCAACTGCCCTGAGCTGCATGTGTGGATAAAAAATGACAAATTTGTCTGTATGTCCAAAAGGGGAAGGTAGAGGTGTTAGAAATGAGCCTAAGGTCCTCTATCGAAGCAAGCTTACCGTCAGTGTAAAACTGTAAAGCAAGGATATCTTGATGCGGCCATTCTTGTTTGAGGAAAGTAGAAGACTCGCCTGGGATAAAGTCGGGGTTCCCTCTCAGCGTAGTCAGCAGGCCCGGGGTGGGTGAGAGGGAACCTCTGGAGGGGGACCCCCTAAGAAGCGTTAAGGAAGTATGGATGAAGGGATGTGAGGTCAGAGACTGTGGCCATTGTTTCGGGGACAGCCATGGGAGAAGGTGTAGCGGCATGGGCGAGAAAGAGTCTTCGATAGCAGTCCAGACCTTTTCAAAGGAGTGGATGGACCAGTCCGCGATTCTCGTAAGGTGACACGCAACATAGTATTTATGCAGGTCTGGAAGGGCGATACCCCCTTTAGGCTTAGGCAAGGTGAGTCTGGCATATTTGATTCTAGGGGGAGAACCTTTCCATAAAAATGCCGAGCAGGCCTTCCGATAAGAGGAAAAGAATCCTGCGGGTATATGCATCGGGATGGTTTGGATCAAGTATAATATACGTGGCAGGACAATCATTTTGATCAGAGCCGCTCGGCCAAACCACGAGACATTCAATGAGGACCACTCCAAGAAGTGGTCTTGGGCTTTTTTCAGGGCAGGGTGGAAGTTAAGGGCATACAAATCTTTAAGGCAGGGTGGGATCTGAATCCCAAGATAGGAGATCGCAGTTTTTTCCCAACGAAATGGAAGAAATTCTTGACAATGAAGAACCTCCTGTGGTGGGAGGGTGATATTCAGGGCGTGGGACTTTGTGTAGTTAATTTTTAGGTTTGAAATTGTACCAAAGGCTTCCAGGTCATGTAGGAGAGATGGGAGGGAGGTTCGCGGGGATGTGAGAGAGAGCAGGATATCATCCGCGAAGGCGGCCACTTTAAAGTCTTTGCCTTTGACCATCAAGCCCCTAATGTCCGTGTTTTCTCTAAGTTTGTTTAAGAGGGGTTCTAGGGAGAGAATGTAGATCAGGGGGGAGAGGGGACACCCCTGGCGAGTGCCATTGCTGATGGAGAAGACGTTCGACAGGTGTCCGTTAACTCTCACCGCCGCCGTGGGGTTCGAGTATAATGCCATTATGGAGGTGAGCATGCGGTCCCCAAGGCCCACCCCTTTTAGGACCTCTCGCATGTAGTCCCAGGCCACTCTGTCAAACGCCTTCTCCGCATCAAGGGAAAGCAAAAAGCCGGGTGTTTTAGTTGAGGTGAGCCAGTGGTGTAGGTTGAGGGTTCGTATGGTATTGTCCCGCGCCTCCCTTCCCGGGACAAACCCCACTTGATCATTGGAGATAAGACCGGGGATTAAAGGTATTAACCTGTTGGCAAGGATCTTGGCATAAATTTTTATATCGACATTAAGGAGTGAGATCGGCCTATAATTCGCCACCTGGAGGGCATCCTTCCCTTCCTTAGGGATTACCGTGATGTGTGCCTCTAATAGTCTATTAGGTCGGTCTTGCGGATTGGCCAGGGCATTAAACATCTGTAAAAGGTTGGGGGCAAGGGTGTCTGCAAATGACTTATAGTACTGGAGGGTGTACCCGTCCGGGCCCGGGCTTTTGCCCAACCTCATTTGTTTCAGGGCTATCTCCAGCTCTCCTGTCGAGAATTGTCCCTCTGAGGATTGTGCTTGTTGGGAGGAAAGGGGTTTAGGGCCATATTGTGCGAGAAAATCCGCAATGAGCGTTTGACGTGTCTCTCCCGATGCTCGGGGTGGCAGGGCAGGGCGAAGGTTATAGAGCCTTCGGTAGAAGGATTCGAATTCTCTCGCGATGTCCTCGCTCTTAGCCAAGAGGGTGCCCCGGGGATCACGTAGGGCATGTACGGTGGAGGAGAGTTTGGCCTTCTGGACTGACCGCGCTAAAAGGCGCCCACTCTTATTGCCATGTTCATAAAAGACCCTCTGCCCAAGAATATAGCGCCTTCTCGTGCGCTTACCCAGTTCGTCTGTAAGGAGTGTGCGGAGCTGAGTTAGTTCCTGAAGGGTGTTCTGGGCTTGCGTTTGTTTGTGGGACAGCTCTAGTGCTCTAATCCTTTTGATAAGAGCATTCACTTTCTCCTGATAAGCTTTTTTGGCTTGTGCATTCAGGGCAAGCAGTTCTCCCCTTACCACACATTTGTGGGCTTCCCATATGGATATTGGAGAAATGTCAGGGTTAGCATTCTCCTGAAAATAAAGCTTGATGCATGAGCGGATCCGTTCCAATGAGGTTGGATCCGTCAAGCAGGAAGGGTTGAACCGCCAAATTTTAGTCTTGGGGAACGTTTCCGGGAACGATAGTGTAACTGTGATGGGATGATGATCCGATAAGAACATCGGTTCAATGGAGGCATGTTGGAGGGCGGGGAGGTCTGTCTGGGATAGAAAAAAAAAATCGATTCTGGAGTATTTCTGGTGGGGGCCGAAAAGTAGGTGTAGTCTTTGGTTGAAGGATAGAGGGTACGCCAAGTGTCATGAAGGGACAAGGTTTGTAATTGGGCTTTAATTTGGCGTAATGCCTTATAGGGCAGAGAAGTCGTGGCAGTGGAGGTATCTAGGAGGGGGTTCAAGGGCACATTAATGTCGCCTCCCAGGAGGACCAGGCCGCTCTGGAATGAGGACAGGAGGGCGCAAGTCTTGCGGAAGAAGGAGACTTGATGTTCATTAGGGCAATATATGTTAGCCAATGTAATAGGCTTAGTTGCATATGTTCCCTTAACAAAAATGAATCTGCCTTCAGGGTCCACTAGGGAGTCAGTCAGGAGGAAGTTGGCGTGTTTTGAAAAAAAGGATTGAAACTCCCTTAGATTTGGCCACCGGGTTAGTGGCGTGTAGGGCAGAGCGATACATGTGGTTAGTCAGTTTAGGGATAGCATCAGATCGGAAGTGCGTCTCCTGTAGGAAGATAAAGTGAGCCTTTTGTTTGGTGAGCGAAGCTAACACTTGTGACCTTTTTTCCGGTGCATTCAGGCCTTTTGTGTTCAATGAAACACACTTCAGAGTCAGTGGGACATTAGTCTTAGGGGGGTTCTGCATTATGAAGAGTTAAGGAGAGGCGAAAATGAGTGTCTGGTTGTCGATTAGGTTAGGACCCTCCTAAAGAGGATGAGTGTGAGGGTCACTCCCCCAGGGGAAGGGAAAGAAGGGGGGGGACACACAAAAAGGGAGGAGGGGTAAGGAGGGAGGACACACGAGTGGGAAAATCAGGAAGATTTGGGGGTAGGGAGAGTCAGGAGGATCAGAGCAGAAAAAGAAAAGAAAAAAGAAAAGAAAAGAGAAGAAAAGAAAAGAAAAGACAAAGAAAATAAAAGAAAAAAAGGGGGGGGGATATGAAAGCTAAATGTAAGGGAATAGATACGGGAAAGGGGAAAGAAAAACCAGAGGTGGACTTCGCTAGGCTATCTACCTGTAGGAGTCAAGAGGAAATCTGGAGTGTCAGCAACGTCTCAGTGAGACTGCTGTGTGGGGGTAGTAGTGTGAGCGGTAACCACGGCCTAGCTGTGGACCGGGGGTCAAAGTGAAGCGGATGAGGGATCCCGCTTATGGCGAGAGCCCAAGAAGCGTAGTGGGGAGCCTACCATAAGGAACAAGCTGCCGAAAGTTCAAGTATCAAGTGCATAGGAGCAATACACAAATCAACATAACATAACACATATAACCTATTCCAGCTCGCAGTGCTGAAATCAATATAACCGAGCCATAATATTTAGAAAGTAAACCTTTTAAAGTGTATTCAGGAGAATCAACCGAGAAATCCACAGCCCGTGAGGCAAGCTGGGGAGAGGAGACCCTCTTCAAAGACTTACGTTAAGCCACTCTATGGTGGGGGGGAGGGGGTGAGTAGGGGGGAAGGGGCAGGGCAACAGGTCCAAGGACGGGGGGTGAGGG
Organism: Rana muscosa; assembly: GCA_029206835.1. Taxonomy (NCBI): domain Eukaryota; kingdom Metazoa; phylum Chordata; class Amphibia; order Anura; family Ranidae; genus Rana; species Rana muscosa. The sequence continues at coordinate 18,957,184 of CM055121.1, read as the reverse complement.
AGGAATGGGAGGGGGGAGGGAGAATGAGGGACAAGGGGATGAGGCAAGGGAAGGGGCAGGTTGAGGGGAGTGGGGAAAGGAAGAGGGGAAGAGGGGGGAGGGGAGGGAAAGGAGGGGGAAGGGATGGCTAGGAGGATAGGGGCGGAGGGGGAGAAGAGGGGATTAGGGGGAGGGGGAGAAGAGGCAAGGGGAGGGGGGGAGAAGAGGTGCAGGGGGGGGAGAGGGGGTGAGGAGGGGGGGAGGAGAGATGGAGGGGAAGGAGAGAGGAGGAGAGGATGGGAAATGCAAGGAAAAAAGGGGAAGGGAGGGGAAGAGATGTGGGGAGAAAGGAGGGGGGGTAGGGAGGAGAGAACAAGGGAGCGGGGGAGGGGGGGGGAAGTGGGGGGGAAGAGGGGAAGAAGCGGGGGGGAAGGGGGGAAGGAGTGGAGAGGGGAGGAGGGGAGGGATGAGGGGGGGAAGGGAGAGCCCAGAGTGAGTCAGGGTGACGGTATCTCGACGTCTGCCTTCGCATCGGGGGGCGGAATGGGGCTCCCGGAACCTAGGAGTCCCCGGCCTCTCCCAAACCCCCCCCCCACCCAACCGACGCCCGGCAGACCGTATCTGTATAACCGGGGATCAAGGGAAAGCACATGCAAATAAGGAACATATAATAGCACTGGTAATGTTATTGAGAGACAATAGAAAGTAATATTTGGGGGAATAAAAGTAAGACATAGATTGCGAAAACATTGCCTACAGGAGTTTAGGATCGTCTTCCGTGAAAGAAGTATCCAAGGGGGGGATGATGTGTTCGTGTTGCAGGCCGAGGTTTCGGGCAATTTAGAGATCAGTCCTCCCGGTTCCAAAAAAAAAAAAGGGGGGGGAAGTCTGCTCGGGCCCGAATTGCAGAGAGATCTCCGTAGCTGTGTGGGTAGGGGCCAATGACAGAAACCCAGGCCTACTCCTGGACACTCATAGGGAGTCTCTCCCAGGACGGGAACTTGTCGTGGGGGCATCCATATCTTCGACAGAGAGTTCAAACTTTGAGTGCAACCTCCCAGCTTTGGGGGATCCGGGCGCGTACGAGGGATTAGGTGCTCTGGGGTAAAAAGGCGTAGGTAGCTTTTTCGGGGATACGCACTTTCCACATCCGCCACCTGAATAAGGCAGGCCCTAGGTCGTCCGCTGGGTTACAGGTTGTGGAGCTATTGGGTGACTCCCGATGGAGAGGCATTGTATGGAGTCCCAAACAGGGAAAGAAGGTCACCGTTAGGGCCATTGGGACACGGGGTTGTCAGCTATGAGGTGCAAGAGACCGGGGTGGGAATGGCATGTCTATCTCAAATGAGGGTCTGGGGGGTCTCCGGGAGAGTGAGAGATCAGTGCATAACGCTTACACATCTCGGGGGGGGAGGCATACTCACGGGCTGCAGGTCTCAGTCTATCCAGCAGACAGTCAATAGATTTCTCGCATCACATACGCGGTGGTGAGGGGCTATGTTGTTGCAGATCCCGGCGTGAGGAACGAGCATTCGGTGACATCGGTCCAGGTCTACGGTGACGCGGTCTCTGGCGTGCAGCTTTCGGCGATGGATGGAGCGAAACAGGAAGCCAGGGTTCCGCTGGGAAGTAAAGCGCATACCAATCCGGTAGTTCTAAGGCGGGCAAGTCGAGTTGATCACAGAACGCCTGAAGATCTTCCGGTGTGCGAAGCAATGCAGAGCGCCCCCTCGCTGAAGCAGACAGGCCAAACGGGAATTTCCAGCGGTACTGAATGTTTCTCGCACGCAGAGCATCTAGCAGTGGCCGTAGTGCCCTCCTGTTTTGAAGGGTAATCTGTGAAAGGTCCTGGAACAGTTTCACCTCCGCGCCATTATAAAGAATACGTCCCCTTTCCCTCGCCTTGTGGAGAATCTCTTCCTTAAGGGGGAAGCTAACTATACAGCATATAATGTCTCTGGGGGGTTCGTTATCCCGGGGTATGGGGCGGAGGGCGCGGTGGGCCCTTTCCATATCAATGGGGGAATCCGCAGGGCGCTCAATCAGGTCATTAAAGATAGCGCTGACGGTTTGCTGTAAGGCGGTGGGGTCTACGGATTCGGGGACCCCCCGTACCCTAACATTGTGCCTCCTTCCCCGGTTATCCAGGTCTTCCACATGTCTGTGGAGCTCAAAAACTTGGGCAAGTTGGGAGTCGTATGCCGACTGTACCTGGCGAATGGCCGCCGCGTGCGTCTGGGTCGTCTGCTCCACGTTATCCACTCGGTGGGCGACCGCGAGCATTTCGGCCTTCAGGTCTGCTATGGCAGCAGTGACCGTGTTTTTGATGTCCGTCGCAACTTTCTCCAAGTCGAGTAGGCTGGGGGGGAGAGCCCCGCTGGAGCTGGGAGAGGATATCCCCGGCATATTGGCTGAAGGCGGCCTGTCCGGCGAGGCCGCGGCTTGGGCCTGTGCTGGCGCGAGGATCCGCAATGGCGCAGAGGCCTGCGTCTTTTGGGACCGGAATATGTCCGGTATATTCCTCCCCGAGTGCGTCTGAGAGTCCTTGATGGTGCGAGAGGTGGACGAGCTCCTTGTGGCTCTGTGCATAGCAAGCTTAGGATGGTAGGCTCCCGTTCAAGGTGATAAAGCGGCCCGGTCACACAGGAGCTCTCAGATTAGGCGTCCATCTCGGTCTCCGCTCAGGCCACGCCCCCCGGCATTCTTTTATATTGGAACGCCCCGTCTGGGGTTACAAATGCGGTTTTCTCTTTGGCCAATTTGGCCAGGGGGATTTGCCAATACCCTTTTGTGAGGTCAAGAGTCGTCATGTATCGGGCTGTTCCCAGCCGGTCGATCAACTCATCTATACGTGGCATGGGGTAGGTGTCAAATTTTGTAACTTTGTTCAACTGACGAAAATCGTTACAAAATCGCCAGCTCCCATCCGGTTTAGGCACCAACACAATGGGACTAGACCAATCACTTTGGGACTCCTCTATCACCCCTAAGTTCAGCATTTTCTGTACTTCCTCCCGTATTGCCTCCCGTCGGGCCTCTGGGATCCGATAGGGTTTTAACTTCACCCTTTCACCGGGCGGGGTAATGATGTCATGCTCTACCCCAGATGTTTGTCCCGGCAGCTCAGAGAATACCTCCTTGTTGCGAAGCACAAACTCCTTAACCTCCTGTTGTTGGGGTTGTGACAAGGTGGCTGCTATTCCAACCTCAGGAATCACGCAACCAGTTTGAGCTGGTGACCAAGTGTCTGCGACTAGGGACTCTCTATCCCTCCAGGCTTTCAACAGATTAACGTGATAGATCTGTTCGGGCTTTCGCCTTCCTGGTTGTCTGACCTTGTAATTCACTTCGCTCACTTTTTCCATTATCTCGTAGGGGCCTTGCCATTTGGCAAGGAATTTACTTTCAACCGTAGGGACAAGTACCAGTATCCTATCCCCCGGGGAAAAGGTACGGGTCTTGGCTCCACGGTTGTACACTCTCTGCTGTGCTAACTGCGCTTGGGCCAAATGTTCCTTCACGATGGGCATTACCTGTGCAATTCGGTCTTGCATCAGGGCGACATGCTCAATCACACTCCTGTGGGGAGAACTCTCACTTTCCCAAGTTTCCTTGGCAATATCCAACAGCCCTCTTGGGTGGTTCCCATACAGTAACTCAAAGGGGGAGAATCCCGTAGAGGATTGGGGCACCTCCCTAATAGCAAACATCAGATAAGGAAGTAGACAGTCCCAATCCTTTCCATCTCTATCCACCACTTTCTTCAACATTTGTTTTAGGGTTTTGTTGAATCTTTCAACCAGCCCATCGGTTTGGGGGTGATACACAGATGTACGTAATTGCGTCACTTTGAACAATTTACACAGCTCCTTCATAACCCGGGACATAAAGGGTGTACCTTGGTCCGTAAGCAGTTCTTTACAAATACCCACCCGGCTAAACACAAGAGATAGCTCTTTGGCTATGGTTTTGGCCGAGGTATTTCGGAGAGGGATCGCTTCTGGATAATGGGTGGCATAGTCCATTATAACTAATATGTACTGGTGCCCCCTAGCGGACTTGATTATAGGACCTACCAAATCCATGGCGATCCTCTCAAACGGGACCTCAATGATGGGTAGAGGGACCAGCGGGCTACGGAAATGTGGCATCGGGGCCGACCTCTGACACACAGGGCAGGAGGAACAATAATTTTCTATGTCCTTCATCACCCCCGGCCAATAGAATCTCTGTAATACCCTCTCTCGGGTTTTCTCTGTCCCCAGATGACCTCTGTTTTAACTAACTCAGCCTTTATCAGGGTCACAAGGCTACCTGAATCCAGCAATACCACAACATTTCTACCATTAACACACATTTTGCATAAATGTTTCTCAGTTCCTCGAATGGCAGTGCATGCGACTGTCGCACACAGCGACTGACGTCTGCCCGTCAGAAAGTCACACTGCATGGGTTCCTCCACAACCGGGCAATTGGCTGCAATATGTCCCGCTTGCCGGCAGCGGTAGCAAACGATCCTTCTTGCCGCCTCTTGAGCCGCTGATTTCCCAGGCTGTTCTCGCCAAACTTGGGGTAGAGCTCCCACCCTCTCACTCTCTCCACCCTCACCCCTTGGAATCCTCTTATCCGCCCCTGGGGATGGTCTGGTCTTAGGGTGGAAAGTCCGAGTGTCTCTGGAAGAGGCCGTCAGGTTCTCTGTAGCCAAGTATTTCTCCACACGATCCACAAGACCATCGGCCGTCTCTGGGTCTCCATGGCTTACCCACTTTTGGATGGCAGTAGGAAGAGCTCTCAAAAACCGATCCATTACAACACGTTCCACAATCTTTGGTGCGGACAAAGTCTCTGGCTGTAGCCACTTTCTGCTCAGGTGAATGAGATCATACATTTGAGACCTGGGGGGTTTTCCAAGCTGGAAAGTCCAGTTATGCACACGCTGAGCCCGGACAGCCTGGGTGACACCCAGCCTTGCCAATATTTCAGCTTTTAGCATCACATAGTCTTTTGCTTGGTCAGGCTCTAGGTCATAGTAAGCCTTCTGCGATTCACCAGTTAACAGAGGAGCCACCAGTCCAGCCCACTGCTCCTCAGGCCACTTTTCTCTTTCAGCAGTCCTTTCAAATGTGGTCAAAAATACCTCTGGATCATCCTCTCCAGTCATTTTTGTCAATAAACGACTCACCCCAAAGGACGCGGTATTAGTGGGACGGCTTTCCTCACTGGTCTGCGGACGTTGCTGCATTACTGCTTCCATTTGTTGTAGTCTCTGCTCTTGCTTCTGTAACAGGTCTATGAAGCGGGCCTCAGATTGCTGCTGGGCTTGTTGCTGAGCTTCCAGACTCTGTTGGTGAGCTTGCTGCTGGGCTGCAAGGCTCTGTTGATGAGCTTGCTGCTGGGCTGCGAAGTTCTGTTGTTGAGCTGCAAGGCTCTGTTGATGAGCTGCAAGGCTCTTTTGCAAACCTGCATTTGTCTGCTGTTGATTGGCATTTGCTAGAGCCAGCTGCTTCAGTATCTCCTCCATGCTGGCTTAAAAAAAAACTGCCACTGGTTCTCCACCAACTGTGAGGGGGTTAGCTCGGCAGCGGGTGTGTGAGACCCCCGGGATGGGCTCCCCACACAAAAACAGGCCCAGCAAACGGAGGTTGTGGTTTTCAAAATCAAAAAAAAGGTGTGGTTTATTTTCTATTTACAGTGACAAAACACAGCAAAGCCAAAAGAAACATAAACAAAATAAATCCTGGTCAATTTGACCTCTGACTAAACATACAGGTTTCCTAACTAACAACTGGGATCAGCCTAGTGCTGTCCTAGTCCCTAAGTCCCTGGTTTTAAATGTCCAAGCAAATAGCCACACAGGCTTTGTCTCACCGCACAGGGGTTCACTCTCCCTAGACAGTCCACACAGGTCTGGGTCCAGGCATGAGCAAACACCTAATGAAGCTGGGAGTTCTTATAGAGGCCTAAATGAGCTGACAAGCTTCAGCTGGTCTCATCAACTCCCTGTCTGCACGACGCCCCACACTCTCCCTAGAGGTATGAGTCATCCATGAGCCCACTAGCCTCAGCTGGGCTTATACAACTCTCCACCTAGTTGTATAAGTCGGCGTAAAGCCTGAATCTGGGCGAAATATATCTACCCCCCTGGAGGCAACCAGGTGACTTTACCTTCCTGCTGTCACAATATATATATAGCATAGTTAGAAAATGTAAGTATTAATTAATAAGAATATGTATTCATACTTACTCAAATAGAAAGTGATTGACACTCCAGACCAGATCGTTGATTGGTAAAGGCGAAGCGAACTGCCAACAGACACAGCGATCGCATGGATGATGTTATAATCCTTGGCGTCCAGTTCCGGAGGGAACCTGTCACCAAACCACACTCCAGACCAGATCGTTGATTGGTAAAGAGAAGTTGACCACCAAAAGACACAGCGATAGTTTGGATGATGTTAATCCCTGATGCCCAGTTCCGGATGGAACCCATCACCACATCGAATCCTTCATCAGGAGTCATGAAGAAAGACGCTCCAGGATTCGTATTGCCGGAAAGAAAGATTTGTGCAGAAGTCCCTTATTTGCTTGACTCCCAGAATATCCATTGAAAGGAGGGATATTGAATCCCATTTTCAGCTTGTAACACTACAAGAGTGGATTCGCTGAAGAGTTTCTTCAATTGCGGGTTTACCAGCCTTGTTTTTATCACATTTGAAATGGGGGGGGGGTGACACCACCACTGCAACAGTTCATTTTGTTTTTATAAAGACTTGAACTCATCAACAAAGATCCAAGTCATACAAGAGCATTCTTTTTCATATGGATGAAGAGAGGAACGTTCTTCAAGTATAAAGAAAAATAATAATATGGCCATAGCTTTTAAACAACTGATATTTCTTCAGAACCGTTTCTTAGTATGTCCATGACTATTCATCAGAATACAAGAAGCGTGGGGGGGTTATGTCAGAACATTTGGGGTTAAAAAGAATTACATATAGACCTTTATGTTATGCATATTACGTATTTTTCATATTGTTCATATTCATGTATATTATGAACGAGAGGGAGACCATCTTGTCTCTAAAGTTTAAAATAGCTCACGAGATGCTATGAACAACACTTCAGATTCTGCTTTCCCTTTAAGAGGTTAACCCACATTTGCTATGTTTAAATTTATTTCCTGTCTCACAAGAAGGCATTGTTTTCCCAATCCATAAACTCAAAGCTTTGAACATTTAAGAAAATATACCAGCCTCCCCGGGTGGTAATTCAAAGGTTTGGACACTTGGTAAAATAAACAAGATAAGGGACTCTTGTTTCTAGGGAGTATAAAAAAAAACTAAAGTAGACGGGATCGGCCCCGGGGCCGGATGGGCTCTCGAACCCCTATTATAAAACGTTTGCCGAGACCCTGGCCCCGCATCTAACTAAATTCCTTAATGCTAAAACAAGGGGTGACCCACTCGATCCTCAACTCAACACTGCGTATATTACAGTGATCCCTAAGCCGGACAAGAATCCGGAAGAGATTGGAAATTATCGACCCATTTCTCTTATAAATAGTGATTTAAAAATCTTAACTAAAATACTAGCTAACCGTTTGGCTTCTTTCATAAGCACATATATCCATAAGGACCAAGTGGGGTTTATCCCCGGCAGGCAGGGCCCTGATCAGATACGGAGGGCGATAGATATAGTTTCCATTCTCCAAACAAACTGGATGGGAGGTCCCAAGCAATCAGGAATGCTCCTTTCTCTGGACCTCCACAAGGCCTTTGATTCTGTGTCCTGGCCTTATATCTTTACACTCTTAAGCCCTGTACACACGATCAGATAACCTATGGATTTTCGTCCGATGGATTTGTCCATCGGAAATCCGATGAAACTGTTTTTCATCAGTCTTGGCCACACACCATCATTCAAAAAACCGACCGTTCCAAACACGGTGACGTAAAACACTCCGATGAGCCGAGAAAAATTAAGTTTAATGCTTCTGAGCATGCGTCGACTTGATTCTGAGCATGCGTGGGTTTTTTAATCGATGGACTTGCCCATAGACGATCGGAAATTCCCATCGGTTTTTTATCCATCGGAAAATTTTAAAACAAGTTCTATTTTTTACAACCGATGGAAAAAAGACCGATGGGTACCATACACGATCGGTTGGTCTGATGAAAACCATCCATCGGACGGTTTTCATCAGTCAAACCGATCGTGTGTACGGGGCTTTAGAACGCTGGGGTTTCGGCACACGGTTTTTGGGTCTGATACACGCCTTATACTCCAACCCTTCAGCATACATACGACTCCAGGGCTGTTACTCGAAGCCCATCCATATCAAGAAAGGGACTAGACAAGGCTGCCCTTTATCCCCGCTCATCTTCGCGATAGCCATTGAGACACTAGCCATCGCAATTCGCCAAAACCCGAACATATAGAGTGTGTCCTGTGGCCCCCCAAACACATAAATGTGGTCTCTTTGCGGACGACATTTTGCCGTTTATAACCTCCCCCATCACTTCCCTCCCGAACTTATGCAAAACTCTAGATGACTTTGCAACGGTATCTGGCCTTCACATGAATTACAACAAATCCCAAGCCATGAATATCTCACTACCAAACGACACTGTGGCTCTCCTAAAACAATCCTTCCGGTTTGCGTGGAGCGAATCCTCTCTTAGGTACTTGGGGATCAACTTGACATCTAAGACAGAATTCCTCTACATGAATAACTACCCCCCTCTGTATCGTAAGCTAGAATCAGATCTACTCACTTGGTCCAAAAATAATCTGTCATGGCTGGGAAGGGTACACTCCATAAAAATTACGTTACTCCCGCGGTTATTATACCTTTTTCGCTCTCTTCCCATACCCATACGGAAGGACCACATTAAATCATTCCAAAGTAAAATAATGAGATTCATCTGGGGAAAGGGGGGTTTAGGTTACCCCAAAAAAACTCTACACCTTCATAGACGGAAAGGAGGTCTCGGCTTGCCCCATCTTCACAATTATTACCGGGCAGCCAGGTTAGCTCAGTTGTCTGTAGTCTATTCACGATTTGAGAAACCTGATTGGGTGCATAGAGAAAGACAGGCCGTTCCTCGTTTCACGCTAGACTTCCTACTCTGGAGCCCCCCGAAATACAGACCCCCGATCTTAGCCCCTACCCTTTCCCACTCTTTCGTCCTATGGGATAGGCTACGTTCGTCAACTCCATTAGTATCATCATACAGACCCTTGACTCACCTCTTCAACAACCCAAACTTTCCTCCCGGGAAAAACGACTTAGCATTCAAATGGTGGCTGGACAAGGGACTTTACCGAATTGGGCAATTGTTTACAGCAGCAGGCCCCTTCACCCTAAACCACTGTATCAAAACACTGGATCTGCCCGACTCGGAACGATTCAGGTTTGGCCAAATATCACACTTTATACATACCCTTTGGAAAGAAAAGCCCATCCCGCCAAAGTTTACCAAGTACGAGTTGTGGTGTGGTCGGGTCGGGGACCAGAGGGGAGGGATCTCGGTGATCTACTCGTCGCTTACCTCTGCGACCTCTAAGGAGGCCTTTATGACTGCCTGGGAGTCTGACTTCCAATTCCAGTGGGACCTGGAGGGATGGCAGAATGCATGCTTTCGGTCATTTAAAGGTATCCTCAACACTACACTGATGGAGGCTAGCCTTAAAGTGATTTCTCTGTGGTACTATACCCCCTCCAGACTAGCCTCGATCTACCCCGCAGCGGATCCTCTATGTTTTAGAGGTTGCCGACATATAGGCACAATGGCCCACATATGGTGGGAATGTCCTAGAATACGCCCCTTCTGGAAAAACATTTTTAACTTGATTAACAGGCTGGTTGAAACTCAGATCCCCAGGACCCCGATGATTGCCCTACTGAATGCTCAAATCCCAGGGATCCCCAAACCTTCCCAAAGGTTAACTCATTTTATTTTGTTGGGCGCAAAGCTTACGGTGGCTAAGGCCTGGAAACAACCAAAGGTCTCTTTTCCTGCAGCTAAAAAGAAAATATCTAGGATAATGTCGCAGGAAAAGCTTTCCAGTATATTACTAAACACAACGGACAAGTTCGAAATGGTATGGGAACCATGGGCCCAACAGATGGGAATCCTCATTGGTTCTCTTTCCAAGCAGGTTTAGTGCATTCTCAGCATTTCAGGTGATGTTCCATCTCTTCATTCCTCTTTCTTTTTCCTTTCGGCTCGCTCTGAGTCTCTGTGTTTATCTTCCCACTTTTTTCCTCTTTTATCTCCGCCAATGTTTTTTTTTTTTTTAGTATAAGAGGTCAGGTTCACAAGATCTCAGGTAGAGCATGAGTAGTCAACAATTTAATTGCGTTCTGAATTTTAAAATTCGGTATAAGCCTTCCCCCTGCTGATGGGGATCGGAATAATGGGAGGTTCTGGGATCCCCCTTCCAACACAGTTAGTTCCCACTCGGGTGTTGGGGGGAGTGGAACCCGCTTCCTGCTTGAATTTATTTCCCTATGGTTATGCCGACAGTTACTACTCTCCATAGATTCAGGACTGACAATAGGCCTCTGCTCTTGGTTCTATCTATCACAGCTATAGTCAGTTTCAATTCCTCTGAACGTATACTATTGTTTACATATGTTTGACTTATGCTTTATGTATAACCTATGCATTTTGAAATAAAAAATATTGATTGAGATCTTCAAAAAAAAAAAACTAAAAGTAGTATTTCAGAATAAGTTACAAAACGGTAGGGCTTATTCAAAATTTCTGTTGTGTTTCTCTTATAGTATATCTATGTATTGGATAGATTATATATATATATATATATATATAAACCCATATCTACATATATATATATATTATTACAAAATGTGACATCCTAGCGGTATTGATACTAGGAGCTGTATTTGTCAAAAGTAAGTTAAAAGTTATTCCAAATGACTTCAGCTTCGAGGAATGTTAACAACCCATTAGCAGAGAGGTGGGAAGATGTTCCCAAGACATTACTCTGAGCCATTCGCCGAAATGTCTGGTATACTTGACACATTTTGACACCCTTAGACAATTAAGTGTGTTTTACTAAGTTAGATCAAAGGGTAGTCGTAAATTACCTTCGGCCTCCATGAAAATAACATTAGAAATTATTCCTTATACACCACTGCCCCTACAGGTTAAAAACGACATTGTTCAAGATGGCGTATATGTGGTTGCTAAGACAACCATCCAAAAAAAAAAAAGTTACCTAGTGATAAGATACACACCCACTTTTGGAGCGAGATAAAAGTAGCAGCTGAGATAAGAAAAAGGGGGTCTGAAGGAAAAAAAAGAGGGGAGCGAGACCCTTGGGCTGAAGATCGGAGGGAGCTGAAGAAGAGTTGATCTCTGAAGGCACTGACTCTCTGAAGCTGGAAGCAAATCTTAGAACGCCAACATGTAGCAATATTGGAAGGAGTCCTTTGAGACTCATCATTGCCTCATAATGGAAGCTTCAACAGACAGAACTTTAACCTGGTAACATATTCATTTTGTTTATTTACCTGCTTTGGTAATGGAGTTGTTTTTGCATACACATAACTAAAACCATTTAAATATATATGGCAAAGCAATTTGGAATGGTATCATATTTTAACTGCAGTATAAATGAAATATTATTCCAAATATTAAGGCACATACCCTAATTTGGTTGTCTTTAAAAAGCTAGAGCCACGTGGTACAATGGTTTTATTATGATATGTGTAAAAATTAATTCTCTCTAAATTTAATATAAGACTTGATGTCTTATCAAAGCCGTGTTCCTTATATGACCCTTGGTCTGGACACGTTTAAGAAGTGTAATCAGGAGATCTGTTGGTTTGAGAAAGAAAGTGTTAAAGAGAACAAAAGAGTGTTTACACCTTCCGTGAAGTAACGGAAAGACATTTCAAGAGCTACCAAGTGTTAGATGTACAAGTATCATTTAAGTATTGAATTGTGAATATACCTTGTCATATAGAGCTGGCATAGAAATGTATGTAAATATTATCTGGACATAATCCATCAATTATCTCCGATTGTAGAAGTATATCCATTCAATTGTTTTATCACAACTTATACCTGATATTAATTTGCACTGTACTTTAGTTAATAAATATATATAATATTTTAAGCAATATTCATTTGTGTTACTTGTCTTCAAACTAGCATGGATAAAAGAACTTCGAATTTCTTGTTTAATATTGTAGGAAATCGGGAATCTCCAAAATTAGGATTTACCTATTTCCGCAATAATATTTTTTATATTTCAGTAAAAACATTCTGACATATTCGTAGGCACTATGCTGAGATGCGTCAATGTTTCTGACAGGGTTTTAAAGCGTCGCCTATAAAGATTAACCACGTCAATACCGGGCACTTTCCCATCTTCCTGCCCAGGACAATTTTCAGCTTTCAGCGCTGTCGCATCTTGACTGACAATTGCGTGGTCATGCAACACTGTGTCCAAACTAAATTTTTATCATTTTCTTCCTACAAATAGAGCTTTCTTTTGGTGGTATTTGAGGACCTCTGCGGTTTTTATTTTTTGCGATATAAAACAAAAAATGACCATCAATTTTGAAAAAAACAAACTGGTGGGCACAGATAGGTGGCACTAGATAGGCAGCACTGATGAGGAGCTGCTGACAGGCATAACTGAGTGGCATCTGAAAGGCATTACTTATGTGGCACAGGCTGGCAGCTAATGGGCACATCCGATGGGGGCTGCACTGATAATCAATGTGCTGATTATCAGCGCAGATGCCCCTCTGACAGGGAAAGCCACCAATTGGCACTCCCCGTCAGCGAGAACCGAGGAAAGCCGTAAATCGGGACTGGTTCACGCAATGATCAGCTGTGATTGGTCACATCTGATCAGGTGGTAAGAAGAGGCTCCATACTAGACATGTGCACACTGAAATATTTCGTTTCGGAATTTAGTTTTCGTCCAAAAAATAAATTTATTTAGTTACTCCCGAAATTCGTTTTTATTTATTTCGTTTTTCGTTAAAAATAGCATTCGTCCAAAAATCTGAATTAATTAAGGTCGAATCTGTCATTGAAGGCTTATGGTGTCTGTCGAATGTTCAAAGAAGATTCGACGGAGCAGCGAAACTGTACGACTCTGCAATCATACATTTCCGGTCAAATGTTCTGCCTACAAGCAGTGATCTTTTCTTTCTATGTCGAATCTTTTCTCTCTATAATGTCGAATCTTTTCTCTCCTATGTCGAATCTTTTCTCTCTATAATGTCAAATCTTTTCTCTCCTATGTCGAATCTTTTCTCTCTATAATGTCAAATCTTTTCTCTCCTATGTCGAATCTTTCCTCTCCTATGTCGAATCTTTCCTCTCCTATGTCGAATCTTTTCTCTCCTATGTCGAATCTTTTCTCTCCTATGTCGAATCTTTTCTCTCCTATGTCGAATCTTTCCTCTCCTATGTCGAATCTTTCCTCTCCTATGTCGACTCTTTTCTCTCCTATGTCGAATCTTTCCTCTCCTATGTCGAATCTTTCCTCTCCTATGTCGAATCTTTCCTCTCCTATGTCGAATCTTTCCTCTCCTATGTCGAATCTTTCCTCTCCTATGTCGAATCTTTTCTCTCCTATGTCGAATCTTTTCTCTCCTATGTCGAATCTTTCCTCTCCTATGTCGAATCTTTCCTCTCCTATGTCGAATCTTTTCTCTCTATAATGTCGAATCTTTTCTCTCCTATGTAGAATAATCTTGGACTAATAGAGTTAAGGTTAGGCACATTCGACCACAGGTTCGATAGACACAGATTGTTATTGTCAGCGTCACGTCGAATCTCCTATCTATATCGAACTGTTGTAGCAACGAAAACGAAAATAAAGCATTTGTTTATGTCGAATCTTTCGGTTTTCGGATTCTGTGCTTTCGTTTTCGTTTGTTAAAACGATAACGAAAATAGCTGAAATTCGGACGAAAATGCATTCGGACGAAAACGAATGCACATGTCTACTCCATACCATGATTGGAGTTGTGGTGTGTCAGTCTGACCGGCTTGTTATCCTGATCATGTCCGATCAGGATAACTAAACCACTTTGCCGCCGTCATATTGCTTTATGGCGGGGGGTAAGTGGTTAAGTAGCGTAGATTTTTGCCATTCCACGAGCATGCGCAATTTTAACACGTGACAGGTTAGGTATCCATTTAGTCGGCATAACATCATCTTTCATGTTATACAAAAAAAATTGGGGGTAACTATTGTGTTTTGTTTTTAATTCATTAAAGTGTATTTTCTCCCAAAAAATTGCGTTTACAAAACAACCGCCATTTTATTCCCTAGGGTGTCTGCTTATAAAAAAAAAAATATTTGGGGGACATAAGTAATTTTCTAGCAAAAAATACTGATTTAAACTTTAAAACAAAAAGTGCCAGAAAAAGTCTGGTGGGCAAGTGGTTAAAGTACCAGTTGATGCCAATCAGCCCTAGTTCAGTCCAAACACAACTCTGGACCCAAGCTGCACATCGATGTATGTCGGCAGAATGGCACGTGGGCGTACCTGTACGTCCCTGCCTTCCCACGGGTGGGGGGGTCCAATCGGATCCCCCCGGTACCTGCGGCAGGCCGTTTCGCTTCAGGAGCGATCCGTGATGAGGGGGCGGCCATTGGTTTCTGGACACCCCCTCACGATTGCTCCTGGCGAATGGGATGTTTCCCCTGCCTGTGTAATGTAAAACACAGGCAGGAGGAAGTGATGTCATCTCTCCATGCGGCGCTCTTTTCATCCAGAGCGCTGAGGAGAGAAGACATCAGGTTAGTGCACCAACAGTACACTGACACCAGCACACATATAGGCACATAAATCACCCCCCAGCCCCCAGTCACAGTGTCACTAATTGCAGTGATCATTTACTGATCACTGCATTTAGTGTATCTGTGACAGTAAAATGTTGCAGGGCAGTTAGGTTTAGGCCCCTTTAGGTCCAGGGTACCCTCTAACCCCCCCTAATAAAAGTGTAGGGGATGTATGTGAAATACCATGAAGCTCCTACTGAGGCACCATCCCCTAAGAATATGCGACTGTGTCAAGAAAAAGTTTGAGCGGGGTGGGACTGTGTGTGTGCGCCTCAGTGGAGTAAATAAATACAGATATACTGAAATGATAGAAAAATAAACAACTTTTATTTTTCTGCCATATGGCAGTAATATCAACAAAGTATATATTCAAAACACAGGATAAAATCAAGTTACAGTTCTGAAGATCAAATTCAGGGTGTGCAATTCCCAAGCATGAAAAGTCAGAGGGCCTACACGTTTCGCGGATTTTCGCTTTGTTAGGGCCTTTGAAAATGGCACAGTAAGATATTGTATAGATTCTAAAAACAGAGAATGTTGTGAGAGATATATATATAATAAATATCATATCCAATACATATGAGAAAGGGGAAAAAAAAAAAAAGATAAAAATAACTAACTATAATCAAATGGATCAAGAATGATAGTAAAACATATAAAAGCATACATATGGTAATATTTATACGTTCACTGAATATATATTTATAAAACTTTTAATATGCATTATTGCAAATTAGATGTTGTATTAAACAGCACTTCAAACCATGTACATGGTTGCATGTATGTGCAGCGACATTCTAAGTGCCAAAAAGTATGTGTAAAAACAAGAACCTTATAAAACACATAATTTGCGTGCATTAACATCATCATATATGTTGGGTGTGTATCCAGGTCTAAAAAGAGACACACTTACCAAAAAACTAACTGTAAGAAGCCGGTGCGGCGGATTAATAAGGCTTACGTGCCTGTGAGGACACTTCCCCCTACTATGCCCATGTGGAGAAAAGCAGGCGGATATATATATATATATATATATATATATATATATATATAAACAAAAAAGGCTCATAAGTTGGTGAATGTGAGGTGAGTATTGTATAGGGAGGGGGGGGGGGAGGAAAGAAGGGTGGGGGAAGGAAGGGGGGGGAAAGGAGAGGGGAAGAGGAGGAATAAAGGGGAAAAGTAGGGAGGATGGGGGGGATGGGGAGAGGGGAAAGGGGAAGAGAAAGGAGTGGAAGGTAAGGGGATGGGGAAAAAGGAGAAAGAAGAGAAGACCAAATGGGGGGGGGGGGGGAGGGAAGGGGAAGAAAAAGAGGAGGGGGGGGGAAATGGGAGTAAAGAGAAAGAAACAATGGAAAGAAAGGGGATAGAGGAGGGAGGAAAGAGCAAGGGGAGGGGGGGTTTGGGAAGGGGGGGGAGTGGGGAGGGGAGGAGAAAAGGACTGGGGAAGGGAGGTGTGTGAGAATGTAATATGTGCAAAAGTAAGAGTGTGTGTTGAGTCACTTACCGGATACAAGCAGCTGGTAGGGGCATAGAGGCAGTGTATATATATATATATATATATATATATATATATATATATATATATATATATATATATATATATATATATACATACACACACATACATACACATATATATATATATATATATATATTGTGGCAGAGCGAGGCTCTGTCCCAATGAAAGTGAAGATAAAAAAGGGACACAGGGTTTGCATATCTGCAGACTGCAGGACTACAGAGTGTAGAATTTAAATGGAGGAAAATGCTCTGTCAGTTTTCTCCAGGTTTTCCTACTTTAGTATGGGACTCGGTAGTTTGGAGATCCCTAAGAGACTTGGGTGGGACGGGATCTCCAACCCTGTGTCCGGGTCTTGTGGACAGCCAGCATGGTGTGTTCTCAGGTGCACACAACCAATATAATGAGGGGCTGGTGAGAGCAGAGTGTGGAGGATGGTTGAGAGTGAGCAGCTTGCTAACTGCTGTGTGAAGACAGACCTATTTTTGGAGCAGTGGCTGCTAGTGAGTGTCTCTGTGTGAGGATAAACGCTGTGTACGTTGAAGGGCGTTAAAGCTGTGTGTGTCCAAGGAGCCAGAAGCTGTGTGCATTAAAGGGACTTAAAGCTGTGTGCGTTTAAGCCCAAAGCTGTGTGCATCCAAGACTGTGAGACTGGAAGATCTGGTGGTTTAAGGTACCAGTACCTAAAGCAAGGAACTGCTTTAGGTAGGAAACTGCTGACAGGAACTGCTCACAAGAGAGCCAGGTGGCTCGGTATGTTTTTCCTTATTTTTGGACTGCTAAATGAAGTTAAACCCCTGTGTGGGAATTCTGAATGAACATTTTGCTTTTGTTTTCAGGTTTCCAACGGCAGTGTCAGAGGAAGTTGACACTTTTCTATGCAAACCTCTCCTCCACTCCTCCCTGCAGGAAACAGACATACATACACACACACACACACACACACACACACTTTTTTCTGTACAGCTTTTCATTTAAAAAAATACTAATCTCATCAACCAAATTCATTTATGCATCTAGATTGCATCACCCCCAGCACATCGAATCGCATCAACCCCAGCACATCAAATCGCATCACCCCCAGCACATCAAATCGCATCACCCCCAGCACATCAAATCGCATCACCCCCAGCACATCAAATCGCGTCACAGGGCAAGTTGGGATGGCATAGGGCAGGTTGAGGTTGCACAGGGCAGTCTGGGTGGTACAGGGCAGGCTAGGGTGGCACATGGCAGGCTGGGGTGGCACATGGCAGGATGGGTGGCACATGGCAGGCTGGGGTGAGCAGCATGGAGGGGGAGAAGAGAGGGGGACAGCAGCGTGAAGGGGGACATGGAGGAGAAGAGAGGGGGACACGGAGCAGCATGGAGGGGGAGAAGAGAGGGGGACAGCAGCATGGAGGGGGACACAGAGGAGAAGAGAGGTGGACACGGAGCAGCATGGAGGGGGAGAAGAGAGGTGGACACAGAGCAGCATGGAGGGGGAGAAGAGAGGGGGACAGCACGGAGGGGGACTGGAGGAGGATACGGGGACAGTCAGCGGTGATACTGCACACTACGGTACACACTAAGCACTGCACACTACACACGAAACTACGCTACACATGAAACACTACACTGAACACTAAACTGACTTACTGGCTGCTCAGTCTCCCCAGACCATGTCCACTCCCCCCAGCAGGCCAGCAATGTGACTCATGAGGGAGTCTTTCACTCACCTGCTTTTCTTCCATGGTCTGCTCTGCGGTCTGTCACACTGTCAGACTGCCTGTCACAACAGGAAATGATCCGGAGGGGAGGAGGAGGAGGTGGAGGTGGAGGAGGAGGGGACTCAGGGGCGGTGGTTCACAGCCAAGTGGAGGCCGGTCCCACTCACCAGCGATCCAATCCCACGCTACGCCAGTGGTGAGGAGTGACAATGGCAACACATGCCTGGTTTCCCTCACTTAAAATGGCACCGGGCATCGCCTTGCATCGCGTTATTTCCGGTTTCGAAATAACGCGATGCTTCGGCTCAGGGACGGCTATGCCTTCTGGGATTGATGACAAACATCTCCCAGGAGGCATAGCGGTCCGTGGATGACGTGCTGAGGCTGATCCCGTCGCAAAAAGAAAGACATTCCATTATAACAGTCAGTTTTTAAAATATTTTTTTTTATATGCCAAATCAGCATAAGGGGGACAGAGCTGCAGAGGATGCAGAGAAGTTGTAAAAGAGGGTGGAACTCCACTTTAACTAGAACGCCTGTCTGATATGGACTCACTGCATAAAAATGCATCTATCCACTTGAGCTAAAACACCCCAATATCACAGTGGTGGAGAATGCGGGCACAAGACGGTGGAATCCGGGTCTCTGCGCCAGTAGTGAGTCGCATCAGGAACTGCTGCTATCTTTGTGTAGCAGCCAAGCGAACAGCATTGCACAGAAGTTTGATGGACTGTGTTGCATGTGGGTTGTGTACCTGTAAAAGGAGAATCACATTTTTCTTCCCTCTCTGCTGTGAACTGTGTTACCGGTTGCTGTGTGCAACACCGCAAAGGATGGGGCGGTTAAAAACAGAAAAAGGAGGCGATCCTTGTTGAAGCAAAAGAAAGGCTACTGTGGCTTGAGGGTATTTCACCACATGCCCCAGCCAAACCAGAGAATTTGACTGAGTGTGAAATCTCTGTGATCTGGGGTAAATTACTCATGTCACCCCCAGGTAAAAGGGAAGTGAAAGAGGTTGTCCCTGGCAACAGGAAGCCAGGTGGACAACAGCGTGTGGAAAAGAGGAGAATGGTCATCCATGGAAGCAACGTCCAGGCCAGCAGGGATGTCGGGGATCCAAGGAGTCTGTCTGCTGATGGTCATGACCAGTGGAGTCCTCAAGAGTGGTATCCCGTGGCAACAGAGAGCCAGGCATTGAGGAGATGCCAAGAAATTAAATTTCAGCGTCCAGTCCCATGCTTGGAATGTGGTCAAGTGGGGCATGGGATCTTTACTTGCCCAAGGTTCTGGAACACCGCTGAAGAGTCTGGAAAGGCTGCAGTGTCGCTATATGGCCCCAAAGAAACAGTAGCTGGTATAGATGCAGCTGAGAGACAGCGCACTCAAGTGAAGGCTATGATGCCAGCCACTGAAAATGGTAAGACTGTTTCAGTTTATGGTACTGAACCCAGTGAAGTGGGAGTATGTCCAGTGGGGAGATACACAGTGCCAATGGACATAGACTTGCGACAGTGTGCTACCCAGAGCAGTGGGGAGGCACAGCGTAAAGCCCAACTAGCCAAAGGGCTAAAGACTGGAAAATACATGGGGACTCTGCACGTGCCTGCTATAGTCCAGCAGATGGCTTGGAAAATTGAGTTAGGGGTGACCAAAACAGTGCTGGTACCATGTTCCCTAGTGACAGGTACTGCAGGGTTGCCCAGAGAAACTTCCAAGAAGCCCGCAGTGACGGAGCCGAGCGTTTCCCAGGTCAGCTTTGGAGATGCCCATGTAGGACAGGGTGCCCCTTTAAAGATGGAGGGCACTGTGAGGAGTCACTCAGAGGCTTTGGTGGGTAATAGACAATCCACAAAAGTAGCAGTTATGTCTACACGTAGTGAAAATTCTGATGGTTATGCTGACAAAAGTGTTACTGTTGGCAAATGTGATGGTATTGGTGATAATGACATTGAAAAATGTGTTTCCTTTAATGTTATGTCTGAAAATGTTGGAAATGTGTTTACTACCAATGATGGTAGTAGGATATCTCCCATGACAACCAGAAGCGCAGGATTGTCCATGGAAGTCTCATGGGGCCTCCATGTGTTGGAGCCAGAGGTTTTCCAGGATTACTGTGGTGCTACTCTGGTGAAACAAGGGAAGACTGTGTCACATAGTGAGTGTGTGTGGGCGCAGCACCACAACCCTAAGTGTAACCCAGTTGTCAAGGGGTTAATTCAGCCTGCAAAAGCTGAAAGTGCAGAGCTGTATGTGTCTGTAGCGCCACCAGAGCAAGGTGGTCAAAATAAGGTATTGCACCTTGCCTTGGTTGAGGATGCAATCTCCCAGTGTGATGTGAGAAAAAAAATATTGTCACAATGTGAGGTAGATAGAAGTAACAAGTGTGTTGTTTTGGCTAGTGAATCCTGTTGGGCCTTCTAGAGCAGGTGATGCAGTGCTGTGGAGCACCAGTGATGGAACCACAGGAGACTGGGATAATTGGTGCAAGGAAGCAGTTGTGGCACTAGGCCAAGTGACAAGGAATTACGAAGCAATGATGTGTAACAAAGTTGTGGACAGAACACCTGCTATGCCCAATGGAGGGATCGCAGAATGGCCAGTGCTCAGGAGCATGCCAGCCCCTGCAAAGGCTGATGCCCTCCAGTCTGAAGGAACGGTTCTGGGCGCAGGCATGGCAGATGGGTTGTCCACGGCCCAGCAACTAAGTAATGGCAAGTGTCAAGGTGACAATGTGACTAATGTTGACTCGCAGAGGCTCGTTGGTGTAGCGTTAGAGGGGAAGAGGAGACGTGTCTGACAGCGCTCCAGGGGAGCAACAGGCTGGGATGAGGGGTACCTCCAAGGAGATGGAGGTCTCTTCAAATGTCTCAACCTCACAAGCTGCAATGGATTAGCCCAGCCATGTCTCGGACAGGGGAAAGGTTCCCAAAAAGGTCACACATTTAGACATCGGTTGCAAAGAGTTGACAAAAACTTTATTAGAAATGCTGGAGTTGGTAAAAGTGCCCTCACTGTACACTTGGGTGTCTCCACCGCTGTCGGACCAGGTGGTGCTGCGTGGCACCAATAGGTGGAGCCAGGTGGTACAGGCTGTGCTGGGAAGCTTATTAACAGAGTGGCAAATAGTCCTGAGGTTTTCTAAGAGGGTGCTCCCAGTTACTGAGTGGCCTGGAAGGCGCTCAGAACGGTTGGAGACATCAAAGGTCTCTCCGGCTGGTGTAGTGACTGGAAACATCTCTCCGGGTGTGGTCCGAGGTGCAGCTGAGCAGTGGTCAGTAGAGGGTGCAGATACTGTCTCATGAGAAGGAAGGGCCCAGAATAGATGCAGCACTAGCAGAGATGCTTTCTATCACTCAGAAAGAGGTACAACTTAAAGTACCCGGAGACACTGTGAGAAAAAGTGCTAATGTTGGTTGCTGCAACAATGTAATGTGTACATCAGGAAGAAGTAGTTTGTGCTTGGATCAGTGTCATTTGTTAGATCAGTTACCCATGGAGTGTTGGACAACAGGTGAGGTGGAACTTGGCTTTAGTCCTGTGGGATGTAGTCCCTCGCCTGTGTGTGGTCCCTCCTCAGGTCTGGTTCTAACAAGCACTGAGATGGACAGCACTGCTTGCGTTGGAAAGTGTGACATTAAAATATATGATCTGCTAATGATTGGCGCTGTTAAAAGGGATGTGGTTGCCGTGGGTAACCAGAGAGAGGTTTTTGAACCTGAAAGACCTGTGGTGAAAGATAAAAAAACTTACTTCCGTAAGCTGAAAGGTAGAATCAGGGAAGGCAGAGTTCCCCCAAGAGAGAGGAGAGTATGCTCAGGGACCCCAAGAGAAGAGAGGGAAGGCAGAGTATACGGAATTATAGGACCCTGTTAAGATCCAAGCTGGGACGTACCTGGAAGCACACCCGAAAAAAGGGTTGGGCCTACGTGGCTGATGGCCAGCACAGAGGTGTCCCAACTACTATGGTGGGTGCAGGTGTTTCTCCCTCTGGATCAAAACAAGGGAGGGGGTATGTGGCAGAGCGAGGCTCTGTCCCAATGAAAGTGAAGATAAAAAGAGACACAGGGTTTGCATATCTGCAGACTGCAGGACTACAGAGTGTAGAATTTAAATGGAGGAAAATGCTCTGTCAGTTTTCTCCAGGTTTTCCTACTTTAGTATGAGACTCGGTAGTTTGGAGATCCCTAAGAGACTTGGGTGGGACGGGATCTCCAACCCTGTGTCCGGGTCTTGTAGACAGCCAGCATGGTGTGTTCTCAGGTGCACACAACCAATATAATGAGGGGCTGGTGAGAGCAGAGAGTGGAGGTTGGTGGAGAGTGAGCAGCTTGCTAACTGCTGTGTGAAGACAGACCTATGTTTGGAGCAGTGGCCGTTAGTGAGTGTCTGTGTGAGGATAAACGCTGTGTGCATTGAAGGGCGTTAAAGCTGTGTGTGTCCAAGGAGCCAGAAGCTGTGTGCATTAGGGACTTCAAGCTGTGTGCGTTTAAGAAGCCCAAAGCTGTGTGCATCCAAGACTGTGAGACTGGAAGATCTGGTGGTTTAAGGTACCAGTACCTAAAGCAAGCAGAGGAACTGCTGACAAGAGAGCCAGGTGGCTCGGTATGTTTTTCCTTATTTTTGGACTGCTAAATGAAGTTAAACCCCTGCGTGGGAATCCTGAATGAACATTTTGCTTTTGTTTTTCTGTTTTAATAAACGTGGGCTACCAGGCCCTTAACTAGAACGCCTGTCTGATATGGACTCATTGCATAAAAATGCATCTATCCACTTGAGCTAAAACACCCCAATATCACAATATATATAAAAATCGGGGTGGAAAGAAGTGATAGGATCTCTCACTAGTGTATATAGTGGCCACACTGTATGAGTGTATGCCGGGAAGGAAAAGATCCCTGGAAATGCCTCTGGGTGTGGAAAGAAATTCAGATCCACATCAATGGGGATCTAGGTAAAAACATACCAAACAAGCAATTAAGTGAAGGGATCATGTAGGGAAACCAATAAAGTCAAAAACTAAAAAAATTTGAGAGTTTCCTTTCCCAAAAGTACCTTTAGTGTGTGAAGGAAGCGTCTCTCCTCTTAGTCCCTCTCATACAGAGAGGTGCACCGCTGAGGAGAGAGTGTAGGAATGTGCACTGTATTAGGCTGGGTTCACACTAGTGCGACACGACATCTGTCCTACTTTGGATCCGACTTTGCCCTGCGACATGAAGCCGACATATGTCCGACTTTCAATGAACGGGGATCCGACTTGGATCCCCGCCAATATCAGGCACTGTGTTTGGTATGAATCTTGAAGGGGAACTCCAGGCCAAATTTTTAATTAAAAAAACGGCGTGGGTTCCCCTCCAGGGGCATACCAGGCCCTTGGGTCTGGTCTGGATTTGAACAGGCGCCCCTACGCCGAAAAAACGGCGTGGGGGGTCCCCCCAAAATCCAAACCAGACCCTTATCCGAGCACACAACCTGGCCGGCCGCAGGGGAAGAGGGGGGGACGAGAGAGCGGCCCCCCTCCCTCCTGAGCCGTACCAGGCCGCATGCCCTCAACATGGGGGGTTTGGTGCTCTGGGGCAGGGGGGCGACCTGCGGCCCCCCCCACCCCAGAGCACCCTGCCCCCATGTTGATGAGGACAGGGCCTCTTCCCGACAACCCTGGCCGTTGGTTGTCGGGGTCTGCGGGCGGGGGGCTTATCGAAATCCGGGAGCCCCCTTCAATAAGGGGGCCCCCGGATCCCGGCCCCCCACCCTATGTGAATGAGTATGGGGTACATCGTACCCCCACCCATTCACCTGGTGGAAAAAAATTGCAATAAAAAAACACTACACAGGTTTTCAAAGTAATTTATTGCACAGCTCCGGGGGTCTTCTTCCGACTTCCGGTGGTCTTTTCCGACTTCGAGGGTCTCCGGTGTCGTCTCCCGCTCTCCGGTTCTTTCTTCCGCCGGGCCTCCGCTAACTTCTTTTTAGCTCTCTTGCTAACAGAGGCCCGGTCTTCCAGTTGTCTCGTCCGGCTCTCCGTTGTTCTTCTGCCGGCCCCTCCACTAACTTCTTCGTAGCTCTTTCGCTAGTGGAGGGGTCGGTCTTCCCGTCGCCGTCGGCTTCTTCTTCCCTCTTCTCCTCCTCGATGTTGACGCGTCGCTTCCTCTCACTGTAATACTGGCTCTCCGCTCCGCATTAATATAGGCTTCTCATGACGTCACAGTCACATGTTCCCATGACGTCACAGTCACATGCTCCGGGGCCATGTGCCCTGGAACATGTGACTGTGACGTCATGAGAAGCCTATATTAATGCGGAGCGGAGCGGAGAGCCAGTATTACAGCGGGAAGAAGCGACGCGTCAACATCGAGGAGGAGAAGAGGGAAGAAGACGCCGACGGGAAGCCCGGCCCCTCCACTAGCGAAAGAGCTAAAAAGAAGTTAGTGGAGGGGCCGGCAGAAGGACAACGGAGAGCCGGACGAGACAACGGGAAGACCGGGCCTCCGTTAGCAAGAGAGCTAAAAAGAAGTTAGCGGAGGCCCGGCGGAAGAAAGAACCGGAGAGCGGGAGACGACACCGGAGACCCCCGAAGTCGGAAAAGACCCCCGGAAGTCGGAAGAAGACCCCCGGAGCTGTGCAATAAATTACTTTGAAAACCTGTGTAGTGTTTTTTTATTGCAATTTTTTTCCACCAGGTGAATGGGTAGGGGTACGATGTACCCCATACTCATTCACATAGGGTGGGGGGGCGGGATCCGGGGACCCCCTTATTGAAGGGGGCTCCCGGATTCCGATAAGCCCCCCGCCCGCAGACCCCGACAAACAACGGCCAGGGTTGTCGGGAAGAGGCCCTGTCCTCATCAACATGGGGGCAGGGTGTTCTGGGGTGGGGGGGCCGCAGGTCGCCCCCCCTGCCCCAGAGCACCAAACCCCCCATGTTGAGGGCATGTGGCCTGGTACGGTTCAGGAGGAAGGGGGGCCGCTCTCTCGTCCCCCCCTCTTCCCCTGCGGCCGGCCAGGTTGTGTGCTCGGATAAGGGTCTGGTTTGGACTTTGGGGGACCCCCCACGCCGTTTTTTCGGCGTAGGGGCGCCCGTTCAAATCCAGACCAGACCCAAGGGCCTGGTATGCCTCTGGAGGGGAACCCACGCTGGTTTTTTATTTAAAATTTGGCCTGGAGTTCCCCCTCAAGAGCAGTACAGCACAAGTCGCATGCCAAAGTCGGACCATGCAAGACTGCGGTACGACTTTGATCCGACATCAATGATAGTCAATGGGCTGAAGTCGGATCAAAGTCGGACCAAAGTAGTACAGGGAGCATTTTCAAAGTCGGACCGACATGTGTCGGACCAGTTAGGACGGCTCCCATAGGGAAACATTGATTTTCACACGTCATGCGACATGAGCTCCCAATGTCGGAGCGTTTGTCGCCCCAGTGTGAACCAGGCCTTAGGGAGAGCCGTCTGATTGCCAGCACGTCGACAGGTGGAGAGGGGGAGGATCCCTAGGATCGCTCCAGTCTCCCAGATCGTGAGGAAATACCGGGGTAGAGCCAGAGGATCTGGGGAGACCAGAGAGAGAGCCCATCTGATCACTGATCGCCGCGGGGTGCATGCTTGGGAAATGCATGCATATTAGTCCCCGGTCCATGTCCTTGCTCTGTGTGTTCAGGTGGAGGGGATAAACAGGGGCAGGTCTCCCATGCCGACTGGCCGCGATGGGTCGCCGGGGATAGGAACTGCATTGGACGGAGATGGGCTGGACCTGGAGCGGCGTGACGTGCCGACGGAGCTGTGAACCGCATCGTCAGCGCATTGCGTTCCACAGCTAGTGGAAGGGGGAGAAACCTATGTCCCCTGATGGAAAAACTAGATGGGAACGCCTCCGGGGTGATCAATTCAAACCCACGTTCGAATCGAACATCGGCCGTTCGACGAAGCCAGATCTTTGTGGGCCGTTCGCATCAAAATTCGTGTGATACGAACGGCCCACAATGCACTGAGCCAGTCGCAGTGCATTGCTGGCTGATGATTGGCCAAGCATGCACTGTGACCCTGCATGCTTGGCCAATATCAGCGCCGGCAGCGAGGAGAGCCATAATTGGCCACAGGCAGGATGCCTGTGGCCAATTATAGCTCATGGGGTTTAGTACACGCCCCACACTATATAAGGCCGCCAGCGCGGCAGACTTGTATAGTGTGTTCCAGCGTGCAGGGAAAGAGCTAGATAGGCAGGGACAGTGTTCTTTTCTCAGGCATCTGCAGGAGTTAGTGGGTGTTGTGTGCCTCCAGCGCAGTATACACCTGTATCTACCCTTTATTGCTGGTGTTCTCTAATACAGGCATCTGCAGGAGTTAGTGGGTGTTGTGTGCCTCCAGCACAGTATACACCTGTATCTACCCTTTATTGCTGGTGTTCTCCAATACAGGCATCTGCAGCCTTTACAGTGGGTGTTGTGTGCCTCCAGCACAATATACACTACCCAATTGCTGGTTTTCCCATCTCCCTGCAGGCCATTACTATGTCTGGAAGGCCAACAAGGAGAGGCAGACAGTCACGAGCCAATAAAAGAGGGCAAGCAGGCTCTGTGTCTAGAGACAAAAGTGCTGGTCGTGGACGCAGTGCATCGTCATCAGCACGTGGCCATGGGACACGCTTGTCCTTATTTTCGGCAGCTGGACGTGTTGAGCCGCATCATGCCGAAGACTTGGTAGAGTGGATGACCAAGCCCTCCTCATCCTCTCTCACCCAGGCTCAGGGTACTGGCAAAGCAGCTGCCAATTCGTCCTCTTCCCTCGTATCAATGTCATCATCAGTCACTCCTTCCCTAGACCCACCATGTCCTCCTGAGAAGTCCCCCGAACTGTTTGAGCCCAGGATGATGGATGATGAATGATGAATGATGATACACAGCTAGAGGAAGGCAGTAGCATGAGCGCAGAGAGAGGGGATGCTCAAGAAGGACAGCAATCTGGCAGTCATGTTCCAGCAGCTGCAGCATACTGCCAGGTTTGCTCCAGTGATCAAGAGGGAGGGGATGATGAGGTCACTGACTCCACGTGGGTGCCTGATAGG
The DNA here is from genome assembly GCA_029206835.1 of Rana muscosa. Classification (NCBI taxonomy): domain Eukaryota; kingdom Metazoa; phylum Chordata; class Amphibia; order Anura; family Ranidae; genus Rana; species Rana muscosa. Next base: position 18,930,077 of record CM055121.1, on the reverse strand, counting down.
AGAGAGGATGATGATGATGAGGATGAGGAGGAGGCACATCTTTAACGAGGCAGGATGCCCTCCGGGGGCAGCATAAGGGCAGCACACCGACTGAATCACACTGCGCTGCCTCTGCCCGTTATTCAAAAAGTTCTTTGGTGTGGGCCTTTTTTGAGACGAGTGCATCAGATCGCACTGCTGCTATTTGCAACATATGTCTCAAGCGTATCTCGCGTGGCCAAAACATCAGCCGCTTGGGCACTACATGCTTGACCAGACATATGTTGACCTGCCATGCAGCTCGTTGGCAAGCGTACCTTAAAGACCCACACCAAAGAACAAAGTGGACCTCTCCTTGCTCCTCATCAGCTGGGATCTCCAACCCCACTATACCTTCAGTCCTCTCTGAAACCTGCACTGAGAGGAATGAAGGTGTAGAATTAGGTGTGTCACAGCCAAGTACTTGCGGGCACTCTGCTAGCAGTACACCGATGTCCGATTGTAGCAGGCAAATTTCCCTGCCCCAGCTGCTGGACCGTCGAAAGAAGTTCACTCCCAGCCATCCACATGCCCAGCGGTTGAATGCTAGCTTGGCTAAATTGCTAGCACTTCAACTGCTGCCTTTTCAGTTGGTAGACTCAGCCCCTTCCGTGAGTTTGTGCAATGTGCGGTTCCTCAGTGGCAGGTTCCCAAACGCCACTTTTTCTCACGGAAGGCGATTCTGGCTCCCTACCGGCACATGGAAGGCAATGTCCATGCCTCGCTGGACAGGGCGGTCAGCGGTAAGGTGCATATTACTGCTGACTCATGGTCCAGCAGGCATGGACAGGGACATTACCTTTCTTTCACGGCCCATTGGGTCACTCTTTTGGCAGCTGGGAAGGATGCAGGACAAGGCGCAGTAGTGTTGGAGGTTGTTCCGCCGCCACGCCTCCAAAATGCTACTACTGGTTGTGACACACCTCTCTCCTCCACCCCCTCTTCTTCTTCCTCCATGGCCTATTCCTGTGCTTTGTCCTCGGAACCAGCGGTGCTCCATAGGCGTTCAAGGGGCTACGCAAGTATGCAGGCAAAAAGATACCATGCCACGCTTACGCTGGTGTGTTTGGGGGACAGGAGCCACACTGGGGCAGAGGTTCTGTCAGCTCTGCAGGGGCAGGCCGAGAGGTGGTTGACGCCACGCCAGCTTAAGCCAGGAATGGTGGTTTGCGACAATGGCACCAACCTCCTCTCCGCCCTCTGACAGGGACAACTGACCCATGTGCCCTGTGTGACTCACGTCCTTAACCTGGTGGTGCAGCGGTTCTTGGGCAGGTATGTCCTGAGGCAGGCCAGGAAAGCCTGTGTGCATTTCCGCAGATCATATAATGCCAGTGCTCGGCTGGCTGAGCTGCAAAAGGAGTTGAACCTGCCCAAGAACCGCCTTATATGTGACATGCCCACCAGGTAGAACTCAACGTTGGCCATGCTGCAGCGGCTGCACATGCAGCAGAGGGCCATCAATGAGTACCTGTGCGACTACGGCACCAGGACAGGGTCAGGGGAGCTCAGGTTTTTTTCACCACGCCAGTGGGGCATGATCAGGGATGCATGTACTGTCCTGGCACCATTTGAGGAGGCTACAAGGATGGTGAGCAGTGACAGTGCATGCATCAGTGACACTGTACATCTTGTCCACCTGTTGGAGCATACGCTGCGTGGAATAATGGACAGGGCACTTGAGGCAGAACAGAGGCAGGAAGAGAGGCAGGAAGAGGATGACTTCCTTGCCTCTCAAGGCCCCCTTTACCCAGACAGTGTTCCTTCTGTTCCACCCATCACACAGGAAGAGGAGGATTGTGTCAGCATGGAGGTGGAGCCTGGCACTCAGCATCAACAGCAGCAGTCTTTTAGGGATGATTTACAGTCCCAAGAAACCCGTGGACTTGTACGTGGCTGGGAGGAGGTGGCTGCGGATCATGTCGTCCTTAGTGACCCAGAGGACTCCGGACCGAATGCCTCAGCTAACCTACCCTGCATGGCCTCCCTGATCCTGCAAAGTCTGCGGAAGGGTCCTCATATTCTTCGGATCAAGGAGAGGGACCATTACTGGCTGGCCACTCTCCTTGATCCACGGTACAAGGGTATCTTGCCGTCGCAGAGGGAGCAGAGGATGAGACATCTCCGGGAGGCCTTGCAGAAAGGTCTGTGCAATGCGTTCCCAGAGACTGGGAGGTTACAAACTCCTGGTCCTGGACAACGAGTTGCTGAGGCTTCAGTCAGTAGCAGAAGTAGCGGTGGAGAAGGTGGCCGTCTGACCGATGCGTTCAGACAATTTTTTAGTCCACAGCTCCAAGGTATGATCGGTTCCAGCAACCATCGCCAGCGTCTGATATACATGGTGCAGGAATACCTAGGGGCAAGGTCAGACTTGGACACCTTTCCCACCCAAAATCCTCTGGCTTACTGGGTCTTGAGGATGGATCACTGGCCAGAGCTTGCACAGTATGCAATTGAGCTACTGGCCTGTCCTGCATCCAGCGTTCTTTCGGAATGCACATTTCAGTGCTGCTGGAGGCTGTCACCGATCACAGGGTGTGCCTGTCCACCGACTCGTTTGATCGACTGACCTTCATAAAGATGAATCAGTCTTGGATCACCACCAGCTACCAGGCACCTGAAGCTGATGTAACAGAATAATTTATTTTGAAATGTCACATCCCTTCAAGACTGCCTATGCTGATGCTGAGTGCCTGTCCTGTTATGTTGACTGACTATCCTCTTCCTCCTCAATGATCCTGATGATAGCTTGGAAGAATATTTTTGTTTCTGGGTGCCGCCACCAGTGGCTAAGGCCCAATTTTTCAGCCCCTGTTTAACAGGGGCATGTAATTAAAAAAATGTATGCAATGCTTTGCAGCAGGGCTCATTCCTGCACTCCAACTAGAGAATCTGGGAGAGGTTGCAGTGTCGTGGCACCAGCACCAGTGCCTAAGGCCCAATTTTTCAGCCCCTGTTCAACACAATTACAGTTCTTGATCTAATAATTCACAGCAGGGCCCATTCATGCGGCCACCAAGAGTAACTGAGGGCTTACAGTGTTGTAGCACCAGCACCACCACCAAAGGCCCAATTTTTCCTACCACTGTTCAACAATGGCATGTAATTGCAATTCCTGATATAATAGTTCACAGCAGGGCGTTCCAGCGCCCACCAAGAGTAACTGAGGGCTTACAGTGTTGTGGCAACACCAACATCTAAAGCCCCATACACACTATCAGTTTTCTTGCAGGTTTTTCTCTTCAGGTTTACCAAAACCATGTAGTGCAAGGGCCTGCCTGATTGCATACGAATTGAAACTCTTAAGGTTTGACCTCATATTAGATGGTTTTGGTAAACCTGAAGAGAAAAACCTGCAAGAAAACTGATAGTGTATATGGGGCTTAAGGGGCAAATTTCTACAGAGTATATACGTCAGGCCCCTACTTTCAAACATCCAACTTACAAACGACTCCTACTTGCAAACGGAAGGAGACAACAGGAAGGGAGAGGAAATCTACCCCTAGGAAGGGAAATTCTCTCCTGCAAGAGTTAATATGGGAAAAAGGTGTCTCCTCTCTACTGATGCTTTATCACCAATCCTCGTTTCAATAAAAACCCCACTTTTCCAAAAACATTTGTCATTGGGACAGAGAGTGAGGTGAAAAGTTCTGAACAGGTGCACAGACAGCAAAACAAATGTTACAGGGGTGATAACCCTTCTCCAAAAAGCTTAAAAATAGATTTTTTGGCTGCAGCTACACTTAAAAATGTACCTGTTCCAAATTACAAACAGATTCTACTTAAAAACAAACCTACAGTCCCTGTCTTGTTTGCACCACCTGTATACTACTATTCAGAGTATATAGGGTTTTATTTTGGGTTCAGGGTTCCCCTTAATATCCATACAAGACCCAAAGGGGCTGGTAATGGGCTGGGGTGGGGGGGGGGGGTGATGGGTTAGCCATGCCATTTTTCTCAAAGATTTTCATCTATATTGCCAGGACAAGACATGACATTAAAGCCGCAAGCAGTTTTAAATGGCTTTTTTTCCTTTAGAAATGTCATTTTGTGCAGGGACAGTTCTAAACACGGGAAACACATGCCACTTCACAGGCATACTTTAGACACCCCCCAGGTACGATCTTTAAAGGGATATTTCACTTCTTTTTTTTTCCCCACTTTATGCATCATTAAAATTACTCCTCCAGAAAAAAACGGCCGTTTTTAAAACTTCTTTTTGCATTGATACATGTCCCCTGGGGCCAGTGGCGTATCCAGGGTATGGCACTCCATGGCAAGTGCCATGGGCGCCCTGGGGGGGGGGCGGCAAAATAAACTAAACGAAAAAAAAAATTCCCATCCGCACCTGTCCTCCTGCGGGCCGCCTCCCGCACTATAGCCCCCGGCGGCGGCACAGCACTTCACTCTTACTTGGCTGGATCTGGATGGCAGTGTTATGGAGAGTGACAGGCGCGGGCGCCCCCATGCTTATAGATGAGTGGGACCGTCCACTGCATCTCCAGACCGTCATTCGGCTAACTGGCGGAGGCGGAGCTTTCCTCCTCTGCGCTGGTGGACTGGGCGTGGGGATGGGTGGAGATTTCCCCCCAGGAAGCCTACCTTATTGATAAAACGGCCGCGCTGCCTTAGCCTGTGTTTACTTTTTTTTTTTTTTCTGTCTGTGGCTGTGCAGTGCGGCGGTACTAGTTGCAAGTATTGTGAATGTGTATGCGGGGGGCGGGGCCGAGGGCGGGGGGGGTAGTACAGAGCGGCCTCCTCCATTAGCAGCCGACATATTAGACTGGCGGAGGCGGAGCCTATAGCTCCGCCCACCCTCTCCGTGCGGCTGTGGTCCACTGCATCCTCTCTTGGGGAGGGGTCTGTCTGATGACAGGAGGAGGAGGAGAGAGAAGCACGAGGAGAACCCCCTGGCAAGGTCAGAAGGTAAAATGTAATAAATTACTCTTATGATGATACACAGTCAGATCATGATTTTGCAATAAAGTGATCCATGCTGCAAACTCAACAGTCTCCCTTCAGTGAAAGTTCATGTTTTGCAAACTTTGCAGTACATGAACTTTCACTGAAGGTGGACTGTTTAATGAGTTTGCAGCATGAATCACTTTATTGCAAAATCATGATCTGTATATTAATGAACTTTCAATGAATGTGGTCTGTTTAACGAGTTTGCATTGAGTTCAGCATGTGCAAAGTGTTCCATGTATGCTGAAATCAATGCAAACTCATTAAGGAGGTTGAGGCTGCACTCATTGCCACTGATTAGGCGGCACTCTAAGGCTACTTTCACACTGAGGCATCAGCGGTAAAGCACTGCTATATTTAGCAGCGCTTTACTGTCGTTTTTGCGGCACTATTTGGCTGCTAGCAGGGTTTAACCCCCGCTAGCGGCCAAAAAAGTCTTAAAAGCGCCGATGCAGCGGCTCTTTGTTGGCGGCTCGGCAGCGCTGCCCATTGATTCCAATGGGCAGGGGCGCTGTAGGAGCGGTGTATACACCGCTCCTACAGCGCCTCAAAGATGCGGCTTGCAGGACTTTTTTTACCGTCCTGCCAGTGCACCGCTCCAGTGTGAAAGCCTTCGGGCTTTCACACTGGAGTGAAAGGAGAGGCTCTTTCAGGGCACTTTGCAGGAGCTATTTTTAGCACTATAGCACCTGCAAAGCGCCTCAGTGTGAAAGTAGCCTTAAGCTGCACTGATATGCTACACTGATGGGCACTGATGAGGCCGCACTGTTGGCCACTGATAAGCTGCACTGGTGAGGCTGCATTGTCGGGCACTGGTGAGGCTGTGCTGATGGGTACTGGCGAGACTGCACTAATGGGCACTGGTGAGGCTGCATTGATGGGTACCAATGAGGCTGCATTGATGGGCATTGGTGAGGCTGCATTGATGGGCACTGGTGAGGCTGCATTGATGGGCACTGGTGAAGCTGCATTGATGGGCACTGATCAGCCTGCGTTGATGGGCACTGATCAGTCTGCACCGATGGGCACTGTCTGCACTGGTGAGGCTGCATTGATGGGCTCTGATAAGGCTGCACTGATCAGGCTGCACTGATGGGCACTGATCAGGCTGCACTGATGGGCACTGTCTGCACTGGTGAGGCTGCACTGATGGGCACTGTCTGCACTGGTGAGGCTGCACTGATGGGCACTGTCTGCACTGGTGAGGCTGCACTGATGGGCACTGTCTGCACTGGTGAGGCTGCACTGATGGGCACTGATCAGGCTGCATTGATGGTTCAATGGGCCACTTGACTGGACTTGCCCCCCAGGCCTAAGGCTGCCAGCCTTCCCCTGGAGCCTGCTTCCATCTTCTCCGCGAGCGGGTCGGTGACGTCACGTGAGGTGAGGTCGCCGTCGCTGAGGAGGATCCCTTGATTGATTGCCGAGCTCCAGCACGTGTACATCTCCTGAGCCATGGGCCTCTGCTACAGCCTCCGACCATGGCTGTTCAGTGATTCTAGCGGCTCCATCTCCAACGCCCCCACCAACTCGGACACCGAGCAGCCCCCTGGAGCCGTTAGTGCCTATGAGAGCCAGGGACCTGAGGATCACAGCAGCAGCTCAGGGGGGGGGGGGGCTCTGTAAACCGACTAGAGAGGGGAAAGTTCCAGACGGGCTGCTTCTACTACTGCAGAACTGGGGAGATAGCACCAGCGGCACTGGGGACAGCAATAAGCAGCAGCACAAGCCCAGCAAGGGCCAGCAGGTGCACCATCAACAGCAACATTCTCTGCAGGAGGGATGGGACAAACTCTGACTGGAGGAGAAGGAGGCCAAGAAAGTCAGCAAGAGCATAGATCGGGTACTGAAGGAGCAGAAGAGGGAGTACAAGCAGACCCATAGACTGCTCCTCCTAGGTAAGTGCCTCTCCTTCCATTTCTACACTAACATGGGGGATAGGTGGCCGGCCATGCCTGCTGACACTGCCTGTCTGCTTTATGTTGTCCTTGACATTTTATGGTTGGCCTGCATCCTGGGCATGCCTCTGGACTCTACATGCTCATATATATATATATATATATATATTGTGAGGGGGTTAGCTCGGCAGCGGGTGTGTGTGACCCCCGGGATGGGCTCCCCACACAAAAACAGGCCCAGCAAACGGAGGTTGTGGTTTTCAAAATCAAAAAGGTGCGGTTTATTTTCTATTTACAGTGACAAAACACAGCAAAGCAAAAGAAACATAAACAAAATAAATCCTGGTCAACTTGACCTCTGACTAAACATACAGGTTTCCTAACTAACAACTGGGATCAGCCTAGTGCTGTCCTAGTCCCTAAGTCCCTGGTTTTAAATGTCCAAGCAAATAGCCACACAGGCTTTGTCTCACCGCACAGGGGTTCACTCTCCCTAGACAGTCCACACAGGTCTGGGTCCAGGCATGAGCTAACATCTAATGAAGCTGGGAGTTCTTATAGAGGCCTAAATGAGCTGACAAGCTTCAGCTGGTCTCATCAACTCCCTGTCTGCACGACGCCCCACACTCTCCCTAGAGGTACGAGTCATCCATGAGCCCACTAGCCTCAGCTGGGCTTATACAACTCTCCACCTAGTTGTATAAGTCGGCGTAAAGCCTGAATCTGGGCGAAATATATCTACCCCCCTGGATGCAACCAGGTGACTTTACCTTCCTGCTGTCACATACCCCCCCCTCTTGTTTTAACCTCGGGTTGGAACACCAGCAATCAGGCATTCATGTACTCGAGACAAAGCATCCACATTCCCCATTTGAACGCCAGGGCGATGCTTTACTGTGAAGTTGAATTCCTGGAGGGCCGTAATTTACCTCATGGGGCTTCAACTTCCTGCTGAGGTAAATGACTGGGTGCTCTTCCCCGTTCCAGACCTGGGACAATACTGCTCCTAACCCCACATCTGACGCATCACTTTGTACGACAAAGTCTTTAGAGAAGTCGGGTGAGTACAACACTGGCTGGCTACATAAGGCTTGTTTCAAGAATTGGAATGCTGCCTCAGCCTCGGGGGTCCATTTAATCATGACCGACCCTTTCCCCTTCGTTAGGTTGGTTAGGGGCACAGCCTTAGAAGCAAAGTGGGGAATGAATCGCCGATAATACCCAGTGATTCCCAGAAAGGCTCGTACCTGCTTCTTGCTGTTGGGACGTGGCCAACTCTGGATGGCCTCGACTTTGTTGAGTTGGGGTTTTATTACTCCCCTCCCAATGGTGTACCCAAGATATTTGGCCTCCTCCTGCCCAATGGTACACTTCTTGGGGTTAGCCGTAAACCCCGCTTCCCGAACAGAGTCCAGGACTGCTTGCACTTTTGGCAGATGTGAGGCCCAATCTGTGCTATGGACAATTACGTCATCCAGGTAAGCCGCAGCATACTTCCGATGGGGCCTCAGCATCTGGTCCATTTTCCGCTGGAATGTGGCCGGCGCATTCTGTAACCCGAACGGCATTCTTTTATATTGGAACGCCCCGTCTGGGGTTACAAATGCGGTTTTCTCTTTGGCCAATTTGGCCAGGGGGATTTGCCAATACCCTTTTGTGAGGTCAAGAGTCGTCATGTATCGGGCTGTTCCCAGCCGGTCGATCAACTCATCTATACGTGGCATGGGGTAGGTGTCAAATTTTGTAACTTTGTTCAACTGACGAAAATCGTTACAAAATCGCCAGCTCCCATCCGGTTTAGGCACCAACACAATGGGACTAGACCAATCACTTTGGGACTCCTCTATCACCCCTAAGTTCAGCATTTTCTGTACTTCCTCCCGTATTGCCTCCCGTCGGGCCTCTGGGATCCGATAGGGTTTTAACTTCACCCTTTCACCGGGCGGGGTAATGATGTCATGCTCTACCCCAGATGTTTGTCCCGGCAGCTCAGAGAATACCTCCTTGTTGCGAAGCACAAACTCCTTAACCTCTTGTTGTTGGGGTTGTGACAAGGTGGCTGCTATTCCAACCTCAGGAATCACGCAACCAGTTTGAGCTGGTGACCAAGTGTCTGCGACTAGGGACTCTCTATCCCTCCAGGCTTTCAACAGATTAACGTGATAGATCTGTTCGGGCTTTCGCCTTCCTGGTTGTCTGACCTTGTAATTCACTTCGCTCACTTTTTCTATTATCTCGTAGGGGCCTTGCCATTTGGCAAGGAATTTACTTTCAACCGTAGGGACAAGTACCAGTATCCTATCCCCCGGGGAAAAGGTACGGGTCTTGGCTCCACGGTTGTACACTCTCTGCTGTGCTAACTGCGCTTGGGCCAAATGTTCCTTCACGATGGGCATTACCTGTGCAATTCGGTCTTGCATCAGGGCGACATGCTCAATCACACTCCTGTGGGGAGAACTCTCACTTTCCCAAGTTTCCTTGGCAATATCCAACAGCCCTCTTGGGTGTCTCCCATACAGTAACTCAAAGGGGGAGAATCCCGTAGAGGATTGGGGCACCTCCCTAATAGCAAACATCAGATAAGGAAGTAGACAGTCCCAATCCTTTCCATCTCTATCCACCACTTTCTTCAACATTTGTTTTAGGGTTTTGTTGAATCTTTCAACCAGCCCATCGGTTTGGGGGTGATACACAGATGTACGTAATTGCGTCACTTTGAACAATTTACACAGCTCCTTCATAACCCGGGACATAAAGGGTGTACCTTGGTCCGTAAGCAGTTCTTTACAAATACCCACCCGGCTAAACACAAGAGATAGCTCTTTGGCTATGGTTTTGGCCGAGGTATTTCGGAGAGGGATCGCTTCTGGATAACGGGTGGCATAGTCCATTATAACTAATATGTACTGGTGCCCCCTAGCGGACTTGATTATAGGACCTACCAAATCCATGGCGATCCTCTCAAACGGGACCTCAATGATGGGTAGAGGGACCAGCGGGCTACGGAAATGTGGCATCGGGGCCGACCTCTGACACACAGGGCAGGAGGAACAATAATTTTCTATGTCCTTCATCACCCCCGGCCAATAGAATCTCTGTAATACCCTCTCTCGGGTTTTCTCTGTCCCCAGATGACCTCCAAGAATGTGCCCATGGGCCAACTCCAACACCAACTTCCTGTAAGGTTTGGGCACCACAAGCTGCTCAACGGTTTCTTCTGCCCTTTTTGCCACCCGATACAGTAGGTCCTTCTCTACGCTGAAGTATGGGTAAGTGCAGGTATTATCTGGGTTCACTAACTCGCCATCTATTTTCACTACGTTTTCCCGTGCCTTTATTAGGGCGGGGTCTTTCAACTGTTCTGTGGCAAAGTTTTCCCTGTGAACCTCAAGATCAGAAAACTCCACAGACGGTAGGTTTTCGTCTGAGGAGGTGGGCTCCTCTCCAGTTTCTTGAGTCTCCCCTGCCAATACTGATAAGGGAAATTCCGGAGAGTCCTCACCACTCTCAGGGGAGTTCTGGCTATCACATTCCTGGTACATAGGGGCACCAGTGGGGGGCTCAGGATCATCCCACAGTTCCCAGAACTTCGGAAAATCCCTTCCCACAATGGCGTCATGCGGTAACTGAGATACTAAGCCCACTGGATGAGAGAGGGTACCTTTGGGGGTCTCGAAACACACTGTAGTCACTGGATACTCTCGGGTGTCCCCATGCACACAAATAACAGCTACCTTGCTATTCCCAGAGACCTCTGTTTTAACTAACTCAGCCTTTATCAGGGTCACAAGGCTACCTGAATCCAGCAATACCACAACATTTCTACCATTAACACACATTTTGCATAAATGTTTCTCAGTTCCTCGAATGGCAGTGCATGCGACTGTCGCACACAGCGACTGACGTCTGCCCGTCAGAAAGTCACACTGCATGGGTTCCTCCACAACCGGGCAATTGGCTGCAATATGTCCCGCTTGCCGGCAGCGGTAGCAAACGATCCTTCTTGCCGCCTCTTGAGCCGCTGATTTCCCAGGCTGTTCTCGCCAAACTTGGGGTAGAGCTCCCACCCTCTCACTCTCTCCACCCTCACCCCTTGGAATCCTCTTATCCGCCCCTGGGGATGGTCTGGTCTTAGGGTGGAAAGTCCGAGTGTCTCTGGAAGAGGCCGTCAGGTTCTCTGTAGCCAAGTATTTCTCCACACGATCCACAAGACCATCGGCCGTCTCTGGGTCTCCATGGCTTACCCACTTTTGGATGGCAGTAGGAAGAGCTCTCAAAAACCGATCCATTACAACACGTTCCACAATCTTTGGTGCGGACAAAGTCTCTGGCTGTAGCCACTTTCTGCTCAGGTGAATGAGATCATACATTTGAGACCTGGGGGGTTTTCCAAGCTGGAAAGTCCAGTTATGCACACGCTGAGCCCGGACAGCCTGGGTGACACCCAGCCTTGCCAATATTTCAGCTTTTAGCATCACATAGTCTTTTGCTTGGTCAGGCTCTAGGTCATAGTAAGCCTTCTGCGATTCACCAGTTAACAGAGGAGCCACCAGTCCAGCCCACTGCTCCTCAGGCCACTTTTCTCTTTCAGCAGTCCTTTCAAATGTGGTCAAAAATACCTCTGGATCATCCTCTCCAGTCATTTTTGTCAATAAACGACTCACCCCAAAAGGACGCGGTATTAGTGGGACGGCTTTCCTCACTGGTCTGCGGACGTTGCTGCATTACTGCTTCCATTTGTTGTAGTCTCTGCTCTTGCTTCTGTAACAGGTCTATGAACCGGGCCTCAGATTGCTGCTGGGCTTGTTGCTGAGCTTCCAGACTCTGTTGGTGAGCTTGCTGCTGGGCTGCAAGGCTCTGTTGATGAGCTTGCTGCTGGGCTGCGAAGTTCTGTTGTTGAGCTGCAAGGATCTGTTGATGAGCTGCAAGGCTCTTTTGCAAACCTGCATTTGTCTGCTGTTGATTGGCATTTGCTAGAGCCAGCTGCTTCAGTATCTCCTCCATGCTGGCTTAAAAAAAAACTGCCCGCATTCTCCACCAACTGTGAGGGGGTTAGCTCGGCAGCGGGTGTGTGTGACCCCCGGGATGGGCTCCCCACACAAAAACAGGCCCAGCAAACGGAGGTTGTGGTTTTCAAAATCAAAAAGGTGCGGTTTATTTTCTATTTACAGTGACAAAACACAGCAAAGCAAAAGAAACATAAACAAAATAAATCCTGGTCAACTTGACCTCTGACTAAACATACAGGTTTCCTAACTAACAACTGGGATCAGCCTAGTGCTGTCCTAGTCCCTAAGTCCCTGGTTTTAAATGTCCAAGCAAATAGCCACACAGGCTTTGTCTCACCGCACAGGGGTTCACTCTCCCTAGACAGTCCACACAGGTCTGGGTCCAGGCATGAGCTAACATCTAATGAAGCTGGGAGTTCTTATAGAGGCCTAAATGAGCTGACAAGCTTCAGCTGGTCTCATCAACTCCCTGTCTGCACGACGCCCCACACTCTCCCTAGAGGTATGAGTCATCCATGAGCCCACTAGCCTCAGCTGGGCTTATACAACTCTCCACCTAGTTGTATAAGTCGGCGTAAAGCCTGAATCTGGGCGAAATATATCTACCCCCCTGGATGCAACCAGGTGACTTTACCTTCCTGCTGTCACAATATATATATATATATATATATATATAAAAGGCTTCACTCCTGCCCAGCACACTAGCTGCATGGAGTTTGCATGTTCTCCCTGTGGGGTTCCTCTCCCACTCCAAACACATGCAGGTAGGTGAATTGTACCCTGTGTACAGACTGGCAGTGTACATGGCTGATCACATTCTACACTGACCCTACAATCCTAGAGGACCCTACACATATCTATGTATACTTCCATTCAGTCCTGTCCAGCTCTTGGCAGATTTTGGGCCAGAGATCATCTTAAATCATTTTTTGGACATGGGGGTGGCATGCAGAATGTGATTGGCCATATACATTGCCACTTCATACAGACAGGTGACCATCACCTACCAACATGGCTTTGGAATGTGCCAGGAAACTGGAGTACCTGGAGGATGCCCACACAAAGAGAACATGAAAACTCCATGCAGATAGCTTCCTGGCCCAGATTCAAACCAAGTGAGGCAAGTGCCAACCACTAACCTACTGTTCTCCCTATATAACTGTATATACTGACAGCATTATCTGAAAGTAGGGTTTCAAATGTTTTAAAAGGGGCGCATTTTCAGTGCTTGCCATAGGCGCCATTTTCGCTAGATACGCCTCTGCCTGGGGCAGAACCCAGGTCCCCAAACCCTTTTTAGGACAATAACATGCATATTAGCCGTTATAATTAGCACTTTAGATTTCGAACGTTCGCGTCCATTGTATTTAATAGGGTTCTAACGTTCGCGCAAACTTTTGGTCCGTTCGCAGGTTCTGGTGCGAACCGAACCGGGGGGGGGTGTTCGGCTCATCCCTAGTCCTCAGTAGTTTTAATGACAAGATTGCCCCCCCTTGTCAGAAGGTTTTATTATGCCCTTTCTATCCTTAATTTGATTAAGGGCAGTTCTTTGACAATGTGTTAGATTAGATTTGTTTTTCCCCCTAGATTTTTTCAGGGTAGCACTTACTTCTCGGAGGTCTTGGGTTGTATGGTCAACAAAATGTTTTAAGTTAGGATTTGAGAGGGCTGGGAATTTGTGATTTTCGCTTATATTTGAGTGGTGTGAACGTAGGGGATCCTGTGTCCATAAGTATATGGTGCATTGTCTCAGGGTCGTCCCAGACTCCACCCTCTCTTTCTAATTGTGTTAAGATTTTCAACATTCTGTAATCCTGACGAGACCATTTAAGCTCAGGGTTTGTATCTACCCTATTGGTTTGATTATGCCAGTAGGTCTTAAAGTTTAACTTTCTGGCGAATAGGTTGATGTCTAACAATCTCAAAGGGGCCCGCATCACGTGTAGAGCAAAAATTGAGTCCTAGGCCCAAAACTCCCAGTTCAGTGTTAGAGAACGTCTGTGATGTAAGATTGATAACATCAAACGTATTAGATGATGTTATATTGGGCGAGTTATGAATTGGTCTATGTGGCTCTGTGCTACATGTGATGGTTTTGGAGTTGTAGGGACCTTGTCCTTTGAGGCTGGTGCCCAAAAATTTACTGATCTAGGTTTAGGAGTGGCTCCTGATGCTGTTCCACTATAATGTGGTCGGTCTCGTGCATCAGGGGGCATGGAAATAGTGTCTTCTCCATCTGATGGTGGTGGTATTTTACGCTTAGGTGCTTTAGTGCGATTATTGTTTGGGTTGTCCCCTAGGGGGGTGGTGGACCCTGAATCAGAATGTTCCTGTGGGGGAGCCGTGGCTCCCATGGGGTCAGAGGGGGATGGGGCTGAGGACCACGTCGTGTGCGATTTCTATGAGACCGAAAGGATGAGGTGGTTGAGGTGTCGGAAGCGTTGCCATCGTTGGTCTGTTTAAATCTATTGAAGTTACCCCTATTCGTGGTGTTCCATTTATAGGCTCTGCCCATTCTGAATGCTACTGAATCCTGTGCAAATTTTTTATCTTTATTTTGTATGAGTAATTTATTATATTCATCTACATGCGTTTTAATTTGCTCTTCCAATGCAATAGAGACCTTTGTCTCCCGGAAGGGATAGAGCTTGTTTTGTATTGCCTGAATTTCGGCATCTAGGTTTTCTCTTTTCCAGGTCGTATTGGTCTTTTAACATTTTCATCATGTTCATTGAGCACATAGTGAGATTTTCTTCCCATTCAGTGCGCAATGGAACTGGTGGATTTTTAAGTGTAGGAAATATCTGGATTCTTAGCCCTAATGGGACCACCTTGTTATCAATATAGGTTTATAAAGGTTTAACCCCTTGATCGCCCCCCAGGTCACCCTTTCACCCCCTATCGCCAGAGTCACTAAGCGATCGTTTTTCTGATCGCTGCATTAGTGTCGCTGGTGCCGCTAGGTAGCCAGTTATTTTTTTAGGTTCGCCGCCATGTTTTTATAACGTCGGGTACCCCCATATATTATCTAATAAAGGTTTTAACCCCCTGATTGCCCCTAGAGTTAACTCTTTCACCAGTGATCACCGTATAAGTGTCACTGGTTAGCCAGTTATTTAGCCCCATATATTACCTAATAAAGGTTTTAACCCCCTGATTGCCCCTAGAGTTAACCCTTTCACCAGTGATCACCGTATAAGTGTTACAGGTGACGCTGGTTGGTTAGTTTGCTTTTTATAGCATCAGGACACCCGCCGTATATAACCCAATAAAGGTTTAACCCCCTGATCGCCCGGTGGGTGATATCAACTAGGTTTTATTGTCAGTTAGGGTCTGCGTCGCCCCGGACAGCGTCAGGTTAGTGCCAGTAGCGCTAACACCCATGCACAAAGCATACACCTCCCTTAGTGGTATAGTATCTGAACAGATCAATATCTGATCAGATCTATACTAGCGTCCCCAAAAAACGCATTGTTAGCGGAATCAGCCCAGATACCCACTAGCACCTGCGTTTTGCCCCTCCGCCCAGCCCACCAAAGTGCAGTATCGATCTATCACTGTCACTTACAAAACACAACACACATAACTGCAGCATTCACAGAGACAGGCCTGATCCCTGCGATCGCTAACAGTTTTTTTGGTAGCGTTTTATACATTTGCTGACAGGTGCTTGTTTACCTGTGAATCCTTATTAGTGTACCACTAAATTTAGAGCCCAAAATGGCAAAGCGAAGGTACACTAGTAAAGAGGCCTACGAGTTTGAGCATGACAGATATTGAAGAGGAGGTCACGCATCTGTCAGATTCAGGCTCAGAATACATCCCTGTAGAAGACAGCGGCTCCATGTCAGATAGCTCTGATGACAAAGATGAGGTCCCTGCTAAGGACAGGCGTACCCCACCCCATTGTGCTGTTGAGGAGCAAGAACCGCAGGTCCCTCGTATGGAGCAGAGAGCCAGTACTAGCGCCAATATTCCTGCTGGTGAACTGGCAAGCACCAGCGGCCTAGTACACCCTGGTCGTACAACCAGCACTGCAGTATCACGTGGTGAGTCCCACAAGTGCAGTTCAAGCTGGCGAGGTGGCAAGCACAAGTAGTGTCCCACTGAAGAAGACAAAGACAGGCCTGTCGTGCCCATAGTGCCCTTCCTGCTGCATTCACCTATCCTGATTGGGTCCCCACCACTTCTGCAGCACCCGTACTTCCCCCATTCACTGGCCAACCCGGTATTGAGGTGGAAAAAGCAGATTTTACCTTACTTGATTTTCATTCGTCGTTTTTCACGGAAGATCTCTTTGGATCTATTGTGGACCAAACTAATTTTTATGCTGGTCAATTCATCATCGCCACTTGACCCCAGTCCGCCCTTGCCAGAGAATGGAAACCAGTTACGGTTTCCAAATTCAAGATCTTTCTGGGCCTTTCCCTCAACATGGGCATACATGAATTCCCGAAGATGCGGACGTATTGGTCCACACGCCCACATGACCGTATGCCCGTGTTCTCTGCCTCCATGGCCAGGAAATGATACGCGGCGATCTTGCGGTTCATGCACTTCAACGACAATGAACTTTGTCGTCCACGTGGAGACCCTGAATACGATCAGGTCTACAAAATTCGGCCCCTCAAATCACTTCAACTAACGTTTTGCAGCCTTGTATACTCCCCATCAAGTTGTCTGCGATGAGTCCCTGATTAAATTTTCTGGCCGCTTATCTTTCAAACAGTACCTTCCCAGCAAGCGTGCCAGAGACGGGGTCAAGCTCTATAAGTTCTGTGACAGGGCAACAGGCTATGTATGGAGCTTTATGAGTTATGAGGGAAAAAGAGTCAGGTAGAGCCGGAGAACTGCCCAGATTACATAGGGAGCGCTGGCAAGATTGTGTGGGACTTGGTGTCACCCTTATTCGGAAAGGGGTACCACTTGTATGTGGACAATTATTACACGAGCGTGCCACTGTTTAGTCACTTATTTGATCATCAGATTGGAGCATGTGGCACTGTGCGACCTAATCGCCGGGGCTTGTAGATTCTCATCTTAGGCTGGGGGAGAGAGCCTGCTTGAAGTGTAATAACTTGCTCGCTGTGAAGTGGAGGGATAATAAGAATGTTTTCGTTCTTACCTCCCTTCATGCAGACACGACAGTACAAATTCGCACGGCGACTGGTGTTGTGGAGAAACCCCTCTGTATCCACGAATATAACCAAAATATGGGAGGGGTGGACCTCAACGACCAGTTGTTGGCGCCGTATCACATTGCCCGTAAGGCGAGACGCTGGTACAAAAAAATAAGTGTCTCTATACTTACAGTATTTCAATTGGCTTTGCTGAACGCTCATGTGCTATACAGAGCTTCAGGACAGACTGGATCCTTCCTTCAATTCCAGGATGAGATCGTCACAGACCTCCTGTATCCAGGCGGTGCTGCACCTCACCATTCCCAACCAAATGCAGTAAGCCGGCTGCATGAGAGACATTTTCTGTATGTCCTCCAGAGTACCCCTACCCAATGAGCATCCCAAAGAAAATGTTGTGTCTGTAGAAAGCGTGGATTTAGGCGTGACACCCGTTATTGTCCCCGCTGTCCTGACGATCCTGGTCTTTGCATTGGTAAATGTTTTGAACGCTACCACACACTAGTGAAGTTTTAGCGTAGGGTACAGCAATGCACAGGATAGGACACACTTACACAGGGTCTCCCAAGATGCCATCGCATTTTGAGAGACCCAAACCTGGAACAGAAAAGTTTTACAGTTACAAAAAAGCCGATATATAAAGCCGTGACCCCAGTGCTGTAGGAGGTGATTTCACCACCACAGTTAAAAAAAAAAAAAAAGGAGCATATATGCCGAAGCATGGGGACAGCAGGGGCGGAGGAGCGATTTTTCTCCTAATGCCACGTACATACGGTCGAAATTCCGACGGAGGCTTGCCCGTGGAAAAGTCCGACGTGTGTGCGCGGCATAACTTTTTTGCGGGAGGATGCCCCCATGCTTCGGCATATATAAAAATGGTGCATGTATGCCCATAATTAGAAGTGGGTGGATGAAGGGAGGTATTCTAATGGTGGGCATACCCACCGATCAATCTCTTTTTCGTTCAGCCAACAGGCTGCATGAAAAAAAAAAGGATTACAATACATGTCCAATACATGTCCAACAAGGACCAGCAACGTACTGGTATGTTGCCGGGCTTTGAATGGTTATACCAGAATGATGCCTGTGGGTTTAGGTATCATCTTGGTATACTTCTTTTCAGCCAGCAGGCGGCTTTCATGTAAAAGCAATCCTAGCGGCTAATTAGCCTCTAGACTGCTTTTACAAGCAGTGGGAGGGAATGCCCCCCCCCCAGATATAAACAGCGCCATTGGGAAAGCATTTGATCGCACCGATCTTGGTGTGGTCAGATGCTTTGAGGGCAGAGGAAAGATCTAGGGTCTAATAGAGCCCAATTTAAAAAGAGTACCTATTGCTATCATAGGGGATATTTACATTCCTTGAGATAACAATAAAAAAAAAGGAAGGAACAGTTTAAAAATAAAATAGCAAAATAAAAAAAAACCCTGTCCCCCCCCCTGCTCTTGCGCAAAGGCGAACGCAAGCGTCGGTCTGGCGTCATATGTAAACAGCAATTGCACCATGCATGTGAGGTATCACCGCGAAGGTCAGATCAAGGGCAGTAATTTTAGCAGCAGACCTCCTCTGTAAATATATTGTGGTAATCTGTAAAGGCTTTTAAAAATGTATGTAGTTTGTCGCCACTGCGCTTTTGTGCGCAATTTTAAAGCATGTAGTGTTTGGTATCCATGTACTCGGCCTAAGATCATCTTTTTTATTTCATCAAACATTTGGGAAATATAGTGTGTTTTAGTGCATTAAAATAAGTGTATTTTTTCCTCCAAAAATGCCTTTGAAAAATCGCTGCGCAAATACTGTGTGGAAAAAAAAAATGCAACACCCACCATTTTAATCTGTAGGGCCTTTGCGTTAAAAAAATATATGTTTGGGGGTTCAACGTAATTTGCTTGCAAAAAAAATAAAAATTTTCATGTGAACAAAAAAAAGTGTCAGAAAGGGCTTTGTCTTCAAGTGGGTGATGTATGACATAAGCTTCTAAATGTTGTGCATAAAGTGCCAGGACAGTCCAAAACTCCCCCAAATGACCCCTGTGACGGATCTCGAATAACCCAGGTGGGCACATCCGCCAGACCTGTGTCTCCTGTCCTCCAAACGCAGCCTGCAGATACGCCATAACCAGCCCTTAACCCCTCAATCACGAGACAATCCACACAGGTGTTTAGGGTTAAACATGCAGAGCATTAACCGTTTATTAAATCCAAAACATACACTTTTACACACAGTTAGGGACACTCCCCTTAGCCTTGTCATAGAGGGGGGGTAGGGGACAAGGAAGAACCAATGGGAACTGAACATTGAAACAGAGACTACAGTTAAACATAAATGGATTATGGTAAGCAGGCAGCCCTTCAATACACATCCCCTGCGGAGAGATGTCTGCAGTCCAGACCATTGTCTATGTGCCATTAACCAACACATTTAAACACAGCAACAAGAGGGGGGGATGAGGGAGTAGGGATGTAGCATTACATTACATTATCTCAATGTCAGCTTTCCCCCAGTCTCTCAGTCTGGGCCATAATCTGTGGGTAAGCGGTCAGCCCACAGTCCCTTCCAAAACACACAGTGACAGTGGGTTCTGTCACAACCCCATTTTGGAAAGTAAAGTAGACACCTCAAGCTATTTGCTGAGAGGCATGTCGAGTAGGGTGACCACATTTCCAAACTACCATTCAGGGACACCCTCCCTTCCCAAAAATCAGCTTGTGCTGCAACGAATCACAGCACAGTGATTGCACACAAGAGGCGGGATTTAAGATTTCTCCAATCACAAGCAGGGGCGGGGATTGTGCTCCTCCAGGCATTCCCGGCCAGGACAAGTACTGTCACAGTGAGTATAGCGGGGATGTGGTGGCCTTTTTGGGGGGGGCATCAGATTGGCCCGGGGGGGTGGCTGTGTCAGTTTCATTCCGGGACACTGTATTGTCCTGGAATTTATGTGCTCGGGACAGACCTGCAAAATGTAGGACTGTCCCGGGCAATCAGGGACATGTGGTCACCCTTATGTCGAGTCCATGGAATATTTTATATTTTGACACAAGTAGCGGGAAAAAGACCATTTTTTTTGCGCAAAGTTGTCACTAAATTATACATTGCTCAAACAAGCCATGGGCATATGTGGAATTACACCCCAAAATACATTCTGTTGCTTCTCCTGAGTATGGGGATACCATGTGTGAGACTTTTTAGGAGCCTAGCCGTGTACGGGACCCCAAAAACGAAGCACCGCCTTCAGGCTTTCTAAGTGTGTAAATTTTTTGATTTCACTCCTCACTGCCTATCACAGTTTCGGAGGCCATAGAATGCCCAGATGGCACAACCCCCCCCCCCCCCGAATGACCCCATTTTGGAAAGTAGACACCCCAAGATATTTGCTGAGAGGTATGGTGAGTATTTTGCAGATCTCGCTTATTGTCAATTTTTTATTTTTTTTTCAATTTTCAAAAATCTAATTTTTTTGTACCTCACCGTAAAATCCTTTTCTCTGATGTCCATGGACTGACACAGCATGTTCAATCTTGACAAAGTGGGTTATGTTCCTGCTCATAGGAGAAGACTAGGCAGAATGTTAGATGTTTTAACATACATTCCATTACCAGAGCTGAACAGCCCCGCCCTCCGGACATAACCCTCCTACCTGCAGCCAAATGCCTCAGTTCGTAGTAAAGCAGTACAAACTTAAAGAAAAGGAGGGGTGGGTGCTGTGTCAGTCCATGGACGTCAGAGAAAAGGATTTTACTGTGAGTACAAAAAAAAAAAAAAAAAAATCCTATTTTCTCTTACCGTCCATGGACTGACGCAGCATCTTCAATCTTGACAAAGTGGGACGTCCCAAAGCAGTGTCAAAGAACGAGGGGTGGGAACAGTATTAAGGAAAAAACCAAACTTCAGCCCCAACAAGCAGAGCTCCTCAAGGGAGGAGTTGCAACATTAAACAGCCGCTTGCAAAACCTTGCGGCCGAAGGAGCATCAAAAGATGCAGCCACATCAACCTTATAGAACCTTGAAAAGGTATGTGCGGACGACCAGGTCGCCGCCTTGCACACTTGTGCAACAGACGCTTGATGTCGGAAAGCCCAGGAAGCACCAATTGCCCTGGTTGAATATGCCGTAACCGGAAAGGGAGGCGCCGGCCCCTTAAGGGCATAGGCCTGTGTAGCGGCCTCACCTCTCTCTCTCTTTCTTTATCGGTTATATGGCTCTTGTCTAGGGGTACCTGGGAGAGAGAGAGAGAGAGAGAAAGAAAGAGAGAGAGAGAGAGAGAGAGAGAGAGAGAGAGAAACACACCACGGCCCATGTCCTCCGTGACTGGTGGGTGAAGGCCAGAGATTGAGCTTTTGTGTAGGTGTCCTAGAGTCAAGTCCAGTCCTTCGTCCCTGACTCCTTTGCTTGAGTAACCCAAGTTCCACACAGTGAATAGGTACAACTCAGTTTTATTCTTCTTGCCAAGCAGTAAAACAATCTTTCGCCTTTGGAAAATGAGGGGGACAGATCGAGGCACAATCCTTTCCCTTTTAATGCTGCCCACTGTGATGTCACCAGTGGTGAATAGTCACTGTCACTGACTAGTTAATAGAACGTGAATTTACCTTCGCTCACTTTGCCCCTGTCAGAGGAAGAAATCCGTCCAAGGGAGAAATGGAGGCCTCTCCGTCACCAGCGATGCTGCGCCGGGCTCTTCAGAGAAGTTACTGCGCACCAGTCCTCACGAACTCAGACACGGGCACCCAAGGAGTTAGGGCCCCCTGGGATTCCTCCACCCTCGCGGAACTCAGTCGAAGGTACTGAGCCCCAGGCATCCGCCATAGTACGTCACCCCAGGCTAAAGGTGCCTGAGATGGACTCCATCCCTGCTCCAGCTAGGCCAAGGGCGCCTAGGCCTGAAACACCGGAACGCCAGCACCCAAGCTGAAGGTGCCTGGGTGCAGCCGCGTCCTCCGACTCCCCGCCAAAAAGGGCGTCCGCCCCTTTTATGACCTCTCCCTTTGCGTCCCAGCGGGTCACCCGCCCCACTGTACCAGCTCCAGGAGAGGACAAAAAGGTATGGTTCGCGGTGTGAGTTCAACTCCGGCCCCAGGCAACAGCGCCACCCAGGGGCCCCAAAGAACCTCACACCACCAGAGTCCTCGCATAATTCAAGTACCCGCTACACCTGTATGACAGTCTGCCTGATCCACCGAGAAATGGTGGCAGACGAAACCACTTGGCCCTGTTTTGGACCAAACACAGACACAAACAGCGAGTCAGACTTCCAAAACGAAGCCGTAGTAGACAGGTACACCCGTAAAGCACGTACCACATCTAACGTGTGAAGCGCAAACCCTCTGGGATGCGATGGCCGAGGACATAAAGATGAAAACAATGTCCTCAGTAAGGTGGAAGACCGAGACCACCTTTTGGAGAAAAGAAGGCTGCGGGCGTAGCACCGCCTCATCCTTATGGAGGACCAAGTATGGCGGTTTGCAAGACAAGGCCGCCAATTCAGAAAACCTAGCTGACAGAAGTTAAGGCTACTAGAAAAGCCACCTTCTGAGATAAAGATAAGAGAGGAATCTCTATGTTTTCAAAGGGAGGTTCTTGAAGAACCGAGAACACCAAATCCAAATCCCAAAAGGAGGAAGGAGGTGGTTTCAATAGGGGGGGGAGCACACGGCGAACCCCCCGCATGAAGGTACTAATCAAGAATAGCCCACTAGCGGCCGCTGAAAGAAAACAGGTAAATCTGACCCTTAATGGTGCTTAAAGCAAAGTTATGGTCCACTCCTCGCTGTAAAAACAGCAGGATCCTGGAAACGGAATACGTCCGTGGACGCCAATACAGCTCCTCACACATAGCGATGTAGGCCTTCCAGGTACGGTAGTATATCTTCCTGGAGGAAGATTTCCATGCCCTCAGCATGGTCGAGATGACCGAATCCGAGAGACCTCAGTCCCAGCCTTCAATAGCCATGCCGTCAAAGCCAGCGACTGTAAAGCTGGATGAAGAATGGGACCTTGACACAGAAGGTCCTCCCGCAGCGGTAGTCGCCATGGAACGTCCGCCACTAGGCGCACAAGACCGGTGTGCCAAGGCCAATCTGGAGTGATGAGGATCACCTGAATCCCCTCGGCCTCCACCCTGCAAAGTAGTCGAGGAAGCAACTTCAGCGGAGAAAAGGCATAAATCAGCCGATACTGACCCCACGGGGCCAGCAAACGCGTCTGCCCAGGGATCTCTGGACCTGGCCACGAATCTCGACAACTTGCGATTGAGTCGAGAGGCCAGTAGGTTCACATCCGGCGTGCCCCACCTCCGGCAAAGAAGTTGAAACACCCCTGGACGAAAGGACCATTCCCCCTGGTCCAACATCTGGCGTTTCAGATAGTCCTCAGAATGTGAGCGGTCTCAGACGCTACGGCCAAGCTCCGCGGTCCCCCCTGATGGGTGACATAAGCCACCGCTGTGGCGTTGTCCGACTGAATCCTGACAGAGCGCCCTTGTAGTTCCAGGACAGTGACAGTCCAAAGCCCTTGGGCTGATAGAACTCCCCAGACTCCATCTCAGTCCGAAAGACTGGCGTCCGTCGTGATCACGGTCCACTGGACAGGAAGGAACGACTTCCCTGACCGAAGGGCCGGGATCTCAGCCACCATGTCAGGAATGCCCTGACCAGGTGACTCACCTGGATCTAATGATCCAGAGAAAATGGAGACTTCCCCCTGCAGGACAGGATCTCCTTTAGTAAGGCTCGAGTGTAGAAATGGGCATACGGTACAGCCTCGAAGGAAGCCACCCTGAGTAGCAAAAACGGAGTGACGACTATTTTGCGGGACATCAGCACCCATACCGCAGACTGAAGAGTCTGTAATTCATCTAAAGGGTAGGAAGACCCTCGTCTCCGAGGAGTCAAGGATCAATCCTAGGTACTCCAGACGCTGAGTCGGAGCCAGGACCGACTACTGAATGTTCAGCAGCCAACCGAGTCACGGAGGGCCTGACTGGCTATCAACACAAAATCCTCCAATTCTGAGCCAGAGTCTGCTCTCAGAAGAACGGCCAGATAGCAATGCCTCGCTGTCCCAGCAAAGCTAGAATCAGGGCAAGCACCTTGGTGAAAACCCGCGGTGCTGACGCTAAACCGAAGGGAAGAGCCACAAATCGATAGTAGCAAATAGATTCCATGCGGAATTTTCAAACCTTAAAACAAAAAGGCATTAAGGACTTGAGGTCCAGAATTGGATGGACTCCGTCCTTTGTGACCACAAAAAGATTTGAATAAAATCCCTGAAACATCACCTTTGACGGTACCGGCAAAATCACCCCGCACTGCAGCAAGTCCTGCACTGCCCGCAATAGGGCAGCCCGACGCGCTGGAAGGAGAGAGAGATTTGAGAGAAAGAACCTGTCTGGTGGCCAGGAAAGAAACCCTGTCCTGTACCCCGAGGTAACCACCTCGCAGACCCACCGGTCAGAGATCCGGGAGGTCCACCAATCCGGGAAACTGTGAAGTTGTCCCCCTACCCCAGAGACGGGCGGAGGCAAGACCTCATGCGGTGGCGGGCTTGTCAGCCGTCTTGTTCAGCATACGTACCCAGGGACGCTTCTGTCCTCCACCCGCACTCGTCAGTCTGGGAGAAATTTCCCGTGGGCTCTGACTGACGAAAAAAAACACTTGTGTGAGAAAAGGGCCAGGTTTATGGCGCGGCTCCTTCGCCTTAGTAGGCTGAGGAAGAAGGGTGCTCTAACCACCCGTGACATTTTCAATGATGTCATCTAGGGAAGCACCAAATATTCTTCCGCCCTTAAAAAGGTAATCCGTCAGAAGCTTTCTAGAGGCCAGGTCAGCAGACCAGCATTTCAACCAGATAAGGGGACGCCATACCACCGCAGACACTGAGGTCCTAGAAATTAAGGGGACAGCGTACATAGTGGTATCGCACACATACACTGGCCGACCAAATGGTGCAGGACCTGGTGTAACGCAATCCAGAGGAAGATGATGCTCCTGCACAGTCTGGTTCAAAATCCTTGCCCATTCCGTGAGTGTCTAAGACACCAGGGTCGCTGCTACAATAGGACGTAGCGCGGATCCCAGCATGATGAACATGGCTCAGCCCACCACATCTGACCTCCTATCAGTAGGGTCCTTAAAAAAGGTATAAGTCCCCTCAACTGGGAGATTCGTGGCTTTATTCAGCTGGGCGACCAGAGGGTCGACAACTGGAGGAGAGGCCCATTGTTTAAATCAGGCTCTCCTCAAAATGGGGTACCTAACTGCCAGACGCTGCAAGACCGCAAGGGTCATCTGCGTTTTTCCCCATACCTGGTCTATGGATTTTGTCAAAGAAAGGTGTATAGGGAAAAACCTTTTTAGAAGGATTAGCTTTAAATGAACTAAAGAAGATTGCCTCCACCAGAGGTTCTTCAGCCGCAGCATCCAGCTTGAGAGTGTCCATCACAGCATCAATGAGTTCACAAACAAGCAACCTGTCATTTACTGATAAAGAGTTTTCCTCACAAGGAATGTCCTTGGTCAAAAAAAAAAACCAAAAATCCAGAGCTAGGGTCCTGTGCCGCAGCATTGCCCATATCTGATTCTGAGCACTCCCCTGGAGATGGCATGGGGAGAGGGCGCTTTTTAGCTCCCCTGCGCTTGCACACCGCTTACATCCTGGTAACAATAGGATTCCAGGACAGCCGACAACTGGCCCATAGGGACCGCAGGTGCCGTAGCACTGCCTGTTGCCTCTGACATAAATGGGGAAGCAGGTGACACTGACTCCATAATACCACCACCCTCTGAGACTTTGTCATGTAAGAGAAAAAGTCCACGCTCCTGCTGCACTGACTGTGGGGGGTTACCCAGGGGACTCACCAACCCAGTCAGGACCACTCGGTTCCGCTGCCTGGGCTGTGCTCCCAGCGGGAGTGAACAGTGAGGAGACTGAGGAGAAACATGCCGTTCCAGTCAGCAATAGAGGCCAGACCAGCACAAAAGAGCGTGCGGCTTCAAGAAAATGGCCGCCGCAATTACAAGTGCGCCACAGCGAGGCCACGGCAAGATGGCCGCCAATGCGGTTTTCAATGTAAAGTAAAAACATAGGAAAAACATGGCGCCGAACGGCGCACAAGGCCCAGACTGACACAGAAAACAGCCCACACCGCAATGCAAACCCCTATGGACCCCCACCGGGACAGAGAGACCCCCAGCCACACCCAGTCAGCGCATCACTAGAGTAGGTGACAGAGAGTAGCAAAATACACAAGGGGGAGACAGGGAACCCCCCACAGCATAGGAACACACAGCATGTACTCGCCTGCAGAGGCAGGAGGAACTACTTACCTGTCCATGAAGGACCCACTGGTGCGTTCCTGACAGACCTATCACAGTGCAGTACTGAGTAGCTGTCGGCCCGGTCCACTGTGAAAGATACAGCAGAACTGTTCAGTCATATGTGGACCCTGGAGCAAAAGCTCACCGGCCACCCCTGGAGCCGTGGTGTATGTGGTGGACTGATCTCACGCTGAGCAAGGATCAGCACGCTCGATGGTCAGTTGCCAAGCCGACTGTTGATTTCTTCCTTCATTTTCAAAAACAAATGAGAGCTGTAAAATACTCACCACGCCTCTCAGCAAATAGCTTGGGGTGTCTACTTTCCAAAATTGGGGGGGGGGGGGTTGTGCTATCTTGGCATTTTATGGCCTTCGAAACTGTGATAGGTAGTGATTCAGAAGGCGGTGATTGGTTTTGGGGCCCCATTACGCGGCTAAGCTCCCAAAAAGTCCCACACATGTGGCATCCCCGTACTCAGGAGAAGCAGCAAAATGTATTTTGGGGTGCAATTCCACATATAACCATGGCATGTGTGAGCAATATATCATTTAGTGACAACTTTTTTTTTTAATTTCTTTTTTTTATTTTATTCAATCACTTGGGACAAAAAAATAAAATAAATATTCAATGGGCTCAACATGCCTCTCAGCAATTTCCTTGGGGTGTCTACTTTCCAAAATGGGGTCATTTGGGGGGGGGGGTTGTACTGCCCTACCATTTTAGCACCTCAAGAAATGAGATAGGCAGTCAAATTAAAAGCTGTGTAAATTCCAGAAAATGTACCCTAGTTTGTAGACGCTATAAGTTTTGCGCAAACCAATAAATATACGCTTATTGACTTTTTTTTACTAAATATACGTGGCTGAATACATTTTGGCTTAAATGTATGACTAAAATCGAGTTTATTCGATTTTTCTTATAACAAAAAGTAGAAAATCTTTTTTTTTTTTTTTTCAAAATTTTCTGTCTTTTTCCATTTATATATCGCAAAAAATAAAAAAAAAAAATCACAGAGGCAATCAAATACCATCAAAAGAAAGCTCTATTTGTGGGAAGAAAAGGACGCAAATTTCGTTTGGGTAGAACATTGCATGACCGCGCAATTACCAGTTAAAGCAGCGCAGTGCCAATTTGTAAAAACACCTCTGGTCCTTAGGCTGCATAATGGTCTGGGTCTTAAGTGGTTAAAGTGATACTAAAACAGAGAAGTGTTAATTGGCATAATTCATTCACATAAATCATATATACTGTATCATGGCACCGTATTTAGTTTTTTTGCACCCGAGTGTGCTCTCTCCCGAGCCCTGCTCTGTGTGTCCATAAGGCTTGGCCCCACCCCCTGCTCCCTCCTCACTGACTCTGATTGAAAGCAGAGGGAGCCAATGAAAATAGAGCTGTCGTGCATATCGCTGGATTGAGATTGGGCTCAAGTTTGTAGAGGAGGGAGGGAGGAGCTGCATGCAGAAGGTTTATATCTTACTGCATAGAATGCAACCACTTTTATACCGATTTGTATTAAAACTAAGCGTTTTTGAAAATTTCTTAGTGCATGTAATCAATCAGCATACTATATTCCACCCCCATAGTGTTTGGCAATATGAGGACATGGAGGACGGAGGGGAGTGTCATTTATCACTGTGTATTTGCTCACATACATAGTCATGTGGGCTGCACAGATAAGAGAAAGGAGCAAATGGAAGAGCTTAGAAGAGAATTGAAATATGAGCAGGCTCCGTAGAGGACATCAGCTGGTCTACACAATCTCAACCTGCAGCAAAAGCTTTAGTGACTTTGTGGGCATGAACATTCAGTTCTATAGCATCTAAGGCTCGATTCACATCTATGCATGTTGCTTTTGAGCTTCTCTGCAGTGCTTGCCGTAGTGCTTGGTGCGTTTTTGGACACGCGTTTTTGCCGTGATTTGCGTTTTTTTTTTACACTGTATATAGCTGGTTGCCAAGGAGGGGGCCGGGAAGCCGCCCGCCGTGTCCTTAACAACGGATGAGTCATCAGCTGTCAGCGGGCTTCCCGCTGAATGTAAAAAAACTAAATAAAAAAAAAAGGCCCTTGGGTCTAGTATGAATTCGGAGGGCACCCCCATGCCAAAAAAAAAAAAGGCTTGGGGGTCCCCCCAAAATCCATACCAGACCCTTATCCGAGCATGCAGCCCGGCAGATAGGGAAAGAGGGGACAAGCGAGCACCCCCCTCCTGAACCATACCAGGCCGCATGCCCTCAACATGGGGGGGGACGAGTGCTTTGGGGCAGGGGGGGCTCTGCGCCCACCACCCTAAAGCACCTTGCCCCCATGTTAATGGGGACAAGGGCCTCTTCCCAACAACCCTTGCCCGGTGGTTGTCAGGGTCTGCGGCGGGGGGGCTTATCGGTATCTGGAAGCCCCCTTTAACAAGGGGGCCCCCAGATCCCTCCCCCTTATGTGAATGAGTATGGGGTACATTGTACCCCTACCCATTCACTAAAAACAAAAAATAGTGTAGTGTTAAAAAATACAGTAGACAGTTTTTGACAAGTCTTATTTGTAATATCTTCTCCGCTTCTTCCTACGGTCTTCCTCCATCTTCTCCCCCTGCTTCTTCTTCTGTCTTCTTTGTCCTTAGTTCTTCTTCCTCTGCCGCCGTTCCCGCTGACGACCCTCCTCCGATGCTGTGTCCCGCTGATCTGTCGGCGCCGATGTCCTGCATTTCTTAAATAATGATAGGGGCGTGGCAATCGTAAGCCGTCTTTCGGAGGCAAAGCCCCCTTGTGACGTCACCGCCCGGGGCATGGGTTGTGACGTCACAAGGGGGCATGGCCTCCGGATAACGTAATCTGATTGCCACGCCCCCATCATTATTTAACCACTTAACAACCAGCCAATAGCCGAATGACGGCTACAGGGCTACAGGGCTGTTCGTTATTCTGGGAGGGCGTACATTGACGTCCTCCCAGAATCACGCTCCCCCTGGGGCGCGCACTCTGATAGCGGCTGTTTACCACGTCATTGCCCAGTCAAATGATGGAGTGATCACTTGTAAACAAACCCGCATCATGTCATGACGCCGGTTCCTCTCTCCCCTCTCTGTACCTATCGGTACAGTGTGAGAGGAGAGGGGGAGAGAGCGGATGGCAGCAGCACTGTGGGCTGGATGTGTAGTGCCCACAGCGCTGCTCTGTGACAATTGCAGTCACAGATCTATCCATCCATGCTCAACCATCCCTGCCATACCCTGCAATACCCCGCCATACTCGGCCTCTGTATGTGGAAGTCTCACACATGTGGTATTGCCGTACTCAGGAGTAGGAGAATCTATTTTGGGGTGTCATTTTTGGTATGTACATGCTATGTGTTAGAAATATTGTATAAATGGACAACTTTGTGTTAAAAAAAACAAAACAAAAAAAACAAACATTTTAACCACTTCCCGCCCGCTGACATCCTTGACTTTGTGCGGGGATATCTGAATGATGGGTGCTATCATTCAGAGATCAGCTTTTTCAGCCAGCGATTCCCTACACCATAAGAATGATCATAGCGGCTGTTCTGCCGCTTGATTGTTCTTACGGGCGGTGAGAAGGGACAATCCCCCCCCCCTCCGGTGCTTCTACCGACTCACCGATACAATCCGAAGCCAGGACCGTTTTTTTTTTTTGTTTTTTTTGTTTTTATTTTATTTCAGGCTTCCCATCCTAGGAGAGATGTGGGGTCTTATTGACCCCATAACTCACTGTAAAGAGGACCTGTCATGCCATATTCCTATTACAAGGGATGTTTACATTCCTTGAAATAGGAATAAAAGTGATGAAAAAAAAATATTTTTGGGAAAAAAAAGTGTCAAACTAAAATAAAGTAAAATTAACAAAAACCTGTTTTTTTTTTAAAGCGCCCGTGTGCTCGCATGCAGACGCGAAGTCCCGCCCACATATGAAAACGGTGTTCAAACCACACATATGAGGTATCGCTGCGAACGTTAGAGCGAGAGCAATAATTTTGGCCGTAGACCTCCTCTGTAACTCAAAAGATGTAACTATTAAAAAAAATTTAAAGCGTCGCCTATGGGGAGTTTTAGCTAGCAAATTTTTTGCGCCATTCCACGAGCGTGTGCAATTTTGAAGGGTGACATGTTAGGTATCCATTTACTCTGCGCAACTTCATCTTTCACATTATGCAAAAACATTGGGCCAACTTTACAATTTTTTTTTTAAAAAGCACAAAAAAATGTTATTTTTCCAAAAAAATTGCTGCGCAAATACCGTGCGAGATCTAAAGTTGCAACGACCGCCATTGTATTCTCTAGGGTCTTTGCTAAAAAAACATATATAATGTTTTGGGGTTCGAAGTAAATTTCTAGCGTAAAAATCATAATTAATTTATGTAGGAGAGAAATGTCAGAATCGGCCTGGGTGCTCCAGAACGCCTAAAGGTGCTCCTTGCATGTTGGACCTCTGTATGTGGCCACGCTGTGTAAAAGTCCAACACATGTGGTATAGCCATACTCGGGAGTAATAGCAGAATGTGTTTTGGGTGAAATTTGTGGTATGCATATGCTGTGTGTGAGAAATAACCTGCTAATATGACAATTTTGTGAAAAAATAAAAAATCTTGATTTTGCTAAGAATTGTGGGAAAAAATGACAACTTAAAAAAACTCACCATGCCTCTTTCTAAATATCTTGGAATGTCTTCTTTCCAAAAAGGGGTCATTTGGGGGGTATTTGCACTTTTCTGGCATGTTAGGGTCTCAGGAAATGAGATAGGCCGCCAGTACTTCTTCAGGTGTAGGGATGAGCTTCGAGTTCGAGTCGATTCCATGTTCAACTCGAACATCGCCTGTTCGCCGAATTTCGAACATTATGGGCCGTTCGCGCCAAATTCGAGTGGCGCGTCACGGCCCATAATTCACTGCGGCATCGCAGTGCATTGCTGGCTGATTAGCCAAGCATGCACTATGACCCGCATGCTTGGCCAATCACAGTGCCGTAATTGGCCAATCATGGCTCAGAGGAGTAGGTACACGCCCCACACTATATAAGGCCGCCGGCTTGGCGGCCTTGTGTAGTGTGTTGCGGCATTGGTTAAAGGAAAGAGACAGAGAGAGAGACAGTGTAATTTGATTTGAGTTAGATAGAGCAGGCAGGCGAGTCAGTTAGCTGCAGTTACAGTGTGTAGAGGATATATATAGATATAATGTAGCACTACCCCCGTAGGAGCTGCTGTTTGTTTGATTTGGGTCTACGTCCTGCCTATCAACCCCTGGAAGTGGCTCAAGCCTTCCCTTAGCACAACTGATATGAATAAGGAGTGTGAGACCTATTGAGTATTAGGAGACACAATAACCTGTAAATGTTATTACCTTTGCTGGTCACTAGTCCTTCTAAGTGACAGAGATACTTCACACAAGTTATATGCTTAATCAAAGGTACCTTTACTCAGTATAAAAGGGAAGGGTAAAGAATCACATTAATACACACAGTTGACTCTGCATGCGCATTGCAGAGTCAATAAGCCAATAAGGATAGGTATCACTGAGATTAGGTAATAACAGGAAATAACATCAGCTATATATATGTACATGTATCTATATGTGTCTCTGCACGGCTAACTGGTTGCTTGCGAGCTCCCCCTTTGTTGCAATACCTTGCACGTTTTCATTCCCTATAATAGGTAAGCAAGGCCTATCTGCGTCCCACTCAAAGTTCCTTTCTCCAATGAAGTCTTCGCTAGCCACCCTCGGTGCACAAGTTAAATTGTAATCCACAGGGTTTCAACAAGATGCTGTAATTATCCGCAATATACCTGAGTACTCGTGTGCCTGCCACCCACTAATGACGGATGCACCAATCTCTGATCTGATCTAGTCTCCAGTGAGATACACTAGGCCGCAAGCTGTGGCGTGATAGGTGAAGTGTGGCTGGCACTAACTAAATCACTTTCCTCTAAGGTAGTAGTCAATTCTGGGCAGGTGCCCTTCTCACCAAACAGGCCCGACTTTCAGATAGTCTCCTCTGGCTTGTCCCGGTCACTCGATCTCCACACTTCTGCTTCAGCTGCAGTCTCCGGACTCCGTCACTAACAGCATATGGTGATGGATGACTCCGGTCTCTGCTGGGCAATCACAGGACGCTGTGGACGATCCTCTGCTGGAAATCACTCAGGCACTCCCGTAATTTAGGCCCAGGCTTCTGGCCTAATCCTTAGGAAGCAGGCCTCCGTGCCAACTTCCTGCTTGATTGAGAGCTGGATCCAGAGAGAGAGAGAGACGCTGGCCCCTCCCCTGGTTTAGGTAGTCTGCCCAGAATGCTTTGCGGTGTTGCAATGCACCCTGGGTAATGTAGTCTCTTTTACTAAAAGCAACAAAGTCTTTTCTCCTAGCTGATATCTGTCCCAAAGTGCATTAGTTGCATTGTAACACTTATACCACCGGAGGGAGCCGGATTCCTTCTTACATATGGACATCCTGCTACACACTCCCCCCACTTAAAGTCTTTGGTCCCCAAAGAGGACAACAGTATGTAACCTAACACATACTTTGGCAATACCTGCAGGGAAATTTGTTAGTTTATGCATGACAATAAACAACTTGCCTTTTCATAAGCAGGATTTAAACTTAAACAGCTCATATCATAACACAGAGCCAACAGAGGAACCTCCCACCAATTATCACAAGGAGGGAGGTTGTCCTGTATACGGACCACCGACACTTGGGTGTCTGTTTCAGATGTGCTAGGGAGTGAGCTCGGGTTGTCTTCCACTGAATCTGAATCTGGAGTGGAAGAGCTAGACTGATCAATGGTTCTCTTAGAAGTGATGATGGCCTCCTCAGATCATTCACCCAATTGGTCGTACGTCAGTCTTTTTGGGGGGTGAATTACTCTTCTTTCCCTCTGCTCTTTAGGTATCATATTCTCAAGGACATTGGGGCTGGCTGTTTCTAGAAGCTCTTCAGGGGCTTCCTCATCTAGTTCAGGCATGTTGGGCTCCAGAACTTCAGGAGCGTCCCGCTCTCCTTCAGATAGAGACAACGACCCTTCTTCTGGGTCTTCCATTGACAAAGAGTCTGAGTCATCAGCTACCTCCTCAATGAGAAGGTTTGAAGGCACGAATTCAGGAGCTTCTGCCCGAAGAGTTCCATTGTCAACTGTTTTGGGTGAGGTTTGGGAGGTGGTCATGGGTTCTGGCAATTGGGATGACCACAACCAGTCAGATTCTGCTTCTTCATCCTCTTGACCTTCATTGTCAGAGTCTCCATCTCTCACATCTGGAAGCACTGTTTGAGATCGGGTGATGGGTCTGGAACCTTGAGAAGTTGAAGGGGTTTCTTGCGAGTCAGATGAAGGAGGCATGCAAACTGCCTCGGAGGGGGGCAACAAGTGATTCCTGTGCCAGGTCTTTAACGGTCCCACGCTTCCTTCTGGCCTAATTTGGTACACAGGAAGGTTTTCCAGCTTCTTGCAGATAACATAAGGTTGGGATTTCCAACGGTCAGCCAACTTATGTTTTCCCGGAATTCCCAAGTTCCTCAACAGCACTCTATCTCCTGGCTGTAAATCTTGAATTCTGACTCTTAGGTCAAAGTTTCTTTTATTTCTCAGCCCCCGTTGGTCAGATGCTGCTTGGGCCTTTTCAAAAGCTGTCTTCAGACTCTTTCTCAATCGGTCTACATACCCCTTGTGGGATGCTGCTGAGGTATGATCCAGCGATATGTCAAAGGCCAAGTCCACTGGCAACCGAGCCTCCCGCCCGAACATCAAACGGTATGGGGAATACCCGGTGACATCACTGGCAGTGCTATTGTAGGCATGCACTATGGCAGCTACATGCTTGCTCCAATGCTGCTTTTTCTCTGAACTCAGAGTCCCCAACATATCCAAGAGAGTCCGGTTAAACCGTTCAGGCTGAGCATCTCCTTGTGGGTGATAAGGGGTTGTCCTGGTCTTCTGGATGCCTAACAGGTCTAATAACTTCTTTATTAATTTGCTTTCAAAGTCTCTGCCCTGATCTGAATGAAGGCGTTGGGGTAGACCATAGTGCACAAATAATTTTTCTACCAGTACTTTGGCTACTGTTGAGGCCTTCTGGTCTTTTGTTGGGAATGCTTGAGCATATCTGGTAAAGTGATCTGTTATCACCAAGACATTCCCTTGACCACTCAGATCAGGCTCCAGGCAAAGGAAGTCAATGCACACCAGTTCCATAGGTCCCTGACTTTGCAGATGGCCCATTGGGGCTGCTTGACGTGGCAAGGTCTTCCTTTGAATGCATCGGACACAGGAATGGCAATATCCTTCCACTTCAGCCCGCATGCAGGGCCAATAGAACCTATCCCGTACAAGGTGAAAAGTCCGTTCGGACCCTAGGTGACCATGGTTGTCATGGAGGGCAGCTAGGACCGCTTCTCGATATTTGGCTGGTAGAAACAGCTGCCACTTCTCTTCTGAGTCGTCAGAGGGGCCCCTTCGGTAGACCACCCCTTGACGTATGTGTAGCCGATCCCACTCCCTGCGCAACAATCGGGCTTCTCTTGGGGAGTCTGTTTCAAGCATCTCGGGACGCTGGCTTTCCAGGGCCTTTATCAGGAGTTTCCCTAAAGAGTCTTCTTCTTGCTCCTTTCTCAAATCCCTTTTTGTCAGCTTGGGCAAGCCCTCCCCTTCGACTTGGGTCACACTGCAATAGCACTTCGGTACTCCAACAGCTGAGACCCCAATTTCTTCGGCTCTTGACCCACCTCTGGCTTGAAGTTCTGTCCCCTGATATAGGGCTCGCACTCCCTCTGGGTCTAGTTGGGCCCATTCTTCGGTAGGGTCGGTGGGGGCATGAGACCTCCTGGACAGGGCATCTGCATCCCTATTTCCCACTCCGGGTCGGTACTTCAAGCTGAAGGTGAAGCTTGAAAGGGCAGCCAACCACCGGTGTCCCATTGCATCCAACTTGGCAGTGGTCAGAAGGTAGGTGAGCGGGTTATTATCTGTCTTCACCACAAACTCCGCCCCATATAGGTAGTCTCTCAGTTTGTCTACCACTGCCCATTTCAAGGCCAGGAATTCAAGCTTGTGGGTGGGGTAATTCTTCTCAGCAGGTATCAGACTCCTGCTCACATATGCGACGGGTCTTAGGTAACCATCATGTTCCTGGTACAGCACCCCACCCAGCCCATCTCGGCTGGCATCTACATGCAGTTCATAAGGCTTCTTTGGATCAGCATAGGCCAGGACTGGTGCAGTGGTAAGACTCTTCTTTAACATCTGGAAGGCTTCCTCGCACTCCCCTGTCCACTGGTCTTGAATCGACTCTTTGGGCCTTCGGGGTCCCATGGTGAGTTTCACTGGTTTGACCAGCTCTGGAACATCATCTTCCCCTTCGTTTCTGAGTAACTCGTTCAGGGGTCTGGCAATCTTGGTGAATCCTTCTACAAATCTTCTGTAGTAAGAACAGAACCCCAGGAATGACCGAAGCTCAGTCACGTTGGTAGGTCTCGGCCAAGAGGTGACGGCATCCAGCTTCTCTGGGTCCGTGGCCACCCCTTCTGCAGAAACGATATGGCCCAGGTAATGGACTGAGGACTGGTAAAATTGACACTTCTCTGGGGAGAGTTTCAGGCCCTCTTTACTGAGCCTCTTCAGGACCTTCTCCAGTCTCTCTTCATGCTCTTCTAGGGTTCTCCCGAACACGATGACGTCGTCCAAATATACCAGTACCTCTATTAGATTCAGGTCCCCGACGGTTCTCTCCATTAGCCTTTGGAAAGTGGCGGGGGCTCCTGATAACCCTTGAGGCATACGGTTGAACTCAAAGAACCCCACAGGGGTGATGAAGGCTGTCTTCTCCCGATCCTCAGGGTGCATGGGGATTTGGTAATATCCACTTTTTAGATCCATTACACTGAACCACTTGGCCCCTGACAGACTCTGCAGGGCGTCTTCAATTCGGGGAGTGGTGTATTGATCTGGGATGGTCCTTCTGTTTAGTGTTCTGTAGTCGATACACAGTCTCAGCGACCCGTTCTTCTTTCGGACTACCACTATTGGAGAAGCGTAAGGGCTCCTGGATTCTCGAATAATCCCCGTCCTCTTCAGCTCAGCCAACTGTTCCCGCAAGTCTTCTAAGTCACCCAGTGGGACCCGTCGAACTCTCTCTCTAAAGGGCTTATCTTCTTGTAAGCGTATCTTGTGAGTGGCACTCCTTGCGCACCCCACATCGAACTCATCTTTAGAGAAGATCTTTTCCCACCTTGCAAGTTGAGCTTTGGCCCTTTTTCTCCATTCTGGTGGGAGGGCCGTGTCTTCAGAACAGAGCTTCTCTATGGTGACTTCACCCCTTTCTTCTTTCTTCAATTCACACGGGGCAATGGGGGTGGCTGGATTCACCTGGCCCAACAGCATTCTGGCCGGCACCTTCACTGGTGTATTAGCAGTGTTCCTTATACTCACTGAAACCCTCCCATGGCTTTTCTGTAGGGCCTTCAATGGGATCACTTCGGGGATTACTTCAATCCCTTTCTGTCTTTCCTGTGGGCCAGGTTCGAAGACAATGAAGGGACCTGGCTGTTTCCATGTGAGCTTGACAGAAGCCCTCAGGCAAGTCACCTCTCCCGGTTGTAATACCTTCTCCGTCTTGTCTAGCTTCCAAATCTTGCCAACTCCCTCAGCCGGGGCCTTCTGCTCCAGTACCAGGCGCTGGTAGGCTTGCCTTAACATGGGGTGGACTCTTGTGGTCGGGGCTTCTTCCTGTTGGGCCAACGGTGTCAGCAGTCACCTGACTAGATCAGTGTTGGTCCCTATGATGAGTGAGCTCTTGCTGGCCCCTGGTGGGCGAGTGCACACTACTGCCAGAGTATCGAAGGTCTCTGTCTCCCCAGCCACTGAGGGATCAAAAGTCAACTTGATTGGCAGGTAACCGTCATAGGGAAAGCTCTGAGTTCCAATACCCCATATTTCCAGTTCCTCTAATTTCTGTAGGGGCAGATGTTTAAGATGTTTATCATAGAAATCCCTATACAGAAGAGTCACTTGAGCCCCAGTGTCAAGAAGAGCCTTGGTGTAGATCCCTTCTACTTGTATGGAGACTACTGGAGAAGGCCCCACTAACTTGGCAGGGAACTCCTTCAACACAGACTTCTTGCTGGGTTCAGTTACCTGTACCCTCACTTCTTTTTTTCTTGAGTTTCCGGTGGGTCTCAGTCCCTTCTGGGTCTGGTGTGCACTGGCCTTCTGTTCAACAGCAGCCTGAGTTGTGGGACGGGGCCTAATTGGCAGAGGTTTAGGTCCCTGACTCTGATGTTTTGGATCATTGGACTTCTTGAAGGAGTTCGTGGAAACTGGTGGGCGCCCGGCTGACTCCTTCACCGGGGCCCTCTGAAGTTTTCCGCCGGCTTGCGATATCTGGATGCAACTTCATCTGGGCTGGGACACACTGCTCTAACATGCCCGATTCCCCCACAATTGAAGCATGTTATCAATCTCTTAGGCTTCTGTACTAATTCTATATTGGAGCTAGGAGGTTTTTTGGGTTCCTCTGACGTGTTCTTGTTGTGTGGCACAGAGGCCTGGCTAGTCAGCATGGACACCATTTCTACTAGTTGTGACACCTGGGTCTTTAGGAGTTCAACTTCTGAATCACCTTCTTCTGCACTTAACATTCTGACTCGGGCAGTTGGTTCGGTGTGTTGACTCCTCCTTTTGTCTTCCAACATGGCCTCCTCCTCCCTGACTATCCGGATCAAGTCGGGGTATTCCAGGCTGCTCCCGTCCCGCCGGGTGCGTAGCAATAATGCGATGGGGTCCAAGGGTTGAGCTCCCCTCAACACCTGCTGGGCACGGGCCTCATCCACTTTTCTTGGATCGGTCCCTTTCTTCAGTAGGATCCGATGCAGGATCTTATCCAGGCGTCCTATGAATTCTGACAGCTTCTCTCCCTCTTTTTGGTAGCAATGCCCCAGCTGGTAAGCGAGTTCAGTGACGTTTTCCGTCCCGCCGAACACATTCTGCAGAATATCCAGATAATCCTGTGCATTGCAGTCCTTCTTGCTTAACTTGAGGTTACGTATGGCCTCCAGAGCAGGCCCCTTTAAGCTTTACACAATCCGTTGTTTTTTTTGTTGTTCTGGCACCTCCCATTCTTCTAGGGCCTGAGTGGCGCCATCTAGCCACTCTTCAAATCCATCTTCCACTGAAGGTACAGGTTTCTTCCCAGAAAAGGTCCTGAGTTTCCTGTATCCTGACATCAGGTAGTCTGGAGGGTCCTTTTTACACTTGGTCACAATCTCCCCCAGGACAGCGCACAATTCTGAGCTAAGAGTGGTCAATGGTGGTGAACCGGGACCCTTTTGTTGGGCGCTCCCTCCTGTGCTGGGGCCTCCTGAAGTAGTGGATGTGGGGCCATCTTTATTCTCTTCTGGGTGTATCAGGAGGAGTTCTACTTGGTTTGTAGTTTTTATGCTGGCACCCTTGAAGTAGTCAGAGATTCCGTTCCTCCACTCACATAATGCATAGGTGTGGGGATTTACAGTATCTGTCTTTATGTCAATCACCCATGGCTTCCTGTCCGTGGACAATGCTCTCAAGACTGGAGTTAGCTGCTCCTCTACCCAGGCCTCTCTCTGGATTTCAACCACCAGGCCATTTCCGGGTAGGATGCCTTCATCCCTGCACCACCGGGCTACGGCAGCAGGGTCCATTTCTGTGCTGTAAGGGTTCTGTCTAGGGGGAAAGTTGATTGCAGAACCGTAGAATATCCCAGACGAGCCCCCACGTGTAGCACTACCCCCGTAGGAGCTGCTGTTTGTTTGATTTGGGTCTACGTCCTGCCTATCAACCCCTGGAAGTGGCTCAAGCCTTCCCTTAGCACAACTAATATGAATAAGGAGTGTGAGACCTATTGAGTATTAGGAGACACAATCCTGCATACATCACACAATAACCTGTAAATGTTATTACCTTTGCTGGTCACTAGTCCTTCTAAGTGACAGAGATACTTCACACAAGTTATATGCTTAATCAAAGGTACCTTTACTCAGTATAAAAGGGAAGTATAAAGAATCACATTAATACACACAGTTGACTCTGCATGCGCATTGCAGAGTCAATAAGCCAATAAGGATAGGTATCACTGAGATTAGGTAATAACAGGAAATAACATCAGCTATATATATGTACATGTATCTATATGTGTCTCTGCACGGCTAACTGGTTGCTTGCGAGCTCCCCCTTTGTTGCAATACCTTGCACGTGTTCATTCCCTATAATAGGTAAGCAAGGCCTATCTGCGTCCCACTCAAAGTTCCTTTCTCCAATGAAGTCTTCGCTAGCCACCCTCGGTGCACAAGTTAAATTGTAATCCACAGGGTTTCAACAAGATGCTGTAATTATCCGCAATATACCTGAGTACTCGTGTGCCTGCCACCCACTAATGACGGATGCACCAAACTCTGATCACAGTCTCCAGTGAGATACACTAGGCCGCAAGCTGTGGCGTGATAGGTGAAGTGTGGCTGGCACTAACTAAATCACTTTCCTCTAAGGTAGTAGTCAATTCTGGGCAGGTGCCCTTCTCACCAAACAGGCCCGACTTTCAGATAGTCTCCTCTGGCTTGTCCCGGTCACTCGATCTCCACGCTTCTGCTTCAGCTGCAGTCTCCGGACTCCGTCACTAACAGCATATGGTGATGGATGACTCCGGTCTCTGCTGGGCAATCACAGGACGCTGTGGACGATCCTCTGCTGGAAATCACTCAGGCACTCCCGTAATTTAGGCCCAGGCTTCTGGCCTAATCCTTAGGAAGCAGGCCTCCGTGCCAACTTCCTGCTTGATTGAGAGCTGGATCCCGAGAGAGAGACGCTGGCCCCTCCCCTGGTTTAAGTAGTCTGCCCAGAATGCTTTGCGGTGTTGCAATGCACCCTGGGTAATGTAGTCTCTCTTTTACTAAAAGCAACAAAGTCTTTTCTCCTAGCTGATATCTGTCCCAAAGTGCATTAGTTGCATTGTAACACTTATACCACCGGAGGGAGCCGGATTCCTTCTTACATATGGACATCCTGCTACACATATATATATGCATCCTAGGTGTTGTATATATATTTACACACTGTATTCAGTTTAGCTAGATCCGTTCCTGTTCTTCTCTATACTGACAGGCAGGCAATTGTGCTAGCTGCAGTGTTTCACTTAGTGTACTGTGTCCTTTGCACAGTGTGGACCAAAAGCTTACCTGAATACAATTGCTGGTGTTCTCATACTAATACCACAAGCAGGGAGTTCAAAATAACAACAGATTCTACGTAACAAACATACAATCCCTGTCTTGTTTGCACCGCCTGTATACTGCTGTTCAGAGTATATAGGGCCTTGGGGCCCCACGCCATTCCTTTTTTAATTTGGGTGCCAGGTTCCCCTTAATATCCATACAAGACCCAAAAGGGTCTGGTAATGGGCTGGGGGGGGGTACCCATGCCATTTTTCTCAATGATCTTCATCCATATTGCCGGGACCAGACATTACATTAAAGGCTCAAGCAGTTTTAAATGACTTTTTTTCCCCCCTTTAGAAATGTGTTTGTGCAGGGACAGTTCTAACCACGGG
Source organism: Rana muscosa (assembly GCA_029206835.1). Classification (NCBI taxonomy): domain Eukaryota; kingdom Metazoa; phylum Chordata; class Amphibia; order Anura; family Ranidae; genus Rana; species Rana muscosa. The sequence continues at coordinate 18,889,162 of CM055121.1, read as the reverse complement.
AAACACGTGCCACTTCACAGGCATACTATAGACACCCCCCTTTTTTTTTTTTCACTTTATGCATCATTAAAATCACTGCTCCCGAAAAACGGCCATTTTTAAAACTTATTTTTGCATTGATACATGTCCCCTGGGGCAGGACCCGGGTCCCCAAACCCTTTTTAGGACAATAACTTGCATATTAGCCTTTAAAATTAACACTTTTGATTTTGAACGGTCGAGTCCCATAGACTTTAATAGGGTTCTAAAGTTTACGTGAACTTTCGGTCCGTTCGCAGGTTCTGGTGCGAACCGAGGGGTGTTCAGCTCATCCCTATTCAGGTGTGATCAGTTTGTTGACTATGACTTTCACAAAGACCAAATATACACAAATTTGTACTTATTTTTACCAAAAGATATGTGGCAGTATAAATTTTGGCCAAATTTTATGAAGAAAAATTACCAATTTGTTAAATTTTATAACAGAAACAAAGACAAAATGCATTTATTTTATTTATAGCACAAAAAATAAAATAAAAAATTTAACCCAGGAGTAGGGATGAGCTTCGTGTTCGAGTCGAACATACGTTCGACTCGAACATTGGCTGTTCGATCGTTCAACGAAGATCGAACGATTTGGGCCGTTCGCGCCAAATTCGAGTGACGCGAACGGCCCACAATGCACTACGCCATCGCAGTGTCATCCAGGCGCTGTGATTGGCCAAGCATGCACTGTGACCCCGCATGCTTGGTCAATCACAGCGCCGGCAGCGAGGAGAGCAATGATTGGCCACAGGCAGGATGCCTGTGGCCAATTATTGCTGAGGGGGTTTAGTACACGCCCCACACTATAAAAGGCCGCCAGCGCGGCGGCCTTGTGTAGTGTGTTCCGGAGCAGGGAAAGAGAAGCATAGGCAGGGACAGTGTCATTTTTTTTCCTTTACTAATCCTGGATTCCTTGTGTTTAGGGACAAATAAGGATAGGTAGGGAGAGTGTCAGTGTGTTATTCTGTGCTAAACCTTGTTTGTAGGGACAGAGAGGTACAGTGAGGGAAAGTGTCAGTGTGCTATTCTGTTCTAAACCAATCTTGCTGAACCATATTTGAAATCCTTGAGTTTAGGGACAGAGAGGTACAGTGAGGGAAAGTGTCAGTGTGCTATTCTGTGCTAAATCTTGTTTGTAGGGACAGAGTAGGACAGTGAGTGAAACTGACAGTGTGCTATTCTGTTCTAAACCAATCTTGCTGAACCATATTTGAAATCCTTGAGTTTAGGGACAGAGAAGGACACTCGTGGAAACTATCAGTGTGCTATTCTGTGCTAAATCTTGTTTGTAGGGACAGAGTAGGACAGTGAGTGAAACTGACAGTGTGCTATTCTGTGCTAAACCAATCTTGCTGAAGCATATTGCAAATCTTTGTGTTTAGGGACGGAGAAGGATAGGCAGGGGACAGTGTCAGTGTCATTGTTGCTAAGCCTCCTGCACAGTATACACCTGAAGGTAGCCCTTATTGCTGTTTTTCCCATCTCCCTGCAGGCCATCCATTAAAATGTCTGGAAGGCAAACAAGGAGAGGCAGACAGTCAGGAGGCAAAAAAAGAGGGCAAGCAGGCTCTGTGTCTGGGGGCAACAGTGCTGGTTGTGGACGCGGTGCATTGTCATCAACACATGGCCATGGGACACGCTTGTCCTTTTCGGCAGCTGGACATGTTGAGCCACATCATGCCGAAGACTTGGTAGAGTGGATGACCAAGCCCACCTCATCCTCCTCCTCATCCTCTCTCACCCAGGCTCAGGGTACTGGCAAAGCAGCTGCCAAAGCGTCCTCTTCTCTGGTATCATTATCTTCATTAGTCAATCCTTCGCTAGACCCACCATGTCCTCCTCCTGAGGAGTCCCCCGAACTGTTTGAGCACAGTGTTGGGTACATGCTCCAGGAGGATGCCCAGCGTTTCGAAGGATCTGATGATGATACCCAGATAGAGGAAGGCAGTAGCGTGAGAGCAGAGAGAGGGGATGCTCAAGAAGGACACCAATCTGGCAGTCATGCTCCAGCAGCTGCAGCATACTGCCAGATTGGCTCCAGTGATGAGGAGGGAGGGGATGATGAGGTCACTGACTCCACGTGGGTGCCTAATAGGAGAGAGGAGGAGGAGGAGGATGAGGAGGAGGCACATCTCCAACGAGGCAGGATGCCCTTGGGTGGCCAGCGTATGGGCAGCACACCGACGGAATCACACCGCAGAGCTCCGCCTGTGCAGGGCGCTGCCTCTGCCGTCATTCAAAAAGTTCTTTGGTGTGGGCCTTTTTTGAGGCGAGTGCATCAGATCGCACAGCTGCTGTTTGGAACATATGTCTCAAGCGTATATCGCGTGGCCAAAACATCAGCCGCTTGGGCACCACATGCTTGATCAGACATATGTTGACCTGCCATGCAGCTCGTTGGCAAGCCTACCTTAAAGACCCACACCAAAGAACAAAGCTGACCTCTTCTTGCACCGCATCAGCTGGGATCTCCAACCCCACTATACCTTCAGTCCTCTCTGAAACCTGCTCTGAGAGGAATGAAGGTGTAGAATTAGGTGTGTCACAGCCAAGTACTTGCGGGCACTCTGCTAGCAGTACACCGACGTCCGATTCTAGCAGGCAAATTTCCCTGCCCCAGCTGCTGGACCGTCGAAAGAAGTTCACTCTTAGCCATCCACATGCCCAGCGGTTGAATGCTAGCTTGGCTAAATTGCTAGCGCTTCAACTGCTGCCTTTTCAGTTGGTAGACTCGGCCCCCTTCCGTGAGTTTGTGCAATGTGCGGTTCCTCAGTGGCAGGTTCCCAAACGCCACTTTTTCTCACGGAAGGCGATTCCGGCTCTCTACAGGCATGTGGAAGGCAATGTCTTGGCCTCGCTGGACAGGGCGGTCAGCGGTAAGGTGCATATTACCGCTGACTCATGGTCCAGCAGGCATGGACAGGGACGTTACCTTTCTTTCACGGCCCATTGGGTCACTCTTTTGGCAGCTGGGAAGGATGCAGGACAAGGTGCAGTAGTGTTGGAGGTTGTTCCAACGCCACGCCTCCAAAATGCTACTACTGGTTGTGACACACCTCTCTCCTCCACCCCCTCCTCTTCTTCCTCCATGGCCTCTTCCTGTGGTTTGTCCTCGGAACCAGCGGTGCTCCGTAGGCGTTCAAGGGGCTACGCAAGTACGCAGGCAAAAAGATGCCATGCCGTGCTTGCGCTGGTGTGTTTGGGGGACAGGAGCCACACTGGGGCAGAGGTCCTGTCTGCTCTGCAGGGGCAGGCCGAGAGGTGGTTGACGCCACGCCAGCTTAAGCCAGGAATGGTGGTTTGCGACAATGGCACCAACCTCCTCTCCGCCCTCCGACAGGGACAACTGACCCATGTGCCCTGTATGGCTCACGTCCTTAACCTGGTGGTGCAGCGGTTCTTGGGCAGGTACCCGGGCTTACAGGATGTCCTGAGGCAGGCCAGGAAAGTCTGTGTTCATTTCCGCAGATCTTATAATGCCAGTGCTCGCCTGGCTGAGCTGCAAAAGGAGTTGAACCTGCCCAAGAACCGCCTTATATGTGACATGCCCACCAGGTGGAATTCAACGTTGGCCATGCTGCAGCGGCTGCACACGCAGCAGAGGGCCATCAATGAGTACCTGTGCGACTACGGCACCAGGACAGGGTCAGGGGAGCTCGGGTTTTTTTCACCACGTCAGTGGGGCATGATCAGGGATGCATGCACTGTCCTGGCACCATTTGAGGAGGCCACGAGGATGGTGAGCAGTGACAGTACATGCATCAGTGACACTGTACCTCTTGTCCACCTGTTGGAGCACACGCTGCGTGGAATAATGGACAGGGCACTTGAGGCAGAACAGAGGCAGGAAGAGGAGGACTTCCTTGCCTCTCAAGGCCCCCTTTACCCTGACAGTGTTCCTTCTGTCCCACCCATCGCACAGGGAGAGGAGGAGGAGAAGGAGGAGGAGGAGGAGGAGGATTGTGTCAGCATGGAGGTGGAGGCTGGCACTCAGCATCATCAGCAGCAGTCTTTTAGGGATGATTTACAGTCCCAAGAAACCAGTGGACTTGTACGTGGCTGGGAGGAGGTGGCTGCGGATCATGTCGTCCTTAGTGACCCAGAGGACTCCGGACTGAATGCCTCAGCTAACCTACGCTGCATGGCCTCCCTGATCCTGCAAAGTCTGCGGAAGGATCCTCGTATTCTTCGGATCAAAGAGAGGGACCATTACTGGCTGGCCACTCTCCTTGATCCACGGTACAAGGGTAAGGTTGCGGACCTTATGTTACCGTCGCAGAAGGAGCAGAGGATGAGACAACTCCGGGAGGCCTTGCAGAAAGGTCTGTGCAACGCGTTCCCAGAGACTGGGAGGTTACAAACTCCTGGTCCTGGACAACGAGTTGCTGAGGCTTCGGGCAGTCAAAGAAGGAGCGGTGGGGAAGGTGGCCGTCTGACCGATGCGTTCAGACAATTCTTTAGTCCGCAGCCCCAAAGTATGATCGTTTCCAGCAACCATCGCCAGCGTCTGATATACATGGTGCAGGAATACCTAGGGGCAAGGTCAGACTTGGACACCTTCCCCACTGAAAATCCTCTGGCTTACTGGGTCTTGAGGATGGATCACTGGCCAGAGCTTGCACAGTATGCAATTGAGCTACTGGCCTGTCCTGCATCCAGCGTTCTTTCAGAACGCACATTCAGTGCTGCTGGAGGATTTGTCACGGATCACAGGGTGCGCCTGTCCACCGACTCGGTTGATCGACTGACTTTCATCAAGATGAACCAGTCTTGGATCACCACCAGCTACCACACACCTGATGCTGATATAACAGACTAATTGATTTAAAAATGTCACATCCCTTCAAGACTGATGCTGATGCTGAGTTCCTGTGCTGTTATGTTGACTAGCTATCCTCCTCCTCCTCCTCAATGATCCGATTAATGATGATAGCTTGGAAGATCATTTTGGTTTATGGGTGCCGCCACCAGTGGCTAAGGCCCAATTTTTCAGCCCCTGTTTAACAGGGGCGTGTAATTACAATTTTTGATGCAATACTTTGCAACAGGCCTCATTGCTGTGCTCCAAGTACAGTATCTGTGAGGGGTTGCAGTGTTGTGCCACCAGTGCCTAAGGCCCAATTTTTCAGCCCCTGTTCAACAGGGGCATGCAATTATAATTATTGATCTAATAATTCACAGCAGGGCCCATTGCTGCGCCCACCAAGAGTAACTGTCAGGCCTTACAGTGTTGTGTCAACACCACCACCACCAAAGGCCCAATTTTTCAGCCCCTGTTCAACAGGGGCATGCAATTATAATTATTGATCTAATAATTCACAGCAGGGCCCATTGCTGCGCCCACCAAGAGTAACTGTCAGGCCTTACAGTGTTGTGGCACCAGCACCACCATCAAAGGCCCAATTTTTACTACCACTGTTCAACAATTATATGTTATTACAATTCCTGATATAATAGTTGACAGCAGGGCGTTCCAGCACCCACCAAGAGTAACTGTGAGTGCTTACAGTGCTGTGCCAACACCAACACCTAAGGGGCCAATTTCTGCAGAGTATATACGGCAGGTCCCTACTTTCAAACATCCAACTTACAAACGACTACTACTTGCAAACGGAAGAAGACAACAGGAAGTGAGAGGAAATCTACCCATTGGAAGGAAAATTCTCTCCTGTAAGAATTAATATGGGAGAAAGGTGTCTCCTCTCTACTGATGCTTTATCACCAATCCTTGTTTCAATAAAAACACCACATTTCAAAATCAGTTGTCATTGGGACGCAAAGTGAGGTGAAATGTTCTGAACAGGGGCACAGACAGCAAAACAAATGTTACAGGGGTGATAACCCTTCCCTATGTTTTCCAAAAAGCTTAAAAATAGGTATTTGGGCTGGAGCTACACTTAAACAATGTAGCTGTTCAAAATTACAAACAGATTCAACATAAGAACAAACCTACAGTCCCTGTCTTGTATGCACCGCCTGTATACGGCTGTTCAGAGTATATAGGGCCTTTTTTATTTTGTGTGAGGGGTTCCCCTTAATATCCATACAAGACCCAAAGAGGCTGGTAATGGGCTGGGGTAGGGGGGGGGGTGATGGGGTAGCTATGCCATTTTTCTTAAAGATTTTCATCCATATTACCGGAACCAGTCATTACATTAAAGCCGCAAGCAGTTTTAAATGGCTTTTTTGTCCTTTAGAAATTTAATTTTGTGCAGGGACAGTTCTAAACACGGGAAACACGTGGCACTTCACAGGCATACTTTAGACACCCCCCAGGTACAATATTTAAAGGAATATTTGACTTTTTTTTTTTCACTTTATGCATCATTAACCACTTCAATACCATGCACTTATGCACCTTCCCGCCCAGACCAATTTTCAGCTTTCAGTACTCTCACACTTTGAATGACAATTACTTAGTCATGCTACACTGTATCCAAACAAAATTTTTATCATTTTCTTCTCACAAATAGTGCTTTCTTTTGGTGGTATTTAATCGCCACTGGGTTTTTTATTTTTTGCGATATAAGCAAAAAAACAGCAATTTAAAAAAAAAAAAAAAAAAAAAACACTTTTTTTTAGTTCCTATTGTAAAATTTTGCAAATAAGTAATTTTTCTTCATAAATTTGTGCCAAAATGTATACTGCTACATATCTTTGGTAAAATGAACCCAAATTAGTGTATATTATTTGATCTTTGTGAAAGTTATAGAGTCTACAAACTATGGTGGCAATCACTGAAAATTTATCACATCTGATCACGCCTGATGTACTGAAGTTTCTTGAGACACTAACAAGCGAGGAAAGTACAAATACCCCAAAATTACCCCTTTTTGGAAAGTAGACAGTCCAAGGTATTTACTAAGAGGCGTGGTGAGTTTTTTGAAGTTGTATTTTTTTCCCCCACAATTCTTGGGAAAATTAATTCTTTTTTTTTTTTTTTTTTTTTTTTACACAAACTGGTCATATTAACAGTTTTTTTCTCTCACACAGCATATGCATAATTGCAACTACACCCCAAAATACATTCTGCTACTCCTCCTGAGTGTAGCGATACCACATGTGTGAGACTTTTACACAGCCTGGCCACATACAGAGGCCCAACATTGAAGTAGCACTTTCAGGCGTTCTACAAGCATAAATCGCACATATCCTTTCTCAACCACCTATTACACTTTTGAAGGCCCTGGAGCACCAGGACAATGGAATTTTCCACAAAATGACCCCATTTTGGAAAGCACACACCCCAACGTATAATCTATGAAGCATTATGAGTCTTTTGAACGGTTCATTTTTTTCCAGAAGGTTTTGGAAAATGTGGAGAAAAAATTAAAATGCATTTTTTTTTACACAAAGTTGTCCATTTATAAGATATTTCTAACACATAATATGTACATAGCAAAAATAACACCCCAAAATGCATTCTGCTACTCCTCCTGAGTATAGCGATACCACATGTGAGACTTTTACACAGCCTGGCCACATACAGAGGCCCAACATCCAAGTAGCACCTCCAGGCATTCTAGCAGCATTAATTGCACATATCATTTTCTGACTACCGATCACATTTTTGAAGGCCCTTCATATATCTAACACATAGCAGGTACATACCAAATAACAAAAGATTACCTGTGGTTTTAGAAGTGCAGTGGTCCACAGAGGAGAGCATCGGTCCAGGCAGCAGGCAGGGATGAGGTCAGCGACAGCAAAAGCAATCATCCAGGCAGCAGGCAGGAATACTGTCCATAGTTCGCACAGGCAGAGATACTGTCAGCACAGCCAGAGCACAGCCAAAGCACAGGTCCAGGTAGCAGGCAGAGGTGTCCCGGCAGAAATGCTGTCCAAAGTCAGTAGAGGCAGCAGGCAGATATATGGTCAACACAGCCAAAGTATTGGTCCAAGCAGCAGGAAGAAACATGGTCCATAATGTCATGGGTCATTACAGGCAGTAATATGGTCAGCACAGCCAAATTATTGGTCCAGGCAGCAGGAAGGACCATCAAGCTTAGGGCCAGGGGGACAAGGGGAGAGGCTTCTCCCACCCAAATCGCTTTGAAGCCTCCGGGCAACCAGACCCTGTTCTTGGAGCACAGAAAACGAAAAACTGGTTTTCTCTACTCAGAACGCTATTCTGAAGCCCCTCACATATGTGAGACCCCTGTGTACTAAAAGTAGATGGCCAAAAGATCAGTCCAAGTGGCAGGCAAAAACATGGTCGATTAACAGGCCAAGGTCGGTACACGTGGAAGTCAGAAACGTGGTTTAAATCGGCAGGCAGAGGCATCGTCGGTAAACAGGCTGAGGTTGGTGCACGTGGAGGTCAGAAACGTGGTTTAAATCGGCAAGCAACGACATCGTCGGTAAACAGGCCAGGGTCAGTTAATTAACATGGAAGGTAGTTAGTAACATGGTAGCAGGCAAATAGGGAAATGGCAGTCTGTTAATAATAAGGGGAACTAAGGGATGTATGATAATTTTTGAAGCAATTTCCGATGCACAGGCCAGGTTGGGAGGGACAATTGGGACAATAATAGCTGGTGTCTCTTCTTACTCCTCCTCTGCTGCATACACGGCATTTCTTTTGGCGTCTTCTTCCAGATTCTGTGGGGGGGGATGCTAAAGGGATAGTGTCGCTCGTGAAGCCGACTCACACTATCAGAGCGAATGCTTCCTGGGGCGGGATCTTGTTGGTAAATGAGGGCATCAATGATATCTTCGATATATTGGAGGTAGTGGAGTCGGTGATTTTGAGTTGCTTTTTGGTAGCAGACAAACAAATTAAAAAGGGCCATGTGAAACAGGTGAAACGCAACTTTTTTGTGCCAATAACGGGACTTTCTGGTTGATAAGTAGGGCTGTAGCATCTGGTCGTTTAAATCCACCCCCCCATGTACAAATTGTAGTCGTGGACACATTCGGGCTTTACAATGGAGCCGCATCTTCTTGGGATCTCCACCATGGTGTCATTGTGGATCGTAGAGAGGATGTGGACATCTTTCTTGTCCCTCCACTTCATGGCCAACACCTCCTCGTTCCTCATGGATGCCGATTCTCCAGGTCGCAATTTTTTTGTCAATACATTTTGTGGGAATCCCTTCCGTTTTTTTTTGAAGGTACCGCAGGCCGGGGTTTGTTTACTGTAAAGGTGGCGAAAAAGGGGCAGGCTGGTATAATAATTATCAACATATAAATGGTAACCTTTTCCGAACAGGGGGTATGCCAACTCCCAGACAATTTTCCCACTGGTTCCAATATATGTGGGGCAATCACGGGTCTGGAGCTGGGAGTCTTTGCCTTCGTAGATCCTGAATTTGCAGACGTATCCAGTGGCTCGATCACATAATTTATTTAATTTTAACCCATACCTGGCTCTCTTGCTTGGTATGTACTGCTTGAACTGCAGTCGGCCGGTGAAATGTACGAGGGACTCGTCCACACAAATTTTTTGGTCTGGGATGAAAACTTCTTCAAATCGCTGGGAAAAGGCATTGATTAGGGGGCATATCTTGTACAATTTGTCGTAGTTGGGATGATCTCGGGGAGGGCACTGTGAATTGTCATTGAAGTGGAGAAAGCGCATAATCATGTCGTATCTTTTCCTGGACATGACAGCGGAATATATGGGCATGTGTTGGATGGGGCGTTTGGACCAATATGAATGGACTTCGTTCTTTTTTGTAAGCCCCATATTGAACATAAGGCCCAAAAATAATTTAAATTCCTCCAATGTTAGACGCCGCCACTGGAACATGCGGGCGTAGGAAGAATCGGGGTTGGCAGCAATAAATTGGGATGCATACAGATTCGTTTGATCCACTATATTCTGCAGCAAATCTTGTGGGAAAAATAAACAAAAATAATCAAATTTAGAAAAATTTGTAGTGTCGGGCTGCACACCTGGCTGTGCGGTGAAAGGGGGGATGATAGCGGATCCTGAGTTGGCAGGCAACCATAAGGGGTTTGCCAGGGCATCGGGAAGGTAGGATTGGGGCTGGATTCTTCGGGTTGGGCGTGCATTTCCATTGCTTGTACTGGGCTCCTCTTCCTGGGGTATGGCGCTGCTGGTGGTGGGCAGTTCTCCTGATCTTGGTGCCGATCGCATTCTTTTGGGAGGGACGGTTTCCTCCGGGGACTCGGACTCTGAGCCACTATCCTCCACTGGCTCGTATTCCGAACCAGAATCGGATAATGGGAGCTCCCCGCTGCTCTCATCATCCGACATGGCAAGAATGGCATATGCCTCCTCAGGTGTGTAAACCCTTTGGGAAATTATGGCAGTGCTTATTGGTGGGCCTGTGTAATGGTACTGCTGGTGGTAGTGGTGGCGGTCTGTGTGGTAGTACCGATGGAGGTATTAGTGGTGGGCCTGTGTGGTGGTACCGATGGCGGTATGGGTGGTGGTGGTACCAATGGCGGTACAGGTGGTGGTGGTACCGATGGCGGTACGGGTGGTGGTGGTGGCGGCGGTACCGATGGCGGTACAGGTGGCGGTACGGGTGGTGGTGGTAGCGATGGCGGTATGGGTGGTGGTGGTACCAATGGCGGTACAGGTGGTGGTGGTACAGGTGGTGGTGGTACCAATGGCGGTACGGGTGGTGATGGTACCGATGGCGGTACAGGTGGTGGTACAGGTGGTGGTGGCACTACCGACGGTGGTACTGGTGGTGGTACCGATGGCGGCACTAGTGGTGATACTGGTAGCGGGCCTGTGTGGCAGTATAGATGCTGGGCCTGGTGGTGGTACTGGTACCGATGGCGGTACTGGTAGCCTGTGTGGCGGTGCCAATGGCGGTACCGATGGAGGTGGGCCTGTGACAGATGATTGACAGATGGGCTGATTGATTGACAGATGGGCTGATTGATTGACAGATGGGCTGATTGATTGACAGATGGGCTGATTGACAGATCCTCTTTATGGGGGGGGCGTGTTGTGCACTGTAAACTTATGTAGACAAACTACACTGAGCTAACTTACTGATCTCTTCTCTCTCCTTTACAGATCGGTGTGTGAGGAGAGAGCAGGGATCAGGTAGTAACTCCTGTGAAGTTTGTTTACATTTGTGACCGGCAGTGATTGGACACAGCCGGTCACGTGGTAAACAGCCAATTCATTGGCTGTTTACTCTGATCGGGGACGCGCTGTGTCCAAGGGACACTCGCCTTCCCCGATCCCCGCTCTGCAAGCCTGTGGTGGCGCGCACGGAGCGCGCCGCCGAGTTTGTTTTGACAGGTGATCGGCTGTGACTTTGACACAGCCGATCACATGGTAAACAGCCAATGAAATTGGCTGTTTACCGTGATCGGGGAAGCGCTGTGTCTGAGGGACACATGCCGTCCCCGATCACCGCGCTGCGCGCCCCCGCGCAAGGCATTATCCTGCAGGACGTCATATGACGTCCAGTATCGATAATGCAACCACTTCCCAGACGTCAATTCACTATTGACTGGGCGGGAAGTGGTTAAAATGACTGCTCCCGGAAAACGTCCGTTTTTAAAACTTCTTTTTGCATTGATACATGTCCCCTGGTGCAGAACCCGGGTTCCCAACTTCTGTTTAGGACAATAACATGGATAATAGTCGTTATAATTAGCACTTTAGAATCCGAACGTTCGCATCCATTGTATTTAATAGGGTTCTAATGTTCGCGCGAACTTTCGGTCCGTTCGCGGGTTCTGGTGCGAACCGAACCCGGGGGTGTTCGGCTCATCACTACCCAGGAGGTGATAAAATAACACCAAAAGAAAGTTCTATTTGTGTGAAAAAAGGACGAAAATTTCATATGGGTACAGCGTTGCATGACTGAGTAATTGTCATTCAAAATGAGAGAGCACTGAAAGATGAAAATTGGTCTGGTTATTAAGGGGGTTTAAGTGCCCAGTTGTCAAGTGGTTAAGAAATGCCGGACATCAGCGCCGACAGATCAGCGGGACGCAGCATTGGAGGAGGATCGTCGGTGGGAGTGGAAGAAGAACACCAGACAAAGAAGACATAAGAATAGCGGAAGAAGAAGCAGGGGGAGAAGACCGGAGGATGAAGATAGTTTCTGGCAATTCTTTTATTAAAAATATCTACTGTATTTTTTAACACTACTTTTTTATTGTGAATGGGTAGGGGTACCCCATACTCATTCACATATGGGGGGGTCAGGATCTGGGGGCCCCCCTTGTTAAAGGGGGCTTCCAGATACCAATAAGCCCCCCGCCGCAGACCCCGACAACCACCGGGCAAGGGTTGGCGGGAAGAGGCCCTTGTCCCCATCAACATGTGGGCAAGGTGCTTTGGGGTGGGAGGGGGGCAGAGCACCCATAACCACCATGTTGAGGGCATGTGGCCTGGTATGGTTGAGGAGGGGGAGGGGAGGGGCGCTCGCATGTCCCCTCCCTTTCCTGACCTGCCGGGCTGCATGCTCGGATAAGGGTCCGGTATGGATTCTGGGGGCCCCCACGCCATTTTTTTTTAAAAGTTTGGCATGGGGGACCCCTCCGAATCCATACTAGGCCCAAGGGCCTAGTATGGACCTTGGGGGGGGGGGGACGGACCCACGCTGTCTTTTTTCAGCCGGAAATTCTAACAGCTGATAACCCATCAGTTGTTAAGGACGCGGCGGCCAGCTTCCCGGCCCCCTCCTTAGCAACCAGCTATATACAGTGTAATAGGATTTTTGTACTCACCGTAAAATCAGTTTCTCTGACGTCCATGGACTGACACAGCTCTAAGACTGTTAAAGTGTGGGTATATGTCCCTGCTTGCAGGAGAAGATCTAGGCAGAATGTTAGAAACATACATTCTAGAACAAACCAGAGCTGAACAGCCCCGCCCAGGGGGGGGGGGCGGTCCCTCCGGACATTACCCTCCCACCTGCAGCCAGCAGCCTCAGTTCGTAACGAAAGCAGTACAAACCTTAAAAGAAGGGTGGGTACTGTGTCAGTCCATGGACGTCAGAGAAACTGATTTTACGGTGAGTACAAAAATCCTATTTTCTCTTATCGTCCATGGACTGACACAGCTGGATACTGTAAATGTGTGGGACGTCCCAAAGCGGTATCAGAAGGGTGGGAGCAGTAGTAAAGGAACAACAAAAACTTTACTCCAAACAAGCAGAGCTCCTCAACGGAGGAGTTGCAACATTAAACAGCGGCCTGCAACACTTTGCGGCCAAAGGAAGCATCCGAAGATGCAGCCACTTCAACCTTATAGAACTTAGAAAAGGTAAGAACGGGCAACCAGGTCGCCGCCTTGCACACTTGTGCAACCAACGCTTGATGTCGGAAAGCCCAGGAAGCACCAATTGCCCTAGTGGAATGCGCCGTAACCAAGAAGGGAGGCGCCCGCCCCTTAATGGCATAGGCCTGTATAACGGTCTGTCTGATCCACCTAGAAATGGTGGCAGACGAAACCGCTTGGCCCTGTTTTGGACCAGAGACAGACACAAACAGTGAGTCAGACTTCCAAATGGAAGCGGTAGCAGACAGGTACACCCGTAAGGCTCGTACCACATCCAAATTGTGAAGCGCAAACTCTCTAGGATGCGATGGATGAGGGCACAAGGACGGAAGGACAATGTCCTCATTAAGGTGAAAGGCCGAAACCAGCTTTGGAAGGAAAGACGGTCGCTTGGCAGGGGGAACCACATGGCGAAACCCCCCCCTGCACAAAAGTGCTAACTAAAGAATGACCTGCTAGGGGTCGTTGAAAGAAAAAACGGCCAAGGCCGAAATCTGACCCTTAATAGTGCTCAAAGCCAGCCTTTGGGCTACACCACGCTGCAAGAAACGCAGGATTCTGGGGACAGAGTACGTCCGTGGACGCCAGTTTAGCGCTTCGCACATAGCGATGCAAGCTCTCCAGGTACGGTGATAGATCTTTCTAGAAGAAGACTTCAGTGCCCTAAGCATGGTTGAAATCACAGAATACAACAGGCCTCGGTCCTTCAGCACCTGGCTCTCAATAGCCATGCCGTTAAAACCAGAGACTGTTAAACAGGATGAAAGATAGGACCTTGAGACAGAAGGTCCTCCCCTCATGGGCAGTCGCCAAGGGACGTCCGCAATGAGACATACCAGATCGGCGTACCAATGACGCCGAGGCCAATCCGGGGCAATGAGGATCACCGGAATGCCCTCAGCCGCTACCCTGCACAGCAGACGAGGAGTCAACTGCAGTGGAGGGTAAGCGTATATCAAGCGATACTGACCCCACGGGGCCACCAACGCGTCCGAGGCATCCGCCCAGGGGTCCCTGGACCTGGCCACAAACCTTGACACCTTGCGATTGAGTCGAGATGCCATCGGGTCCACATCCGGTGTGCCCCACCGCTGACAAAGGAGTTGAAACACTTCCGGATGCAAGGACCACTCCCCCTGGTCCAAGGACTGGCGACTCAGATAGTCCGCCTGACAGTTTTCTACGCCTGGAATTTAGACACCCGACAGCGCCGGCACGCTTCTTTCCGCCCACCTTAAGATGTGAGCAACCTCGGATGCCGCAGCCGAGCTCCGAGTGCCCCCCTGATGGTTGACAGACACCACGGCCGTGGCGTTGTCGGACTGAATTCTGATCGAGCGGCCCTGTAGTCTCTTCGACCACGCGGAGAGACAGTCTGATCGCTCACAATTCCAGAACGTTGATTGGGAGACACAAGATTCATCCGGAGTCCAGAGGCCTTGTGCTGACAGGACTCCCCAAACTCCTCCCCAGCCCGTCAGGCTGGCGTTCGTCGTGACGACCGTTCACTGGATGGGGAGGAACGACTTCCCGGCCCGAAGAGTCGGGGATCTCAGCCACCACGTCAGGGATGCTTTGACTGAGTGACTCACTCGGATCTGAAGATCCAATAACAACGGGGACTTGTCCCAAAATAGACAAAATTCCCTTCTGCAATGCCCAAGTGTGTGATTGGGCATACGGGACCGCCTCGAAGGAGGCCACCATTAGTCCCAGGACCCTCATACAGAAACGGATTGACGACCATTTCCGGGCCGTCAGGACACACACTGCCGACTGAAGTGTCAGTAACTTCTCCGCGGGTAGAAACACCTTAGCTGCCGAAGTGTCCAGGATCAGACCCAGATACTCCAAAACGTTGAGTCGGGACTAGCACCGACTTCTGCATGTTCAGAAGCCACCCGATGTCCCGAAGGGTCTGGCTGACTATTGTCACATTTTCCTCCAATTCTGAGCCAGTTTCAGCTCTTAGAAGGAGGTCGTCCAGATAGCCCACGATTGCTAGAACCGGGGCAAGCACTTTGGTGAAAACCCGTGGTGCCGATGCTAGGCCGAAGAGAAGAGCCACGAACTGATAGTGGACTTCGCCTATGGCAAAGCGCAGAAACCTCTGGTGACTTGCGCAGATTGGGACGTGCAAGTAAGTGTCCTTGATATCCAAGGACGCCAGGAAATCCCCTTGGTGGAGGGTTGCAATCACTGTGCGAATGGATTCCATCCGGAAATTTTGGACCTTCACATAGGCATTCAAAGACTTGAGGTCCAGGATTGGCCGTACCCTGTCCTTCTTCGGGACAACAAGATCGAGTAAAACCCCTGAAACCTCTCCTGTGATGGAACCGGCACAATCACTCCGCACCCGAGCAAATCCTGTACGGCCCCCAAGAGGGCCGCCCGGCCGGGCAGGAAGGTTTGAGGGGAAGAACCTGTTTGGGGGCCATGAGCGGAACTCCATCCTGTATCCGGAGGTGACCACCTCGCACACCCACCGGACGGAGATCCGGGAGGTTCACCGAACCGTGAACCTGCGAAGACGTCCCCCCCCCCAGAGTCAGGCAGGGGCAAGACTTCATGTTGTGGCGGCTTGGGAGCTTGCTTGGTAGGCTTACGCACCCAGGGACGCTTGTGTCCCCCCGCCGCACTTTTTTCAGTCTGGGCGGGCTTACCCGTGGATTCTGACTGAGGAAAAAACTTCTTCACCGGAAACGAAGGGCCCGACCTGCGGAGGGGCTCCTTTCCCTTAACAGACTGAGGGATGAAGGTGCTCTTACCCCCTGTGACATCCTTAATAATGTCATCCAGGGCGGCCCCAAACAGTCTACCTCCCTTAAAGGGCAAGTCAGCCAGGAGCTTTTTGGAAGCTAGGTCGGCCGACCAGCATTTTAGCCAGATACGGCGACGCAGCACCACAGCAGAGATAGAGGCCCCTGATATTAAAGGGGCCGCATCCAAAGTGGCATTGCACACAGACCAGACCCTGCACAAGTTGATGAGCCAGAGCAATGGTCTCAGGAGGGAGATTATGCTCCTGTACCGTCTGGTGCAAAATCTTTGCCCATCCTGTGAGTGTCTGAGACACAAGTGTTGCCGCCACTATAGGGCGTAAGGCAGACCCCAATAAGGCAAACATAGTTCTACTCACCACCTCAGACCTCCTGTCAGTGGGATCCTTAAATGCAGGGGTCCCTTCCATTGGGAGCGTGGTAGCCTTATTCAAACGGGCGACCGGGGGGGGGGGGTCGACCACTGGGGGGTGAGCCCACTTCTTAACCAGGTCCTCCTCAAAAGGGGTACCTTATGGCTAGGCGCCGCGGGACCGTCAAAGGCTTATCCCAGACTTGGTCAATGGCTGTATTAAAAAAAAAAAAAAGGCACATATGGAAAATACCTTTTTTTGAAGAGACGGCTTTAAAGGGACCAAAAAGGAGACAGTTTCCACCTGGGGTTCCTCAGTCTCAACATTCAGCTTGAGAGTGTCCCTCACAGCATCAATGAGTTCACTTACAAGCACCCTGTCAGTTACTGGTTCAGAACTGGAGTCTTCCTCACAACATCAAAATCCTCAGAGCTAGGGTCCTGAGCGGCAGTAGCTAGTAGACTTGTGCACAACGGAAAAATTTGTTCCGTTTCGGTTCGTTTCTTTCCGGTCCTGTTGATTCGTAATCATTCGTAATTTTGCTAGACGGGATTTTTCGTGTTCGGACTCATTCGTATTTTTGCAAGCGACATTTTTCGTTGAATTTTTTGTTGCTTTATAATTCGTACTTTCGGTAGAGTGCGTTGTTTTTCGTTGATTCTGGACACAACTCCTACTTTCGTAACTTTTTTTGGGTTCGTTGATTCGTAATTTTCCGTGTCTCTCTCACAACGACGCTGCCTATTATGCCTAATGTGCTTCGAATGGATTTGTACTTTTCTAAATACATAGCGGTTATTTGTAACGATTCAAAATCTCGTATTTTACTTTCGTTTTTTACATGCGGCTATAGGCTCCGCCCCTGTACACCATTTTGAGAGGGTTCAGCACGGTGAGGGAAAAGCAGAGAGCAGAGCAGAGTGAGTGTTATTGTGCTTCGAATGGATTCGAAATCTCGTATTTTACTTTCGTTTTTTCATGCGGCTATAGCCTCCGCCCCCTGTACACCATTTTGAGAGGGAGTTCAGCATGGTGAGGGAGAAGCAGAGAGCAGAGTGAGTGTTATTGTGCTTCGAATGGATTCGTACATTCGTAACTTTTTTCATAACGAATTATGCCGAAGACCTTCGGGCATTCGCTATTTTGCGGTATAATTTATTTCGGAATCGGTTTTATTCGTAATTGCTCTGTTCAGATAATTCGAATGCTTCCGAATGTCCGAAAGTTGCTAAATTTGGACGAATTTCGATTAGTTACGAAACAAATTGCACAAGCCTAGTAGCTAGGCCCATATCTGAGACAGAGCACTCCCCTACAGGAGAATGTGTGGGGAGGGGGCGCTTTACAGCTCCCTTGCGCTCACACACCGCTTCCATTCTGACAAGGAATGATTCCAGGACTGCCGCCAACTGGTCCATAGGGACCGCAGGTGCAGGAGCACTGCCAGTTGCCTCAGTCAAGTGTGGAGAAGCAGGTGTACCAGACTCCATATCGCCACCCTCCGAGACCTTATACACTACTACAGTGAATATACAGTCCACCCACTGGCTATGTTGAGCCTGAGGAGGGGATAACGGGAGGACTCACCAACCCTTAAGGACTGCTCAGCTCTGCTGAAGAAACCGCGCTGTGAAACCTGAGGAGAGTGAAGCATCTGTGAGGAAATTGTGAGGAGATTCGCGCCACAGCTAGAGGCCTAAACCAAAAGTAAAAGCGCTGAGGCTTCAAGAAAATGACCGCCGGCCGCAGATATAACTGCACCATTGAAACACGGCAAGATGGCCACCGAGCGCATTATTAAAAAAAACAAAAAACAAAACACATCCAGCGCTAATGGCGCACGCAATAAGTCCCCACCTCACACACCAGAACACTGCTCCTCTTCCCACAGTCCACTAACAGACATGAGCACCCCCAGCCAGGCCAGAGTGACCCCCCAAGCACAGCACCAGTACAAGGTGCAGAGAGCAGCATAAAAGGGGGGAGACAGGGAGAAACCCCCCCCCCCCATATAAAGAAACACAGCCAGCATGTACTCACCTGCAGCAGGAGAGACTACTTACCCGTCCCAGAGGGACCCACTGGCTTGTTTCAGACAGACCTATCACAGAGAAGTACTGCGTAGCTGTCGGCCTGGTCCACCGCGAAAGATACAGTCAGTCAGGTACTGTTCAATCTTGAGAGGACCGCGGGAGCATAAAAGCAACCCGGCCACCCCTGGAGTCATGGGGCATGTCGTGAACTGAGTCTCACGCACACAAGGCGAGGATCAGCATGCTCGATGGTTGGGCAGGGAAGACTACGAGGATACCAGTGTACCCAACCTGTTGCCCAGCCGACATTTGGTCTCAATAATAAAATAAAATTCCTAAAGGAATACATTTTAAAAAGTAAAATCTTCCAGGAGACTGGCTCCTGAGAGAGCCACGTCATCTCCTTCTGCTAGGCAGAAGAAAAAAAAACTGAGGCTGCTAGCTGCAGGTGGGAGGGTAATGTCCGGAGGGACCGCCCCCCTGAGCGGGGCTGTTCAGCTCTGGTTTGATCTAGAATGTATGTTTCTAACATCTAACATTCTGCCTAGATCGTCTCCTGCAAGCAGGGACATATACCCACACGTTTACAGTATCCAGCTGTGTCAGTCCATGGACGATAAGAGAAAAAGCAACCAGCTATATACAGTGAAAAAAAAAAAAAAAAAAACCCGCAAAGCGCAAATCGCGGCAAAAACGCAATACTTGCATTTTGGATGCGGGTCCATTGAAGTCTATTAGGGCCAGTTCACACTGCTGCTAATTCTATTGCGAATTTGATCCGTTGTGATCGCTCAAATTCGCAAGTCATTTTACTAACAGTTTTCCATGAGTGCCGTTCACATCAACACGTTGCGAATCTAAGCTGCGTTAAAAAAGGGTCCTGTGCGAGTTTGATCTGTGTGCGATGCGAATTCAGCTCTATAGACTACAATATTTGCAGTAGAATCGAAAGGAAACAAAGAATTTGCAATGAAAATTTGCAATGCAATCAGATCGAATTTGCGCAAAATTCGCACCGCAGCAGTGTGAACCGGCCCCAAGGCTCGATTCACACCTATACATGTTGCTTTTGAGAGTTTCTGCAGTGCTTTTTGCGGTGCTTGGCACTTTTTTACCGCAATTTTTTTCACGATTTGTGTTTTTTTTTTAACACTGTATAAAGCTGGTTGCTATGGAGGGGGCCGGAAAGCCGGCCGCCGCGTCCTTAACAACCGATGAGTCATCAGTTGTCAGCGGGCTTCCGCTGAATGCAAAAAAAAAAATCCACGAGAAAAAAACTGCGTGGGGACCCCCCACATCAAAATTTAAAATAAAAAAAATGGGGTGGGGGTCCCCCAAAATCCATACCAGACCCTTATCCGAGCATGCAGCCCGGCAGGTCAGGAAAGGGAGGCCGCATGCCCTCAACATGGGGGGGTGGGTGCTTTGGGGCAGGGGGGGCTCTGCGCCCCCACCCCAAAGCACCTTGCCCCCATGTTGATGGGCACAAGGGCCTCTTCCCGACAACCCTTGCCCGGTGGTTGTCGGGGGTCTGCGGGCGGGGGGCTTATCGGAATCTGGAAGCCCCCTTTAACAAGGGGGCCCCCCCACCCTATGTGAATGAGTATGGGGTACATTGTACCCCTACCCATTCACCAAAAAAGTAGTGTAGTGTTAAAAAAGACACCGTTTTTGACAAGTCTTATTAAAAATCATCTTCTTCTCCCTACGGTCTTCCTCCATCTTCTCCCGCATCTTCATCCTCCGGTCTTCTCCTTCTCCCGTCTTCTTTGCCGCCGCTCCTCCTCCGATGCTGCTTCCCGCTGATCTGTCGACGCCGATGTCCTGCATTACTTAAATAACGGTGGGGGCGTGGCTATCAGATTACGTCATCCGTTGGCTATGCCCCCTTGTGACGGTACGGGCCCACCATGCTCCAGGCGGTGACGTCACAAGGGGGCGTGGCCATCGGTTATCGTAATCCGGTGACCACGCCCCCGCCGTTATTTAAGTAATGCAGGACATCGGCGCCAACAGATCAGCGGGAAGCAGCATCGGAGGAGGAGCGTCGGCGGGAGAAAATACCGGACAAAGAAGACAGAAGAAGAGGGGGAGAAGGAGAAGACCGGAGGATGAAGATGCGGGAGAAGTTGGAGGAAGACCGGAGGGAGAAGGAGAAGATTTTTAATTAAAGACTTGTCAAAAACTGTCTTTTTTTTGGTGAATGGGTAGGTTTACAATGTATAAAAATAATAAATGCGGCGCCTAAAATAGTGAAAAAAGCCCAGAGACACGTATGAATCTAGGTATGTAGTGGGTGAAGAAATAGGTGACTTCAAGTGATCTGGTGAACTGATAACCAGGTGCAGATACACAAATCATAAATTCACACCAAAATCTATATGTCACAATGTAATACGAACATATAACAAAAACAGTTCAGTGAAAATGTCCAGTATGAAAACTAGAATCAAAAGAGTAGGTGAACATCAGAGCGTGGTCTCCACATATGGAATCAAGCTGGCTTATGGTTCATACATAGCATTACTTCAGACCGTTGTGGCACCCAGGGATGTGACTCCAACACCAGGAAGGGGGAGAAGAAATGAATACTCTTACCCCTAAACGTGGACTCACACACCAGCGGTGGTGGGTCAAACAGGCGACAGATGTAGTTGTAGATTCATCTGGGTATCTCCTCACAGACTGGCCATAAAAGGGATGGACTCCCGGGATCAGCTCTCTCCAAGGCAGTGACACAGAATTCCAGACCGTCAGCACATCCAGAGTAATGATATCAATCATATGAAAAAGTGAAAAAAAAAAGGAGGCTCCACATAGTGCAGGATCAGATGGTAAAAAATAAAACTCCTATTTATTCATAAAAAACATCCAGAACAAACCACACAAGGTTTTAAAATAAAAATAAAAAATTGTTGTTCAATACAGGCATCAATGCAGAGGCTTGCATAATAGTGATCACGAATAAATACAAAAAATGACGAAGCTAGAAAGCAGGTTCATGTACCCGACATGTTTCGCATAAAAAATGCATCAACTGGGGCATGAACCTGCACAGAAAATACCACGCCATTATATAGGAAACAAAGTGATAGGAACATTTCTCAGCTGTTGGGTATACACCCTCTGCAAGAGACTGTCCAATCACAAATTCAAAAACGCCGCCCTATTGATTGTCATCAATACAGCCAAAGCACACAGCCAATGAAAATGGTCGGAGCGACGTATGACACCGCGTCCTCACGCTGTCGTTGGAGAGCGTCATCACGCTACTACATCCAAAGATATTATTGCGTTCCAAGCCTCTCTCGCAGAGCGCCGTCACGTGAACCGCAACAGGGCCTGCGTCGAACGTCAGTGCCGTCGGAGAACATCATCACGCTATATGTGCTCCAAACCTCTCTCACAGGAACACATCGCGTGAACCACATTGGAGCCTGCATCGAACGACACTGACGTAGGAGAGCGTCATCACGCTATTAGCATAGGATGTATGCGTTCCACATCTCCGTCGCAGGAAACCAACGCGTGAACCGCACTAATGACCTGCATCCAATGGCAACCATGTCTACCTGTCGTAGCAAAGTTTGTGCGCTCATTCATCATGGCTTAGCAAAGGGGCGGTCGGAACGTAAACATTACCGCCCCGCACTGATGACGAGCAAGAGAGGGGACAAAAATGCATTTTGAAAAAAGGACCCTGACAGGCTGATCAACACAAAATGCCTCTTATTAACAATGTGAAATATAGAATACAGAACCTAGAACATCCTGTCACCATGTTAATAAGATATGAAGTGTGTCACTTCAGCAAAAATTGCGTACATAGGTGATGGTATGTCAACACATCTCTATAATCTATGCAAATATAGTGAAGAATGTACAAATGTATAACAACATCTAACATAATCCATCATAGAAACTAATAAAATAACATGAACAATTTTAAAAAAATCCCTAAAATATACATACTCAATACTAGAAAAGATGGTATACCCAAACTAACCATCTCAAGAATATATATTGTGATATGTGGCTGCTACTGGTGTATAGTATGCCCAAATAGTACATGCCAAACGAATACCTAATTATAAATTGGTCTAAAAAGACCAAATGATACGTACAACGAAAAAAAATAATAGGAAGGCCAAAAGGAGTGGATGGTATGACAACAAGGTAAGAACACTAAACAAGATGATAGTTATACCCAAGTATAAACTGCAATAGATCGAGGGGATGATTGCACATTATGCTTTGTTAATGAAGGAATTGATATCCCACTCGATGTTTAACCTGAAGGGCGAATAACATCGGAGTTGGTAAATCCAGAAAGTTTCCAATTGGGAAACTCCCCTAACACGGGACTCCCCTCTCCAGTGAGGAACAAATTGGTCTATCACTTGAAATTTAGTACCTGTAACCATCTTGTTATGAACTTGTAGGTAGTGTCTTGGTACACTATGATTAGTGCGACCTTTTTTGATGCCAGATATGTGCTCATTTACACGAATGGAAAAATTACGAATGGTACGACCCACATACTGTTTATTGCATGGGCATGTGATCAAATATACAATGAACCTAGTTGTGCATGTAGTGAACTGCTTCATGTGGTATATGGTAGAGGTAGTAGAAGATGTGAAGCTGACACTTCTAATACGACCAATAGTATTGTGTATACACACATTACATCTCTTACACGGATAATAACCCTTCATTCCAGGGAAGAGGGACAAGCCTTGCTTAACTGGGGGGTCGACCACATTAGGAGCGATATGATTGCGAAGAGATGGTGCCCCTCTATATACTACACCAGCTCTCTCAGGAAGCACAGGACCTAAAAGAGGATCATTTTTAAGAATGTCCCAATGAAGATTGAGAATCTTCTTAATCTGTCTGTGCTGAACAGAATATTGGGTCATAAAAGACCATTTGAATTGTGGATCGGGCAATCTCTTGGGTACCCCATACTCATTCACATAGGGTGGGGGGCTGGGATCTGGGGCCCCCCCTGTTAAAGGGGGCTTCCAGATTCCGATAAGCCCCCCGCAGACCCCGACAACCACCGGGCAAGGGTTGTCGGGAAGAGGCCCTTGTCCCCATCAACATGGGGGCAAGGTGCTTTGGGGTGGGGGGCGCAGTTCCCCGCTGCCCCAAAGCACCCATCCCCCCACGTTGAAGGCATGCGGCCTGGTATGGTTCAGGAGGGGGACCCCTCGCTCGTCCCCTCCCTTTCCCGACCTGCATGCTCTGATAAGGGTCTGGTATGGGTTTTGGGGGAACCCCACGCCATTTTTCTTTGGTGTGGGGGGTCCCCTCTGAATACATACGAGACCCAAGGGCCTGGTATGCACCTGAGGCGGGACCCCACGCTGTTTTTCTCGATTTTTTATTTAACCGGCAATTCTTTTTTTTTATTTATTCAGCGGAAAGCCTGCTGACAACTGATGACTCATCGGTTGTTAAGGATGCGGCGGCCGGCTTGCCGTCCCCTCCTTAGCAACCAGCTATATACAGTGTAAAAAAAAAAAAAAAAAACACACGCAAAAGCCGGCAAAATCGCGGGTACTTGCGTTTTCAATTCTATTACATGCAAAACTATGCTTTTTGCGGGAAAAAAAAGTCCCTGACCCATTTCAAAAACACAGAGGCACAAAAATGCATTGATGTGAACATGTTCCATAGGAGTCCATGTTAAAAAAAAATCCTGCATTTCTGCAAAATGCACCAAAAAATGCATTAGTGTGAATAGAGCCTAAGGCATGTTTTTTTATATTCAGGTTTATGTCAAACTTCTTTCAGTGAACTGATAAAGCAATCCGTTCACGTTACAGAGTGCAGAGATCCCTGCATCCGAACCAGTGTCCACCTTCCACCTACTCACATCCCTGCTTCAGGTTAGGGCATTGGGGAGGCAACACTTGTATCTCTTGCCCAGATTGCCCATTCTACTAGTTCTGGCAGCTTTCCACCCCTTAAAGCGGTTGTATACCCTCGGATTTTTTTTTTTTTTACCCCTGTAAGGCAAAAGGCATAATGAGCTAGTATGCACCGCATACTAGCTCTTTATGAAATACATACCTTAGAACGAGGCGTTGGTAACTTACCTGGTCCACGCAGAGGGAGATGACATGTTGCCTCGGCGTGTCTTCAGGGTATCGCGGCTCCAGAGCTGAGTGGTTGTAGCCGCGATGTCGTCACTTCCGCGCATGCGGGCGCTAGACTTCTTTCCGGCAAAGTCCAGCGTCTGCCGGGCTTTCAGCCGAGAATCCCCTCTGCGCATGCACCGCTGCAGTCAGCGGCTCAATGCGAGGGGAATATCTCCTAAACCATACAGGTTTAGGAGATATTTTTTTTACCTACAGGTAAGCCTTATTATAGGCTTACCTGTAGGTAAAAGTGTAAAATCTGACTATACAAACACTTTAAGGCCTCATGCCCACGGACGTTTTTACAGCCACTTTTATGAGCGCTTTTTGCAGCTTAAAAACGGCTCTCCATGTTAGCCTATGGCCTCATGCCCACCATGACGTTTTTTGAGCTGTAAATGGCATAGCCATTTTTAAGCTGCAAAAAAAAAAAAAAAACCCAGGACCAGAGCGTTCTGAAGATCCAGCGTTAGAGCTGTAAAGATGTCAGGCGCCGGCAAAGGGTGTTAAACGTGATTTAACGAGGCTTAACGCTGTGTTTAGCCTCGCCCGGATTTTCTTTCTCTATTCAAAATCAATGGTTCCCTATGGGAGCCCATTGATTTGAATAGAGGTTGCATCAAGATGATCCGACTCGTGTGCGGAGAATCTTGAAGGGGAACCCCGCCAAAAAAAAAAAATTGCGTGAGGTTCCCCCCAGGACGATACCAGACCCTTCGGTCTGGATCTTGAGGGGAACCCCCACACAAAAAAAAAAAAGGCGTGGGGGTTCCCCCAGGATCCATACCAGACCCTTATCCGAGCACGCAGCCCGGCAGGTCAGGAAAGGGGGGGGCGGAGAGCGAGCGCCCCTCCTAGACCATACCAAGCCACATGTCCTCAACATGGGGGGGTTGGTGCTGTGCCCCCCACCCCAAAGCACCTTGTCCCCATGTTGATGAGGACAAGGGCCTCTTCCCGACAATCCTGGATGTTGGTTGTCGGGGTCTGCGGGAGATGGTCTTATCAAAATCTGGGAGCCCCCTTTACTAAGGGGGCCCCCAGATGCCGGCCCCCCACCCAATGTGAATGAGTATGGGGTACATCGGGGGAAGTGTAAAAAAAAACAAAAAAAAAAAAAACACACACACTAGACAGGTTTTTAAAGTAATTTATTAGGCAGCCCGGGGGTCTTCTTCCGACTCTCCAGCCTCTTCTCCCGCTCTCCGGTGCCTTCTCCACGCTCTCCGGTGCTTTCTGCCTTCTGCCGGACACATCCGCTATCTTCTGCCAGCTCTTTTGCTAGCGGTGGCCCGGTCTTCCCCGTCGCCTTCTTCCCTCTTCTCTTGTCCCGATGTTGACACGCCGCTCTCTCCCGCTGTAATGCCGTGTGCGCAGCAACTTATATAGGCATGGGGCGTGGTCACCGGGTGATATGACCCCTCCCCCTTATGACGTCACAGTCCCATAATGCCCCGGGGCTTTGACATCATAGGGGGGCAGGGTCACCATGTCTATACAAGTCGTTGCGCACCGCGCACACGGCATTACAGCGGAGTGTCAACATCGGGACAAGAGAAGAGGGAAGAAGGCGACGGGGAAGACCGGGCCACCGCTGGCAGAAGATAGCGGAGGAGCCCGGCAGAAGGCAGAAAGCACTGGAGAGCGGGAGAAGGACCGGAGAGCGCGGAGAAGAGGCCGGAGAGCCGGAAGACCACCCCCGGAGCTGCCTAATAAATTACTTTAAAAACCTGTCTAGTGTGTTTATTTTTTATTGACACTTCCCCCCCCCCCCAGGTGAATGGGTAGGGGTATGATGTACCCCATACTCATTCACATAGGGTGGGGGGCCGGAATCTAGGAGCCCCCTTATTAAAGGGGGCTCCCAGATTCCGATAGACAAAAGAAAAAAGAAGGGTCTGGTGTCACCAGTGACACACCTCCATCCCTGAATTTCATGAGAAAAAAAAAAGAGAGATTCGCCCTTGGGACTTTGAGTGAGGTGAGCACTGTTAGGCCAATAAAAAAAAATGGCAAGAATAATTGCAGTGTATATTTATTCAGGTAAAAAGCAGTACATACATTAATGTCATGAACATGGGCCAATTCATACAAAATACAAGACCAATATAAATTAGGTAAAATGATATTACGAGTATCTGACAGTAATTATGTAAACACATAGGCATCAAAAGTAACCCGACGCGTTTCGCGAGGCTTGGCTCGCTCTTCAGGGGTGGATGCACGTAGTGTACCTAAAATGCTTTATACTATATCACTCTCATTTTAGGTACACTACGTGCATCCACCCCTGAAGAGCGAGCCAAGCCTCACGAAACGCGTCGGGTTACTTTTGATGCCTATGTGTTTACATAATTACTGTCAGATACTCGTAATATCATTTTACCTAATTTATATTGGTCTTGTATTTTGTATGAATTGGCCCATGTTCATGACATTAATGTATGTACTGCTTTTTACCTGAATAAATATACACTGCAATTATTCTTGCCATTTTTTTTTATTGGCCTAACAGTGCTCACCTCACTCAAAGTCCCAAGGGCGAATCTCTCTTTTTTTTTTCTCATGAAATTCAGGGATGGAGGTGTGTCACTGGTGACACCAGACCCTTCTTTTTTCTTTTGTCTCAAGGATACCCGGGTGGAAGACACCCAATAGCCCAAAACTGGTCTGTGGTCACACTCGCCAATAAAAACAAAAACATACATATATGTATGGATTTTACATTTTTATCATGCACTAGCCATTTGTTATTCCAACATATCCAATAACATCTCGCATTGGACTTTTATCCCAATCCAGCTGGTGTGGTGTTCTCTGTTGGCGGCGGTGCTACTTCATTTCTCCCTGGGAGCTGCGATGTGCATTATAAGGGGGACCTTTGTCCCCTGCTGTCCCCGCCTGCCCTTTTTGAGCGGACGGGGCCACTTGCACATCGGCACCATGTTAATGCGTCGGCCGCGCGATGTCTGCGATTTTGCAGCATCGCTGTGGCTGCAGGCATTACTACCATCAAGATGGTCCTGGGAGTGTCTTGGCTCACACACCGCCTTTTTGATGGTTGGTGGGTTTAGGCACTCGTTTGCTGGTCATTTGCACATGGTGTTGGGGGCGGAGCCTCTCGGGCCCCTTCAGGGGTATATATTGGAGGTTTGCACAGCATGGATCTCATTGTTTGCTTTCTTTCACTGAGGACAGACACACAAGTGCAGGTCCTTCCCTTGGAATTTACTACTCTTAGACCTACTTCACCAAGGTATACTTTTATATGTTTATATATTACTCGCTGCAAGCATTTACATGCAACTTGTTTTCTCATCACAGTCCTCATCACACGCCTGTATTTCATTCCATTCACACTCTCTTTCACTTATTACTTTCCTCTCTGAATTTTCCTTAATCATACTAGTCAATCTGGTATTTTTTCACTCTCCCCCTCAGTCTCCATACTCTAACCATTCTTGGCTCATGTCTTTTATACATGCAAAGACACATATGTTACCATATACTCGTATACTCCCATATTTTAATTATTCAATATACATATTTATATTTAGAGCCAACATTCCTCTTGGATTCACTGACACTCTTGGGGTTACACCTATTCCATCCATGCTGGGCCTTCCTTCCGTTTGACTCCGATTTGGAGCTTTGTTTGGCTCCGCCTCCTCAGCTCCCTGTTGAGACAGTCGCTGCCGCCGTTTGAGCTTCACCCCCGCTGTCTTTTGGCAATGTCCAGTGGTGAGTATGGGGTTTTCCATATTCAAGCCCCCCCCCCCCCCGTGCCTTCATATCATGCTTTATACTATATCACTCTCATTTTAGGTACACTACGTGCATCCACCCCTGAAGAGCGAGCCAAGCCTCGCGAAACGCGTCGGGTTACTTTTGATGCCTATGTGTTTACATAATTACTGTCAGATACTCGTAATATCATTTTACCTAATTTATATTGGTCTTGTATTTTGTATGAATTGGCCCATGTTCATGACATTAATGTATGTACTGCTTTTTACCTGAATAAATATACACTACAATTATTCTTGCCATTTTTTTTTTATTGGCCTAACAGTGCTCACCTCACTCAAAGTCCCAAGGGCGAATCTCTCTTTTTTTTTTCTCATGAAATTCAGGGATGGAGGTGTGTCACTGGTGACACCAGACCCTTCTTTTTTCTTTTGTCTCAAGGATACCCGGGTGGAAGACACCCAATAGCCCAAAACTGGTCTGTGGTCACACTCGCCAATAAAAACAAAAACATACATATATGTATGGATTTTACATTTTTATCATGCACTAGCCATTTGTTATTCCAACATATCCAATAACATCTCGCATTGGACTTTTATCCCAATCCAGCTGGTGTGGTGTTCTCTGTTGGCGGCGGTGCTACTTCATTTCTCCCTGGGAGCTGCGATGTGCATTATAAGGGGGACCTTTGTCCCCTGCTGTCCCCGCCTGCCCTTTTTGAGCGGACGGGGCCACTTGCACATCGGCACCATGTTAATGCGTCGGCCGCGCGATGTCTGCGATTTTGCAGCATCGCTGTGGCTGCAGGCATTACTACCATCAAGATGGTCCTGGGAGTGTCTTGGCTCACACACCGCCTTTTTGATGGTTGGTGGGTTTAGGCACTCGTTTGCTGGTCATTTGCACATGGTGTTGGGGGCGGAGCCTCTCGGGCCCCTTCAGGGGTATATATTGGAGGTTTGCACAGCATGGATCTCATTGTTTGCTTTCTTTCACTGAGGACAGACACACAAGTGCAGGTCCTTCCCTTGGAATTTACTACTCTTAGACCTACTTCACCAAGGTATACTTTTATATGTTTATATATTACTCGCTGCAAGCATTTACATGCAACTTGTTTTCTCATCACAGTCCTCATCACACACCTGTATTTCATTCCATTCACACTCTCTTTCACTTATTACTTTCCTCTCTGAATTTTCCTTAATCATACTAGTCAATCTGGTATTTTTTCACTCTCCCCCTCAGTCTCCATACTCTAACCATTCTTGGCTCATGTCTTTTATACATGCAAAGACACATATGTTACCATATACTCGTATACTCCCATATTTTAATTATTCAATATACATATTTATATTTAGAGCCAACATTCCTCTTGGATTCACTGACACTCTTGGGGTTACACCTATTCCATCCATGCTGGGCCTTCCTTCCGTTTGACTCCGATTTGGAGCTTTGTTTGGCTCCGCCTCCTCAGCTCCCTGGTGAGACAGTCGCTGCCGCCGTTTGAGCTTCACCCCCGCTGTCTTTTGGCAATGTCCAGTGGTGAGTATGGGGTTTTCCATATTCGAGGCCCCCCCCCCCCGTGCCTTCATATCATGCTTTATACTATATCACTCTCATTTTAGGTACACTACGTGCATCCACCCCTGAAGAGCGAGCCAAGCCTCGCGAAACGCGTCGGGTTACTTTTGATGCCTATGTGTTCACATAATTACTGTCAGATACTCGTAATATCATTTTACCTAATTTATATTGGTCTTGTATTTTGTATGAATTGGCCCATGTTCATGACATTAATGTATGTACTGCTTTTTACCTGAATAAATATACACTGCAATTATTCTTGCCATTTTTTTTTTATTGGCCTAACAGTGCTCACCTCACTCAAAGTCCCAAGGGCGAATCTCTCTTTTTTTTTTTTTCCCAGATTCCGATAAGACCAACTCCCGCATACCCCGACAACCAACGGCCAGGGTTGTCGGGAAGAGGCCTTGTCCTCCTCAACATGGGGACAAGGTGCTTTGGGGTGGGGGGGCGCAGTGTCCCCCCTGCCCCAAAGCACCAACCCCCCCCCCATGTTGAGGGCATGTGGCTTGGTATGGTCTGGGGGGGGCGCTCGCTCGCCCCCCTTTCCTGACCTGTGTGCTCGGATAAGGGTCTGGTATGGATCCTGGGCGAACCCCCACGCCATTTTTTGTGTGGGGGTTCCCCTCAAGATCCATACCAGACCGGAGGGTATCGTCCTGGGGGGGGGGAAACTCACGCAATTTTTTCTTCATCTTCGCGGGGTTCCCCTTCAAGATTCTCTGCACACGAGTCGCCCCGCAAGTCGGATCATCTTGATCCAACTTCTGGTGCAACCTCTATTCAAATCAATGGGCTCCCATAGGGAACCATTGATTTTGAATAGAGAAAGAAAAACGCGGCTGAAAGCTAGCGCGGGGAAATGTGCATTGAATTCAATGCAAAACGTGGAAAAAAAAATGTGTTAACGTGTGACAGCTCTGGAGAAGGAAACCTGAGCTTTACTGGACTTTGTGGGACTCATCCTGCATTCAACCAAACCCATCTCTCTCTCTCTCTCTCTCAAATCTATGGCAATGTATTGGTTATTCATACATAGATGACATAGTACTGTGTGCAAAGATTACACATGGTAACAAGCAAAATAATAAAAAATGAATTCCATTACATCATAGTTTAAAAGCCAGCGCAAGAATAGAAAAACAAGACAATAAACCAATACTGTAAATCTGAGGGGTAGATCTGAAATGAGGGGAAGCTCTGCTGATTTTATCATAAAATCATGTGCAAGCTAAAATGCTGTTTATTTTCCTTGCATGTCCCCTTCGGATCTACAGCGACTGCACTTCCAAGTTAGTGAAAAGTGGATTTGCCTTTCGTAAATAACCCCCTATATGTTAGGTGCATTGCGTTACCCCACCTAATGTATAATGGCAACAAAGAAAATTTAATGGGCAAGCTCACTTTAATTTAAAACCCTGCAAATCAAATCCCATCAAATTACTAGTTATTAGTAGTATAGTCCCTAGATGCAATTAGATTGAAGTTTTAACTGCCCTGCTTGGCCAGCTTCTCTCTGCCTTGGTTTTTGCTAATGCATTGGAGACTATTACAGAGTACACCAGAGGATATAAGCTTCCATTGTCTACTCATGAGGTTTGTACAACTATTTAGGAATTTGATGAGGAAAGTATGTGTATGGAAAACAAGTATTTGTCTAAACTACTGTATTTCTCACTTTTAAATAAAGTCGGTAAGTATTAAAACACCTGTTGGATTTTTCAGCTTTCTGGGGCTTTGATGGAGAGATATTCACTTACTCACTCTTATGGCGACAACAATTTCTCTATACAGGAAGTAAGGAAATATTCACAACAGGGACGCAGACAACATTGTCATTTCGGTCTGTGGTGGTGTTGGAGATTTTTTTCACTTTTTGTATGATAAGTCCATTGCCACAATAGGGGGAGTACAACTG
The DNA here is from genome assembly GCA_029206835.1 of Rana muscosa. Taxonomy (NCBI): domain Eukaryota; kingdom Metazoa; phylum Chordata; class Amphibia; order Anura; family Ranidae; genus Rana; species Rana muscosa. Next base: position 18,857,337 of record CM055121.1, on the reverse strand, counting down.
GGGGGATCCGTAGTGGAGAAGGATCTGGGGTTTTTGGTAGATCATAAGCTCAATAATGGCATGCAATGCCAAGCTGCGGTTTCCAAAGCGAGCAAAGTCCTTTCTTGTATTAAGAGAGGTATGGTCTCCAGAGAGAGAGATATCATTTTGCCCCTGTTCAAATCATTAGTAAGACCTCATCTGGAATATGCAGTTCAGTTTTTGGGCCCCAGTTCTCAAAAAGGATATTGGGGAACTGGAGAAAGTGCAGAGAAGGGCAACCAAACTGATAAGAGGGATGGAGGAGCTCAGCTATGAGGAAAGATTAGAGGAACTGAATTTATTCACTCTTGAGAAGAGGAGATTAAGGGGGGATATGATCAACATGTACAAATATATAAGGGGTCCATATAGTGAACTTGGTGTTCAGTTATTCACTTTACGGTCAACACAGAGGACAAGGGGGCACTCTTTGCGTCTAGAGGAAAAGAGATTTCACCTCCAAATACGGAAAGGTTTTTTCACAGTAAGAGCTGTGAAAATGTGGAATAGACTCCCTGCAGAGGTGGTTCTGGCCAGCTCAATAGATTGCTTTAAGAAGGGCCTGGATTCTTTCTTAAATGTACATAATATAACTGGGTACTGAGATTTATTGGGTATATGGGATTGTACGATATTTCTTTTTTTTTTTTATGGTTGAACTGGATGGACTTGTGTCTTTTTTCAACCTGACTAACTATGTAACGATGTAACAATGATAGTAAGTGAGGGGAGACATCTGTAAAACCCAGACAAGAGTTCTAATCCTTTAGTACTCTACATGAAGCACAAAAAGTTTTGGCTGGACATACAAACTTTAGCCATTTGACTGTTTCAATATCAAAGCACAGTATGATGTTCTTTAAAATAAAGCATTACACATTTTGTATTCCTCATCCTGGGATAACTTACCGAATAAGGAAGAAGATAAGCCACTGCAGAGAAGTGGACAGAGTATCTTGACTGGCTCCAAATAGATCACATACTGTAGATGGTACATGCTCTATCTCAAGCAGGTGACTTCCCATACAACCATTCTTGTCTAGACCATTCTGGCCCATTACATTCTTTTCAGTCACACCAATCAGTATATGGATGAAAGCATCCATCATGTCCCTGGTCACCCCCAAAATGGCTGTCTTGCGATGTTGGAGGAACTTGCTATGCACAAATCCATAAAACTCCTTATTGACATTTTTGAAATCACTGAATACTGTCCTCACAGGGTTGGGGAAAAATTGGAGCCAGGGCATGACATCTACCAGGCTGCCTGCCCCCACAGTCTTACTGAACTTATGATTATTGCTGAGCAGAGCCTGGAACTCCAGGTCCATATGGCTATAGCGGCGACCAAAGCACACATGACATTGGCCACGGCCACCACCAAATGTCTTCCAGGTGCAAAGTATTTTCCACCTTCTCCAAGGCTAGCAAAAAAGTTAATAAGTTCCCGGGTTTCACCCAGCACATGCTGTCCTAGGCGTCGCTTGGTATTCGGGTTGCCAATTGAGAAGGCTCTGACTGTAGAGTGAGCATACTTGCGGTGGGCTTTCCACATTTCATTATAACCTCCAAAAGCCAGGCTGCGACCACCTGATACAAATCTGAATGATGGAAATGCAGGCCGACCAGCAAAATCTGCTCCCTTTTGCAATAAAGCCTGGCGGATTACTTTATCTCCATTAAGCACCACTACTCTCTGGCTGCCCAACTTGATCTGGAAGATTTCACCATACTTCTTTGCCATTGCTGCAAAGGCTAGGTGAGGAGAGCTATCTGCAAAGCATTTCCTATTAGTGGCCATGGGAACGGACCAGGTGGTTGATTTTCTCCAACCCATCTGGGGAAGATCCAGAGCTGGAGCCATCTATAGGTGAAGACAACACCTAGCGTGAACAGCACAGAGAACAGAAAATTGTCCGTAAAGGATGAAGACAATTCTTCATATATCTTCCACATCATGATACAGAACCTGATCCATGCACAGAAAAGCACACATTAGCATACTTAAATACAAAAAGAAAACAAATCTACATAAAATCATCATCATCATGTTACTTGTACACATTCTGCTCTTCTAAACCACAACTTTTGCCTATTGATTGGAAATGCCACTAGACTATTCCAGATTTTTTTAAATGTAAATATATCTAGAATATCTTCAAGATGCTACATGGAAAACAGAATAGCTGATGCACACTTTTACTAACTAGGAGGTCATTGTATTTTTAAAGTGCAGGCACTGAAGGTAACAAAGCACACCTGCAGCACAATGAAGACATACCTGTAGCTAATAGTAACAAACTCAACAGTAAACTGCTCTAATTTCAGCACATACACTTCTATATAGTTAAGGACCACCAGGAGTAAAATCCGTGTTGACCTTTTAAGAAGCAACTTTTGGAGATGACACTTCAAATAATTCCAATGGCTTCCATAATGAATCAATCAGTGGTCTGGTATTTAGCTGGATCCTCTTTCCTCCCACGGTGTTAAGTAGATTTAGTGGTGCTTGCCAGTAATGTTAGAACACTATTTGTATTTGCTCTCCATTTCCTGAGCATTACCCTTTATAGGAATCCTTCTGTTGTCCAGCGGTGTGACTGCTCTGGTCACCGCCCGCCCAGTTGCTCCCCATTGGACCCTTTGCTATTTGGCACTTATGCCATATATTACAGAAATGAACAGCTCCTGAATCGCGGTGCTGAGAATTACCACCCTTCCCTGTTGATTTGTTCCGAGTAAGTGCCTGACTGTATCCAGATTCCAGAAATGTAAGTTTAGTGAAGAAGATTCCCCTTTTAGGATACTCTTTAGGTTTCTCCGGTGAGGATTCATTTGCCTAGGCTTTGGAGGCAGGGTTAAGTAGCTTGACGTGCAGAACCTGCATAGCGGTGAGTGGAGATATCTATGTAGTAATGCTGGTTGGTGCCTTCGCGTGGCTTTTCTCTTTAGGACTGGCGCTGACAGGGATCTTGCCAGGCAAGTTGAGAACTACCGAGGATGGTGGTTGCCGTTGTGTGGAAACTAGACTATCTTTGAAGTGAAGCGTATGAAAAGCCTGGTTCGAGAGCTGCCGCCTGATTGCTGTTTAGCAGCTATTTACTTAGCTATTTCTTTCAGGATAGAATACATTTCTTTACAAAAAAAAATATGTGTATTGCTGAATGTATCCCCTGGCCTAAACTCTTAGGCTCCATGTACACAGAAGCTGATAAACTGCAGTTAATTGGCGTTTTTTTAAAAAGCCCATTAACTGCACTCTATGTTAGCCTATGTGTTCATGTACACAACGTTTTTTAGCTTTAATGAGCAGTTAATGGGCTTTTTTCTGAACGCAAGAAATTCGTGTTCAAAGTGCCGTTTTTCAGCAGAAAAAAAAAACACAAAACGCTCAAACACTGGTCGCGAGCGTTTTTTAGCGTTTTTTGATCCATTGGGAAAAAAAAGCTGAAAAACGCTAATAAACGCTAGTAAAAAAAACACTGATAAAAGCTAACTTTTTCTGCTGCTTTAAAAACTACAGTTTTTGAGCTTCTGGGTACATGGAGCCTTATAAAAAGATTTTCACCACCACAGTACTATACTGTATGTTCTCTGTATTTGTAAATGCACAAAAGTATTAGCACTCCTTTAAATTTTTGCTTCAAAGCCCTTCATACTCTTTAGGGCTCATGCACACTGCAGCACAAAGGAGCTCAAATAAGCAGCTTCTACATGCTTTTGAGCTCCTTTTTTTTTCTTTTCTGCCTGGAAACTCCCCTCCATGTTAGCCAATGTGATCATCCACACAAAGGGGTTTATTTACTAAAGGCAGGGCTGGTGCAAGGATTTTTGACACCCTAGGCAAAACCTCACTTTGCCGCTCCACCCCCTTTGCCCTGCCCATGTATACCCCACCTTTTTAACCACTTGCTTACTGGGCACATAAACCCCCTTCCTGCCCAGGCGAAATTTCAGCTTTCGGCACTGCGTCGCTTTGAATGACAATTGCGCGGTCGTGCGACGTGGCTCCCAAACAAAATTGACGTCCTTTTTTTCCCACAAATAGAGCTTTCTTTTGGTGGTATTTGATCACCTCTGCGGTTTTTATTTTTTGCGCTATAAACAAAAAAAGAGCGACGATTTTGAAAAAAAAAACACAATATTTATTACTTTTTGCTATAATAAATATCGCAATTTTTTTTTAAAAAAGTTTTTTTTTCTCAGTTTAGTCCGATACGTATTCTTCTACATATTTTTGGTCAAAAATCGCAATAAGCGTTTATTGATTGGTTTGCGCAAAAGTTATAGCGTCTACAAAATAGGGGATAGTTTTATAGCATTTTTATTAATATTTATTTTTTACTAGTAATGGCGGCGATCAGCGATTTTTATCGTGACTGCGACATTATGGCGGACACATCGGACACTTTTGACACCATTTTGGGACCATTCACATTTATACAGCGAACAGTGCTATAAAAATGCACTGATTACTGTATAAATGTGACTGGCAGGGAAGGGGTTAACACTAGGGGGCGAGGAAGGGGTTAACTATGTTCCCTATTTGTGATTCTTACTGTGGGGGGAGGGGACTGACTGGGGGAGGAGACCGATCTGTGTCCCTATGTACAAGGGACACAGCATCGGTCTCCTCTCTCCTTGACAGGACATGGATCTCTGTGTTTACACACAGAGATCCACGTCCTGCTTCTGTAACTGCCGATCGAATGTACCTGGCGGACATCGCGGCCACCAGGCACGCTCCTCGGCATCACGTGATGCGCGCCGCACAGCTGTTCCCCGCCGCGCGCCCTCGGCGGCGCGCGGCGGGATGTAAACAGAGAAGGACGTCCTGGGGACGTCCTCTCGGCACTTGAGAGCCGCGCTGCAGCCGTCTTTCGGCTATAGCGCGGGTCTCAAGTGGTTAATGAAGCGCCCATCAAATGCAGCCTCACCAGCCCCCATTAATGCAGCCTAACCAGTTCCCATCAATGAATGTTTGCTTACTTCTATTCATTCGGGAGCCGGGACACAGACACAGTCCTCCGCCGCCACTGCACCTCTGGCACTCTGGGGGTTATTTACTAAAGGCAAATCCACTTTGCACTACAAGGGCAAACTACAAGGGCAAAGTGCACTTGGAAGTGCAGTCGCTGTAGATCTGAGGGGTAGATCTGAAATGAGGGGAAGTTCTGGTGATTTTATCATCCAACCATGTGCAAGCTAAAATGCTGTTTTTTATTTTCCTTGCGTGTCCCCCTCGGATTTACAGCGACTAGACTTCCAAATGCACTTTCAGTGCAATTTCAAGTGCACTTTGCACTTGTAGTGCAAAGTGGATTTGCCTTTAGTAAACAACCCCCTATGTGCGAACAGAGCGGCGGCTGCCTGCTGATGCTGAGACTTAGTTGCTTGCTGCAGAGAGCAGAAACACCAGTGGCCGGGCGCCCCCCATGGCAGCAGTGCACTCTAGGCGGCTGCCTAGTTTGCCTAGTGGTAGCACCAGCCCTGACTAAAGGCAAATAGACTGTGCACTTTGCATGAGCAGTTGCTCCATAGCTTAGTAAATGAGCAAAAGATTTGCTTAATTCCATCATCCAATCACGTGCATGCAAAATTGTTGCTTTTTTATTTTCCTTGCATGTGATTGGGTATTTGCAAAGTGAAGCTTTACCTCATTCACAAAGCTCTGGAGCAACTGCACTTGCACATTGTAACTGCACAGCCTATTTGCCTTCAGTAAATCACCCCCTATGGCTTTTTCAGGCATATGCCCCAATAGGCAGAACCCCCCCCCCCCCCACACCAAACTCATGTTTTTAAGAGGAGCTAGTGCCCCAAAGAGCTCAAAAAAGATTGAAAACGCACAAAAAAAACGTTTTTTTCCAGATTTTTGTTTTGTTTATACAGTGGTTTAGAAAATACTACCTAGGAGGGTGTGTAGGGGTTGGGGTGTATGCGAGATACCATAAAGCTCCTACTGAGGCACCATCCCTGAAGAATATGCGACTATGTGTCAAGAAAAAGGTTGAGCGGGGTGGGACTTTATATGTGCCTCAGTGGAGTAAATAAATATAGAAATACCAGAATATATAGAAAAATAAACAACGTTTATTTTCCTGCCTTGTGGCAGTGATATAAAAAGTATTATCTTACAAAAATATGAGGTAAAATCACATTACAGTTCAGACAATCAAATAACGGGATGTGCAATTCCCATTCAAGGAAGAAAGTAAGGGCCTACGCGTTTCGCGGATTTCCGCTTTGTCAGGGCCTTTGAACGTAGCACAATGAGGTAATATAGAGATTCTAGAAGTAAACAAAAGGTTGATGAGATTATATATATATATATATATATATAAAGAAAAAAAATGAATATGCAGCGCTAAATAGGTGAACATAGGACCAGTTAACCTAATCTAGTCCAAACAATAATAAACAAAAATAAATAAGTGACTAAAAATCACTAAAAATACACCGTGAAGTAATATAAATAATGAAAAGATTACCAGACAAGGTAAATAGAACAACATTAATAAAGTGATGCTGTGTATAATTAGTGAAATAAACACAATAATTAGAACATTATGAACAAAAGTCCAAAAAATGACAAGGTAAAAAGGTGAGTGACTAGAAAAGCTTCTTCCCAATAGAGCTGTGCAGACTGGCAAACGTGACACCCAAATGTGTGGTGGTCCTGCTTACCGGATAGCCGTGACTGTATCCACAGTCTCACCCAACACAGGGAATAAGGCTTCCCCACAGCCCAACGATATCCTGAACAGTATCTCTCCAGCCAGTGATTATTCCAAATGGGAGAGAGAACAGAGAAACTCCATGGTATAGTATGTAAAAATCCAGTTTTAATGGTAAGGTAAGGGTTACACTTACAGTTAGTAGGTGGTCAATCAGCGGTAAAAGGCAGAAAATATGCAGCAATAACAGCAGTACGTATGACAGCGTTAGTTCAAATCTTTCCCGGGTTCCTGTGCTCCGCGGGTACTTCCTCGTGTGTACTCAATGCGTGATGACGTCACCGGCCCCCTACGCGTTTCGTCGCCAAAGGACATCAACTGGGGATTGGCCGAGGCTAACGTCACCACGCTGAAGGAATAAATACATGACGGCGCCATTTTGGATCATGGCAAACACTCGGCATGTAACAGAGGAAGTAAGGGCAACCCGAAAATGCATTGAATATTGGGTAAGCCGCACAGGAAACAAAAAGAAAACGAAAGGGGATAAACACAAATTGAGACATCTAGTGGTAATAAGGAGGAAGAACCAGCAGGAGCCGAAAGGAACAAGGGAATAGCCGAACCAAAATGCAAACAATATGGATCTGACCATCTGAGTGCAAATAAAAACTGATCCACCTGACATGATAAAAACACATATAAAAATATCTATAAAAAGGTACTCTTGGGGGGCGTGTCCGGATGTAGAGCAGGGAAGACGTGTTGCCGAGGAGCTCCATACATCCTGACAAAATCTGCTGCCATCCTGCCTTCCCACCGCCCGGGTGAGCCCTCAAACTTACCTTGCGGGTCCCTGAAGGTCCTCTGCCTCGGCCACATCCTGTATTTTTGGCCCTGGTCGCCCGATCGAGCCGTTACCGGGACTTGCGACTGGCTCTGTACTCCCGGGTCCCACCGCCATCTTGCGGCCTGCTGTCCTTCTCGGAGCCTCTGGGCTCGATTGCCGTGGTTCGCGGGGCTGGAGGTGCCTCATCCACGCACACCGAGGGCACCAGTGGTGGGGAAGGTGATCCGGACCGGCGCTGCGACCGCCTGGGGGCCTCGGGAGGTTGATTGCCCGGGCCTGCGGCCTACGCACATCTTGCGGCCTACCGCGATTCCGGAAGCCTCTGTCCTCAATTTCTGAGTGCCGCGGGACACGTGGCGGACGGGCACGTCCTCCGGAGCCACCATCCGTGCCGGGGGGGGGGGGTCGGCACTGCGTCTGACGACTTTCGGAGAGCTGCTCCTACGCATCCACGTCTGCACCCCGCAGCCATCTTTCGGCCTCCTGACCGGCCCCATCCATCGGATGCTGGTACGCCTCCCCTCCTCCTGGGATCCTTTGGGTGATTGACTGCCTCACAATACTGCGGGGGGGGGCTCCCCCACTCCTGCACCTCTCCATCCTGTCTCTGCTGTGCCCCCCCGTCCTCCCTTTTTGGACTGGGCCCCTCTGCCCGTGAACCCCCCTCTCCCCCCCCCCCCCCTGAACTTTCCCTAATTTTGGGGTAAGGCTTGGATGGGCCGCCCTAGGACCCGCTACTCCACAAATAAGGGCCCGAAGGCTCCTCACATACCCCCGTCAGCAGTTGTTTCGTCTCCACGGAGATCCTCGGCTGGGATAGCGGCCAATACGCAGATGGCTGCGGAGTCGGGGGTGGCGGCGCCACCCACGGGAGTGGAGATCCTGGCAGCCATCACATCCTGTAAAGAAACTCTGACATCTAAGATTGATTTTTTGACAGTGGATGTCGGTCTTCTCCGTCAAGATATGGATAAATTTCGCTCTCGCATCGCAGAGGTGGAGGACAGGGTCTCTGTGGTGGAGGATACGGTCCGGTCAGACTCCAGGGAGATACGGGCCCTCCAAATTCAAGTGAAAGCGCTGCAGGAGCGCGCGATAGACACCGAGAACGCCTCAGGCGGAACAACATCCGTATAATTGGACTGCCCGAGAGGGCCGAGGGCCCTAGGCCTGCTGAATTTACTGAGCAATTACTGACCACCCTGTTTGACCTGGGTGCCCCGGCATCTACCTTTGTGGTTGAAAGAGCCCACAGGGTTCCACCGCTCCCTCCGAGACCTGGGGCCCCTCCACGCCCCTTCCTGCTACGAATGCTGAACTACCGGGACCGGGACCGCATTCTTGCGGCGGCACGAGCCATGCCTGACATTAAGTATGAAAACACCAGACTACTTTTCTTCCCAGACTTCTCCCAGGAGGTGCAACAACGTCGCAAGTCCTTCACTGATGTGAGACGCCGGCTCCGGGAGAAGGGACTACGCTTTGGCCTGTTGTATCCCAGCAGACTGCGAGTCACTGACGGTAGCGACACTCATTTCTTTGATACCCCGGAGGCGGCAGCGGCGTGGCTAGACGCCCGTTAACCTTAGACAGCCGAGGACCAACGGTGGAGTTCACCCGGCAGGGAACAGATATGCTTCTACTATCCCATCAATGAACATCTTTCCTGTCTTCTGATGAATCCCAGCACTGCCCCCCTCTATGCCCCTAATCCTGCTTATCCCTGCTGGCTTTCACCTTTGTTCCTTCTACACAAATGTTCACTTCGGCTGATTGAACTTCCACTCACTCCTGTCTAAGGAGCTCCAATGGCAACTAACGAACTGCCTCGCTCATGAACCAAGGTGACTCAAGTTGTTCCCCCTTTCCACACCTTGGACTTCCACCCAGAGTTGAGGCGGACTTCCCCGGAAACTTCTCCCTCACCTGCGGTCCTACGGGCCGACTTCTTAGGGTCGCAGTGACCTAAAGATTACATGTTTCTCTCAGTTAAGGGACAAAACCCTGCATCAGTTTTTATGGCTCGTGGGTCCCTTTTTTTTGGGCCCTTGACGCTAGGTTTGTATGGTGTTTGGGTAGGGTGTTTTATGTTATGGGGAGAAGGGTTCAATTGTTATGAAGGTCCAGATAATTACTGTATTGCTCACTTACCTTATGGGTCTCTGACCCTATTGAATAGGTGTGCCACTACTGTGTTTACTTATATGTGTTGGGTTGATGGTCTCATCCTGCTTCTATTTCCCCCTGGTGTTCCTTGATGGCTCCTCCGGATGCTGAGCTCCTGACCGTTCTGTCGTGGAATGTTCGGGGGCTCAACTCGAAGTTTAAGAGGTCACTCTTATTCCAATATTTGAAAATACATAATCCCCACATAGTGCTACTGCAGGAGACACATTTAACCGGCAGCAAGGTTATGGCTCTGAAGAAGCCCTGGGTACAGAGGGCGTTTCATGCGACCTACTCTTCATATTCGCGTGGGGTGTCTATCCTGATTAGCAAACGTGTACCGTGTGTGATACACGATGTTCATCTGGACCCCCAGGGAAAGTTCGTTATGGTTGTTCTGAGTGTATATACCCAAAAGTATGTCATAGTGAATGTTTATTTGCCTCCCCCTGGTCAGGTGCAGGCTCTGTACACTCTCTACGAGAGGCTGGCTCCGCATTGCCCAGCGCAGGTTCTGTTCATGGGAGACTTTAATGCTACGCTGTCCCGTGACCTGGACAGGCCTTCCCCCCAATCCAATTTTAACTCTGATCTCGGAACGTGGGCTCAGGCCACGGAGTTCCAGGAGGCATGGAGGTGGCTTCATCCCCAAGATAGAACGTACTCATGCTTTTCGGCCACATTTAGAACCTCCTCCCGCATTGATCTAGCTTTTGCTAATTCCACCATGCTGACTAACGTTCAGGAGGCATGTTATCTCCCCTCTGGCCTCTCTGATCATCACCCCCTTAAATTGACCATTAGGACCACCAGGTCGCGGAACAATGCCCTTTGGAGGTTGCAACCCCATTGGATCAACAACGAGGCTGTCCACGACAGAGTTCTTTCCCCCCTGGGGGAGTATTGGGCGCACAATGCGGGGTCGGCTTCTCTGGAGATGACCTGGGACGCCTCCAAGGCTCACAGCAGGGGTCAGTATATCTCGGCTGTGGCGGCGGTAAAGGCGGAACTGGGAGACGGGGTATCTGACCTGCAGCGTATGGTGGATGAGGCGATGAATCAGTATTCAGCCTCGCCGACGGTTTCCAATTTTGAACACCTGTCATCGCTTAGGCGAGAACTACATCTCTATGTTACATATGCCACTAGTCTTGGTATACAGGGTAGCAGACAGGCATACTTTGAACATGGAGACAAAAATAGCAAACTGCTGGCGATGCTAGCGCAGCAGGACAGGCCCTCAGCGGTTATATCGGAGATCCTCACGGCAGATGGCGCTTTAGCCACCTCTCAGGAGGATATTCTGTCTGCATTCAACACTTTCTACACTTCTCTTTATGTCTCTTCACTTCCTGACGGGTTTGATCCTGCGCCTATGATCTCCCTGCTGGACACATTGGCCCTGGGGTGGCTCTCTGACACGGAGAGGCAACTCCTTGTCTCGGAGATCACCCCAGAAGAAGTCACACTGGCCATTAAATCTTTTCCGGCAGGAAAAACCCCAGGGCCGGACGGCCTGCCCATTGAGTACTATAGGGCCCACGCAGAATTGCTCGCCCCTAAACTAGCTCAGATGTTTCAAGCTTGCTTGAATCAAGACTCCTTGCCACCCTCTATGAGAGAAGCCCATGTGGTTCTAATTCCTAAGCCTAATAGAGACCCTAAGTTCTGCGCCTCATACAGGCCAATTGCACTTCTCAACTGTGACCTTAAAATTTTGACCAAGTTACTGGCCACTAGACTCAACGTAGTGATAAAGTCCCTGATTGACCCCGACCAAACGGGCTTCATGCCCGGTAGACCTACAGACATTAATATACGCAGATTATTCACTAATATTCATGCCCCCCATACTAACCAGGGTACTAGAACCATTGCCATCTTGGATATAGAGAAGGCATTCGACACAGTGGAATGGGTCTATCTGTGGGAGGTGCTTAGACGAATGGGGTTCCCGTTAAAATTTATAGGCTGGATACGCACACTTTACACTGGTCCTACGGCACGCATTAAGCTGAATGGCTCCTTGTCTCCTCCGTTCTCCCTGCAGAGGGGCACCAGACAGGGATGCCCTCTCTCCCCGGCTCTGTTCGCCTTGGCCGTGGAGCCTATTGCTGAGGCCCTTAGGAGCTCGGCCGAGGTCCGTGGTCTTCGGGTGGGCTGGCTGGAGGAGAGAGTGGCTTTATACGCGGACGATATGCTCCTGTTCCTGAATGACGCTGGTGACTCCCTGCGGGGCGCACTTGGTATCATGGATGCCTTTGCCGCCTTCACGGGGCTGAAGGTGAACTGGCACAAGTCGCAATTGTTCCCAGTGGATGCGGGGGCCCGGTCTTCCTCGCCCTCCTCTCTCCCGCTTCAGTGGGTTGAGCAGTTCACCTACTTGGGAATTGTTATCTCAAGGGAGACTGGGGATTTTGTGCGGCTAAATCTCGACCCTGTCCTGGTGACCATTAAAGCCAAACTTAAGGCGTGGAGTAACCTCCCCCTTTCTCTCATCGGGCGTATTAACCTGATTAAAATGAAAGTCCTTCCTAAACTCACGTATATTTTTCGGAACTCCCCTCACTGGCTGACTAAAGTCTTCTTTAATTCCCTCAGGCAACTCTTCCTCTCCTTTATTTGGGGGGGCAGGCCACCTAGATTCAAATATTCCACCTTGATCAGGCCTGTGGACAGTGGCGGCTTGGCTCTCCCTGATTGTTACAAGTATTATTTGGCCACTCAGCTTGTGACCGACCACTGGTGGCTGAGACCGGACCTGACCAACTCCGTGACGGTACTGGAGGCAGCCATAGTGGGGTCCCTGGAGGCACTGGAGGGACTGCTATTCAGGGGGCCTAAAACGCCTCACAATCTCACCCCTTCCATGCGTACCACTATGCGGGCATGGAAGGCGGGTGAGGCACTAAGGGCACCCCAGCCGAACTCTTGGTCTCCTCACACCCCCCTGTGGCTGAATCCCAACCTATCACAATTCCACACTATCCCCGATCCGCAGGCCTGGGCCAAGTATAAAATATTGACCCTCAAACATATCATCACCAACGGAGATCTCACTCCCTTTCACACTTTATGTGCTAAATTCAACGTACCTGACCGAGCCCACTATAGATATCTCCAAATTGCACATGCCTTCAGGTGCCAATTTTTGGGCAGGCCAGTCGAACTGGCATACCCAGAGTTGGAATCTACTATCGGGGTGAAAGACCTGGAGAAACCCGCGTCTCAGATTTATGGATCCCTGCTGGTTGCTGCTATCCCCGAGCTGTCTTCCCTCCGCAGGAAATGGGTGGAGGACATACCGGGGCTGGACGCGGACGACTGGAGGGAGGTTTGGGATTATCCCTTCTCCCCTCTGATCTCAGCAAGGGACAAATTAGTCCAATATAAAATCGTCCACAGGGCTCACTACACGCCTCACAGGCTGCACCAGATGTCACCGGAGCATTCTCCGGAGTGCTGCTCCTACCGGCCAGGGGGTTTCTTCCATATTTTCTGGGCTTGCCCAGCAATTGTACAGTATTGGAGTGAAGTGCTACGGGTGATCAATAAGGCCACCGGGACTCGCGTCCCATGCAAGCCCATACACTGTTTGCTAGGACTGGTTGACCAACTGCCAATACTCAGAGCCAGAAAAACACTCATATCCCTGTTGTTGTATTATGCGCGCAAAGCCATTACAACGAATTGGAAACAATCGTCTCCCCCCTCTGTTAAATTTTGGAAAAACTTAATTAATGCCAGTTTGCCCCTATATAGAGCCACGTACTTGTCTAGAGGTTGTCCGCACAAATTTGAAAAGGTATGGAACTGTTGGTTAGATGACAGAAGCACGGCAAGTGATACAGTGACCACTGTCTAGACTTCTATTGTATCATTGAAATATTGATCTATTAACCCAAATAATGTTTCCAGGCTACCTTCCTCTATCAATACCACTTTGAAGCATGACGTATATTGAATGAACCCTCTCCCCAAGCTTGGGGTTGTAGTATAGACTAAGTTAAGTTCTTTGTTATTTGTCGCCCTGTGACGGTCTGATGCCGAAACAGGGTAATGGCCCCTGCGTCGGCAGCTGTTGTGCCTAGGTGTGGGCAAAATGTGTGTATGTTTTATAAAAATTCAATAAAAAGATTAAAAAAAAAAAAAAAAAATATCTATACAAATTTAAATAAAACGACTAACAACAGGGACATAACAACAAATCAGGAATTATTAATAAAACTGTTAATGTCCCAATCTATATTCAAACCAAAAGGTTTGAAGGGCTTTAAAAGGAATATCCATCTAGTTTCAGATCTGGATATAGCCCTAACCATATTAGTACCTCTCCAATGAGGACGAACCAGATCAATGGCCAAAAAGGTTGTGCCCTTAAGTTGACGATTATGGTATAGATCATAATGCTTGGATAGGTTATGCTTAGGGAAGCCCCTCTTGATATTACCTACATGTTCATTAAGCCTAATATGCAATTCACGCTTAGTGCGGCCTACATATTGTTTTGAACATGGACACTGAATCATATATACCACATAGTTTGTGGAGCAGGTGATAAATGAATCAATGTCATATGTTATATTAGTTACAGGTGATGTAAATTGGACACATTTACGTCCTATCAGGGGGTTGACTTTACAAATACTGCACTTACGGCACGGAAAAAACCCTTTCATACTCTGAAAAAAAGAGGGCTTATTTAGGGGGATCTATCACATTAGGAGCAATGCTTATTCTAACTGATGGTGCACCCCTATAGATAACTACTGGGTGTTTTGGAATTATGGGTCCCAATATCTTATCATTTTTAAGCACATCCCAATGCTTTTTGAGGATCTTTTTTATAGAAAAATGTTGATTAGAAAATCTAGTGATCATAGACCACCCAAATTTATCAGAAGTGGACTGGTCTCTGGGTTTAGGAACCAAAAGGGTCCCTCTATCCAAAGCAGCCACTTTACTAATGGTCTCATCAATCACTGCAGGTAAATATCCCTTATTCAGAAACCTATGTTTCAATACATCTGCCTGTGCAAAATATTCTGAGATGTTAGTACAGTTGCGCCTAATCCTCTGAAACTGTCCCTTGGGGACCGCTGAGAGCCAGGATCTATGATGACAGCTGATAGTTGGTATGAAGGAATTACGGTCTGTTTCTTTGAAAAAAGTGCTAGTACTAATATGACCATTCCGAATGGTGATATTTAAATCAAGAAAATTCACCTGTTCGGCACTAACAACATATTCCAAGGATATGCCCCTATCATTAGTGTTCAGTTGAGAAAAAAAGTTTTCAAGGGACACCATATCCCCTTCCCAGATGAGGATAACATCATCAATGTACCTTTTCCAAAGTAACAACTCTCTGGGGGGGGGTGAGTATCAATGACATCTAATTCCCAATGCGACATAAAAAGGTTGGCCAGGCTGGGGGCAAACTTAGCCCCTCATAGTCCTCATTGGAGAGGTACTAATATGGTTAGGGCTATATCCAGATCTGAAACTAGATGGATATTCCTTTTAAAGTCCTTCAAACCTTTTGGTTTGAATATAGATTGGGACATTAACAGTTTTATTAATAATTCCTGATTTGTTGTTATGTCCCTGTTGTTAGTCGTTTTATTTAAATTTGTATAGATATTTTTATATGTGTTTTTATCATGTCAGGTGGATCAGTTTTTATTTGCACACAGATGGTCAGATCCATATTGTTTGCATTTTGGTTCGGCTTTTCCCTTGTTCCTTTCGGCTCCTGCTGGTTCTTCCTCCTTATTACCACTAGATGTCTCGATTTGTGTTTATCCCCTTTCGTTTTCTTTTTGTTTCCTGTGCGGCTTACCCAATATTCAATGCATTTTCGGGTTGCCCTTACTTCCTCTGTTACATGCCGAGTGTTTGCCATGATCCAAAATGGCGCCGTCATGTATTTATTCCTTCAGCGTGGTGACGTTCGCCTCGGCCAATCCCCAGTTGATGTCCTTTGGTGAAGAAACGCGTAGGGGGCCGGTGACGTCATCACGCATTGAGTACGCACAGGAACCCGGGAAAGATTTGAACTAACGCTGTCATACATACTGCTGTTATTGCTGCATATTTTCTGCCTTTTACTGCTGATTGACCACCTACTAACTGTAAGTGTAACCCTTACCTTACCATTAAAACTGGATTTTTACATACTATACCATGGAGTTTCTCTGTTCTCTCTCCCATTTGAAATAATCACTGGCTGGCGAGATACTGTTCAGGATATCGTTGGGCTGTGGGGAAGCCTTATTCCCTGTGTTGGGTGAGACTGTGGATACAGTCACGGCTATCCGGTAAGCAGGACCACCACACATTTGGGTGTCACGTTTGCCAGTCTGCACAGCTCTATTGGGAAGAAGCTTTTCTAGTCACTCACCTTTTTACCTTGTCATTTTTTGGACTTTTGTTCATAATGTTCTAATTATTGTGTTTATTTCACTAATTATACACAGCATCACTTTATTAATGTTGTTCTATTTACCTTGTCTGGTAATCTTTTCATTATTTATATTACTTCACGGTGTATTTTTAGTGATTTTTAGTCACTTATTTATTTTTGTTTATTATTGTTTGGACTAGATTAGGTTAACTGGTCCTATGTTCACCTATTTAGCGCTGCATATTCTATTTTTTTCCTTTTCTGTTATTTGGTCTTTGTTGTATAGGACTTTCTATGCTAGCTGCTGTTAGGTGTTAATTTTCAGTATTTGTCATTTTTTTCCACTTATTATCATTTATTATCACTAGCGCAACGTTAGCCCTTTGGGCTTCCCCTTCTTTTTTACCTTTTTATATACAGTCACGTTGCTGCTGTCTATATCATTATGGATATCTTTGACTTCAGATCTCAACATAATATCAATATTGAGGGTGTGTTTGATGGGACTGGAGAAGAGGTTGATGACATAGGTGGCCTTTTTTTAAGATTAAAGCACCTCCTAGTCTCAGAACTACACACCAGTTGGGACATAGCCTATCTGGAACATTATGTTTCCAAAAATATGGTACCTCGCAGCCTCAGGTGGGAGGTTAGCCCACAAAAAGGGGAAACTGACCTCGAAGGCTGGTTTGTCTATTTTAACGAAATAGGGGTTAAATTTCTGCAATTCCTCTTGGCTAAAAAAAAGACGAAGTTGCGTACTCTGAATGAGGAAATTTCTTCGGTCAAGGAGAAATTAACACCTATTAAAGGTCAAGAAATTTATAAACAAAAATCTGACCTTTTGAAACAATTCTTAGAAAAGGAAGAATTTGAGCAGAAAAATAAAAAAAATAAGAAATTTAATCGTGACTTTTCCGATTATTATAATAATGTGGTCTTCAAGTGGCAGACCAAATTGGAGAGGAGTTGAAAACCAGGTAGAAATGGATCTAGCTATGCAACAACCAGCCGGTCCACTTCTGATTCCCCCTGCCAAAAATATTCCACCTCAGGGACAGAATAAGGGCCCTATCAAGAAAGGGACCAAAAAAGTACCATCAAACTCTAATCAGGGGAGTTACCAGGGTGGTTATCAATTACCCCCCTCTCGCCCTCTTCCGTATTATGGTCATTCTCGCCCACCCAATTTTCGTAACAATTTGAGACCCGGAGGTACTCCTCAACCTGTATACTCTAGGGGTCCCAATCATGGTAATAATACTCAGAATGGTTACCATTCCCCTAGGGGGCCCTATTTTGAAAATGGGTATCCCCCTAGGCAGGGTGAATATAGGGATAACTTTAAGGTCCCTAGATTCTCCGTCCCCTACTCTCAGGGCTATAGAGAACATGATTATGATCCTAGGGATACTTGGTCTCAGAAAACTAGACACCCAAGATCTGATGACCATAGGAGAGACCCTAGAGATACTATACGGTATCATAACCCCAGACCTTCCTACCAAACTCTGCAGACCAACCTACCTTTGCACCCCTGTTAGACTATCATGATGATAGATATGAAGATAATTATGTCATCACACAACATCCCCACCAATCTAGTGATTTTCCTGCTCCTCAGAGAGATTACTATCTCGAATCTCCTCAAGAATTCAGTGACAGTTCACAACATTTTTTTCCCAAGGGCAGCAACAGGGGAAAACGGGGTCACGAAGACAGACAGGCACCAGAGGGGGGAGGCGAGTCAGGGCCAAAAAAAAAGGAAAATCTAGACACCAGTGGTATTTTTAATTTGAGTACAGCCCTTCTATCAGAAGGTGAACAAAAAGTTCTTAGTCAAGGTTTGAAATTTGCCCCTTCCTATAACCTTAATAAATTTGAGACATTTATCGATGTCCACAAGTTTATTAGGAAAATGAATATTAAAAGACATTTCATTCTAAACCCTACTGGCAATAGGAGCCAGGTTGTTCACAGGATTCCCATCCAGACTTCAACGGATGGTGGGACCCCAGCAGGATCTCATGATCCAAGGGATATTCCCATTCGCCACACCGGATTGAGTAATGCTTCACTATTTAACCCACCCGGCTTTGTAGCCCCATCCATACAGGTTTTTAAGGAATTAGTCCTTCATGATCTGTTGGAATTGAAAATACCAAAAAAGAAAACTAAAGATGACCTCCGAACGCACGTCAAAAGTATATGTGAACGGAAGGACATCATGATAAGACCTGCGGATAAGGGTGGGGGCATTGTGGTGTTAGATAAATCTCAGTATATCAAGGAAATGACCAGGTTATTATCCGATGGTTCAACCTATGCTCCACTTGCCTCTAACCCCACTATTAAATTTAGAAAAGAACTGTCTAATCTGATAGAATATGGCTTTGAGAGTGACATTCTAAATAAAAAAGAGAGGACTCACCTCATTCCCATTATTCCTAGAGTACCCGTTATCTATTATTTGCCCAAACTACATAAGAATCCCACCCAACCCCCTGGCCGCCCTATTAGCGGTATCGATTCTGTCACCTCCAGAATCAGCAAATATGTAGATAATTTTCTACAACCCCTTGTGGCCAAAACACCAGCCTACTTAAGAGACACCATGCAGGTGCTTAACCTACTTGGTGATTTTTAGTGGAGAGAGGGTTGCATTTTACCGACAGCTGATGTTGCCTCTCTTTATACTATCATTTCGCACCAACAGGGTTTTGAGGCGGTTGAATTTTATCTTCAAAAAGATTTTTCTCTTTCCTGTTTACAAAGGGACTT
Organism: Rana muscosa; assembly: GCA_029206835.1. Lineage (NCBI taxonomy): Eukaryota > Metazoa > Chordata > Amphibia > Anura > Ranidae > Rana > Rana muscosa. The sequence continues at coordinate 18,838,436 of CM055121.1, read as the reverse complement.
TATTATGGAATTACTTAGGTTCGCTACGAGCCACAATTATTTTTGGTTTGGAGGAGATTTTTATTTACAAAAAAAGGGTGTGGCTATGGGGGCTAAGTTTGCCCCCAGCCTGGTCAACCTTTTTATGTCGCATTGGGAATTAGATGTCATTGATACCCACCCCCCCAGAGAGTTGTTACTTTGGAAAAGGTACATTATTGATGTTATTCTCATCTGGGAAGGGGATATGGTGTCCCTTGAAAACTTTTTTTCTCAACTGAACACTAATGATAGGGGCAGTGGCAGAATTTTCATGGTCGCAGCAGTCGCAGTTGCGACTGGGCCCTCTAGTTCTGCCAAGTCCCGGGGGCCCGCCACCCGCCCGTCACGGCGTTGCTGGCTGGGGAGGACTGACCATTTGGTCAGATTATAGCTGCCCCGCCTCTTCACTGCCCCCTCAGTCAATAGGAACATGCTGTACACGCCCCCTTCCACAGCGCGGCTTTTTTGACCTAAGAGCAGGAGATGAGGAGAGGAGAGGGAGGCGGGGACACAGCCTGCAGTGTGGGACGGACTGCTGCCTGATAAGGTAAACTGGCTGAGCTTTACTTGTCGATGGATTAGCCTGGTGAGCAGTGAGGGAGAGGATGTGTTATCTCCAGCATGGCTCCTCCTGTCTCTGAGGCTATTAGATTGATTTTGTGTGTGAGAAGAGCACTGCTGCTGGAGGAAGAACATGAATGTCTCCCCAATCTCTACTAACTACATCTCCCTACTCATTAGCTGCCCACCACTAAACAAGCACAGTCCCCTCCTCTCCTGTATTACCAACTAATGTGTCTGTGAGCTGCTGGGGCACTACAAGTCCCAGTATGACAGGAGATGGGGGCAGCAGTGTGTTCAATCAGGCTGATTTTTGGGTAAAAAATGCTGGTGTGTGACTGGGTCTATGTGTATATACTGTGTGTATAGTGTGTGTATATACTGTATGTATAGGGGTCTGTACTAAGGGGGGCGGTGTAATACACTGTGGGTCTGCACTAAGGGGGTGTCTATACTGCGGGGGTCTGCACTAAGGGGGTGTCTATACTGCGGGGGTCTGCACTAAGGGGGTGTCTATACTGCGGGGGTCTGCACTAAGGGGGTGTCTATACTGCGGGGGTGTCTATACTGCGGGGGTCTGCACTAAGAGGGTGTCTATACTGCGGGGGTCTGCACTAAGGGGGTGTCTATACTGCGGGGGTCTGCACTAAGGGGGTGTCTATACTGCGGGGGTCTGCACTAAGGGGGTGTCTATACTGCGGGGGTCTGCACTAAGGGGGTGTCTATACTGCGGGGGTCTGCACTAAGGGGGTGTCTATACTGCGGGGGTCTGCACTAAGGGGGTGTCTATACTGCGGGGGTCTGCACTAAGAGGGTGTCTATACTGCGGGGGTCTGCACTAAGGGGGTGTCTATACTGCGGGGGTCTGCACTAAGAGGGTGTCTGCACTAAGGGGGTGTCTATACTGCGGGGGTATCTATACTGCGGGGGTCTGCACTAAGAGGGTGTCTATACTGCGGGGGTCTGCACTAAGAGGGTGTCTATACTGCGGGGGTCTGCACTAAGAGGGTGTCTATACTGCGGGGGTCTGCACTAAGAGGGTGTCTATACTGCGGGGGTCTGCACTAAGAGGGTGTCTATACTGCAGGGGTCTGCACTAAGAGGGTGTCTACCCGCAGTAAAGTATAGACAAAGATAAAGTATCAAAATCATGCTTTTCGGGGGGGGGGGGGGCCCTTCATGATTTCTTGCACCGGGGCCCTGAAGTTTCTAGTTACGCCTCTGGATAGGGGCATATCCTTGGAATATGTTGTTAGTGCCGAACAGGTGAATTTTCTTGATTTAAATCTCACCATTCAGAATGGTCATATTAGTACTAGCACTTTCTTCAAAGAAACAGACCGTAATTCCTTCATACCAACTATCAGCTGTCATCATAGATCCTGGCTCTCAGCGGTCCCCAAGGGACAGTTTCAGAGGATTAGGCGCAACTGTACTAACATCTCAGAATATTTTGCACAGGCAGATGTATTGAAACATAGGTTTCTGAATAAGGGATATTTACCTGCAGTGATTGATGAGACCATTAGTAAAGTGGCTGCTTTGGATAGAGGGACCCTTTTGGTTCCTAAACCCAGAGACCAGTCCACTTCTGATACAGTGGGGCAAAAAAGTATTTAGTCAGCCACCAATTGTGCAAGTTCTCCCACTTAAAAAGATCAGAGAGGCCTGTAATTGTCATCATAGGTATACCTCAACTATGAGAGACAAAATGTGGAAACAAATCCAGACACCATTGTCTGATTTGGAAATATTTTTTTTTGCAAATTATGGTGGAAAATAAGTATTTGGTCAATATCAAAAGTTCATCTCAATACTTTGTTATATACCCTTTGTTGGCAATGACAGAGGTCAAACGTTTTCTGTAAGTCTTCACAAGGTTGTCACACACTCTGGCTGGTATGTTGGCCCATTCCTCCATGCAGATCTCCTCTAGAGCAGTGATGTTTTGGGGCTGTCGCTGGGCAACTCGGACTTTCAACTCCCTCCAAAGGTTTTCTATGGGGTTGAGATCTGGAGACTGGCTAGGCCACTCCAGGACCTTGAAATACTTCTTACGAAGCCACTCCTTCGTTGTCCGGGGCGGTGTGTTTGGGACCATTGTCATGCTGAAAGACCCAGCCACGTTTCATCTTCAATGCCCTTGCTGATGGGAGGAGGTTTGCATTCAAAATCTCATGATACATGGCCCCATTCATTCTTTCATGTGCACGGATCAGTAATCCTGTTCCCTTTGCAGAGAAACAGCCCCAAGGCATGATGTTGCCACCCCCATGCTTCACAGTAGGTATGGTGTTCTTTGGTTGCAACTCAGCATTCTCTCTCCTCCAAACACGACGAGTTGTGTTTCTACCAAACAGTTCTACTTTGGTTTCATATGACATTCTCCCAATCCTCTTCTGGATCACCCAAATGCTCTCTAGCAAACTTCAGATGGGCCCGGACATGTACTGGCTTAAGCAGGGGGACATGTCTGCACTGCAGGATCTGAGTCCCTGGCGGCGTAGTGTGTTACTGATGGTAGGCTTTGTTACGTTGGTCCCAGCTCTCTGCAGGTCATTCACTAGGTCCCCCTGTGTTGTTCTGGGATTTTTGCTCACCATTCTTGTGATCATTTTGACCCCACAGGGTAAGATCTTGCGTGCAGCCCCAGATCAAGGGAGATTATCAGTGGTCTTGTATGTCTTCCATTTTCTAATTATTGCTCCCACAGTTGTTTTTTTCACACCAAGCTGCTTGCTTATTGCAGATTCAGTCTTCCCAGCCTGGTGCAGGTCTACAACTTTTTTTTCTGGTGTCCTTCGACAGCTCTTTGGTCTTCATCATAGTGGAGTTTGGAGTGTGACTGTTTGAGGTTGTGGACAGGTGTCTTTTATACTGATAACAAGTTCAAACAGGTGCCATTAATACAGGTAATGAGTGGAGGACAGAGGAGCCTCTTAAAGAAGAAGATACAGGTCTGTGAGAGCCAGAAATCTTGTTTGTTTGTAGGTGACCAAATACTTATTTTCCACCATAATTTGCAAAAAAAAATCTTTCCAAATCAGACAATGTGATTGTCTGGATTTGTTTCCACATTGTGTCTCTCATAGTTGAGGTTTACCTATGATGACAATTACAGGCCTCTCTCATCTTTTTAAGTGGGAGAACTTGCACAATTGGTGGCTGACTAAATAATTTTTTGCCCCACTGTAAATTTGGGTGGTCTATGATCACTAGATTTTCTAATCAACATTTTTCTATAAAAAAGATCCTCAAAAAACATTGGGATGTGCTTAAAAATGATAAGATATTGGGACCCATAATTCCAAAACACCCAGTAGTTATCTATAGGAGTGCACCATCACTTAGATTAAGCATTGCTCCTAATGTGATAGATCCCCCTAATAAGCCCTCTTTTTTTCAGAGTACGAAAGGGTTTTTTCCGTGCCGTAAGTGCAGTATTTGTAAAGTCAACCCCCTGATAGGCCGTAAATGTGTCCAATTTACATCATCTGTAACTAATATAACATATGACATTGATTCATTTATCACCTGCTCCACAAAATATGTGGTATATATGATTCAGTGTCCATGTTCAAAACAATATGTAGGCCGCACTAAGCGTGAATTGCATATTAGGCTTAATGAACATGTAGGTAATATCAAGAGGGGCTTCCCTAAGCATAACCTATCCAAGCATTATGATCTATACCATAATCGTCAACTTAAGGGCACAACCTTTTTGGCCATTGATCTGGTTCGTCCTCATTGGAGAGGTACTAATATGGTTAGGGCTATATCCAGATCTGAAACTAGATGGATTTTCCTTTTAAAGTCCTTCAAACCTTTTGGTTTGAATATAGATTGGGACATTAACAGCTTTATTAATAATTCCTGATTTGTTGTTATGTCCCTGTTGTTAGTCGTTTTATTTAAATTTGTATAGATATTTTTATATGTGTTTTTATCATGTCAGGTGGATCAGTTTTTATTTGCACTCAGATGGTCAGATCCATATTGTTTGCATTTTGGTTCGGCTATTCCCTTGTTCCTTTTGGCTCCTGCTGGTTCTTCCTCCTTATTACCACTAGATGTCTCAATTTGGATTTATCCCCTTTCGTTTTCTTTTTGTTTCCTGTGCGGCTTACCCAATATTCAATGCATTTTCGGGTTGCCCTTACTTCCTCTGTTACATGCCGAGTGTTTGCCATGATCCAAAATGGCGCCGTCATGTATTTATTCCTTCAGCGTGGTGACGTTAGCCTCGGCCAATCCCCAGTTAATGTCCTTTGGTGACGAAACGCGTAGGGGTCCGGTGACGTCATCACGCATTGAATACACACGAGGAAGTACCCGCGGAGGACAGGAACCCGGGAAAGATTTGAACTAACGCTGTCATACGTACTGCTGTTATTGCTGCATATTTTCTGCCTTTTACCGCTGATTGACCACCTACTAACTGTAAATGTAACCCTTACCTTACCATTAAAACTGGATTTTTACATACTATACCATGGAGTTTCTCTGTTCTCTCTCCCATTTGGAATAATCACTGGCTGGCGAGATACTGTTCAGGATATCGTTGGGCTGTGGGGAAGCCTTATTCCCTGTGTTGGGTGAGACTGTGGATACAGTCACGGCTATCCGATAAGCAGGACCACCACACATTTGGGTGTCACGTTTGCCAGTCCGCACAGCTCTATTGGGAAGAAGTTTTTCTAGTCACTCACCTTTTTACCTTGTCATTTTTTGGACTTTTGTTCATAATGTTCTAATTATTGTGTTTATTTCACTAATTATACACAGCATCACTTTATTAATGTTGTTCTATTTACCTTGTCTGGTAATCTTTTCATTATTTATATCACTTCACGGTGTATTTTTAGTGATTTTTAGTCACTTATTTATTTTTGTTTATTATTGTTTGGACTAGATTAGGTTAACTGGTCCTATGTTCACCTATTTAGCGCTGCATATTCTATTTTTTTCTTTTCTGTTATTTGGTCTTTGTTGTATAGGACTTTCTATGCTAGCTGCTTTTAGGTGTTAATTTTCAGTATTTGTCATTTTTTTCCACTTATCATCACTAGCGCAACGTTAGCCCTTTGGGCTTCCCCTTCTTTTTTATTTATATATATATATATATATATATATATATATATATATGTATATATATACACACACACACACACACACACACACACATACATACATACATACATACATACACACACATACATACACACACATCACACCCTATACAAAAAAGAAAAAAAAAACATATAAAAATCAAACATTATACAAATATTAAATCCAACTAAAGTGTATGGGTGTACACGTAGGGGGCATACTAGATGCACTCCTAAGTGCTCACACAAAATATATTCACATTTATCCTTTAAACATTAATACAAGTTGGATGTCTAGAGGAAAACATTTTCTATTGTGTATATGACTTTGTGCATGCGCAGCGATGTCCCATGTATTGGGAAGATGTACAAAAACTTCAACCGTACACATGATTAAAATGTGTTAGCATGATTACATATGCAAAGTGTGTATCAAGGGTCCATAAGAGGAAACACTTACCGAAGAACTGTAAATGCACAGATACAGTGTAGCGGACGGTAGAGGCTTACGTGCCTGTGAGGATGCCCCCCCTAAAAAGGTCTGCGTGGATATGCAAAAGCGGATCCCTAAATGTATTGAGATAGTCACACTGTTAGGAAAAAGGTTTATAACAAGGAATGGAGGTAGAGTGTTGTGGTGAGGAACCGTGAAGGAAAAGCAGTGGCGGGAAGAGGTTAGAAGGAAAAGGAGGGCCCAGGAAGGGTATGAGGAAGAGGGGGGGGGGGAGGGAAAGTGGAAAATTAAAAACGAAGAAAGAAAAAAGAAGAAAGGGGGGGGGGACCATTTCGGTGGAGGACAGAGAAAGTGAGGAAGGAGGGGAGAGGGGAAGGAAAAGGGGGGGAGCGGAAAAAGAAGAAAGGGGAGGGGGAGGGGGTGAGGGGAGGAAAATGGGAAAGGAGAAAGGCGGGGAAAGAGGGGAGAAGGGGGAAGGAAGGGGGGAAAAGGGGAGGGAAGGGGGGAAAGGGGAGAGGGGGAAAGGGGGGGGAGAAGAAGAAAGGGGTGGAAACAGGGAGGGAAAGGGAAAAGTGAGGGTGGGGGAGGATGGGTGGAGATGGGGAATGGGAGAAAGATGGGTGGTGAGGGAAATACTTGGGGGGAATGTGAGGGATATGGATGTAGTGAAAGGGGGTGAGTGTAAGTGAGAAACACAATAAAATATGTTTAGTCACTTACCCAATAGGTGTACCAGCTGAGACTAGGATACAATGTATGTATAAGAGTCAGAATAGACTAGGTGGGGTGTAACATCTCACCGATGTATGTAGTGCACAAAAAGTGTCGGGGTATACAAAATAAAAAAAGCCAGTCCTTAGAAATGGCGAGGATTGTAGGTATAAGCTTGGATCCACATCAAGGCGAGCCTACGTGTAGATATATCATAGGGACAAATAAATGATAGAGTCCAACAAACCGAGAAGTGTGTATATATACAAATGCAGTAATAAAGAGAGTTAACTGCATTTACATACCTTAAGTTTTTAGAGTAGGGATTCCTCTCCTTGTAGTCCCTCTCATGCAGAGAGGTGCACTGCTAAGGAGAGGCTGTGAAGATGTGCTTTATGTTAGGGATCCGCCTATTGGCCGCCGCGCTGATAGGTGTAAAAATAGGGGGGGAGAGAATCCATAGGATCACTCCAGTCTCCGGGCCATGCGGAAACACTGAGGTGGATCCGAAGGGTCCGGAGGGGCTGGAGAGAGCCCATCTGCTGAATAGACGCCGCAAATGCGTGCTGCGGATAGCATGCATACATGGCCCCTAAATCCATGTCCATGCCACTAGTAGTGATGTCCAGTTCATGAACGAATCGTTCTTTTGAATCGGTTCTTTTCAGTGAACTGGATGAATCGATTCATCTGAGTGAACTGATTCGTTTGAAACAGTTCACTTGTATGCACTCAACATAGCAGAGCAGGCCTGGTAATATGATCCTAGAGTGAGAGAGCTCGGCCCCTCCCTGCAACCAATCAGCGTGCTCAAGGCACAGTGACACTCAGGAACTGTATAGACACTAGAGTGAGGAGTTCACACACACAGTACACCGAGTTAAAGAATCATACCAGCTACCGAGTTAAAGAATCATACCAGCTACCGAGTTAAAGAATCATACCAGCTACTGAGTTAAAGAATCATACCAGCTACCGAGTTAAGGAATCGAGTTGTTAGAATACAGTACACTGAAAGAACCCTGAGTCACCACCAGTAGAATACACTAAATCAATGATCAGGTAGCAGCAATACACTACAGACTGCTTTAAAGACATAGAGGACAAAGAGTCAGGATAAGAAGATATCCTCCTCATTCAGAATAATTCTTTAACCCTTTAGTATTTAGTTTGCTTATCCTAAAGGAGATATGCATGTTAAAGGGGACAAACATCCCTTCTGGGACGTGTCTAATTTAGTAGCTGTATAACTGAATGAGAGAGCTGTCTCATTTTTTTAACACAAAAATAAATTTATCCTGCTTTATAGTAATATTGTTCTGCGTTTTGGTCCTGAGATTTCTATGCCCCCTGGATCCTTGATTTTTTTTTAAAGTGGTTGTAAACCCTGGAAAACCTAAATAAATAAATCCCACCTGCAAGACAAAGTCATAATGAGCTAGTATGACTAGCATACTAGCTCATTATGCATCACTTACCTTAGATCGGGGCCCCCAAAGCCGTCCTCGTCTCCCTCTCCAGCCATCACTGCGGCGATACCCGGAAGGTTACTTCCGGGTATCGCCACTTCAGCCAATAACAGTGCTCAGTAACATGGGTAGCAGGTGTTCTGTCAGATCAAGCAATCTATAGGATCAGCCAATAATGCCACTTACGGTGACGCACAAACAGCTGTGTAAATGAAAAGCGTTTTTTTGTGCATGTGAACTGCATTCTGATGGGCCAACTTCACAGTTAAGTTTGCTAGCCATCAGATTTGTAGTCTTTACAGTGCATAATGAGGCTCCTTTCACACTTGTGCGACTTGGGACTACAAAGTCGCAGGACAAGTGGTACCCCATGATTTCTAATCAGTACCATCCATATCTGTGCATCTTCAAGTTGCAGCGACTTAAAAGTAGTCACTGCACTACTTTGGTCCGATTTTGATGCGACTTGAGTCAGAGACCTCAAGATTACATAGGTATTGCTTCAAGTCGCATCAAAATCGCATCAAAGTCACGGTAAAAATCGTGGCAAAAATTGCACGACTTTCAAGTCGCACAAGTGTGAAAGGAGCCTAACGATTGGATTTTACTACTGTGGGTACTTCGCCCGCGGTAGTAAAATCCGATAATTTTTTTATGTGCATGCGCTAGGAAAAATATGATGGCTAGCAATGTTAACTGTGAAGTTGGCCAATCAGAATGAGATTCACATGAACAAAAACCTGCTTTTCCTTTACACAGCTTTTTGTGCATCACCAAATTAATGACACCGCTAATCTGACAAATTTGCTTGTGCTCTGAGCAAGGAACTAAATACAAGTAAAAGTCCCCAGGAGCTGCCAACCTTCTGTGGAGAATCATTCTATTGATTCTAATCATTTAAAAAGGTTGAGTGAGAGCTTTGATTCACTTGCTTGTCAGTATTCAGCAAGTGAACCGAAGAATCGAAGAATCGATTCATTGAATCGGTTCATTTCAGTGAGTGAATCGAAATGAACTGATTCACTTAAAAGATCCGAACTTCCCATCACTAGCCACTAGTTTCGGATGAAAGAGTGAACGAAGGCAAGTCTCAAACCTCAGCTGCCCGTGATTGGTTTTACGGGGAGCGGGGGAGGAGCTGCTTGTGGCAGGGATGGATTGGGACTGATGCGGCGTGACGTGCTGACGGTGTCGTGAGACGCATCGTCGGCACCGTTGCGTTTCAACGCCAGTGGGGGACGGAGGGGCATACACGTCGGCTGGCTTGAAAAAAAACAGCCAGCAAATAACCTTCCCAGATGAATAAGGTGTGTGTGGAGCGCAGCCGGGACACTCTGAAGAGAGCCGGAGGCTCTGCAGGCATAGAAGGGTTCGAGTGTATCCTGGATTATATTCAGTAGACACAGGCGAAGCCGGAAGTCTCGCCAACACTGGAAACAGGCAAGGGGATATAGATGTTACAAAAAAACACACCCCTGTTACATAGATCAGAGATACACACCATTAAAGAAATAAATCTCAATGCTTAAATGGCGCAACAAATGCGTTGCTGCAACTGAAGCTGACTGCGTAGAAGCAGAAAGCTAAGAATAGTTAAAAACATATAAATGGCATCTATGTATAGACATTTATGTGTCATTTTAGCATGAGTAAATCGTCATTGTCCCTATATGGGGTACAGGGGGCATGGCTGAACATATGCACATTGGTCATCCATTAAGCAAATATATATTCATGTGTTACAGAGAACAAATTTGTTTTACATACATAGTTCACAGGTTTTAAACAAAGTCGAAGAAATGTATAAAACATGAAATTATATGTATTCTCATACATATGTGCATCAAATGTACAGAATATTATACATATCAAAGTTAATTAGATATATAGAACAAAATCCCAAAGAAAGCAAGGGGGAAAGGGGTGCAGGAAAGGGGGACAGATGAATTTGAATAGGCAAAATTCTCATGGGGGGGGGGCATTTCACACGAAGGGGGCATAACTAATGCCTAGGAAATTGAGTTGCCTTTAATTTAAAGATCCATCTGGCCTCTGTTTGAAGGATCTTTTGGTCGAAGTCACCTCCCCGACCGGGGGGGGGGGGTGAATACGAGCTAGTACCTGAAATTTCAAGGAGTTGGTGCTGTAATCATGGTTGTCTGCAAAGTGTTTAGGTATAGGCTTCTCTGTGATGCCTATTTCTATATCTACAGCATGTTCCTTAATACGTCTCCAGAAGTTTATTTTCATTTTACCCACATAGTACCTATCACATCCGCATGTGAGTAGGTATACGATACCAGTTGTATCGCAGTTTACAAAGTGTTGCATAATGAGATTTTCTCCTGTGGGCAGAACGACGTTACTTCCGGTTTGGATGTACTTGCAGAAATCACAATTTCCACATTGGAAGGTGCCCCATGGTAAGGAACCACAGGGGTCCCTTGATTCCTGAGGCATGAAGTGACTAGAAACCAGAGTGTCTCTTAACGATTGATTGCGTTTGTAAATAATATGTGGTTCAGATTCCACAAACTGTCTCAAAATTGGGTCATCCCGTAGAAAATGCCAATGATTACCCAGTATTCTCTGTATGATCAAAGATTGGTTATTATATTTTGTAATGGGGCGAATGCCCGGGGGTTGGCTGGTAGTCCCTTGGTCATTTTGAAAGAGGTGAAGGTCCCGAGGGCTATCATTGGCATGTTTATATGCTTTTTTAAGAGATCTTTTGCTATAGCCCCTGTCCAGGAAACGTTTTTGTAGTAACGAAGCCTGTATCTTAAAGTCATTATCGTTAGTGCAGTTGCGTTTGGTTCTTAGATACTGCCCTTTGGGGACTGAGTTGATCAAATGAGACGGGTGGGCACTTGTAGAGTAGAGTTTCCTGCTGTGTCTTTGCGGTGTAGACTGGTGGTAATGACTCCATTGGGATTCTTGTTGATATTTAAATCAAGAAAGGGAAGGGTGTTATTGTGCCAATTGAACATAAAAAACAAATTAGAATTGTTTTGATTAAGTTGTTCTACAAACTGCATCAAAAGTTCAGGTGTTCCTTTCCAAAAAATTAGGATGTCATCAATGTACCTGCGCCACAACAAAGTGTGGCGCAGGTACATCGAGGAGTCATCCGATGAAAAAACCTCCAGCTCCCACCCCCCAGGTACAGGTTTGTGTACGATGGGGCACACTTAGTCCCCATCGCCACGCTCTGTACCTGGAGGTAGTGGGAGCCATCGAAAGGTAAACACATTGTGGGTCAAAATGAAATACAACATCTTCATTATGAAGGTGTTGTATGGTATAGCATCCAAATCCCGTTCATTTAAGAAGATTGAAGTAATGGCAACCCCCCTTGTCGTGAGGGATGCTAGAGTAAAGGGCCTCCACATCTATGGAGGCCAGAATAGTGTGAGGAGGAACTGACAGACCATCCAAAACACTCAAAATGTGAATAGTGTCTTTGAGATATGTTGGTAGACTTTCCACGTGTGGATGTAGGTAGTCGTCTATCAAAGAGCTGGCTTAATGAGTAAGGCATCCTATCCCTGAGATGATGGGTCTACCAGGTGGAAGAGATGTTGATTTGTGTGTTTTGGGTAGGGCGTAGAAAGTAGGGGTAATGGGGTGTTGTACTTTTACTTGTGTGTTTTTCGAGATGAGATTATTAGAAAAACTTGTGTCTATAATCCTGAAGAATTCCCGTTGGTAATCGTGGATCTTGGATGGAGAGATCCGACGATACCAGGAGGGATTCTCCAGGATTTTATAGCACATGGCCATGTAGTCCTCAGTAGTTTGTATGACAATGTTCCCTCCCTTGTCCGAGGGTTTTATTATTATGCCCTTTCTATCTTGATTTGATTAAGGGCCGTTCTCTGGCAATGTGTTAAGTTTGATTTATTTTTTGCTTTTGATGTTTTTCTCACAGTGGCATTCATTTCCCAAAGGTCCCGGGTTGTGTGATCAACAAACAGTTTTAAATTATAATTAGAGAATGCTGGAAATTTCTGTGATTTTCGTTTGTATTCGAGTGGTCTGAAGGTGGAAGATTCCACGTCCGCAGTGTCCATAAGTATATGGTGCATTCTTTCTGGGTCTTCCCAGACACCACCCTCTTTTTTTCTAATTGAGTTAAAATCTTCAGCATTCTGAAATCTTGGTGGGACCATTTGGGTTCAGAACTTGTATCTACCCTGTTAGTTTGGTTATGCCAGAAAATTTTGAAATTAAGCTTTCTGGCAAAGAGGTTAATATCTTTAACGATCTCAAACGTGTCTACATCACGTGTGGGACAAAAAAAGGGATTTTTATAACAGCTTACCTGTAAAATCCTTTTCTTGGAGTACATCACGGGACACAGAGCGACTTAGTCATTACTAATGGGTTATATAGATACCTTCAGGTGCTGGCACTGGCAACTTCCAAAACCGGAAGTACCCTCCCCTATATAAGCCCCTCCCATCCGGGAGCACCTCAGTTTTGTAGCAAAGCAATAAGTGTCCCAAAAAGAGGGGTGGGAGCTCTGTGTCCCGTGATGTACTCCAAGAAAAGGATTTTACAGGTAAGCTGTTATAAAAATCCCTGTTTCTTTTTCGTACATCACGGGACACAGAGCGACTTAGTCATTACTAATGGGACGTCCCAAAGCAATGCCAAATGAGGGGAGGGATACACTATACATAAGCTGGGCGCCATCAGGCATGAGGATCTTTTGCGGCCTGCAACACACTGCGCCCAAAGGCGACATCCTCCTGAATTCTAACGTCTACCTGGTAGAATCTAGTAAACGTGTGTACTGAAGACCATGTTGCGGCCTTACAGACTTGAGCCAGGGAGGCCTGGTGATGCACTGCCCATGAAGTTCCAACTGCTCTTGTGGAGTGCGCCCTAACTTTGAACGGAGGCGGTCTCTTTCTCAAGCCATAGGCTTGTATTATGACCTGTCGAATCCACTTGGCTAAAGTAGATTTTGATGCTGCCTGACCCTTTCTGGGGCCTTCCGGCAGAACAAACAAAGTATCCGTTCTACGAATCTGAGCAGTGGCTTTTAGATAAGCTTTAACTGCTCTTACTACATCCAAAGAATGCAATAACTTTTCCTCTACCGAGCTAGGTTTGGGGAAAAAGGAAGGAAGAACCACATCTTGGTTCAAATGAAACCTCGATACCACCTTAGGAAGAAAGGCTGGATGAGGACGTAATACTACTCTGTCCTTATGGACAACCAGATATGGCTCCTTACAGGACAAGGCGGCTAATTCCGATACTCTTTTAGCCGAACAAATGGCTACTAAGAAAATCAATTTCCTGGTGAGAAGAACCAAGGAAATGTGTTGCAATGGTTCAAACGGTTGTTTCTGTAGAACCGACAGAACCAGGTTTAAGTCCCATGGACATATGGGAATACTAACCGGAGGGCTAATACGCATCACTCCTTGTATGAAAGCTTTGACTAAAGAATGCAAAGCCAAGGGCCTTTGAAAAAATATTGACAAGGCCGAAATCTGACCCTTGATAGTACTCAAGGCCAGCTTCCTATCTACAGCCCACTGTAGGAAGTCCAGAATCCTACCTATTACGTACTTACGTGGATGCCATTTCTTGGCCTCACACCAGGCGATGTACGCCTTCCAGATCCTATAATAGATCTGCCTGGATACCGGATTCCTGGCATTGATCATGGTAGATACCACAGGATTAGAGAGCCCTCTCTTTTTTAGAATGTGGGCTTCAATAGCCAGGCCGTCATTCCTAGGGCTGGTAAGGAAGGGTGGTATATCGGTCCTTGCGAAAGCAGGTCCAGATGATGTGGGAGGGTCCAAGGACTCCTCACTGACATTTTTACAATCTCCGCGTACCATGCCCTTCGGGGCCACGCTGGAGCCACCAGAATCACTGGTTTCTTTTCTACCCTGATTCTGCGGATTAATCGCGGTAAAAATTGTGGCGGTGGGAATGCATATATCAGCTTGAACTGATCCCAAGGGAACACTAGGGCATCCGAGCCGCAAGCTAGGGGATCCCTTGTGCGAGACACAAATCTGTCCACCTTTGCGTTGAATCTGGATGCTAGCAGATCTACATCCGGTGTTCCCCACCGCTGGCATATTGCCTGGAAAACCTCGGGGTGAAGAGACCATTCCCCCGGGCATAATTGCTGGCGACTTAAAAAGTCCGCTCTCCAATTTTCCACTCCTGGGATGAAAACCGCGGATATGGCTGGGACATATCTTTCTGCCCATTCCAGGATGCAATTCGCTTCCCTCTGGGCTGCACGACTCCTGGTGCCACCCTGGTGATTGATATATGCCACTGCTGTGGCATTGTCTGATTGAATTCTGACAGGGGACCCTTGGAGTTTGGATGTCCATGCTACTAGGGCATACCGGGCTGCTCGTATCTCTAAGAGATTGATGGGCAGGGCCTTCTCTGCTTCTGACCACTTGCCCTGGAGAGACATTGGTAAGTCTAAAGCCTGAACTTTTTTGTTCCAGGCTGACAGTATGGCCCTCTGCAAGTTCCTTGAATGGAATTGACCGTAGGGTACTGCTTCGAATGAAGCCACCATTTTTCCCAGCAGCCTCATGCACAGGCGTATGGATGGTTTTCTTTTTGTACCCACTAAGTGGGTCAAATCTTTTAAAGGCGACACCTTCTCTGGAGGTAAGAAAATCTTTCTCTGATTTGAATCCAGCCTTAGCCCTAAGTATTCCAGACTTTTGACTGGTCTTAGAGCTGACTTGCCCTGGTTGATAATCCAACCGTGATATTCCAGATACTTGATTGTCTTGTGAATAGCTACTTCCAGCTTTTCCACTGAGTGGTCTATTAGTAGCAGGTCGTCTAGATATGCCATTATCGTTACACCTTGTGTTCTTAGATTGGCCAATAGTGGGGCCAGAATTTTTGTGAACACTCGTGGTGCTGTGGCCAGACCGAAAGGTAAGGCTCTGAACTGAAAATGGCGCCCTTCTACTGCAAAGCGTAGAAATTTCTGGTGGGCCGGAAAGATGGGAATATCCAGATAACCATCCCTTATGTCGATCGAGGATAACCATTCCTGCCCTTGTAGGGCGGTGGCCACCGATCGGATCGACTCCATCCGAAAAGTCCTGAAATTTAGGAACTTGTTTAGCCCCTTTAGATTTAATATGGGCCTCACGTCCCCATTTGGTTTGGGGACTGTGAAAAGGTTCGAGTAAAACCTGAACCCGCTTTCTTCCAGGGGAACCTTCATGATTACACCTTGGAGCAATAGTTGTTCTAGTGCCAGAAGGAGGGATCCTCTCTTCTGGGGATCGCTTGGCACGTTTGACCTCATAAATTGGGCAGGAGGAGTGTCTTTTAACTCCAGCTTGTATCCCAGACTTACTGTGGAGAGCACCCATCTGTCTCTGATGGTGTCCCGCCAGGTCTCTGTGAACAACTGAAGTCTTCCCCCCACCCGATTGAGTGGGGGCAACCCTTCATGACTTGGGGGGAGGTTTTGTACCTCTCTTGACCCAGGGTTTCTTGTTACCCTGTGATTGTCCCTGATTTCTGCCCCCTGAATTTGACCGCGGAGGCCGTCGGAACTGTTTCACAGCCGATGTGCCAGGGACTGGAGAAGTAGGCCTCTTAAAAGAAGGACTTCTACTCTTGTTCTTAACCGGTAAGAGTGAACTTTTACCGGCAGAAATTTTCTGGATATATTTGTCCAGATCTTCTCCAAATAAGCGTTCTCCATGAAATGGGAAGCTAACCAGCAATTTCTTACAGGGAGCTTCAGCAGACCAGTTTTTGAGCCATAGAAGCCTACGCATATGTACTACAGACAGCGTAAAGCGGGAGGCCTGTTGGATTGTATCCTTTATGGCGTCCACCGCAAAACACAAGGCTCTAGGTAGGTCAGCTAGGGCAAGAGCCTGCTGATCTGGTAAGTCCCTTAAGACTTGTTTCAACTGATCTTTCACCGCTTGGCAGACTCCAATCGCTGCTACTGCAGGTTGTGTCACCATGCTTGCTGTAGAGAAAGCAGATTTTAGTAAAGACTCCAATTTTTTATCTATTGGGTCTTTGAACATTGGAACATTATCTACTGGACATGTCAGTGATTTGTTCACACAAGAGATGGCTGCGTCCACTGTAGGGACCCTCCATTTTTTTATGAACTTATCCTCCATGGGATAGATCACTGGAAATTTCTTGGGGGGAGTAAATATTTTATCAGGATGCTCCCAATCCTGGTAAATAAGCCCTTCCAATAAAGGGTGGATTGGGAAGGAACAGACAGCCTGGGGAGCTTTCAGCGACCCCAGCGAGGAAACCGTAGTGGTTGATGGTTCCGCCAGAGGCATTTTAAATGCTGATCGGACCATGTTAGTCAGAGACTGAACCCATAATCTTTCAGCCTGAGATGCTGAGAAAGGTTCTTCCACTGTTGATTCCTCTATAACTGAATCAACCTCATCCTGATCCCCTTCAGGTAGGTCGATCTCTGTGTGGGGCTGTTCCTCCACTAACAGGCACTCTGAAGGAGGAGACGGAGATCGGACGCGCTTTCCCTGTGACAGGGAAGCAGCGATCAATGCTGTTAATCTCTCTTCCAATCCTCCCAGAGTTGAGGATAAAACCTCCTCTGTTATATATACAGGAGCAGGTGGACTGGGGACAGCCGCAGCACCAGGCACTCCTGCGGGGTTCCTACGGCTACTGACCTCTGAATTTTCAGGGGAGATTGGTGCAGTACAAGCATGCCCAATATCCTCAGAGCCCGATGGAGACCCCTTTGGCTTCCTGGAAGACTTATTTCCGGAGCGTCTGGACGACATATCCTTTAAGCACAAAACTGAGGTATTCCCGTCGTCATACACCAATTTTGCTGGTAATAGTCTAACACAGTTGCTGCTATATACCAGCTGGTGTCCACTAAAGTGCCTTTCTATGGGGATGCCTGTATCAACCGCCTCTGTGTGCCACCGTTTTGTTGCTAGCTCTGTTTGCATCCAGCTGACATTTGTACTGTGTCTTTTATACATGCTGGGACGCCTGCACATGCGCAGAAGCGCCGCGGCGTGCATCGAGCGTCATCCACCCGCCCCGCCCCTTTTTTTCATAAAAGGCACGTGCACGCGCCCGCACGCGCGCCCGTGCGCCATTGGCGCCCTTTTCGAAACCAAGCAGGGACTAGGAGCCAGGGCCCTTTTTGCCGGAGGGCCTGTGCGGTGGATGAGCGCAGCAACAGGGCAGAGGAAGTGGATTCCCACAGAGAACTTACCAACTGCCTGGATCTTTTGACTTGAGAAAACCAAAGATCCACATGACAAGAAAAAATGGACCACAGCGGCCTCTAGTGGTTTAACACAGGTACCGCGGTCCTCTTTTTTATTTTTATTTTTCTTGACTACTATTAAAATTTTACATTTTCCAGTAGTTACAGGCATACACAGATATTAGCGGGAATACCGTTAGGTAACAGACAGAAAGACAAATTGGGCTTGGGGGTCCCCCAATAGAACCAAGTTCCTGGGGGCCCCCACTTACCTGTTCCCCGCCGCAGGACTCTGTTTGGTCCACAGAAGTCCAAACTTCACCTATCACGGCAGGCATTGTAATTAAACCTTCAGGGACCGGGTTCCCAAGGATTCCACTCCCCTGGACCTGTATAGCACCCTGCACAGAAAACATCTTGGTCGTGGGTATGACCAGAGCTCTGGATCCCAGGGTCCAGCCCTCCTAAGAGAGGCATTACAGGCAAAACCTTGCTCTTCTGTTGCAAGGCCCGGGTACCGACCGTTTAGCTATGAAGCTTTTTTGGTGGGATCCGGAACAGCTTACTAAGGCCCGTAAAAGAACCTGTACGCAAGCCCAGTGAAAACACATGTTACTCTTTGGCCAACACCTTAGACACTGGCAAAAAAACTGAGGTGCTCCCGGATGGGAGGGGCTTATATAAGGGAGGGTACTTCCGGTTTTGGAAGTTGCCAGTGCCAGCACCTGAAGGTATCTATATAACCCATTAGTAATGACTAAGTCGCTCTGTGTCCCGTGATGTACGAAAAAGAAATTGAGTCCTAGACCTAAAACTTCAAGTTCGGTATTAGAAAACGTTTGTGGTGTAAGGTTACTAACGTCAAACGTATTGACAGATGTTACATTGGGCGTATTATGAATTGGTCTAGGTGACTTTGTGCCACATGTGATGGCTTTGGAGTCGTAGGGACCTTTTCCCTTGAGGCTGGTGCCCGAAAACTTGCTGATCTGGGTTGTTTGGGCGTTGCTCCTGACGCTGTTCCACTGTATTGTGGCCTATCTCGCATATCAGACGGCATGGGGGAGGTGTCCTCCCCATCTGATGGGGGTGGTGTTTTACGTTTAGGTGCCTTAGTACGATTATTGTTTGGATTATCCCCTCGGGGGGTGGTAGATCCTGAATCGGAGTGTTCATGTAAGGGGGCTGCTGTGGCCCCCATAGAATAAGTGGGGGGTGGGGTTGTGGACCACGTCGTGTGTGATTTCTGTGTGACCGAAAGGATGAGGTAGTTGAAGTGTCTGAGGCCTTGCCATCATTGGTCTGTCTGAATCTATTGAAATTCCCTCTATTTGTACTGTTCCATTTATAGGCTCTGCCCATTTTAAATGCTACTGAGCCTTGTGCAAATTTTTTATCTTTATTTTGTATAAGTGATTTGTTATATTTATCTATGTGCATTTTGGTTTTCTCTTCCGATACAGTAGAGATTTCACTTTCTCGGAAGGGGTAACGTTTATTTTGTATTGCCTGAATTTAAGCATCCAATTTCTTATTTTCCAGGTCATAGTGATCTTTTAACATTTTCATCATGTTCACTGAGCATAGAGTGAGATTTTCTTCCCACTCGGTGCGTAGCGGACCTGGTGGGTTTTTAAGTGTAGGAAAAATTTGAATTCTTAGTCCAAAAGGGACCACCTTATTATCGATATAGGCTTGGAAAAATAGCTATGCCAATAGAATCTTGACTTATGTTCTAATAATTTAGTAAGATGGGCAAATAGAGATTCGATTTGGTTTGTCTCGATGTTATCACCCAATGCTGTGGTTCTGAGTTTAGTCATTTGATCCACCCACGCAGTACCACAGTAATCTGCCATTTCCCAGAAAACAAATGGATTAATTAGGCAACCCCACGAGACAGAGGGGGGGGGGAAGAAAAACTAGGATGGGAAGAAGGGGGGAAGGGGGAAAAAACCCGGGAAAGGGGGGGAGCCCCGTTTCCTTTGCTTTAATTGGTATCTATAGCTAGAGTAAACCCTGATTGTATACCTATACCAGCAATTTATGCTGGATAGATACCGAATGATACGGGTTTTGAAGAATTGAAATCTAATATCGCTTTTGAGACCTAAAAAAATGTGTGTTCCTCAAAGTAAACAACAAGTATAAAAGTCAAAGAAATCATTATAAACTCATTAGTATACACTTTAACTGTATTTTGCATAGACCCCCATGAGGAAAAAGGGAAAAAAAGTGGTGTCTTTTAAACACCTGGTAAGTGTTATAAACCTTTTTCCTAACAGTGTGACTATCCCAATACATGTAGGGAACCGCTTATGCATATCCACGCAGACCTTTTTAGGGGGGGAGCATCCTCACAGGCACGTAAGCCTCTACCGTCCGCTACACTGTGCATTTACAGTTCATCGGTAAGTGTTTCCTCTTATGGACCCTTGATACACACTTTGCATATGTAATCATGCTAACACATTTTAATCATGTGTACTGTTGAAGTTTTTGTACATCTTCCCAATACATGGGACATCGCTGCGCATGCACAAAGTCATATACACAATAGAAAATGTTTTCCTCTGTAGACATCCAACTTGTATTAATGTTTAAAGGATAAATGTGAATATATTTTGTGTGAGCACTTAGGGGGCATACTAGATGCACTCCTACGTGTACACCCATACCCTTTAGTTGGATTTAATATTTGTATAATGTTGATTTTTATGTTTGTTTGTTTTTTTCATTTTTTGTATAGGGGGTGTGTGTGTGTGTGTGTGTGTGTGTGTGTGTGTGTGTGTGTATGTATATATATATATATAAAATATATACACCTCATCAACCTTTTTGTTTACTTCTAGAATCTCTATATTACCTCATTGTGCTACGTTCAAAAGGCCCTGACGAAGCAGAAATCCGCGAATCGCGTAGGCCCTTACTTTCTTCATTGAATGGGAATTGCACATTCCGTGATTTGATTGTCTTAACTGTAATGTGATTTTTACCTCATATATTTTTGTAAGATAATACTTTTTATATCACTGCCACAAGGCAGGAAAATAAAAGTTGTTTATTTTTCTATATATTCTGGTATTTCTATATTTATTTACTCCACTGAGGCACATATAAAGTCCCACCCCGCGCAACCTTTTTCTTGACACATAGTCGCACTACCTAGGAGGGTTTGTGGGAAAAAAAACGCTTCTGCTCAAAAAAGCTCAAATGAGCTTGAAGAAGCTCAAGAAAAATATGCAGAAGAGCACAAAAAAGCACAAGCTACTTCCAAAAAAAAAAGAAGCTAAAATGTAATGTAAAAGCAGATTTATTTTTGAGCTGCAGTATGCATGAGCCCTTATAGTAAAAAGAACTGCACTCCTACAGTAATGTATGTAGTAAGTCATGTGGCACCCTTAAAATAATATGTCCATGATAATCTACACTAGGAATGAGCCGAAATATTCCTTTAAAAATCGTGCCTGGGGGATGGGGGGGGGGGTTACTATAGTATGCCTGTAAACCGCCACAGTTTTCCCGAGTTTAGAACAATACCACAGCAAAATGACATTTCTAAAGGGAAAAAAATCATTTAAAACTGCTTGCGGCTGTAATGTATTGTGGGGTCCCGGCAATATAGATGAAAATCATGGGGAAAAATGGCATGCCCCCCCCCTTCAGTCCATTACCAGGCCCTTTGGGTCTGGTATGGATATTAAGGGGAACCCCGCACACAAATAAAAAAAAATGGTGTCGGGGTACTGCTCTGAACAGCAGTATATATACACTATACGGCCTGCCCTATATACTGTGCAGAAAATTGGGCCTTAGGTGTTGGTGGTACCAGCACACTGTAAGCCCTCAGTTACTCTTGGTGGGTGCAGGAACAGACCCTCCTGTGAAATATTATATCAAGAATTGTAATTACATGCCCCTGATAAACAGGGGTAGAAAAATTGGGCCTTTGGTGGTGGTGGTGCGACAACACTGTAGCCCCTCACAGATACTCTCGTTGAGCGCAGGAACGGGTCCTGCTGTAAAATATTGGATCAAAAATTGTAGCTACATGCCCCTGTTTACCAGGGGCAGAAACACTGGGCCTTAGGCAGTGGTGGTGGTGCCCTAAACCAAAAATATTGTTAGAAGCTAGCATCATCAAGATTGAGGAGGAATAGGATACTCACTCAGCATAGGCAGTCTTCAAGGGATCCCACATACATAGAAAATTCAATCGGTTACATCAGCATCAGGTACTTGATAGTTGCTGATCCAAGACTGATTATTTTTTATGAATGTGAGCCTATCAACGGAGTCTGTGGACAGGCACACTCTATGATCCATTACAAACCCTCCAGCAGCACTGAATGTGTGTTCAGGAAGAACGCTAGATGCAGGACTAGAATTTGCAGACGAACATCCCATAATGTTTGTTCTTCGGCTTGCCCTCTTTTAGTGGCCTGTGAGCGTCTGCCTCTCCTTGGTGGCCTTCCGGACAGGATGTATATTTTGTTTTGCAACACCACACCACACTACACTGTATTAGATACTGTGTACACCACCAGAAAAGTACTACTGCACTACGGCTGCACTGTATTGTGTACTGTGTGCACTGTAGATATAGGCTACACTGGATGCAGAGTGTATGTATGTATGTATGTGTAATATATGCGTGTGTGTGTGTGTGTGTGTGTGTGTGTGTGTGTGTGTATATATATATATATATACACACACACACACACACACACATATATATATATATATATATATATATATATATATACACATACACACACATATATATATATATATACATACACACGCGCGCGCGCACACACACACACACACACACACACACTCGTGTGTGTGTGTGTTTATATATATATATATATATATATATATATATATATATGTGTATGTGTGTGTAGCGCCCTCCTCACTCCCCTCTCTTTCTTCAGCTCGTCTTTCTCTTGTCTAGGGGTATCTTTCAGAGGAGAAGGGAGCGGGGACACCACGCCTGGCTTTCACCACAGGTGTCAGTGACAGGTGTCAGTGTGATACAAGCAAAGTTCTCTTACCATCCATGGACTGACACGGTGTCTCTTTACACTTTACACGTGGTTATGTCCCTGCTTGCAGGAGAAGACCTAGGCAGAATGTGAAATGTTATACATACATTCTAAAAGCCAGAGCTGAACAGCCCCACCCAGGGGGCGGTCCCTCCGGACATAACCCTCCCACTACAGTCAGCAGACTTCAGCTTTTTTCTGCCTAGCAGAAGGAGAAGACGTGGCTCTCTCAGGAGCCAGTCTCCTGACCTATTTTTATTCCTTTTCTGGAATTCTTTTTTATTTTATTTTTGAGAATTTTCTATCAACTGTCGGCTGGGCAACAGGTTGGGTACAAGATATCCTCATAGTCTTCCCTGTCCGACCATCGAGCGTGCTGATCCTCGCCTTGTGTGCGTGAGACTCAGTTCACGACAGGCCCCATGACTCCAGGGGTGGCCGGGTTTGCTTCCATGCTCCCACGGTCCTCTCAAGACTGAACAGTTCCTGACTGACTGTATCTTTCGCGGTGGACCGGGCCGACAGCTACTCAGTACTGCACTGTGATAGTCCTGTCAGAAACACACCAGTGGGTCCCTCAGGGGACAGGTAAGTAGTCTCTCCTGCCTGCAGGTGAGTACAAAAGGCTGTGTGTTTCTCTGTGGGGGATTTTCCCTGTCTCCTCCTGTATTTCATTGTCACTCTCTGTCACCATTGCTGGCGCTGTGCTGTGTGGGGTGCCTGGGGGTCACACTGTTATTGGAGGGGCTAATGCTGGTCTGCAGATATGCTTGGGGCCTTTTTTGTGTATTTTGGGGCCTGAGCGCCGGGTGGCGCTGTGTGTGTGCTGTTCTTTTTTTTTTTTCACTTTTGCTGAGTCATGGCGGCCATCTTGCCGCGGATCGCCTCAGTGAAGTGCGGCGGCCATTTTCTTGTAGCCCGCGCGCTCTTCAGCACTAGTTTTGGCCTCTAGCGCTGCTGTAACAGCGCAAATCTCCTCACAATCTCCTCACAGCTCACCAGCGCTGACACAGCGCGGTACAGACAGCGGAACCGAGCGGTCCCTGGTCCGGTTTGGTGAGTCCCCTGGGCGCCCCCTCCTCAGTCAGCACAGCCTGTGGGTGGACTTTTTATCTGAGGAGTCTCAGAGGGGGGCAATATGGAGTCTCTGTCACCAGCTTCCCCTAAATGTCAGTGGACAACAGGCAGTGCTTCAGCACCTGCGGTCCCTAGGGACCAGTTGTGGGCAGTCCTGGAATCATTTCTGACCAGGATGGGAGCTGTGTGCAAGCGCAAGGGAGCAAAAAAGCGCCCTCTCCCCACTTTACTTCATGAGGGCAGTGCGCTGATTCAGATATGGGCCTAGCCACTACTGCTCAGGACCCTAGTTCTGAATGTATTGGATGGTTTTGAACAGGACATTCCTTATGAGGAAAACTCCAGTTCTGAGTCAGTAAATGACAGGGCGCTTGTTAGTGTACTCATGACTGCGGTGAGGGACACTCTCAAGCTAAAATGCTGCAGATGCAGAACCTCAGGCGGATACAGTCTCCTTTGGTTCTTTTAAGGCCAGGCCTTCTAAAGAGGTTTTTCCATATGTACTTTCTTTGACCAGCTCATTGATAAGGTCTGGGAAAAGCCGCAGAAGAATTTTTTTATGGTCCCGCGGCGTTTGTCTATCAGATACCCCTTGAAGATGCCCTACTTAAAAAGTGGGCTTCTCCCCCAGGGTCGACCCTCCAGTCGCCCGGTTGAACAAGGCCATCACTCTCCCGATGGAGGGGACTCCTGCATTTGAGGTCCCCACTGACAGGAGGTCAGAAGTGGTGAGCAGAGCCATGTTTGCCTTGTTGGGATCCGCCCTACGGCCTATGGTAGCGGCGACCCCTGTGTCTTAAACACTTACAGGTTGGGCAAAAATGTTGCACCTAGCTGTACAGGAGCGTAATCTTCCTCCAGACACAGTTGCTTTGGCCCACCAACTGGTTCAGGGCCTGGTTTATGTGTGCGACGCCACGTTGGACGCGGCCCCTTTAATATCCAGGGCCTCTGTCTCGGCGGTGGTATTGCGTCGTCTTATCTGGTTGAAGTGCTGGTCTGCTGACCTAGCCTTAGGAAGCTCCTGACGGATCTACCATTTAAAGGTGGTAGACCTTTCGGTGCTGCTCTGGATGACATCGTCATGGATGTCATGGGAGGTAAAAGCACTCTTCTTCCTTAGACTAGCAAGGGTGAGGAGGCCCGCCGCAAACAGGGGCCTTCCTTTCCAGCAAAACGTTTTTTTTTCGTCAGTCAGTCCACGGGTAGGCCCTCTCAGACTGACGGCAGTGCGGCTGGTGGGCACAAGTGCCCCTGGGTGCGTAAGCCGAACAAGCGGCTCCCAAGCCCGCCTCCGCGTGAAGTCTTGCCTCCGCCCGACTCTGGGGTGGGGGGACGACTTCGCAGGTCACGAATCAGAGGTCCTCCCGATTCTCCGACTGGTGGGTGTGCGAGGTGGTCACCTCAGGATACAGTATAGTATTCCGATCCTGGCCCCCAGACAGATTCTTTCCCTCAAATCTTCCTCTCCTTCCTACCTGTCGGGCAGCCCTCTTGGGGGCTGTACAGGATTTGATCAGGTCCGGAGTGATTGTGCCGGTTCCGTCACAGGAGAGTTTTCAGGGATTCTACTTGAATCTGTTTGTCGTCCCAAAAATAGGACGTGGTTCGACCTATCCTGGACCTCAAGGCCCTGAATGCCTTCGAGAAGGTGCAGAAATTCCGCATGGAATCCATTCGCACGGTGATCGCTACACTCCACCAAAGGGATTTTCTTCTGGCGTCCTTGGACTTCAAGGATGCCTACTTGCATGTTCTGATGTGCGCAAGTCACCAGAAGTTTCTGCGCTTTGCGATCAGCGAAGTCCACTATCCATTGTGGCTCTTCCTTTCGGCCTAGCCTCGGCACCAAGGGTGTTCACCAAGGTGCTTGCTCCGGTTCTAGCCTTCTGTTACAGCGAGGTATTGCTGTCGTGGGCTTTCTGGACGATCTTCTGCTAAGAGCAGAAAGTGGATCAGATTTAGAGGAAAGGTGACTATCGTCAATTAGACCCTCAGGGACTCGGGTGGTTCCTGAACATTCAGGAGTCAGTCCTGGTCCTGACTCAGTGTCTGGAGTATCTAGTTCTGATTCTGGACTCCTTGGAGGCAAAGGTATCCTACCTCTGGAGAAGTTGCTGACACTTCAGTCTGCGGTGCGGGTGCTGACATCCCAAAAATGGTTGTCAATTGCATGAGAGTCCCGAGACTCGTGGTGGCCTCCTTCGCGGCCGTTCCGTATGCCCAATCACACACCAGGGCATTGCAGAAGGAGATCTTGTCCACCTGGGACAAATCCCCGTTGTCCTTGGATCTTCAGATCCAGGTGATTCACCTGGTCAGGGCGCCCCTGACATGGTGGTTGAGATCCTCGGCTCTTCGGTCCGGAAAGTCGTTCCACTCCCATCCAATGGACGGTACTCACGACGGACACCAGCCTGACAGGCTGGGGTGGAGTCTGGGGAGTCCTGTCGGCTCAGGCCTTGGACTCCGGACGAGCCCGTTTACCAATCACTGTTCTGGAAATACGGGCCATCGGACTGTGTCTCTCCTCAGGTCGGAAAGAGTACGGGGTCGCTCCATGAGGAGCCAGTCAGACACCGCCACGGCGGTGGCGTATGTAAACCATCAAGGGGGAACTCGGAGCTCAGCTGCGGCTTCCGAGGTAGTCCGTATCCTAAAGTGGGCCGGAAGAAACGTGCCGGCTCTGTAGGCCATCTTACATTCTGGGCATAGACAATGGGCAGGCGGACTATCTGAGTCGCCAATCGCCAGACACCGGACCAAGAAGAGTGGTCCTTGCATATTTCAACTCCTTTACCGACGGTGGGGCACGCCGGATGTGGACCTGATGGCCTCTCGACTCAATCGCAAGGGTCGAGGTTGTGGCCAGATCCAGGGATCTTTGGGCGATGCCTCGGATGCGTTGGTGGCCCCATAGGGTCCTTATCGCCTGATATAAACTCCGGCGATCCTAATTGTTCCGGATTGGCCTCAGCATCACTGGTACGCTGATCTGGTACGTCTCGTCGCGGACGTTCCCTGGCGGTTGCCGATGAGGGAGGACCTTCAGTCTCAAGGTCCTATGTTTCATCCAGCTTACAGTCTCTGGCTTTAACAGCAGGGCTGTTAAAAGCCAGGTGTTGAGGGACCGAGGTCTCTCCGACTCGGTCATTTTGACCATGTTAAGGAAGGCAGATCTATCACCGTGCCTGGAAAGCTTATATCGCCATGTGCGAAGTGCTGGACTGGCGTCCTCGGATGTATTCCGTCCCCAGAATCCTGCATCCTCTGCAGTGTGGAGTGACCCAAAAGCTTGCTTTGAGTACCATAAAGGATCAGATTTCGGCCTTGGCCGTCTTCTTTCAGCGACCTCTAGCGGGTCTTTTTTCTTGGTTAGCACCTTGTGTTGGGGGTTCGCCATGTGCTCCCTCCTGTCAAGCCTCCTCTCCCACCGTGGGATCTGAATTTGGTGTTCTCGGTCCTCCAGGAACCTCCTTTTGGGAATATCCGGGATATTTCCCTCTTGTCTGGTCTCAGAAGGTGGCCTTTTTAGTGGCAATCACTTCTGTTTGACGAGTGTCTGAGTTGGCGGCTTTGTCCTGCAAGTCGCCATATTTGGTCATCCATAAGGATAAGGCGGTGTTGCATCCGCGACCTTCCTTTTTTGCCAAAGGTGGTGTCGACCTTTCTCCTACATGAGGACATTGCCCTCCCGTCCTTGTGTCCTCACCCATCGCATCCCAGAGAGTTTGCGCTGCACATATTGGAGGTGGTACAAGCCTTACGGGTGTACCTGTCTGCTACTGCTTCTATTCGGAAGTCCGACTCGCTGTTTGTGACTGTCTCTGGTCCATAACAGGGCCAGGCGGTTTCGTCTGCCATCATTTTTAGGGGAATCAGACAAACCGTCATTCAAGCCTATGCTCTCAAAGGGCGGGCGCCTCCCTTTCCGGTTACGGCGCATTCCACCAGGGCAATTGGTGCTTCCTGGGTTTCCCAACATCAAGCGTCGGTTGCACAAGTGTGTAAGGCGGCGACCTGGTCGTCTGTTCATGCCTTTTAAGTTTTTTTATAAGGTTAATGTGGCTGCATCTTCGGATGCTTCCTTCGGCCGCAGGGTGCTGCAGGCCGCTGTTTAAAGTTGCGACTCCTCCGTTGAGGAGCTCTGCCTTATTGGAGTGAAGTTTTGGTTTTTCCATTTATACTGCTCCCATCCCTCTTGACACTGCTTTGGGACATCCCACGTGTAAAGTGTAAAGAGACACCGTGTCAGTCCATGGATGGTAAGAGAAAATAGGATTTTTTGTACTCACTGTAAAATCCTTTTCTCTGACATCCATGGACTGACACGGCACCCACCCTTCCTTTTAAGTTTGTACTGCTTTTTTACGAACTGAAGTCTGCTGACTGTAGTGGGAGGGTTATGTCCGGAGGGACCGCCCCCTGGGTGGGGCTGTTCAGCTCTGGCTTTTAGAATGTATGTATAACATTTCACATTCTGCCTAGGTCTTCTCCTGCAAGCAGGGACATAACCACGTGTAAAGTGTAAAGAGACACCGTGTCAGTCCATGGATGTCAGAGAAAAGGATTTTACGGAGAGTACAAAAAATCCTATTTTTACCTTCGGGTCAGTGTTGTGCACCTGAAGCCTCCACCAAGAGTTACCTTGAACAATGTCTGTCAGGAAATGAGCCCCACACCATTAAGGTTCAACACTCCTTTATTCTTCTCGAATTAACACAATCAGTTGAATAGTGATGAGCCGAACACCCCCGGGTTCGGTTCGCACCAGAACCCGCGAACGGACCGAAAGTTCGTACGAACTTTAGAACCCTATTAAATACAATGGATGCGAACGTTCGAAATCTAAAGTGCTAATTATAACGACTAATATGCATGTTATTGTCCTAAAAAGGGTTTGGGAACCCGGATTCTGCACAAGGGGACATGTATCAATCCCAAAAAAAGTTTTAAAAACGGCCGTTTTTCGGGAGCAGACATTTTAATGATGCATAAAGTGAAAAAAAAAAAAGTCAAAAATTCCTCTAAATATCGTACCTGGGGGGTGTCTAAAGTATGCCTGTGAAGTGCCATGTGTTTCCCGTGTTTAGAACTGTCCCTGCACAAAATTACATTTCTAAAGGAAAAAAAGCCATTTAAAACTGCTTGCGGCTTTAATGTAATGTCTGGTCCCGGTAATATGGATGAAAATCTTTAAGAAAAATGGCATAGCTACCCCATCACAGCCCCCCCCCCCCCTACCCCAGCCCATTACCAGCCCCTTTGGGTCTTGTATGGATATTAAGGGGAACCTCGCACACAAAATAAAAAAGGCCCTATATACTCTGAACAGCCGTATACAGGCGGTGCATACAAGACAGGGACTGTAGGTTTGTTCTTATGTAGAATCTGTTTGTAATTTTGAACAGGTACATTGTTTAAGTGTAGCTCCAGCCAAAAAATCTATTTTTAAGCTTTTTGGAAAACATAGGGAAGGGTTATCACCCCTGTAACATTTGTTTTGCTGTCTGTGCAGTGTGCACCTGTTCAGAACAGTTCACCTCACTTTCCGTCCTAATGACAAATGTTTTTTGAAAATTTGTGGTTTTTATTGAAACAAGAATTGGTGATAAAGCATCAGTGGAGAGGAGACACTTTTTTTCCCATATTAACTCTTACAGGAGAGAATTTGCCTTCCTAGGGGTAGATTTCCTCTCACTTCCTGTTGTATCCTTCCGTTTGCAAGGAGGAGTCGTTTGTAAGTTGGATGTTTGAAAGTAGGGGCCTGCCGTATATACTCAGCTGAAATTTGCCCCTTAAATGTTGGTGTTGCCACAACACTGTGAGCCCTCACAGTTACTCTTGGTAGGCGCATGAATGGGCCCTGCTGTGAATTATTAGATCAAGAATTTGAATTGCATGCCCCTGTTGAACAGGGGCTGAAAAATTGGGCCTTTGGTGGTGGTGGTGTTGACACAACACTGTAAGGCCTCACAGTTACTCTTGGTGGGCCCAGGAATGGGCCCTGCTGTGAATTATTAGATCAAGAATTGTAATTGCATGCCCCTGTTGAACAGGGGCTGAAAAATTGGGCCTTTGGTGGTGGTGGTGGTGGTGTTGACACAACACTGTAAGGCCTCACAGTTACTCTTGGTGGGCGCAGGAATGGGCCCTGCTGTGAATTATTAGATCAAGAATTGTAATTACATGCCCCTGTTAAACAGGGGCAGAAAAATTGGGCCTTAGGCACTGGTGCCACAACACTGCAACCCCTCACAGATACTGTACTTGGAGCACAGCAATGAGCCCTGTTGCAAAGTATTGCATCAAAAATTTTAATTACACGCCCCTGTTAAACAGGGGCTGAAAAATTGGGCCTTAGCCACTGGTGCTGGTGCCACGACACTGCAACCTCTCCCAGATACTCTAGTTGGAGTGCAGGAATGAGCCCTGCTGCAAAGCATTGCATAAAAAATTGTAATAACACGCCCCTGTTAAACAGGGGCTGAAAAATTGGGCCTTAGCCACTGGTGGCGGCACCCAGAAACAAAAATGTTCTTCCAAGCTATCATCATCAATCGGATCATTGAGGAGGAGGAGGATAGTCAGTCAACATAACAGGACAGTCTCTCAGCATCAGCATCAGTCTTGAAGGGATGTGACATTTGAAAATAAATTAGTCTGTTATATTAGCTTCAGGTGTTTGGTAGCTGGTGGTGATCCAAGACTGGTTCATCTTTATGAAGGTCAGTCGATCAACAGAGTCGGTGGACAGGCGCACCCTGTGATCCGTGACAAATCCTCCAGCAGCACTGAATGTGCGTTCTGAAAGAACGCTGGATGCAGGACAGGCCAGTAGCTCAATTGCATACTGTGCAAGCTCTGGCCAGTGATCCATCCTCAAGACCCAGTAAGCCAGAGGATTTTCGGTGGGGAAGGTGTCCAAGTCTGACCTTGCCCCTAGGTATTCCTGCACCATGTATATCAGACGCTGGCGATGGTTGCTGGAACCGATCATACCTTGGGGCTGCGGACTAAAGAATTTTCTGAACGCATCGGTCAGACGGCCACCTTCCCCACCGCTCCTTCTTTGACTGACCGAAGCCTCAGCAACTCGTTGTCCAGGACCAGGAGTTTGTAACCTCCCAGTCTCTGGGAACGCGTTGCACAGACCTTTCTGCAAGGCCTCCCGGAGTTGTCTCATCCTCTGCTCCCTCTGCGACGGTAAGATAAGGTCCGCAACCTTACCCTTGTACCGTGGATCAAGGAGAGTGGCCAGCCAGTAATGGTCCCTCTTCTTGATCCGAAGAATACGAGGATCCTTCCGCAGACTTTGCAGGATCAGGGAGGCCATGCAGCGTAGGTTAGCTGAGGCATTCGGTCCGGAGTCCTCTGGGTCACTAAGGACGACATGATCCGCAGCCACCTCCTCCCAGCCACGTACAAGTCCACTGGTTTCTTGGGACTGTAAATAATTCCTAAAAGACTGCTGCGGATGATGCTGAGTGCCAGGCTCCACCTCCATGCTGACACAATCCTCCTCCTCCTCTTCTTCCTGTGCGATGGGTGGGACAGAAGGAACACTGTCTGGGTAAAGGGGGCCTTGAGAGGCAAGGAAGTCCTCCTCTTCCTGCCTCTGTTCTGCCTCAAGTGCCCTGTCCATTATTCCACGCAGCGTATGTTCCAACAGGTGGACAAGAGGTACAGTGTCACTGATGCATGCACTGTCACTGCTCACCATCCTCGTGGCCTCCTCAAATGGTGCCAGGACAGTGCATGCATCCCTGATCATGCCCCACTGGCGTGGTGAAAAAAAGCCGAGCTCCCCTGACCCTGTCCTGGTGCCGTAGTCGCACAGGTACTCATTGATGGCCCTCTGCTGCGTGTGCAGCCGCTGCAGCATGGCCAACGTTGAGTTCCACCTGGTGGGCATGTCACATATAAGGCGGTTCTTGGGCAGGTTCAACTCCTTATGCAGCTCAGCCAGGCGAGCACTGGCATTATAAGATCTGCGGAAATGCACACAAAAGCACTGGCCTGCCTCAGGACATCCTGTAAGCCCGGGTACCTGCCCAAGAACCGCTGCACCACCAGGTTAAGGACGTGAGCCACACAGGGCACATGGGTCAGTTGTCCCTGTCGGAGAGAGGAGGTTGGTGCCATTGTCGCAAACTACCATTCCTGGCTTAAGCTGGCGTGGCGTCAACCACCTCTCGGCCTGCCCCTGCAGAGCAGACAGAACCTCTGCCCCAGTGTGGCTCCTGTCCTCCAAACACACCAGCGCATGCACGGCATGGCATCTTTTTGCCTACGTACTTGCGTAGCCCCTTGAACGCCTACAGAGCACCGCTGGTTCCGAGGACAAAGCACAGGAAGAGGCCATGGAGGAAGAAGAAGAGGAGGGGGTGGAGGACAGAGGTGTGTCACAACCAGTAGTAGCATTTTGGAGGCGTGGCGGTGGAACAACCTCCAACACTACTGCACCTTGTCCTGCATCCTTCCCAGCTGCCAAAAGAGTGACCCAATGGGCCGTGAAAGAAAGGTAACGTCCCTGTCCATGCCTGCTGGACCATGAGTCAGCGGTAATCTGCACCATACCGCTGACCGCCCTGTCCAGCGAGGCCAAGACATTGCCTTCCACATGCCGGTAGAGAGAAAAAGTGGCTTTGGGAACCTGCCACTGAGGAACCGCACATTGCACAAACTCACGGAAGGGGGCCGAGTCTACCAACTGAAAAGGCAGCAGTTGAAGCGCTAGCAATTTAGCCAAGCTAGCATTCAACCGCTGGGCATGTGGATGGCTGGGAGTGAACTTCTTTCGACGGTCCAGCAGCTGGGGCAGGGAAATTTGCCTGCTAGAATCGGACGTCGGTGTGCTGCTGGCAGAGTGCCCGCAAGTTCTTGGCTGTGACACACCTAATTCTACACTTTCATTCCTCTCAGTGCAGGTTTCAGAGAGGACTGAAGGTATAGTGGGGTTGGAGATCCCAGCTGATGCGGTGCAAGAAGAGGTCCGCTTTGTTCTTTGGTGTGGGTCTTTAAGGTAGGCTTGCCAACGAGCTGCATGGCAGGTCAACATATGTCTGGTCAAGCATGTGGTGCCCAAGCGGGTGATGTTTTGGCCACGCGATAAACGCTTGAGACATATGTTGCAAACAGCAGCTGTGCGATCTGATGCACTCGACTGAAAAAAGGCCCACACCAAAGAACTTTTTGAATAACGGGCAGAGGCAGCGCCCTGCACAGGCAGAGCTCTGCGGTGTGATTCCGTCGGTGTGCTGCCCTTACGCTGGCCCCCCCGAGGGCATCCTGCCTCGTTGGAGATGTGCCTCCTCCTCATCCTCCTCCTCCTCTCTCCTATTAGGCACCCACGTGGAGTCAGTGACCTCATCATCCCCTCCCTCCTCATCACTGGAGCCAATCTGGCAGTATGCTGCAGCTGCTGGAACATGACTGCCAGATTGGTGTCCTTCTTGAGCATCCCCTCTCTCTGCTCTCACGCTACTGCCTTCCTCTAGCTGGGTATCATCATCAGACCCTTCGAAACGCTGGGCATCCTCCTGGAGCATGTACCCAACATTGTGCTCAAACAGTTCTGGGGACTCCTCAGGAGGACATGGTTGGTCTAGGGAAGGAGTGACTGATGATGACATTGATACCAGGGAAGAGGACGCTTTGGCAGCTGCTTTGCCAGTACCCTGAGCCTGGGTGAGAGAGGATGAGGAGGATGAGGAGGGCTTGGTCATCCACTCTACCAAGTCTTCGGCATGATGCGGCTCAACACGTCCAGCTGCCGAAAAGAAGGACAAGCGTGTCCCATGGCCACGTGCTGATGGCGATGCACCGCGTCCACGACCAGCACTGTTGTCTCTAGACACAGAGCTTGCTTGCCCTCTTTTATTGGCTCCTGACTGTCTGCCTCTCCTTGTTTGCCTTCCAGACATTCTAATGGCCTGCAGGGAAATGGGAAAACCAGCAATAAGGCCTAGCTTCAGGAGTATATTTTGCAGGAATCACACTACGCCTGCTGTAGGTGCTGCAAATGCCTGTTGGTGTAACACACCAGGAAAAAGCAGCAATACAGGCTAACTTCAGGTGTAATATGATCAGGAGGCACACTCCGCCCGCTGTAAGTGCTGCAAATGCCTGTTGGTGTAAAACACCAGGAAAAAGCAGCAATACAGGCTAACTTCAGGTGTAATATGATCAGGAGGCACACTCCGCCCGCTGTAAGTGCCGCAAATGCCTGTTGGTGTAACACACCAGGAAAAAGCAGCAATACAGGCTAACTTCAGGTGTAATATGATCAGGAGGCACACTCCGCCCGCTGTAAGTGCCGCAAATGCCTGTTGGTGTAACACACCAGGAAAAAGCAGCAATACAGGCTAACTTCAGGTGTAATATGATCAGGAGGCACACTCCGCCCGCTGTAAGTGCTGCAAATGCCTGTTGGTGTAACACACAAGGAAAAAGCAGCAATACAGGCTAACTTCAGGTGTAATATGATCAGGAGGCACACTCCGCCCGCTGTAAGTGCTGCAAGTGCCTGTTGGTGTAACACACAAGGAAAAAGCAGCAATACGGGCTAACTTCAGGTGTATAATGTGCAGGAGGCTTAGCAACAATGACACTGTCCCCTGCCTATCCTTCTCTCTCCCTGCACACAAGGTTTATCAAAGTATATGACACTGACACTCTCCCTGCCTATCCTTCTCTCTCCCTGCACACAAGGTTTAGCAAAGAATATGACACTGACACTGTCCCCTGCCTATCCTTCTCTCTCCCTGCACACAAGGTTTATCAAAGTATATGACACTGACACTCTCCCTGCCTATCCTTCTCTGTCCCTACACACAAGGTTTAGCAAAGAATAGATTTGACACTGTCCCTGCCTATCCTTCACTTTTCCTGCTCCGGAACACACTACACGAGGCCGCCGCGCTGGCGGCCTTTTATAGTGTGGGGCGTGTACTAAACCCCCTCAGCTATAATTGGCCACAGGCATCCATCCTGTGGCCAATCATTGCTCTCCTCGCTTCCAGCGCTGTGATTGGCCAAGCATTCAGGGTCACAGTGCATGCTTGGCCAATCACAGCGCCGGGATTACACTGCGATGGCGCAGTGTATTGTGGGCCGTTCGCCTCACTCGAATTTGGCGCGAACGGCCCAAATCGTTTGTTGTTCGCCGAACGCGCGAACAGCCGATGTTCGAGTCGAACTTATGTTCGACTCGAACACCGAGCTCATCCCTACAGTTGAACTCCCTTGGTAGAAACATTACAGAAAAGGAGGTGTGGATGCCAGCAGGCCCAGACACAATGTGTTCTCCAGTTTCCTCCCTGAAAGTGGGTTGCGGTCTCCGAGCGAGGGGGAATTTCCTTCCAGGCGGTCTCCGATGAGAGACTCACCCGTCACTGGCAATCTGCTGCACCAGGTCTTCGAGTGAGGAGCTCCCCCTGGTCCATTACGCCTTCCGGATTCGGGTACCCACTCCCGGGGTTCCCTAGGATCTCCTTCCCTCGCGGAACTCAGTGTTGGGCACTGAGCTCCAGACCTCCATCCGAGTACGTCACCCCAGGCTAAAGGTGCCTGGGATGGAACACGACCTCCGGCTGTCCTCTAGGCCTAGGCCCGCCTAGAGAACCGACACGAACTACCGTCTACAGGCTGAAGGTGCCTTGGACTCCCCCTTGACAAAGATGGCCGGCCCCCTTTATACCCTCTCCCAGCAAGCACGGCGAGTTCCCCGCCCCACCATACCGCTGCCGAGGGAGGACAAAAAGGAGGCACGACACACAGCAATGATTCAACCCCAGCCCAGGGCAACAGCGCCACCCGCTGGGCTGCAGGGAATTACACATCACCAATGTCTCTGTCAAGTTCAAATTTACACCCGGGAAAGTACATACCCGCTTATATATATATATATATATATATATATATATATATATATATATATATACACACACACACACATACATACACACACATATACACATACACATACACACACACACAGTATATAATGACGCCACCTGAAGTGTATTAGAATGCACTGCAGATATAGGCTACAGTGGATGCAGCGTGTGTGTGTGTGTGTGTGTGTGTGTGTGTGTATGCCTCTTTTGCCGGCACTCGACTCTCTCCCCATCAGCAGAGCAGCACAGGGAAGGGTCAGTGAGACACTAATGCATTCCAATTTCAGAATTCCCCACGCCGCCCCTGCACTGAGGGGGAGGCACTGTGCCCCTACACATTGGAAAAGATGGGAAATATTGTTTGGTTCTCTAACCTTGCTGTAGCTGTCATCGTCATGGGGAAGAGATTGGGTGCAGTTCTGCTGGGGGGGACTGTTATTGGCCACTACTAAAGCCAATCATCATTGCGCATCCATTCCAGATGCTTGTATGTGACATCACATACAGTACATCACATACAAGCACGTGGGCTGGATGCGAGAGATGGATCAGCAGGATGAGTGTGCCAGGACAGGTAGATGTGTCTAATCTCTGCTTCCTTTCACCACTCTGCATATCACACATATCATAGATGAGAAGAGAGTACAGCAGTGGAGCAGATGAGCAGGAGGGTACAGCGATGGGGAAAATGAGCAGGAGGGGTTCAGAGGTGGAACAGAAGAGCAGGAGGGTACAGTGGTGGGGCAGATGTGCAGGGAGGTACAGTGGTGGAAGTGATGAGAAGGGAGTTCAGCAGTGGAACAGAAGAGCAGGGGGTTAGAGCAGTGGGGCAGATGTGAAAGGAGGTGTATTGGTGGGGCAGATGAGCAGGGGGTTACAGTGGTGGGGCAGGAGAGCAGGGGGAACAGAGGTGAGACAGATGTGCAGGAGGTACATTGGTGGGGCAGATGAGAAAGCGGGTTACAGTGGTGCAGCAGATGGGTTCAGTGTTAGGACAGATGAGAAGGTGACTCAGTAGTGAGACAGAAGAACATGGGGATACGGTGGTGGAACAGATGTGCAGGGAGGTACAGTGGTGGGTCAGATGAGAAAAGGGGTACATTGATGGGGCAGATGATCAAGGGGTTACAGTGGTGGGACAGAAGAGCAAGGAGGTACAGTGATGGGGCAGATGAGCAGGTGGTTACAGTGTTGGGGCATAGGAGCAGGGGGTACAGAGGTGGGGCAGATGTTCAGAGGGGTGCATAGAGAAAGGAGGTACATCGGTGGAACACATGAGCAGGGGTTACAGTGGTGGGGCAGAAGAGCAGGGGGAACAGAGGTGGGACAGTTGTGCAGGAGGTACAGTCATGGGGCAGATGATAAAGAGGGTTACAGTGGTGGAGCAGATGAGCAGATAAGTTCAGTATTAGGACAGATGAGAAGATGGTTCAGTGGTGGAGCAGATGTACATGGAGGTACAGTGGTGGGGCAGATGAGAAAGGGGGAACATTGGTGGGGCAGATGTACAGGGGGGCACAGTGGTGGGGCAGACGTGCAGGGTAGTACAGTGGTGGGGCAGAC
Organism: Rana muscosa; assembly: GCA_029206835.1. Taxonomy (NCBI): domain Eukaryota; kingdom Metazoa; phylum Chordata; class Amphibia; order Anura; family Ranidae; genus Rana; species Rana muscosa. The sequence continues at coordinate 18,801,265 of CM055121.1, read as the reverse complement.
GCGCAGGGTAGTACAGTGGTGGGACAGATGAGCAGGGGGGTACAGAGGTGGGGCAGATGTGCAGGTTAGTACAGTGGTGGGGCAAATGTGCAGGGTGTTACAGTGGTGGGGCAGATGTACAGTGGTGGGGCAGATGAGCAGGATAGTACAGTGGTGGGGCAGAGGTGCAGGGGGTTAAAGTGGTTGGGCAGATTTTCAGGGGGGACAGTGATCTGAAGTGTGGAGTTGCAGGAATTGGGGCTGATATGAGGTGTGAGGCCTCATGCACACGAGCGCCAGTGCAAACTCTGCTGAACGCATGTTTTTAAAGGCTGAAACCGGCGTTTAGAAACGCCTGTTTTGCCGCGATTGCAGCCGCGTTTAGTGGCGTTTTACCGCATTTGCGTCTAAGCGTTTAGTTAAGAAACATCATAAGACCCTCCCAAAAACAGTATTATTTAACCATTTCAGCCATTTTGTGAGACCAGAGGGAGTAGCAGCAGCTGAGAGAGCAGCAGTGTACTTGTATTTAGCGTGTCACTTGCCACATCACCTGCCACAAGTTGTGGATTGTCCACCTGGCCATGTCACCTGCCACAAGTTGTGGATTGTCCACCTGGCCACGTCACCTGCCACAAGTTGTGGATTGTCCACCTGGCCACGTCACCTGCCACAAGTTGTGGATTGTCCACCTGGCCACGTCACCTGCCACAAGTTGTGGATTGTCCACCTGGCCATGTCACCTGCCGCAAGTTGTGAATTATCCACTTGCCACAAATTGTGGATTGTCCACTTGCCACGTCACCTGCCACAAGTTGTGGATTGTCCACCTGGCCACCTCACCTGCCGCAAGTTGTGAATTGTCCACTTGCCACGTCACCTGGCCACGTCACCTGCCACAAGTTGTGGATTGTCCACTGGCCACATCACCTGCCACAAGTTGTGCATTGTCTACAATGCAATGCAAGCAATTAGTTTTAGTTTTTTATATTTTTTTTAATGGGTTTTCATAATTTTTGAGATTTCAAAAGTAAAAAAAATAGGTCCCCTTTTAAAAACGCTTATAAACTAAATCGCGGCCAAACGCCGGTACCGCGTTTAGCGTCTGAAACATGGAAATTTTTCCGTCTGAACCTATTTTTTTGCTTTCAGAAAAACAAGGTTAAACGCAACTGCATATAAACGGCAATAAACGAGACAGTGTACATGGTCACATAGGATAACATTGAATGAGTTCAGGGGAAATTTAAAAAAAGTGTCCAACTGCCTCTCAACGCGAGTTTAACAGTGTCCCGTGTGCATGGGGCCTGAATGTGCAGGATGTTAATTTCTCACTACTTTATAAAAAATCCTTTTCGTGATTGAGTGTGAAGTTGACATTTTATTGTTATAAAATCGGCACGCCCAATTTCTTTGAAAACATTTTTTGGCACACTGTGCTCAAAATTATTGCCTTCCCATGTACTAGACTGACTGTGTTTATACAGGTGATACTCTAAGAATTTTGAATATCGTGCAAAAGTTAATTTATTTCACTAATGCAACTTAAAAAGTGAAACTAATATATGAGATAGACTCATTACATGCAAAGCAAGATAGTTCAAGCCGTGATTTGTCATAATTGTGGTGATTATGGCTTACAGCTCATGAAACCCCCAAATCCACAATCTCAGAAAATTAGAATATTACATGCAATCAATAAAACAAGGATTTTACATAGAACAATATCGGACCTCTGAAAAGTATAAGCATGCATATGTACTCAGTACTTGGTTTGGGGCCCTTTTGCAGCAATTACTGCCTCAATGCGGCATGGCATGGAAGCTATCAGCCTGTGGCACTGCTGAGGTGGTATGGAAGACCAGGATGCTTCAATAGCGGCCTTCAGCTCTTCTGCATTGTTCGGTCTCATGTCTCTCATCTTTCTCTTGGCAATGCCCCATAGATTCTCTATGGGGTTCAGGTCAGGCGAGCTTGCTGGCCAATCAAGCTAAGTTATCCCACAGTCATTGAATCAGGTTTTGGTGCTTTTGGCAGTGTGGGCAGGTGCCAAGTCCTGCTGGAAAATGAAGTCAGCATCCCCATAGAGCTCATCTGCAGAAGGAAGCATGAAGTGCTCCAAAATCTCCTGGTAGACGGCTGCGTTGACCCTGGACTTAATGAAGCACAGTGGAACAACACCAGCAGATGACATGGCTCCCCAAATCAACACAGACTGTGGAAACTTCACACTGGACTTCAAGCATCTTGCAGTGTGCGCCTCTCCATTCTTCCTCCATACTCTGGGTCCTTGGTTTCCAAATGAGATGCAAAATTTGCTCTCATCAGAAAAGAGGACTTTGGACCACTGAGCAACAGACCAGGTCTGTTTTTCTTTAGCCCAGGTAAGACTCTTCGGACGTTGTTTGTTGTTCAGGAGTGGCTTGACAAGAGGAATACGACATTTGAAGCCTATGTCCAGGATCCGTCTGTGTGTGGTGGCTCTTGATGCACTGACTCCAGCCTCAGTCCACTCTTTGTGAAAGTCCCCAACACTTTTGAATGGCTTTTTCCTGACAATCCTCTCCAGGCTGTGGTCATCCCTGCTGCATGTGCACCTTTTTCTTCCACACTTTTCCCTTCCACATAACTTTCTATTAATGTGCTTTGATACAGCACTTTGGGAACATCCAACTTCTTTTGCAATTACCGTTTTGAGGCTTTCCCTCCTTATGGAGGGTGTCAATGATGGTTTTATGCACAACTGTCAGGTCAGCAGTCTTTCCCATGATTGTGATTCCTACTGAACCAGACTGAGAGACAATTTCAAGGCTCAGGAACCCTTTGCAGGTGTTATGGCTTAATTAGCTAATTAGAGTGGGACACTTTAAGCCTAGAATATTGCACCTTTTCACAATATTCAAATTTTCTGAGATTGTGGATTTGGGGTTTTCATGAGCTGTAAGCCATAATCATCACAATTATGACAAATCACGGCTTGCACTATCTTGCTTTGCATGTAATGTGTCTATCTCCTATATTAGTTTCACCTTTTAAGTTGCATTAGTGAAATAAATGAACTTTTGCACGATATTCAAATTTTTAGAGTATCACCTGTATATACACAGTCAGTCTAGTACAGTGGGCCAAAAAATGTTTTCCAAAAAATTGGGCGTGCCGATTTTATAACAATAAAATGTCAACTTCGCACTCAATCACGAAAAGGATTTTTTATAAAGTAGCGTGTGTGTGTGTGTGTGTGTGTGTGTGTGTGTGTGTATATATATATATATATATATATATATATATATATATATATATATATATATATATATATTGTGACAGCAGGAAGGTAAAGTCACCTGGTTGCATCCAGGGGGGTAAATATATTTCGCCCAGATTCAGGCTTTACGCCGACTTATACAACTAGGTCGAGAGTTGTATAAGCCCAGCTGAGGCTAGTGGGCTCATGGATGACTCGTACCTCTAGGGAGAGTGTGGGGCGTCGTGCAGACAGGGAGTTGATGAGACCAGCTGAAGCTTGTCAGCTCATTTAGGCCTCTATAAGAACTCCCAGCTTCATTAGATGTTAGCTCATGCCTGGACCCAGACCTGTGTGGACTGTCTAGGGAGAGTGAACCCCTGTGCGGTGAGACAAAGCCTGTGTGGCTATTTGCTTGGACATTTAAAACCAGGGACTTAGGGACTAGGACAGCACTAGGCTGATCCCAGTTGTTAGTTAGGAAACCTGTATGTTTAGTCAGAGGTCAAGTTGACCAGGATTTATTTTGTTTATGTTTCTTTTGCTTTGCTGTGTTTTGTCACTGTAAAATAGAAAATAAACCGCACCTTTTTGATTTTGAAAACCACAACCTCCGTTTGCTGGGCCTGTTTTTGTGTGGGGAGCCCATCCCGGGGGTCACACACACCCGCTGCCGAGCTAACCCCCTCACAGTTGGTGGAGAACCAGTGGCAGTTTTTTTTTAAGCCAGCATGGAGGAGATACTGAAGCAGCTGGCTCTAGCAAATGCCAATCAACAGCAGACAAATGCAGGTTTGCAAAAGAGCCTTGCAGCTCAACAACAGAACTTCGCAGCCCAGCAGCAAGCTCATCAACAGAGCCTTGCAGCCCAGCAGCAAGCTCATCAACAGAGCCTTGCAGCCCAGCAGCAGACAAACGTAACTTTGCAACAGAGTCTGGAGGCTCAGCAACAAGCCCAGCAGCAATCTGAGGCCCACTTCATAGACCTGTTGCAGAAGCAAGAGCAGAGACTACAACAACAGATGGAAGCAGTAATGCAGCAACGTCCGCAGACCAGTGAGGAAAGCCGTCCCACTAATACCGCGTCCTTTGGGGTGAGTCGTTTATTGACAAAAATGACTGGAGAGGATGATCCAGAGGTATTTTTGACCACATTTGAAAGGACCGCTGAAAGAGAAAAGTGGCCTGAGGAGCAGTGGGCTGGACTGGTGGCTCCTCTGTTAACTGGTGAATCGCAGAAAGCTTACTATGACCTAGAGCCTAACCAAGCAAAAGACTATGTGATGCTAAAAGCTGAAATATTGGCAAGGCTGGGTGTCACCCAGGCTGTCCGGGCTCAGCGTGTGCATAACTGGACTTTCCAGCTTGGAAAACCCCCCAGGTCTCAAATGTATGATCTCATTCACCTGAGCAGAAAGTGGCTACAGCCAGAGACTTTGTCCGCACCAAAGATTGTGGAACGTGTTGTAATGGATCGGTTTTTGAGAGCTCTTCCTACTGCCATCCAAAAGTGGGTAAGCCATGGAGACCCAGAGACGGCCGATGGTCTTGTGGATCGTGTGGAGAAATACTTGGCTACAGAGAACCTGACGGCCTCTTCCAGAGACACTCGGACTTTCCACCCTAAGACCAGACCATCCCCAGGGGCGGATAAGAGGATTCCAAGGGGAGAGAGTGAGAGGGTGGGAGCTCTACCCCAAGTTTGGCGAGAACAGCCTGGGAAATCAGCGGCTCAAGAGGCCGCAAGAAGGATCGTTTGCTACCGCTGCCGGCAAGCGGGACATATTGCAGCCAATTGCCCGGTTGTGGAGGAACCCATGCAGTGTGACTTTCTGACGGGCAGACGTCAGTCGCTGTGTGCGACAGTCGCATGCACTGCCATTCGAGGAACTGAGAAACATTTATGCAAAATGTGTGTTAATGGTAGAAATGTTGTGGTATTGCTGGAATCAGGTAGCCTTGTGACCCTGATAAAGGCTGAGTTAGTTAAAACAGAGGTCTCTGGGAATAGCAAGGTAGCTGTTATTTGTGTGCATGGGGACACCCGAGAGTATCCAGTGACTACAGTGTGTTTCGAGACCCCCAAAGGTACCCTCTCTCATCCAGTGGGCTTAGTATCTCAGTTACCGTATGACGCCATTGTGGGAAGGGATTTTCCGAAGTTCTGGGAACTGTGGGATGATCCTGAGCCCCCCACTGGTGCCCCTATGTACCAGGAATGTGATAGCCAGAACTCCCCTGAGAGTGGTGAGGACTCTCCGGAATTTCCCTTATCAGTATTGGCAGGGGAGACTCAAGAAACTGGAGAGGAGCCCACCTCCTCAGACGAAAACCTACCGTCTGTGGAGTTTTCTGATCTTGAGGTTCACAGGGAAAACTTTGCCACAGAACAGTTGAAAGACCCCGCCCTAATAAAGGCACGGGAAAACGTAGTGAAAATAGATGGCGAGTTAGTGAACCCAGATAATACCTGCACTTACCCATACTTCAGCGTAGAGAAGGACCTACTGTATCGGGTGGCAAAAAGGGCAGAAGAAACCGTTGAGCAGCTTGTGGTGCCCAAATCTTACAGGAAGTTGGTGTTGAAGTTGGCCCATGGGCACATTCTTGGAGGTCATCTGGGGACAGAGAAAACCCGAGAGAGGGTATTACAGAGATTCTATTGGCCGGGGGTGATGAAGGACATAGAAAATTATTGTTCCTCCTGCCCTGTGTGTCAGAGGTCGGCCCCGATGCCACATTTCCCTAGCCCGCTGGTCCCTCTACCCATCATTGAGGTCCCGTTTGAGAGGATCGCCATGGATTTGGTAGGTCCTATAATCAAGTCCGCTAGGGGGCACCAGTACATATTAGTTATAATGGACTATGCCACCCGTTATCCAGAAGCGATCCCTCTCCGAAATACCTCGGCCAAAACCATAGCCAAAGAGCTATCTCTTGTGTTTAGCCGGGTGGGTATTTGTAAAGAACTGCTTACGGACCAAGGTACACCCTTTATGTCCCGGGTTATGAAGGAGCTGTGTAAATTGTTCAAAGTGACGCAATTACGTACATCTGTGTATCACCCCCAAACCGATGGGCTGGTTGAAAGATTCAACAAAACCCTAAAACAAATGTTGAAGAAAGTGGTGGATAGAGATGGAAAGGATTGGGACTGTCTACTTCCTTATCTGATGTTTGCTATTAGGGAGGTGCCCCAATCCTCTACGGGATTCTCCCCCTTTGAGTTACTGTATGGGAGACACCCAAGAGGGCTGTTGGATATTGCCAAGGAAACTTGGGAAAGTGAGAGTTCTCCCCACAGGAGTGCGATTGAGCATGTCGCCCTGATGCAAGACCGAATTGCACAGGTAATGCCCATCGTGAAGGAACATTTGGCCCAAGCGCAGTTAGCACAGCAGAGAGTGTACAACCGTGGAGCCAAGACCCGTACCTTTTCCCCGGGGGATAGGATACTGGTACTTGTCCCTACGGTTGAAAGTAAATTCCTTGCCAAATGGCAAGGCCCCTACGAGATAATGGAAAAAGTGAGTGAAGTGAATTACAAGGTCAGACAACCAGGAAGGCGAAAGCCCGAACAGATCTATCACGTTAATCTGTTGAAAGCCTGGAGGGATAGAGAGTCCCTAGTCGCAGACACTTGGTCACCAGCTCAAACTGGTTGCGTGATTCCTGAGGTTGGAATAGCAGCCACCTTGTCACAACCCCAACAACAGGAGGTTAAGGAGTTTGTGCTTCGCAACAAGGAGGTATTCTCTGAGCTGCCGGGACAAACATCTGGGGTAGAGCATGACATCATTACCCCGCCCGGTGAAAGGGTGAAGTTAAAACCCTATCGGATCCCAGAGGCCCGACGGGAGGCAATACGGGAGGAAGTACAGAAAATGCTGAACTTAGGGGTGATAGAGGAGTCCCAAAGTGATTGGTCTAGTCCCATTGTGTTGGTGCCTAAACCGGATGGGAGCTGGCGATTTTGTAACGATTTTCGTCAGTTGAACAAAGTTACAAAATTTGACACCTACCCCATGCCACGTATAGATGAGTTGATCGACCGGCTGGGAACAGCCCGATACATGACGACTCTTGACCTCACAAAAGGGTATTGGCAAATCCCCCTGGCCAAGTCGGCCAAAGAGAAAACCGCATTTGTAACCCCAGACGGGGCGTTCCAATATAAAAGAATGCCGTTCGGGTTACAGAATGCGCCGGCCACATTCCAGCGGAAAATGGACCAGATGCTGAGGCCCCATCGGAAGTATGCTGCGGCTTACCTGGATGACGTAATTGTCCATAGCACAGATTGGGCCTCACATCTGCCAAAAGTGCAAGCAGTCCTGGACTCTGTTCGGGAAGCGGGGTTTACGGCTAACCCCAAGAAGTGTACCATTGGGCAGGAGGAGGCCAAATATCTTGGGTACACCATTGGGAGGGGAGTAATAAAACCCCAACTCAACAAAGTCGAGGCCATCCAGAGTTGGCCACGTCCCAACAGCAAGAAGCAGGTACGAGCCTTTCTGGGAATCGCTGGGTATTATCGGCGATTCATTCCCCACTTTGCTTCTAAGGCTGTGCCCCTAACCAACCTGACGAAGGGGAAAGGGTCGGTCATGATTAAATGGACCCCCGAGGCTGAGGCAGCATTCCAATTCTTGAAACAAGCCTTATGTAGCCAGCCAGTGTTGTACTCACCCGACTTCTCTAAAGACTTTGTCGTACAAAGTGATGCGTCAGATGTGGGGTTAGGAGCAGTATTGTCCCAGGTCTGGAACGGGGAAGAGCACCCAGTCATTTACCTCAGCAGGAAGTTGAAGTCCCATGAGGTAAATTACGCCACCGTTGAAAAGGAGTGTTTAGCGGTGAAGTGGGCTCTAGATTCCCTTCGGTACTACCTGCTAGGTAGGCACTTTGACATGGTTACGGATCACGCTCCGTTAAAGTGGATGGCTCAAAACAAGGAAACAAATAGAAGAGTGAATAGGTGGTTCCTGGCCCTCCAGGAATTCAACTTCACAGTAAAGCATCGCCCTGGCGTTCAAATGGGGAATGTGGATGCTTTGTCTCGAGTACATGAATGCCTGATTGCTGGTGTTCCAACCCCGAGGTTAAAACAAGAGGGGGGGTATGTGACAGCAGGAAGGTAAAGTCACCTGGTTGCATCCAGGGGGGTAAATATATTTCGCCCAGATTCAGGCTTTACGCCGACTTATACAACTAGGTCGAGAGTTGTATAAGCCCAGCTGAGGCTAGTGGGCTCATGGATGACTCATACCTCTAGGGAGAGTGTGGGGCGTCGTGCAGACAGGGAGTTGATGAGACCAGCTGAAGCTTGTCAGCTCATTTAGGCCTCTATAAGAACTCCCAGCTTCATTAGATGTTAGCTCATGCCTGGACCCAGACCTGTGTGGACTGTCTAGGGAGAGTGAACCCCTGTGCGGTGAGACAAAGCCTGTGTGGCTATTTGCTTGGACATTTAAAACCAGGGACTTAGGGACTAGGACAGCACTAGGCTGATCCCAGTTGTTAGTTAGGAAACCTGTATGTTTAGTCAGAGGTCAAGTTGACCAGGATTTATTTTGTTTATGTTTCTTTTGCTTTGCTGTGTTTTGTCACTGTAAAATAGAAAATAAACCGCACCTTTTTGATTTTGAAAACCACAACCTCCGTTTGCTGGGCCTGTTTTTGTGTGGGGAGCCCATCCCGGGGGTCACACACACCTGCTGCCGAGCTAACCCCCTCACAGTATATATATATATATATATATATATATATATATATATATATATATATTGTGAGATGGGGGTTGTTTAGCTCAAGTGGTAGATGCATTTTCCCAGCGATTCAAGCCAGTCAGGAACAATATTTAAGGGCATGGTAGCCCATTTTTATTAAAAAAAGGCAAAATAAAAGTCCAAACAAAGGTTTCCCACGCAGGGGTTCTTCTCCATCAAATACACATAACAGAAAATGCTAGCCCACCTGGCTCTCTGTAGCAGTACTTCTGCACTTTCCTGGTCACCCAGACCACCGGACTCCTCAAAGTAGACGGCTTCCCTTTAGTGGTCACAGCTCTGCCTCTTGCAGTCACCAATGTTCTGGCTGTCACCTACAGCCTCTCTGACTCCTGAAGACCTCCTGTCTCTTGGTCTGGAGCCGTCTCCAACTGGGAGCCATGAGGTCTTCCCATACATTCATTATAAGGGCTGTGCTCACCTGAGCACACACCCTGCTGGTAATCGGCAAAGTCTGGACACAGGGTTGGAGATCCCATCCCTCCCAAGACACTGTGGAATCTCCAAACTACAAAGCCCCTTTCCAGAATACCAAAACCTGGAGAAAGCTGCGAAAGCAGTCTTCTCCAGTCCACATCTACACTCTGTAGTCTTGCACCTTGCAAATGTGCAGACCCTGTGTCCAGCAAACTGTCCATTTTACCGTGACAGTAGCTCCTACTGTCACATATCTCCCCCCCCATGTTTCGGACCCGAAGGGGGCAGAACACACAAGCCCGAATCCTTGATTGGGGCACCTCTGTGCCAGCTGTTCGCTGCGTAGGCCCAATCTTTTTTTCGGGTGCGTTTCCAGGCACGCCTTACCCAGGATCGCAACGGGGTCCTACCTTTCTGTATTCCCAGCCTACTCCCTCTGTCCTTGGGGTTCCTGAGCTCACATTTCTTTTCTGGCAGCCGCCTGCCTTTCCTGCTACTTCCTTTAAACTCAGTTTCTGGATTCTGTAAGGAACCTGCTCCAGACACTACACCTGATGAGGAACCAGCTTTTCCCTCACTGGTACCCGTTTTCCCCATCACAATAGGTCCCTGGGGTTTACCAACTCCTTTGCCCTTGGACTACCAACTCCCCATGGCTCAACATCTGTGTATCACACTCATTTTCCAAGAAATTATTAATTTTCATATCCAGGCCATTATTTACATTAACATTCAGTAATAAGTCACCATTTCTCCAATTATCAATATCATCAGTTATTTCTTGTTCAAGGTTTGTGAGGGCCAAGCCCAAGGAGGGACAACACACAGGTGAGCAGCTATCCCCTATGAGACCTTCACAAGGCTTTACTTCACCTGTTGTCCAAATCTCTGTGGGCAGTTGTCCCAACAACTGACATTGAACAACGCATGACCCATTTCTAGCAGTACCAATCTTTGCCAACTCACACTTTTCCATGTTACAATTTTTGTTCCTCTCCATACTATATTTGAGAGCGTCTCCGGGTACCCCAACTTGTACCTCTCTGCAGGTGACAGACAGAATCTCTGCTTTTGCCGTGTCCATATCTGGCCCTTCTTTCTTAGGAGGTCTAGCGGGTGAGGCAGTATTTGCGCCATTTACTAATCCCTGCTTAGCCGCACCTCACTAGCAGACCTGTCCATCATCGCATCAGGCGGAGAGACCTCTGTCTCCAGCAGCCCCCCAGAGCGCCTTCCGTACTGAATCGTATCCAGAAGCACCCTCACAGGAAACTGGGAGATCATTTGCCACACTATTAGAAAGCACTGTACCAACCAGTTCCACTGGTGATTAATTTTAACCAGCACAGGTTGTACTACCTGGCTCCATCCATTGGTACCACACAGCACCACCACATCCGACTGTAATGGAGGCACCCAGGCATACAAGGACTGTGCTTTCACCATTTCAAGCAGTTCCACTAACATATCTGTAATTTCTACACACTCCACATCAATATGCAAAACATTTTTGGTGACCTTAACCTTATCAGAGACATGGAGGGGCTCATTCACTGCGGCTTGAGGGGTCGAGACATTTAAACGGGCCTCCACCTCACTGGCGGTACCCATCACAGCCTGATGCTCCTCTGGAACACTGTCAGACGGATGTCTCCCACTCATCCCTTCCAACTCAACAATGAGCCCCTGCAGGTAAACATTTGTTACATTGTCACCTTCACACTTGACATTCAGCGGCTGGGCTGTGAACACCACATCTGACATGCATGCGCCCTGATCTGGTCCTTCCAACTGGGGGGAAACAACCCTTGTAGGGACTAACGCACCCTCAACCATCGGTCGCTCTGCGATTTCCCTGTCTGGCATAGCAGTTGGTATATTCACACCCCTGTAGCTCAACATAGCCTTGTCTATCATGGCTAGTAATTGTTTGGCCCAACTGTCCGAATCCGTTGTGCTTCCATTATGAGGGCTCAGCAGTACCTCATCATCGGCTCCAGGAGGCACCTGGGATTCTGCAGCGCAAACAGTAACTTTGTCCGTTCTATATAAATCACATTTTGACAACATGCTTTTACTCTTTGCTAAAGCTTTATCAAACAAGGCAGGCTGCAATACACCATCACTACCTTGCTCTGGGGGCGCTAACACACTCAGCTGTGTACCTTCAGCTCTGGCCAGCTGACTTAACCCCTTACCAACTGGGTTACACATATGATAAATGGATTGCTCACACAAACTCTCACTGCATGGTGTAGACCCAGTTTGTTCCATCAGAGCAATATCAGGGTTGTCCTGGACAATCTCTGGCTCCAACACCTGGAGACCCCCAGAGATTTCCATGGACAACACTGTGGCTCTGCTTCTGGTTGCCAAGGGAGACATCCCCCTTTTTCCATTACTAAAAAACACATCACCATAAGTACATGTATCATCAGCAATACCTTTTTCATCAGCATTCATAAACATAGCAGTTTCATAAGCTCTATCAGGTTTTCTTTTGTCATAACGCATGGCACCCTGCGTGCCACTCAGCACACCACTCTTCCTCTCCAAAGGAATTATTTTTCCTACTAGGGCGGCTTCACAGTTGTCCTGGGAAACCACTTGCCTCACCACTGCAGGCTCCTTGGCGGTTTCCCTTGGCAACTCTGCAGCACCTGTCACTGTCACTAGGGAACATGGCACACCAACTGCTTTGGTTACCCCTAGCACATCTCTCCCAGCACTCTGCTGGATTACCTTAGGTGCACACAGAGTCCACATGTCCTTTTCAGTCCTTGACCTTGCTGCAAGCTGGGTTTTAACCTGTGTCTCCCCGCTGATCTGGGTAGCACACTGCAGCAAGTCCATTTTTACACCTGCGGATCTCCCCACTGAACACAATGCAACTTCACTGGGATCAGACCCACAAATTGCAACAGTCTTACCATATCCTGTAGCAGGTAACTCTGGATTTCCAAAACCGAAGTCTACCGGTGCCACTTCTCCCATCCTGGAGCATTGCTGGCAGCCCATGATACGATGGAACTCTCCTCTAAGAAGGATTTCCTCTTTAAACCTGCGGTAGTCATCCTGGTCCCCATCCATCAAATGGTAAACCGACCGGTACTCTATCCGTAATAAGGTTTGCAGCAATTTTGGCCACCGGTTCCTAGGCCATTTTCTCTTTACAGCAACTTTTTCAAATCTTAGCAGGAAGTCCCCAACCTCCTCTGTAGGCAGCATGGGTTGCATATAGTCAGAGGCCACGATCACAGCCCCTTGCACTGCATCCCAGTCTTTGCGATTCCGCTTGAACCATCCATTCACTGTCTCACGCAACACTAGGCCTTTTGGACTGACCCTTCTAGGTGGAGACATCTTCCCAGGCCACGCTGAGCTCACTTCCACAGGTACGCCACCTGTATGCAACACAGTCCATCAATTGAACTCCTGTGCAATGCAGTTCGCCTGGCTGCCACACACAGCTAGCAGCAGTTCACCGCAGAAAAAAAAAAGAATTGAGTTTTCATTCACAGGTACACCACCTGCAACACGCAATGCCTTTTGCCTGGCTGCACTTCCACACACAGCCAACAGTTCCTGACCTGAACTCACTGTGGAGCAAGGACCCAGATTCCACCATCTTGTGCCCGCTGAATCCACCACTTGTGAGATGGGGGTTGTTTAGCTCAAGTGGTAGATGCGTTTTCCCAGCGAGTCAAGCCAGTCAGGAACTATATTTAAGGGCATGGTAGCCCATTTTTATTAAAAAAGGCAAAATAAAAGTCCAAACAAAGGTTTCCCACGCAGGGGTTCTTCTCCATCAAATACACATAACAGAAAATGCTAGCCCACCTGGCTCTCTGTAGCAGTACTTCTGCACTTTCCTGGTCACCCAGACCACCGGACTCCTCAAAGTAGACAGCTTCCCTTTAGCGTCCACAGATCTGCCTCTTGCAGTCACCAATGTTCTGGCTGTCACCTACAGCCTCTCTGACTCCTGAAGACCTCCTGTCTCTTGGTCTGGAGCCGTCTCCAACTGGGAGCCATGAGGTCTTCCCATACATTCATTATAAGGGCTGTGCTCACCTGAGCACACACCCTGCTGGTAATCAGCAAAGTCTGGACACAGGGTGGGAGATCCCATCCCTCCCAAGACACTGTGGAATCTCCAAACTACAAAGCCCCTTTCCAGAATACCAAAACCTGGAGAAAGCTGCGAAAGCAGTCTTCTCCAGTCCACTTCTACACTCTGTAGTCTTGCACCTTGCAAATGTGCAGACCCTGTGTCCAGCAAACTGTCCATTTTACCGTGACAGTAGCTCCTACTGTCACAATATATATATATATATATATAAAGATATACACACACACATATATATATATATATATATATATATATATATATATATGTGTGTGTGTATATATATATATATATATATATATATATATATATATATATATATATATATATATATATATATATATATACACACACAGTGGGGAGAACAAGTATTTGATACACTGCCGATTTTGCAGGTTTTCCTACTTACAAAGCATGTAGAGGTCTGTAATTTTTATCATAGATACTCTTCAACTGTGAGAGACTGAATTTAAAACAAAAATCCAGAAAAACACATTGTATGATTTTTTAAGTAATTAATTTGCATTTTATTGCATCATGACATAAGTATTTGATACATCAGAAAAGCAGAACTTAATATTTGATACAGAAACCTTTGTTTGCAATTACAGAGATCGTACATTTCCTGTAGTTCTTGACCAGGTTTGCACACACTGCAGCAGGGATTTTGTCCCACTCCTCCATCCAGAACTTCTCCAGATCCTTCAGGTTTCGGGGCTGTCATTGGGCAATATGGACTTTTAGCTCCCTCCAAAGATTTTCTATTGGGTTCAGGTCTGGAGACTGGCTAGGCCACTCCAGGACCTTGAGATGCTTCTTACGGAGCCACTCATTAGTTGCCCTGGCTGTGTGTTCCGGGTTGTTGTCATGCTGGAAGACCCAGCCACAACCCATCTTCAATGCTCTTACTGAGGGAAGGAGGTTGTTGGCCAAGATCTTGTGATGCATGGCCCCATCCATCCTCCCCTCAATACGGTGCAGTCGTCCTGTCCCCTTTGCAGAAAGGCATCCACAAGAATGATGTTTCCACCTCCATGCTTCATGGTTGGGATGGTGTTCTTGGGGTTGTACTCATGCATCTTCTTCCTCCAAACACGCCAAGTGGAGTTTAGACCAGAACACTCAATTTTTGTCTCATCAGACCACATGACTTTCTCCCATTCCTCCTCTGGATCATTCAGATGGTCATTGGAAAACTTCAGAGGGGATTGGACATGCGTTGGCTTGAGCAGGGGGGCCTTGCGTGCGCTGCAGGATTTTAATCCATGACGACGTAGTGTATTACTAATGGTTTTCTTTGAGACTGTGGTCCCAGCTCTCTTCAGGTCATTGACCAGGTCCTCCCGTGTAGTTCTGGGCTGATCCCTCACCCTCCTCATGATCATTGATGCCCCACAAGCTGAGATCTTGCATGGAGCCCCAGACAGAGGGATATAGACTGTCATCTTGAACTTCTTCCATTTTCTAATAATTGCGCCAACAGTTGTTGCCTTCTCACCAAGCTGCTTGCCTATTGTCCTGTAGCCCATCCCAGCCTTGTGCAGGTCTACAATTTTATCCCTGATGTCCTTACACAGCTCTCTGGTCTTGGCCATTGTTGAGAGGTTGGAGTCTGTTTTGATTAAGTGTGTTAAAGCCCACGTTCACACTGGGGCTGCGGGAGTGAAGCCTGCGAGTTCAGCTGAACTCGCACGTTTTCACTCCCGCTGGCAGTCCCGATTTCGGCCGTGATTTCAAAGACATCTGAAACAGATGTCAATGTAAATCGCGGCTGAAATCGCAAAAAGTAGTACAGAAACTACTTTTTGTAATCGGTGCAGCGCCGCAGATGCGGCGTCGCACCGATTAGGACGGTGCCATTGCCCGCAATTTGCGGCAAATTTCGCCGATTTGACATGCGATTTGACATGTCAAATCACATATGAAATCGCACCACTGTGAACCAGGGCAAAAGGTGTCCTTTATACAGGTAACGAGTTCAAACAGGTACAGTTAATACAGGTAATGAGTGGAGAACAGGAGGGCTTCTTAAAGAAAAAATAACAGATCTGTGAGAGACGGAATTCTTACTGGTTTGTAGGTGATTAAATACTTATGTCATGCAATAAAATGAAAATTAATTATTTAAAAATCATACAATGTGATTTTTCTGGATTTTTGAAGAGTACCTATGATAAAAATTACAGACCTCTACATGCTTTGTAAGTAGGAAAACCTGCAAAATCGGCAGTGTATCAAATACTTGTTCTCCCCACTGTGTGTATGTGTGTGTGTGATATATATATACAGTATATACACACATACACACACACACACAGTGGGGCAAAAAGTATTTAGTCAGCCACCAACTGTGCAAGTTCTCCCACTTAAAAAGATGTCTGATTTGGAAAGAATTTATCTGCAAATTATGGTGGAAAATAAATATTTGGTCAATATCAAACAAGCAAGATTTTTGGCTCTCACAGACCTGTATCTTCTTCTTTAAGAGGCAACTCTGTCCTCCACTCATTACCTGTATTAATGGCACCTGTTTGAACTTGTTATCAGTATAAAAGACACCTGTCCACAACCTCAAACAGTCACACTCCAAACTCCACTATGGTGAAGACCAAAGAGCTGTCGAAGGACACCAGAAACAAAATTGTAGACCTGCACCAGGTTGGGAAGACTGAATCTGCAATAGGCAAGCAGCTTGGTGTGAAGAAATCGACTGTGAGAGCAATAATTAGAAAATGGAAGACATACAAAACCACTGATAATCTCCCTCGATCTGGGGCTCCACGCAAGATCTTACCCCGTGGGGTCAAAATAATCACAAGAATGGTGAGCAAAAATCCAAGAACCACACGGGGGACCTAGTGAATGACCTGCAGAGAGCTGGGACCAACGTAACAAAGACTAACATCAGTAACACACTACGCCGCCAGGAACTCAGATCCTGCAGTGCCAGACGTGTCCCCCTGCTTAAGCCAGTACATGTCCGGGCCCGTCTGAGGTTTGCTAGAGAGCATTTAGATGATCCCGAAGAGGATTGGGAGAATGTCATATGGTCAGATGAAACCAAAGTAGAACTGTTTGGTAGAAACACAACTCGTCGTGTTTGGAGGAGAGAGAATGCTGAGTTGCAACCAAAGAACACCATACCTACTGTGAAGCATGGGGGGGAAACATCATGCTTTGGCGCTGTTTCTCTGCAAAGGGAACAGGACGACTGATCCGTGTACATGAAAGAATGAATGGGGCCATGTATCGTGAGATTTTGAGTGCAAACCTCCTCCCATCAGCAAGGGCATTAAAGATAAAACGTGGCTGGGTCTTTCAGCATGACAATGATCCCAAACACACCGCCCGGGCAACGAAGGAGTGGCTTCGTAAAAAGCATTTCAAGGTCCTGGAGTGGCCTAGCCAGTCTCCAGATCTCAACCCCATAGAAAACCTTTGGAGGGAGTTGAAAGTCCGTATTGCCCAGCGACAGCCCCAAAACATCACTGCTCTAGAGGAGATCTGCATGGAGGAATGGGCCAACATACCAGCAACAGTGTGTGACAACCCTGTGAAGACTTACAGAAAACGTTTGAACTCTGTCATTGCCAACAAAGGATATATAACAAAGTATTGAGATGAACTTTTGATATTGACCAAATACTTATTTTGCACCATAATTTGAAAATGCATTCATTCCAAATCAGACCATGTGATTGTCTGGATTTGTTTCCACATTTTGTCTCTCATAGTTGAGGTATACCTATGATGACAATTACAGGCCTCTCTCATCTTTTTAAGTGGGAGAACTTGCACAATTGGTGGCTGACTAAATACTTTTTTGCCCCACTGTATATATCAAATACACTGCCACTAACTGAATAACCTGCCTGCTTAATCTAAATCAAACTATCTCTCTGTCCACACCAACAACACTACACAGGGCTGCCGTGTAGGCAGCCTTATATAGTGTGGGGCGTAGAGTTAGTCCCCCTAAACCATGATTGGCCAAAGGCCTTTGGCCAATTATGGCTCTCTTAGTAGAGGGCACTGGGATTGGCCAAAGCATGCAGGTCAGGTGCATGTTTTGGCCAATCATCATACAGCAATGCACTGCGATCTTGCAATGCATTATGGGGCGTTCCACGGCGCTCAAATTTGCCGCGAACGCCCCATAATGTTCGTTCTTCGGCGAACGGGCAAACACCCGATGTTCGAGTCGAGCTTATGTTCAACTCGAACATCGAGCTCATCCCTAATCTACACTGAGCAAAATTATAAACACAACACTTTTGTGTTTGCCCCTATTTATCATGAGCTGAACACAAAGAGCTATGACTTTTTCTATGTACACAAAAGGCTTTCTCTCGAATATTGTTTACAAATCTGTCTAAGCCCAGGTTCACACTGAGCTGCGGGAATGAAGCCGTGTGAGTTCCGCTGAACTCGCACAATTTCACTCCCGCATGTCCGTCCCGATTTCGGTCGTGATTTCAGAGACATCTGTGCAGGTTTCTGCTCAGATGTCAATGTAAATCGCAGCCCGAAATCGCAAAAAGTAGTTCAGAAACCACCTTTTGAAATCAGTGTGGCGTGGCAAATGCAGCGTTGCACCGATTTAGGACGGTACCATTGCCGGCAATTGCTGCTGATTTGACATGTGATTTGACATGTCAAATCGTACCGATGTGAACCAGGGCTTAATCAGTGTTAGTGAGCACTTCTTCTTTGTGGATATAATCCATCCATCCATAGTCTGGGCACAATA
Organism: Rana muscosa; assembly: GCA_029206835.1. Taxonomy (NCBI): domain Eukaryota; kingdom Metazoa; phylum Chordata; class Amphibia; order Anura; family Ranidae; genus Rana; species Rana muscosa. Next base: position 18,782,960 of record CM055121.1, on the reverse strand, counting down.
AAAGGCCACTCTAAAATGTGCCGTTTTATCACACAGCACAATGCCACAGATGTCGCAAGTTTTGAGGGAGCGTGCAATTTGCATGTTGACTGCAGGAATGTCCACCAGAGCTGTTGCCCTTGAATTGAATGTTAATTTCTCTACCATAAGCCATCTCCAAAGGTGTTTTCAGAGAATTTGGCAGTACTTACAACCGCAGACCACATGTAACCACACCAGCCCAGGACCTCCACATCCAGCATCTTCACCTCCAAGATCATCTGAGACCAGCCACCCGGACAGCTGCTGCAACAATTGGTTTGCACAACCAAAGAGTTTCTGCACAAACTGTCAGAAACCGTCTCAGGGAAGCTCATCTGCATGCTCGTCGTCCTCATCAGGGTCTCGACCTGCCTGCAGTTCATCGTCGTTACCAACTTTAGTGGGCAAATGCTCACATTCAATGGCATCTGGCACTTTGGAGAGGTTACATAGTTACATAGTTAGTCAGGTTGAAAAAAGACACAAGTCCATCCAGTTCAACCGTAAAAAAATAAAAAATAAATAAATAAAAATAAACATATATCGTACAATCCCATATACCCAATTCTATACCCACAGTTGATCCAGAGGAAGGCAAAAAAAACCCAGAAGAGCATGATCCAATTTGCTACAGCAGGGGAAAAAATTCCTTCCTGATCCCCCGAGAGGCAATCGGATATTCCCTGGATCAACTTTACCTATAAATGTCAGTACCCAGTTATATTATGTACATTTAAGAAAGAATCCAGGCCCTTCTTAAAGCAATCTACTGAGCTGGCCAGAACCACCTCTGCAGGGAGTCTATTCCACATTTTCACAGCTCTTACTGTGAAAAAACCTTTCCGTATTTGGAGGTGAAATCTCTTTTCCTCTAGACGCAAAGAGTGCCCCCTTGTCCTTTGTGTTGACCGTAAAGTGAATAACTGAACACCAAGTTCACTATATGGACCCCTTATGTATTTGTACATGTTGATCATATCCCCCCTTAATCTCCTCTTCTCAAGAGAGAATAAATTCAGTTCCTCTAATCTCTCCTCATAGCTGAGCTCCTCCATGCCTCTTATCAGTTTGGTTGCCCTTCTCTGCACTTTCTCCAGTTCCCCAATATCCTTTTTGAGAACTGGGGCCCAAAACTGAACTGCATATTCCAGATGAGGTCTTACTAATGATTTGAACAGGGGCAAAATGATATCTCTCTCTCTGGAGACCATACCTCTCTTAATACAAGAAAGGACCTTGCTCGCTTTGGAAACCGCAGCTTGGCATTGCATGCCATTATTGAGCTTATGATCTACCAAAACCCCCAGATCCTTCTCCACTACGGATCCCCCCAGTTGTACTCCCCCTAGTATGTATGATGCATTCATATTATTAGCCCCCAAGTGCATAACTTTACATTTATCAACATTAAACCTCATCTGCCACATAGTCGCCCAATTAGACAGAGCATTGAGGTCGGCTTGTAAATTGGCGACATCCTGTAAGGACGTTATTCCACTGCATAGCTTGGTGTCATCTGCAAAGACAGAAATGTTACTTTTGATCTCAGACCCAATATCATTTATAAACATATTAAAAAGTAAGGGTCCCAGCACTGAACCTTGGGGTACACCACTGATAACCTTGGACCATTCAGAGTAAGAATCATTAACCACTACTCTCTGAATTCTGTCTTTTAGCCAGTTTTCTATCCATTTACAAACTGATATTTCCAATCCTGTAGACTTTACCTTACACATGAGCCGTGTGTGGGGAACTGTATCGAACGCTTTTGCAAAATCCAAGTATACCACGTCCACTGCCACCCCTCTGTCCAAGGTCTTACTTACCTCTTCATAAAAAGAAATCAGGTTTGTTTGACAACTTCTGTCTTTCATGAATCCATGCTGTCTGTTGCTTAAATAGTTTTTTTCCAGCAAGAACTCATCTATGTGGTCTTTTATTAATCTCTCCAGTATTTTCCCAACTATAGAAGTTAAACTAACAGGTCTATAGTTACTTGGTAAACACTTAATTCCCTTTTTAAATATAGGCACCACATTGGCCCTGCGCCAATCCAGTGGTACTATTCCTGTCATTAATGAGTCCCTAAAAATTAAATACAATGGCTTTGAAATTACAGAGCTCAATTCTTTTAGGATCCGTGGGTGTATGCCATCTGGTCCAGGTGCTTTATCCACCTTTATTCCATCTAAATATTTCTGGACCATATCACTTTTGAGCCATTGTGGATTTGGGGCTGTGTCACTACCACCCCCATTTTGGACATGAGCTCCCCCATGCTCCTTTGTATACACAGAACTGAAGAAAGTATTTAATAAATTAGCCTTCTCTTTGTCCCCAGTCACCCACTCTAGATTATTTTGTAAAGGGCCTACATGCTCAGACTTGACCTTTTTACTATTAATATATTTGAAGAATTTTTTGGGGTTTGTCCTACTATCTTTTGCAATCTGTCGTTCATTTTGAATTTTTGCATCCTTGATTTCCTTTTTACATATCCTGTTATATTCTTTGTAACATTTAAATGACACTAGTGTTCCCTCATTTTTATATTTTTTAAAAGCTCTTTTCTTATAGTTTATAGCTTTTTTAACTTTGGCAGTGAGCCACATAGGTTTTATTTTTAGCCTTTTAAACTTATTGCCCATGGGAATATACTTTGCAGTGAGTTCACAAACAGTCTTTTTGAAGAATTCCCATTTCTGTTCTGTGCCCATTGATGCCAATATTCCTTCCCAGTCTAAGTCCTGGAGAGCAGCACTCATCCTTGGAAAATTTGCTCTCTTGAAATTAAGTGTTTTTATCTTTCCTGTATGTGATTTTTGCTTACAACTAACATCAAATGAAATCATGTTATGGTCACTGCTACCCAGGTGTTCCTTTATCTGAACATTAGTAATACGCTCTGCATGGTTTGAGATTACCAGGTCCAACAGAGCATCATTCCTAGTTGGGGCCTCAATAAACTGGACCATAAAATTGTCCTGCAATAGGTTTATAAATTTTTGCCCTTTAACTGTCCCATCACTTCACGGATGAATCCCGGTTTTCACTGTACAGGACAGACGGCAGACAGCGTGTATGGGGTTGTGTGGGTGATGTCAACGTTGTGGATCGAGTGGCCCATGGTGGCAGTAAGGTTATGGTATGGGCAGGCGTATGCTATGGACAATGAACACAGGTGCATTTTATTGATGACATTTTGAATGCAGAGATACCGTGACGAGATCTTGAGGCCCATTGTTGTGCCATTCATCCACGACCATCACCTCATGTTGCAGCATGATAATGCACGGTCCCATGTTGCAAGGATCTGTACACAATTCCTGGAAGCTAAAAACCTCCCAGTTCTTGCATGGCCAGCACCCACTGAGCATGTTTGGGATGCTCTGGATAGGCGTATACAATCGTTTTCTAGTTCCTGACGATAACCAGCAAGTTCGCACAGCCATTGAAGAGGAATGGACCAACATTCCACAGGCCATAATTAGAGCTGCACAATTCTGGCTAAAATGAGAATCACAATTTTTTTGCTTAGAATAAAGATCACGATTCTCGCGTTGTATCTTCTTTCACATTATACAAAAAAATTGGGCTAACTTAACTTTTTTTTTTTCTAATTCATTAGCCACTTGACCACTGGGCACTTAAAAAGGAAGTAAACCCTTGTTAAAAAAAAAACATGCAAGAAAAAGGCATAATGAGCTAGTATGCATAGCATACCAGCTCATTATGTATTACTTACCTCAGATCAAAGCCCCGCAGCGGTCCTCGTCTCCCCCTCTGGCTGCCGACATGTCATCCCAGAGTTACTTCTGGGTATCACGGCTCCGGCACTGTGATTGGCCGGAGCCGCGATGACGTCACTCCCGCGCGGGAGCCGCCGGTAACGGCACGGAGACTGCAGAAACGGCACATAGCTGCCATTGCTTCAGTTTGCCCCAGTGCTCATGTGCCGATGACATCGGCACTTGCAGGGGACAGGGGATATCTCCTAAACTGTGTAGGTTTAGGAGATATGCTGGTTAGCTTCAGGTAAGCCTTAACCACTTCAGCCCCGGACCATTTTGCTGGTCAAAGACCAGGCCACTTTTTGCGATTCGGCACTGCGTCCCTTTAACTGACAATTGCGCGGTCGTGTGATGTGGCTCCTTTTTGCTATAATAAATATCCCCAAAAAATATATCAAAAAAATATTTTTTTTCCTCAGTTTAGGCCGATACGTATTCTACATATTTTTGGTAAAAAAATCGCAATAAGCGTTTATTGATTGGTTTACGCAAAAGTTATAGCGTCTACAAAATAGGAGATAATTTTATGGCATTTTAATTAATTATTTTTTTTTACTAGTAATCGTGGCGATCAGCGATTTTTTATTTATTTTTTTATCGTGACTGCGACATTATGGCGGACACATCGGACACTTTTGACACCATTTTGGGACCATTGTCATTTTTACAGCGATCAGTGGTCTGAAAATGCACTGATTACTGTAAAAATGACACTGGCAGTGAAGGGGTTAAGTGTGACCTAGGGAGTGTTTCTAACTGTTAGGGGGCTTGGCTTGGCGTGACACATCACTGATCGCTGTTCCCGATGACAGGGAACAGATGATCACTGACAGTGTCACTAGGAAGAACGGGGAGATGTTTGTTTACACTTATCTCTCCCCATTCTTCAGCTCTGTGACCCGATCGCGGGACACCAGTGGCGATCATGGAGCTCCTGACAGGGTCGCGAGCGCGACCCATGGCTCGCATCTTAAAAGGGGACGTACCTGTATGCCCATATGCGCATCCGTGCCATTTTGTCGACGTATATCATCGTGCGGCGGTCGGAAAGTGGTTAATATAGGCTTACCTGTAGCATAAGGTTGTAAAAAAAGGTTTACAACCACTTTAAACCCCCTTCCTAACCAGATCAATTTCCGGCTTTCGGTGCTCTCACATTTTGAATGACAATTACTCAGTCATGCAATACTGTACCCATATGAAATTTTTGTCCTTTTTTCACACAAATAGAGCTTTCTTTTGGTGGTATTTAATCACCGCTGGGTTTTTTTGTTTTTGTGCTATAAAAGAAAAAAGACTGAAAATTCTATAAAAAAAAAATCATTTCTCTTATCGTCCATGGACTGACACAGCTCTAATACTGAAACACGTGGGTATATGTCCCTGCTCGCAGGAGAAGATCTAGGCAGAATGTTAGATGTTAGAAACATACAGGTCCTTCTCAAAAAATTTGCATATTGTGATAAAGTTCATTATTTTCTGTAATGTACTGATAAACATTAGACTTTCATATATTGTAGATTCATTACACACAACTGAAGTAGTTCAAGCCTTTTCTTGTTTTAATATTGATGATTTTGGCATACAGCTCATGAAAACCCAAAAATCCTATCTCAAAAAATTAGCATATTTCATCCGACCAATAAAAGAAAAGTGTTTTTAATACAAAAAAAGTCAACCTTCAAATAATTATGTTCAGTTATGCACTCAATACTTGGTCGGGAATCCTTTTGCAGAAATGACTGCTTCAATGCGGCGTGGCATGGAGGCAACCAGCCTGTGGCACGGCTGAGGTGTTATGGAGGCCCAGGATGCTTCGATAGTGGCCTTAAGCTCATCCAGAGTGTTGGGTCTTGCGTCTCTCAACTTTCTCTTCCCAATATCCCACAGATTCTCTATGGGGTTCAGGTCAGGAGAGTTGGCAGGCCAATTGAGCACAGTAATACCATGGTCAGTAAACCATTTACCAGTGGTTTTGGCACTGTGAGCAGGTACCAGGTCGTGCTGAAAAATGAAATCTTCATCTCCATAAAGCTTTTCAGCAGATGGAAGCATGAAGTGCTCCAAAATCTCCTGATAGCTAGCTGCATTGACCCTGCCCTTGATAAAACACAGTGGACCAACACCAGCAGCTGACATGGCACCCCAGACCATCACTGACTGTGGGTACTTGACACTGGACTTCAGGCATTTTGGCATTTCCCTCTCCCCAGTCTTCCTCCAGACTCTGGCACCTTGATTTCCGAATGACATGCAAAATTTGCTTTCATCTGAAAAAAGTACTTTGGACCACTGAGCAACAGTCCAGTGCTGCTTCTCTGTAGCCCAGGTCACGCGCTTCTGCCGCTGTTTCTGGTTCAAAAGTGGCTTGACCTGGGGAATGCGGCACCTGTAGCCCATTTCCTGCACACGCCTGTTCACGGTGGCTCTGGATGTTTCTACTCCAGACTCAGTCCACTGCTTCCGCAGGTCCTCCAAGGTCTGGAATCGGTCCTTCTCCACAATCTTCTTCAGGGTCCGGTCACCTCTTCTCGTTGTGCAGCGTTTTCTGCCACACTTTTTCCTTCCCACAGACTTCCCACTGAGGTGCCTTGATACAGCACTCTGGGAACAGCCTATTCGTTCAGAAATTTCTTTCTGTGTCTTACCCTCTTGCTTGAGGGTGTCAATGATGGCCTTCTGGACAGCAGTCAGGTCGGCAGTCTTACCCATGATTGCGGTTTTGAGTAATGAACCAGGCTGGGAGTTTTTAAAAGCCTCAGGAATCTTTTGCAGGTGTTTAGAGTTAATTAGTTGATTCAGATGATTAGGTTAATAGCTTGTTTAGAGAACCTTTTCATGATATGCTAATTTTTTGAGATAGGAATTTTGGGTTGTCATGAGCTGTATGCCAAAATCATCAATATTAAAACAAGAAAAGGCTTGAACTACTTCAGTTGTGTGTAATGAATCTAAAATATATGAAAGTCTAATGTTTATCAGTACATTACAGAAAATAATGAACTTTATCACAATATGCTAATTTTTTGAGAAGGACCTGTACATTCTAGAAAAAAACAGAGCTGAACAGCCCTGCCCAGGGGGGCGGTCCCTCCAGACATAACCCTCCTACCTGCAGCTAGCAGCCTCCATTTTTTTTCTGTTTAGCAGAAGGAGAAAAAGTGTCTCTCTCATGAGCCAGTCTCCTGGAAGATTTTATTTTTACATTTTATTCCTTTGGGAATTTTATTATTTTATTTTTGAGACCTTCAATTTAACTGTCGGCTGGGCAACAGGTTGGGTACACTGGTATCCTCGTAGTCTTCCCTGTCTGACCATCGAGCGTGCTGATCCTCACCTTGTGTGTGTGAGACTCAGTTCACGACATGCCCCATGACTCCAGGGGTGGCCGGGTGGCTTTTATGCTCCCGCGGTCCTCTCAAGATTGAACAGTACCATACTGTATCTTTCGCGGTGGACCGGGCCGACAGTTACTCAGTACTACTCTGTGATAGGTCTGTCTGAAACAAGCCAGTGGGTCCCTCTGGGATGCGTAAGTAGTCTCTCCTGCTGCAGGTGAGTACATGCTGGATGTGTTTCTCTATATGGGGGGTTTCTCCCTGTCTCCCCCTGTTATGCTGCTCTCTGCACCCTGTACTGGTGCTGTGCTGTGTGGGGGTACTTGGGGGTCACTCTGGCCTGGCGGGGGGCGCTCATGTCTGTACTGCCCTGTGTGAGTGTTTGGGGACACCATGTGTGTGTGTTTGGAGATGCCATTAGCGCTGTGTGGTGTTTTAAACTGCGGCCATCTTGCCGTGGTTCAATGGCGCAGTAATACATACGGTCGGCAGCCATTTTCTTGGAGCCGCGGCGCTTTCAGTTTTGGCCTCTATCGCCGCTGTTGCGGCGCAAATCTCCTCACACTCTCCTCAGGCTTCACTCGCGCTGCGGCGCGGTTACATACAGCAGAACTGAGCGGTCCTTATATGGGTTGGTGAGTCCTCTGGGTATCCCCTCCTCAGCCTCAGCGCAGCCAGTGGGTGGACTGTATTATTCACTGTAATTGTGTATAAGGTCTCAGAGGGTGGCAGTATGGAGTCTGGTTCACCTGCTTCCCCACACTTGTCAGAGGCAACTGGCAGTGCTCCTGCATCTATGGACCAGTTGTCGGCAGTCCTGGGAAAAAAATTCTTGTCAGGATGGAAGCGGTGTGCGAGCAAGGGAGCTATAAAGCGCCCTCTCCCCACACAATCTCACACATGGGGAGTGCTCTGATTCAAATATGGGCCTAGCTGCTGCTGCTCAGGACCCTAGCTCTGAATATTTTAATGTTTTTGAACAGGACATTCCTTGTGAGGAAGACTCCAGTTCTGAGTCAGTAAATGATAGGGCGCTTGTAAGTGAACTCATTGATGCTGTGAGTGACACTCTCAAGCTGGATGCTGTGGCTGTGGTACCTAAGGCGGACACTTTCTCCTTTTAGTTCTTTTCAAGCTTTTCTATTACACAGCTTCCTCACTGTTTTCTCACACGCTGCGTCAAGAGCAGCATGGATGATACAGTGGTACACAGTGCCCCCCCCCCAGGGTCGGTGCAGCATGGTGGGGGGGCACATTATTCATTTATTTCTATAATCCCTGTGAGCCTTCTGTGTGATGTCTCTGAGGCAACAACAGGGTCTCTGCACCTGTGGTTTCCCGCCATTTCCTGGGGAACGCTCTGAGCTCTGACAGGACCACGGTCTGCGGTGTCAGAGGTTACCTTTTACCTGCATGCTGCTTCGGCAGCACATGTAAGCAGATTGGAATGATAACAGAGAAGATTATGCGCCTCTGCGCCATAATTAAAACTTATCCTATAACTCTACACTGGATACATTCACAGTGTAGGTATGTGTTATTGATCTCTGTGTCTGCGTGGGTTTCCTCCCACGTTCCAATGCTGTGTCTTCAGTGCCATACACGATATAAACATACACAATATGTTTATACACGACTCTAAATACATTCACAGTATATGTATGTATTATACTCTCTGGGTCGGCGTGGGTGTCCTCCGGGTGCTCCGGTGTCCTCTCGTGGTATGTGCGCTTCAGCTCTCTGCACAGTATAAACATGTTCAATATGTTTATTGCACATGCTATAAATACTTACAGTATGTGTGTGCAGTCTGCGTGGGTTTCCTCCGGGTACTCCGGTTTCCTCCCACGCTCCAAGGGTAATGCACAGCATAACCATGTGCAATATGTTTATTCACATGCTATCATTACTACACGGTATGTGTGTGCAGTCTGCGTGGGTTTCCTCCGGATCCTCCGGTTTCCGCCCACGCTACATGACATGCGCGCTGTGACAGCAGGAAGGTAAAGTCACCTGGTTGCATCCAGGGGGGTAGATATATTTCTCCCAGATTCAGGCTTTATGCCGACTTATACAACTAGGGAGTTGATGAAGCCCAGCTGAGGCTAGTGGGCTCATGGATGACTCATACCTCTAGGGAGAGGGCTGGGCGTCGTGCAGGCAGGGAGTTGATGAGACCAGCTGAAGCTTGTCAGCTCGTTTAAGGCCTCTATAAAAACTCCCAGATTCATTAGGTGTTTGCTCATGCCTGGACCCAGACCTGTGTGGACTGTCTAGGGAGAGTGAACCCCTGTGCGGTGAGAAAAAGCCTGTGTGGCTATTTGTTTGGACATTTACTAAACCAGGGACTTAGGGACTAGGACAGCACCAGGCTGATCCCAGTTGTTAGTTTAGGAAACCTGCATGTTTAGTCAGAGGTCAAACTGACCAGGATTTATTTTGTTTATGTTTCTTTTTGGCTTTGCTGTGTTTTTGTCACTGTACATAGAGAAATAAACCGCACCTTTTGATTTTGAAAACCACAACCTCCGTCTGCTGGCCCTGTTTTTGTGTGGGGAGCCCAACCAGGGGGTCACACACACCCGCTACCGAGTTAACCCCCTCACAGTTGGTGGAGAACCAGTGGCAGTTTTTTTTAAGCCAGCATGGAGGAGATACTGAAACAGCTGGCTCTAGCAAATGCCAATCAACAGCAGACAAATGCAGGTTTGCAAAGGAGCCTTGCAGCCCAGCAGCAAGCTCATCAACAAGCCCAGCAGCAATCTGAGGCCCGCTTCATAGACCTGTTACAGAAGCAAGAGCAGAGACTACAACAAATGGAAGCAGTAATGCAGCAACGTCCGCAGACCAGTGAGGAAAGCCGTCCCACTAATACCGCGTCCTTTGGGGTGAGTCGTTTATTGACAAAAATGACTGGAGAGGATGATCCAGAGGTATTTTTGACCACATTTGAAAGGACTGCTGAAAGAGAAAAGTGGCCTGAGGAGCAGTGGGCTGGACTGGTGGCTCCTCTGTTAACTGGTGAATCGCAGAAGGCTTACTATGACCTAGAGCCTGACCAAGCAAAAGACTATGTGATGCTAAAAGCTGAAATATTGGCAAGGCTGGGTGTCACCCTGGCTGTCCGGGCTCAGCGTGTGCATAACTGGACTTTCCAGCTTGGAAAACCCCCCAGGTCTCAAATGTATGATCTCATTCACCTGAGCAGGAAGTGGCTACAGCCAGAGACTTTGTCCGCACCAGAGATTGTGGAACGTGTTGTAATGGATCGGTTTTTGAGAGCTCTTCCTACTGCCATCCAAAAGTGGGTAAGCCATGGAGACCCAGAGACGGCCGGTGGTCTTGTGGATCGTGTAGAGAAATACTTGGCTACAGAGAACCTGACGGCCTCTTCCAGAGACTCTCGGACTTTCCACCCTAAGACCAGACCATCCCCAGGGGCGGATAAGAGGATTCCAAGGGGTGAGGGTGGAGAGAGTGAGAGGGTGGGAGCTCTACCCAAAGTTTGGCGAGAACAGCCTGGGAAGTCAGGGGCTCAAGAGGCAGCCAAATGGATTGTTTGCTACCGCTGCCGGCAAGCGGGACATATTGCAGCAAATTGCCCGGTTGTGGAGGAACCCATGCAATGTGACTTTCTGATGGACAGACGTCAGTCGCTGTGTGCGACAGTCGCATGCACTGCCATTCGGGGAACTGAGAAACATTTATGCAAAATGTGTATTAATGGTAGAAATGTTGTGGTATTACTGGATTCAGGTAGCCTTGTGACCCTGATAAAGGCTGAATTAGTTAAAACAGAGGTCTCTGGGAATAGCAAGGTAGCTGTTATTTGTGTGCATGGGGACACCCGAGAGTATCCAGTGACTACAGTGTGTTTCGAGACCCCCAAAGGTACCCTCTCTCATCCGGTGGGCTTAGTATCTCAGTTACCGCATGACGCCATTGTGGGAAGGGATTTTCCGAAGTTCTGGGAACTGTGGGATGATCCTGAGCCCCCCACTGGTGCCCCTATGTACCAGGAATGTGATAGCCAGAACTCCTCTGAGAGTGGTGAGGACTCTCCAGAATTTCCCTTGTCAGTATTGGCAGGGGAGACTCAAGAAACTGGAGAGGAGCCCACCTCCTCAGACGAAAACCTACCGTCTGTGGAGTTTTCTGATCTGGAGGTTCACAGGGAAAATTTTGCCACAGAACAGTTAAAAGACCCCGCCCTAATAAAGGCACGGGAAAACGTAGTGGAAATAGATGGCGAGTTAGTGAACCCAGATAATACCTGCACTTACCCATACTTCAGCGTAGAGAAGGACCTACTATATCGGGTGGCAAAAAGGGCAGAAGAAACCGTTGAGCAGCTTGTGGTGCCCAAACCTTACAGGAAGTTGGTGTTGGAGTTGGCCCATGGGCACATTCTTGGAGGTCATCTGGGGACAGAGAAAACCCGAGAGAGGGTATTACAGAGATTCTATTGGCCTGGGGTGATGAAGGACATAGAAAATTATTGTTCCTCCTGCCCTGTGTGTCAGAGGTCGGCCCCGATGCCACATTTCCGTAGCCCGCTGGTCCCTCTACCCATCATTGAGGTCCCGTTTGAGAGAATCGCAATGGATTTGGTAGGTCCTATAATCAAGTCCGCTAGGGGGCACCAGTACATATTGGTTATAATGGACTATGCCACCCGTTATCCAGAAGCGATCCCTCTCAGAAATACCTCGGCCAAAACCATAGCCAAAGAGCTATCTCTTGTTTTTAGCCGGGTGGGTATTTGTAAAGAACTGCTTACGGACCAAGGTACACCCTTTATGTCCCGGGTTATGAAAGAGCTGTGTAAATTGCTCAAAGTGACGCAATTGCGTACATCTGTGTATCACCCCCAAACCGATGGGCTGGTTGAAAGATTCAACAAAACCCTAAAACAAATGTTGAAGAAAGTGGTGGATAGAGATGGAAAGGATTGGGACTGTCTACTTCCTTATTTGATGTTTGCTATTAGGGAGGTGCCCCAATCCTCTACGGGATTCTCCCCCTTTGAGTTACTGTATGGGAGACACCCAAGAGGGCTGTTGGATATTGCCAAGGAAACTTGGGAAAGTGAGAGTTCTCCCCACAGGAGTGTGATTGAGCATGTCGCCCTGATGCAAGATCGAATTGCACAGGTAATGCCCATCGTGAAGGAACATTTGGCCCAAGCGCAGTTGGCACAGCAGAGAGTGTACAACCGTGGAGCAAAGACCCGTACCTTTTCCCCGGGGGATAGGATATTGGTACTTGTCCCTACGGTTGAAAGTAAATTCCTTGCCAAATGGCAAGGCCCCTACGAGATAATGGAAAAAGTGAGCGAAGTGAATTACAAGGTCAGACAACCAGGAAGGCGAAAGCCCGAACAGATATATCACGTTAATCTGTTGAAAGCCTGGAGGGATAGAGAGTCCCTAGTCGCAGAAACTTGGTCACCAGCTCAAACTGGTTGCGTGATTCCGGAGGTTGGAATAGCAGCCACCTTGTCACAACCCCAACAACAGGAGGTTAAGGAGTTTGTGCTTCGCAACAAGGAGGTGTTCTCTGAGCTGCCGGGACAAACATCTGGGGTAGAGCATGATATTATTACCCCGCCCGGTGAAAGGGTGAAGTTAAAACCCTATCGGATCCCAGAGGCCCGACGGGAGGCAATACGGGAGGAAGTACAGAAAATGCTGAACTTAGGGGTGATAGAGGAGTCCCAAAGTGATTGGTCTAGTCCCATTGTGTTGGTGCCTAAACCGGATGGGAGCTGGCGATTTTGTAACGATTTTCGTCAGTTGAACAAAGTTACAAAATTTGACACCTACCCCATGCCACGTATAGATGAGTTGATCGACCGGCTGGGAACAGCCCGATACATGACGACTCTTGACCTCACAAAAGGGTATTGGCAAATTCCCCTGGCCAAGTCGGCCAAAGAGAAAACCGCATTTGTAACCCCAGACGGGGCGTTCCAATATAAGAGAATGCCGTTCGGGTTACAGAATGCGCCGGCCACATTCCAGCGGAAAATGGACCAGATACTGAGGCCCCATCGGAAGTATGCTGCGGCTTACCTGGATGACGTAATTGTCCATAGCACAGATTGGGCCTCACATCTGCCAAAAGTGCAAGCAGTCCTAGACTCTATCCGGGAAGCGGGGTTTACGGCTAACCCCAAGAAGTGTACCATTGGGCAGGAGGAGGCCAAATATCTTGGGTACACCATTGGCAGGGGAGTGATAAAACCCCAACTCAACAAAGTCGAGGCCATCCAGAGTTGGCCACGTCCCAACAGCAAGAAGCAGGTACGGGCCTTTCTGGGAATCGCGGGTTATTATCGGCGCTTCATTCCCCACTTTGCTTCTAAGGCTGTGCCCCTAACCAACCTGACGAAAGGGAAAGGGTCGGTCATGATTAAATGGACCCCCGAGGCTGAGGCAGCATTCCAATTCTTGAAACAAGCCTTATGTAGCCAGCCAGTGTTGTACTCACCCAACTTCTCTAAAGACTTTGTCGTACAAAGTGATGCGTCAGATGTGGGGTTAGGAGCAGTATTGTCCCAGGTCTGGAACGGGGAAGAGCACCCAGTCATTTACCTCAGCAGGAAGTTGAAGTCCCATGAGGTAAATTACGCCACGGTTGAAAAGGAGTGTTTAGCGGTGAAGTGGGCTCTAGATTCCCTTCGGTACTATCTGCTAGGTAGGCACTTTGACATGGTTACGGATCACGCTCCGTTAAAGTGGATGGCTCAAAACAAGGAGACAAATAGAAGAGTGAATAGGTGGTTCCTGGCCCTACAGGAATTCAACTTCACAGTAAAGCATCGCCCTGGCGTTCAAATGGGGAATGTGGATGCTTTGTCTCGAGTACATGAATGCCTGATTGCTGGTGTTCCAACCCCAAGGTTAAAACAAGAGGGGGGGGTATGTGACAGCAGGAAGGTAAAGTCACCTGGTTGCATCCAGGGGGGTAGATATATTTCTCCCAGATTCAGGCTTTATGCCGACTTATACAACTAGGGAGTTGATGAAGCCCAGCTGAGGCTAGTGGGCTCATGGATGACTCATACCTCTAGGGAGAGGGCTGGGCGTCGTGCAGGCAGGGAGTTGATGAGACCAGCTGAAGCTTGTCAGCTCGTTTAAGGCCTCTATAAAAACTCCCAGATTCATTAGGTGTTTGCTCATGCCTGGACCCAGACCTGTGTGGACTGTCTAGGGAGAGTGAACCCCTGTGCGGTGAGAAAAAGCCTGTGTGGCTATTTGTTTGGACATTTACTAAACCAGGGACTTAGGGACTAGGACAGCACCAGGCTGATCCCAGTTGTTAGTTTAGGAAACCTGCATGTTTAGTCAGAGGTCAAACTGACCAGGATTTATTTTGTTTATGTTTCTTTTTGGCTTTGCTGTGTTTTTGTCACTGTACATAGAGAAATAAACCGCACCTTTTGATTTTGAAAACCACAACCTCCGTCTGCTGGCCCTGTTTTTGTGTGGGGAGCCCAACCAGGGGGTCACACACACACCCGCTACCGAGTTAACCCCCTCACAGCGCCTTCGGTGCCATACACAGTATAAAAATAGACATTATGTTTATACACAACACTAAATACATTCACAGTAGATGTATGTGTTGTATTCTCTGGGTCTGCGTGGGGTTCCTCCGGGTACTCCGGTTTCCTCCCACACACCAACGGTGTGCGCGCCTTCGGTGCTATGCACACATAGACATGTTCAAAATATTATCACACACACTATAGTACCTACACGGTATGCGGTCGCGGTCTGCGTGGGTTTCATCCGGGTTCTCCGTTTTTTCCCCCGTGCTCCAATGATGTGCGCATTTTCAGTGCTATGCACAGCATGAACATGTGCAATTTGTTTATTCGCATGCTAACATGCCTACACGGTGATGTACGCAGTCTGCGTGGCTGGTTTCCGCCTACGCCCCAATGGTGTGTGCGCCTTCATCGCTGGCACAGTATAAACGTGTTTAATATGTTTATCCACACATACTAAACTACATACGCCGTATGTGGTTGTACTATGCTCTTTGGGGCTGAGGGGGTTTCCTCTCACGCTCTAATTGCGCGTTTTGATGCAATACACAGTATAAACTATGTGTTTGTACAATCAGCACTTATCAATGGAGCAGAAGCGCTGGCTTGGACTGGGTTCGCCATGCTGAGGTTAGCGTTACGCCCGGTAGTGGCTTCTTCTCTGACGTACCTGAAGCTCAATGACTGGGCAAAAGCCTCTGCTTCATTTATCAGTCGACCAGCAGGTGCACTGCAATTGCTTTAGCCTCTAGGGTCTCTGTGTTCGGGGTGGGTCTGAGCCACCTGTAGAGGCTGAGTTACTGGTCCTCTGACCGAGTTTCTAGGGAAGCTCTGTCAGGTTGCCTTTCTTGGCCAACAATTGAGGCACCCCGTAAGCCGGGGCCTCCCTTCTCCGATACATTGCGGGGTCTCCTTGGGTTTATCATACCCATCCCGCTGCAGGACGGTCCTGTCGGCCGTGTGCATTCCAGGGGAAGGGTCCTTACGTCCGGAGGTGTTTTCACCTCCTTTACCGGAGGTGGGGCACCGGATGTGGACCTTTTGGCCTCTCGACTCACTCTCAAGATGTAGAGATTCGTGGCCAGGTCCAGGGATCCCTGGGCAGACACGTCAGACGCGTTGGTGGCCCGTGGGGGCAGTATCGCCTGATGTATGCTTAACCTCCGCTACTGTTGTTGCCTCGCCTGTTTCAGAGAGTAGTGGTCGAGGCCATTCCGGTGATCCTCATTGCTCCGGGACGGCGACATTGGTACGCCGATCTAGTTCGGCTAGTCGCAGACGTTTCTTGGTGACTGCCTATTTGGGTGGACCTTCTGTCTCATGGTCCCATACCTCATCCTGCTTTACAGTCCTTGGCTTTGGCACAGCTGTTAAAGCCAGGTGCTGAGGGACCGAGGTCTCTCAGATTTGGTCATCTTATCTATGTTGCGGCACGGACATCTTCCTCCAGAAAGATCTATCTCCGTACCTGGAAGGCTTACATCGCTATGTGCGAGGAGCTTGATGGCGTCCACAGACGTATTCCATTCCCAAGATGTTGCTGTTCCTACAGCGTGGTGTCACCCAAATGCTGGCCTTGTGTACCATCGAGGGTCGGATTTCGGCCCGGGCTGTCTTTTTTTCAACGACCGCTAGCGGGCCATTCCTTGATTAGCACCTTTGTGCAGGAGGTTCGCCATGTGATCCCTCCTGTCAAGCCTCCTCCCCCTACTTGGGATCTGAATTTGGTGCATCTCGGTTCTCCAAGAGCATCCCTTTGGAAATATCAGGGAGATTCCTCTCTTGACCTTGTCCCAGAAGGTGGCTTTCTTAGTGGCCATTACTTCTGTTCGGGTGTCTGAGTTGGCGGTCTTGTCCATCAAGTCGCCTTACTTGGTCTTTCATAAGGATAAGGCGGTGTTGCGCCCACGACCGTCTTTCCTTTCAAAGGTGGTCTCGGCCTTTCACCTTAATGAGGACATTGTTCTTCCGTCCTTGTGTCCTCACCCATCGCATCCCTGAGAGTTTGCGCTTCACACATTGGATGTGGTACGAGCCTTACGGGTGTACCTGTCTGCTACTGTTTCCATTCGGAAGTCTGACTCACCGTTTGTGTCTGTGTCTGGTCCAAAACAGGGCCAAGCGGTGTCGTCTGCCACCTTTTCTAGGTGGATCAGACAGACCGTTATACAGGCCTATGCCCTTTCCGGTTACGGCACATTCCACCAGGGCAATTGGTGCTTCCTGGGCTTTCCGACATCAAGTGTCGGTTGCACATATGTGCAAGGCGGCGACCTGGTCGTCCGTTCATACCTTTTCTAAGTTCTATAAGGTTGATGTGGCTGCATCTTCGGATGCTTCCTTCGGCGGCAAGGGTTGCAGGCCGCTGTTTAAAGTTGCAACTCCTCCGTTGAGGAGTTCTGCTTGTTTGGAGTGGAGTTTGGTTTTTCCTTTACTACGGCTCCCACCCTTTTCTGATACTGCTTTGGGACGTCCCACGTGTTTCAGTATTAGAGCTGTGTCAGTCCATGGACGATAAGAGAAAATGGGATTTTTGTACTCACCGTAAAATCCTTTTCTCTGACGTCCATGGACTGAACAGCACCCACCCTTCTTTAAGGTTTGTACTGCTTTGTTACAAACTGAGGCTGCTAGCTGCAGGTAGGAGGGTTATGTCTGGAGGGACCGCCCCCCTGGGCGGGGCTGTTCAGCTCTGGTTTTTTCTAGAATGTACAGTATATACTCGAGTATAAGCCGACCAGAGTATAAGCCGAGGTACCGAATTTTACCACAAAAAACTGGGAAAACGCAGTGACTCGAGTATAAGCCGAGGTCGAGAATGCAGCAGCAACTGTAAGTGGAAGAGGGTCAACAATGCCCATTTGCACGCCTCACTGTGCCCATTGCAACCTCACTAAGCCAATTGTCACTGTGCCCAACCTCACTCTGCCCTATGCCACCTTACTGTGCCCATCCTCACTGTGCCCATCCTCATTGTCAGTGTACCTGAAATTGAGAGGCTGCGGGCGTCCATTCATTGTTTAAAACTTGCGGTCTCTTCCTGGTCCCTTCCGTGATAGGCGTTTTCTAAGCAGACACAGTTCCGCCTATCACGAACGTTCTCTCATCCTCAGTTTCCCAGCAGACACTGTTCAGTGTTCCGCCAATCACGGGCGTCCTCTTGTCCGAGGATGAAAAGGCATCCGTGATTGGCGGAACACTGAACACAGTGTCTGCTGGGATGGGTGAGGATGAGAGAACGTTCGTGATAGGCGATTCTCAGCAGACACAGTTCCGCCTATCACGGAAGGGACCAGGAGGAGACCGCAAGATTTAAACGATGGACGCCCGCAGCCTCTCAATATTTTCAGGTACGCTGACTCGAGTATAAGCCGAGGGGGGCACTTTCAGCCCAAAAAAAGGATGGGAAATCTCGGCTTATACTCGAGTATATATACGGTATGTTTCTAACATCTAACATTCTGCCTAGATCTTCTCCTGCGAGCAGGGACATATACCCACGTGTTTCAGTATTAGAGATGTGTCAGTTCATGGACGTCAGAGAAAAGGATTTTACGGTGAGTACAAAAATCCAATTTTATTTCTTTGTTTCTGTTATAAAATTTTGCAAATTAGTAATTTTTCTTCATAAATTTTGGCCAAAATTTATACTGCTACATATCTTTATCTTTGGTAAAAATAACCCAAATTGGTGTATATTATTTGGTCTTTGTGAAAGTTATAGACCCCTTTCATACTGAGGCGCCCATAGCGTCGGCGGTAAAACGCCGCTATTTTTACCGCCGACGCTATGGGCGGATTTATGGCGCATTTCAGCCGCTATTGGGGCGGTCTTACCCCCGCTAGCGGCCTAGAAAGGGTTAAAACTGCCCGCAATGCGCTGCTGATGTCCTATTGATTTCAATGGGCAGCAGCGGTGGAGGAGCGGTAAACACAACGCTCCTTTACCGCTCCAAAGATGCGGCTAGCAGGACTTTTTTTACCGTCTTGCTAGCGCAACGCTCCAGTGTGAAAGCCCTCGGCTTTCACACTGGAATGAATGGTGCAGCTTTTTAAGGGCGGATTGCAGGTGCTATTTTTAACGCTATAGCGCCTGCAATAAGCTCCAGTGTGAAAGGGGTCATAGAGTCCACAAGCTATGGTGCCAATCTCTGAAATTGATCACACCTGAAGTACTGACGGCCTATCTCATTTCTTGAGACCCTAACGTGCCAGGAAAGTACAAATACCCCCCCAAATGACCCCTTTTTGGAAAGTAGACATTCCAAGGTATTTAGAAAGAGGCATGGTGAGTTTTTTTTTAAGTTTTAATTTTTCCCCACAATTCTTTGCAAAATCAAGATTTTTTTTTCTTTCACAAAATTGTCATATTAGCAGGTTATTTCTGACAAACAGCATATGCATACCACAAATGACACCCCAAAACACATTCTGCTATTACTCTCAAGTATGGCCATACCATATGTGAGACTTTTACACAGCGTGGCCACATACAGAGGCCCAACATGCAGGGAGCACCTTCAGGCGTTCTGGAGCATAAATTACACATCTAATTTCCTGACTACCTTTTACACTTTTGAAGGCCCTGGAGCACCAGGACAATAGAAACGCCCCAAAAATTACCCAATGTTGGAAAGAAAACACCCCAACGTATAATCTATGAGGCATAATGGGTCTTTTGCACATGTAATTTTTTTTGTACACATTTTTAGAAAATGTAGGGAAAAAAATGCGTTTTCATTTTCTAACACAAAGTTGTCCATTTATACAATATTTCTAACACATAGCATGTACATACCAAAATAGATTCTCCTACTCCTCCTGAGTACGGCGATACCACATGTGTGAGACTTTTCCACAGCCTTGCCACATACAGAGGCCGAGTATGGCTGGGCACAGCCGAGTATGGCTAGGCACGGCTTAATATGGCTGAGTATAGCCGGGGGTGGATGAATGGATGAGTATTGCTGAGTATGGAAGGGTGAGCATGGATGGGTGGATAAGTATGACAGAGGGATGGCTGAGCATGGATGGCTGAGTATGGATGGCGGGATGGCTGAGTATGGATGGCGGGATGGCTGAGTATTGATGTAATACAGAGGGATGGATGTATGGCTGGATTAGGCTGCAGTTGTCACAGAGCAGCGCTGTGCGCACTACAGATCCAGCCCACAGCGCTGCTGCAAGCGTTCTCTCCCCTCGCACTGTACCGATCGGTACAGAGGGAGAGAGGAACCGGACATGAAGCCAGTTTGTTTACATGTGATCGCTCCGTCATTTGACGGAGCTATAGTGCGGTCGGTAAGTGGTTAAAGTGTTTTTTCTCTTATCGTCCATGGACTGACACAGCTGGATACTGTAAACGTGTGGGTATATGTCCCTCCGGACATTACCCTTCCACCTGCAGTCAGCAGACCTCAGTTTTTTTCTGCCTAGCAGAAGGAGAAGACGTGGCTCTCTCAGGAGCCAGTCTCCTGAAGATTTTATTTTTAAATTTTATTCCTTTGGGAATTTTGATATTTTATTTTTGAGACCTTCAATCAACTGTCGGCTGGGCAACAGGTTGGGTACACTAGTATCCTCGTAGTCTTCCCTGTCCGACCATCGAGCGTGCTGATCCTCGCCTTGTGTGCGTGAGACTCAGTTCACGACATACCCCGTGGCTCCAGGGGTGGCCGGGTTGCTTTCATGCTCCCGCGGTCCTCTCAAGACTGAACAGTACCTGACTATTTCTTTCGCGGTGGATCGGGCCGACAGCTACGCAGTACTACTCTGTGATAGGTCTGTCTGAGACAAGCCAGTGGGTCCCTCCAGGGATGGGTAAGTAGTCTCTCCTGCTGCAGACACATACTGGCTGTGTTTCTTTATGTGGGGGGTTCTCCCTGTCTCCCCCGTTATGCTGCTCTCTACACCCTGTACTGGTGCTATGCTGTGGGGTGCTTGGGGGTCACTCTGGCCTGGCTGGGCGCTCATGTCTGCAGTTTTTTCTGGTGTGCGAGGTGATTATTGCGTGCGCCAGTAGCGCGCGCATTGGCGCTGTTTGAGGTGGTTATTGCATGCGCCATTGGCGCGCATTAGAGCTTTGAATTTCGCGCTCGGCGGCCATCTTGGCGTTCAATGGCGCAGTTATAGCTGCGGCCGGCGGCCATTTTCTTGTGGCCGCTGCGCATTTATTTTCGGTTCTGGCGGCAGCTCGAATCCACTCACAATCTCCTCACAGACTGAGCGGTCCTTAAGGGTTGGTGAATCCTCCGGGTATCCCCTCCTCAGCCTCAGCATAGCCAGTGGGTGGACTGTATATTCACTGTGTACTGTATAAGGTCTCAGAGGGTGGCGTTATGGAGTCTGATACACCTGCTCTCCACACTTGCCTGGGGCAACTGGCAGTGCTGCGCAGTTAAACATGTTCATATGTTTCCTGCACCTGCGGTCCTTATGGACCAGTTGTCAGCAGTCATGGAATCATTCCTTGTCAGAATGGAAGCGGTGTGCGAGCAAAAGGAGCTATAAGCCCCCTCCCCCCACAAAAATCTTTAGTGAAGGAGTGCTCTGAGTCAGATATGGGCCTAGCTACTGTGCTCAGGACCCTAGCTCTGAATATTTAATGTTTATGAACAGGACATTCCCTTGTGAGGAAGACTCCAGTTCTGTGTCAGTGAATGACAGGGCGCTTGTAAGTGATCTCATTGATGTGATAAACGCTCTCAAGCTGGAATTGCTGTGACAAGCCTTTCTTTTACACAGCTTCCTCACACGCTGCCTCAAGAGCAGCATGGATGATACAGTGGTACACAGTGTTCCCTCCCCCTGGTCAGTGCAGCATGGTGGGGGGGAGGACTTTATTCATTTATGTCCCTAGTCCCTGTGAGCCTTCTGTGTGATATCCTGAGGCAACATTTCCCGCCATTTCCTGGGGAACGCTCTGGGCTCTGACAGACAGGTTACCTGTTACCTGCATGCTGCTTCGGCAGCACAGTCAAGCAGGTTGGAATGATACAGAGAAGATTATGCACCTCTGCGCCATAATTTAAACTCATCCTATACCTCTACACTGCATACATTCACAGTGTATGTATGTGTTATTGGTCTCTGTGTTTGCGTGGCTGTCCCCCCACGTTCCAATGCTGTGTTTCAGTTCCATACATGATATAAACGTACAAAATATGTTTATGCACGACTAGGGCTGGGCGATTTTTCCCCCCCAAAAAATCTTTTTTTTTTATTATATTAATTGAAGTGCATCAACAAACAAAATTGCAAAGACCCTTTCTCTAACTGCAAAGTCAGTGTGCAACAAAGATTGTTAAACATCCAAATTATTAATACTGTATTTGGATTTAGCTAACAACAAAAAATCTTGAGGTTACTCTTAGTTGAATTGAACTGTGCCCGTGCCTCACTGTGCCCAATGCCTCACTGTGCCCATGCTTCAATCACTGTGCCTGTACCTGATGCAGATTTTCATGGGATACGGATTTTACTGCTACACCGGCGGCCATTCCAGTATTCAAAAGCGTCTGTGATAGGCGGAACACTCAATTTCTCAGTGTTCCGCCTATCATGGACATCCGCTCATCCTCATAACACAGACGAGGATGAGAGGATGTCCGTGATAGGCTGAACACTGCCTGCTGTGAAATTGAGTGTTCAGCCTATCACAGACGACAAGGACTCGGAAGGCGTGGCTTTTGAACACTGCAATGGCCGCCGTCTGTCTGCATGAGACGCTGATCAGGTAGGCAGACGGCGGCTTGCGGTTAGTTAGTGTTACATTACATCTACTCGCGGCGGCTGCGGCGAGTAGATGTAATTGGGGTAACGCCGCCCAGTGCCATTCCGGATACGCCCCCTGCAGCCCTGCTACAGAAACTTTGAAGGAAAAAAAAAATCTAAAAAAAAATCGATTTGAACTCAAAACTCGATTCAAGATTAAAATCGATTTTTTGCCCAGCCCTATGCATGACTCCAGATACATTCACAGTATATGTATGTATTATACTCTCTGGGTCGGCGTGGGTGTCCTCCGGGTGCTCGGGTGTCCTCTCGTGGTATGTGCGCTTCGGCTCTCTGCACAGTATAAACATGTTCAATATGTTTATTGCACATGCTATAAATACTTACAGTATGTGTGTGCAGTCTGCGTGGGTTTCCTCCGGGTACTCCGGTTTCCTCCCACGCTCCAAGGGTAATGCACAGCATAACCATGTGCAATATGTTTATTCACCTGCTATCATTACTACACGGTATGTGTGTGCAGTCTGCGTGGGTTTCCTCCGGATCCTCCGGTTTCCGCCCACGCTACATGACATGCGCGCCTTCGGTGCCATACACAGTATAAACATAGACATTATGTTTATACACAACACTAAATACATTCACAGTAGATGTATGTGTTGTATTCTCTGGGTCTGCGTGGGGTTTCTCCGGGTACTCCGGTTTCCTCCCACGCACCAACGGTGTGCGCGCCTTCGGTGCTATGCACACATAAACATGTTCAAAATATTATTACACACACTATAGTACCTACACGGTATGCGGTCGCGGTCTGCGTGGGTTTCATCCGGGTTCTCCGGTTTTTCCCCCGCGCTCCAATGATGTGCGCATTTTCAGTGCTATGCACAGCATGAACATGTGCAATTTGTTTATTCGCATGCTAACATGCCTACACGGTGATGTACGCAGTCTGCGTGGCTGGTTTCCGCCTACGCCCCAATGATGTGCGCGCCTTCGCCGCTGGCACAGTATAAACGTGTTTAATATGTTTATCCACACATACTAAACTACATACGCCGTATGTGGTTGTACTATGCTCTTTGGGGCTGAGGGGGTTTCCTCTCACGCTCTAATTGCGCGTTTTGATGCAATACACAGTATAAACTATGTGTTTGTACAATCAGCACTTATCAATGGAGCAGAAGCGCTGGCTTGGACTGGGTTCGCCATGCTGAGGTTAGCGTTACGCCCGGTAGTGGCTTCTTCTCTGGCGTTCCTGAAGCTCAATGACTGGGCAAAAGTCTCTGCTTCATTTATCAGTCGACCAGCAGGTGCACTGCAATTGCTTTAGACTCTAGGGTCTCTGTGTTCGGGGTGGGTCTGAGCCACCTGTAGAGTTACTGGTCCTCTGACCGAGTTTCTAGGGAAGCTCTGTCAGGTTGCCTTTCTTGGCCAACAATTGAGGCACCCCGTAAGCCGGGGCCTCCCTTCTCCGATACATTGCGGGGTCTCCTTGGGTTTATCATACCCATCCCGCTGCAGGACGGTCCTGTCGGCCGTGTGCATTCCAGGGGAAGGGTCCTTACGTCCGGAGGTGTTTTCACCTCCTTTACCGGAGGTGGGGCACCGGATGTGGACCTTTTGGCCTCTCGACTCACTCTCAAGATGTAGAGATTCGTGGCCAGGTCCAGGGATCCCTGGGCAGACGCGTCAGACGCGTTGGTGGCCCGTGGGGGCAGTATCGCCTGATGTATGCTTAACATCCGCTACTGTTGTTGCCTCGCCTGTTTCAGAGAGTAGTGGTCGAGGCCATTCCGGTGATCCTCATTGCTCCGGGACGGCGACATTGGTACGCCGATCTAGTTCGGCTAGCCGCAGACGTTTCTTGGTGACTGCCTATTTGGGTGGACCTTCTGTCTCATGGTCCCATACCTCATCCTGCTTTACAGTCCTTGGCTTTGGCACGGCTGTTAAAGCCAGGTGCTGAGGGACCGAGGTCTCTCGGATTCGGTCATCTTATCTATGTTGCGGCACGGACATCTTCCTCCAGAAAGATCTATCACCGTACCTGGAAGGCTTACATCGCTATGTGCGAGGAGCTTGATGGCATCCACGGACGTATTCCATTCCCAAGATGTTGTTGTTCCAACAGCATGGTGTCACCCAAATGCTGGCCTTGTGTACCATCGAGGGTCGGATTTCGGCCCGGGCTGTCTTTTTTTCAACGACCGCTAGCGGGCCATTCCTTGATTAGCACCTTTGTGCAGGAGGTTCGCCATGTGATCCCTCCTGTCAAGCCTCCTCCCCCCACTTGGGATCTGAATTTGGTGCATCTCGGTTCTCCAAGAGCATCCCTTTGGAAATATCAGGGAGATTCCTCTCTTGACCTTGTCCCAGAAGGTGGCTTTCTTAGTGGCCATTACTTCTGTTCGGGTGTCTGAGTTGGCGGTCTTGTCCATCAAGTCACCTTACTTGGTCTTTCATAAGGATAAGGCGGTGTTGCGCCCACGACCGTCTTTCCTTTCAAAGGTGGTCTCGGCCTTTCACCTTAATGAGGACATTGTTCTTCCGTCCTTGTGTCCTCACCCATCGCATCCCTGAGAGTTTGCGCTTCACACATTGGATGTGGTACGAGCCTTACGGGTGTACCTGTCTGCTACTGTTTCCATTCGGAAGTCTGATTTACTGTTTGTGTCTGTGTCTGGTCCAAAACAGGGCCAAGCGGTGTCATCTGCCACCTTTTCTAGGTGGATCAGACAGACCGTTATACAGGCCTATGCCCTTAGGGGTGGGCGCCTCCCTTTCCGGTTACGGCACATTCCACAAGGGCAATTGGTGCTTCCTGGGCTTTCCGACATCAAGTGTCGGTTGCACATATGTGCAAGGCGGCGACCTGGTCGTCCGTTCATACCTTTTCTAAGTTCTATAAGGTTGATGTGGCTGCATCTTCGGATGCTTCCTTCGGCCGCAAGGGTTGCAGGCCGCTGTTTAAAGTTGCAACTCCTCCGTTGAGGAGTTCTGCTTGTTTGGAGTGGAGTTTGGTTTTTCCTTTACTACGGCTCCCACCCTTTTCTGATACTGCTTTGGGACGTCCCACGTGTTTCAGTATTAGAGCTGTGTCAGTCCATGGACGATAAGAGAAAATGGGATTTTTGTACTCACCGTAAAATCCTTTTCCCTGACGTCCATGGACTGACACAGCACCCACCCTTCTTTAAGGTTTGTACTGCTTTGTTACAAACTGAGGCTGCTAGCTGCAGGTAGGAGGGTTATGTCTGGAGGGACCGCCCCCCTGGGCGGGGCTGTTCAGCTCTGGTTTTTTCTAGAATGTACCGTATATACTCGAGTATAAGCCGACCAGAGTATAAGCCGAGGTACCGAATTTTACCACAAAAAACTGGGAAAACTTAGTGACTCGAGTATAAGCCGAGGGTGAGAATGCAGCAGCTACTGTAAGTGGAAGAGGGTCAACAATGCCCATTTGCACGCCTCACTGTGCCCATTGCAACCTCACTAAGCCAATTGTCACTGTGCCCAACCTCACTCTGCCCATTGCCACCTTACTGTGCCCATCCTCACTGTGCCATTGTCAGTGTACCTGAAATTGAGAAGCTGCAGGCGTCCATTCATTGTTTAAAACTCGCGGTCTCTTCCTGGTCCCTTCTGTGATAGGCGTTTTCTAAGCAGACACAGTTCCGCCTATCACGAACATTCTCTCATCCTCAGTTTCCCAGCAGACACTGTGTTCAGTGTTCCGCCAATCACGGGCGTCCTCTTGTCCGAGGATGAAAAGGCATCCATGATTGGCGGAACACTGAACACAGTGTCTGCTGGGATGGGTGAGGAGGAGAGAACGTTCGTGATAGGCGATTCTCAGCAGACACAGTTCCGCCTATCACGGAAGGGACCAGGAGGAGACCGCGAGATTTAAACGATGGACGCCCGCAGCCTCTCAATATTTTCAGGTACACTGACTCGAGTATAAGCCGAGGGGGGCACTTTCAGCCCAAAAAAAGGACCGGAAATCTCGGCTTATACTCGAGTATATATTTGGTATGTTTCTAACATCTAACATTCTGCCTAGATCTTCTCCTGCGAGCAGGGACATATACCCACGTGTTTCAGTATTAGAGCTGTGTCAGTTCATGGACGTCAGAGAAAAGGATTTTACGGTGTGTACAAAAATCCAATTTTATTTCTTTGTTTCTGTTATAAAATTTTGCAAATTAGTAATTTTTCTTCATAAATTTTAGCCAAAATTTATACTGCTACATATCTTTATCTTTGGTAAAAATAACCCAAATTGGTGTAGATCATTTGGTCTTTGTGAAAGTTATAGACCCCTTTCATACTGAGGCGCCCATAGCGTCGGTGGTAAAACGCCACTATTTTTACCGCCGACGCTATGTGCGGATTTATGGCGCATTTCAGCCGCTATTGGGGCGGTCTTACCCTCGCTAGCGGCCGAGAAAGGGTTAAAACTGCCCGCAATGTGCTGCTGATGTCCTATTGATTTCAATGGGCAGCAGCGGTGGAGGAGCGGTAAACACAACGCTCCTTTACCGCTCCAAAGATGCGGCTAGCAGGACTTTTTTTACCGTCTTGCTAGCGCAACGCTCCAGTGTGAAAGCCCTCGGCTTTCACACTGGAATGAATGGTGCAGCTTTTTAAGGGCGGATTGCAGGTGCTATTTTTAACGCTATAGCGCCTGCAATAAGCTCCAGTGTGAAAGGGGTCATAGAGTCCACAAGCTATGGTGCCAATCTCTGAAATTGATCACACCTGAAGTACTGACGGCCTATCTCATTTCTTGAGACCCTAACGTGCCAGGAAAGTACAAATAAGCCCCCAAATGACCCCTTTTTGGAAAGTAGACATTCCAAGGTATTTAGAAAGAGGCATGGTGAGTTTTTTTTAAAGTTTAAATTTTTCCCCACAATTCTTTGCAAAATCAAGATTTTTTTTTCTTTCACAAAATTGTCATATTAGCAGGTTATTTCTGACAAACAGCATATGCATACCACAAATGACACCCCAAAACACATTCTGCTATTACTCTCAAGTATGGCCATACCATATGTGAGACTTTTACACAGCGTGGCCACATACAGAGGCCGAGTATGGCTGGGCACGGCCGAGTATGGCTAGGCACGGCTTAATATGGCTGAGTATAGCCGGGGGTGGATGAATGGATGAGTATTGCTGAGTATGGATGGCTGAGCATGGATGGGTGGATAAGTATGACAGAGGGATGGCTGAGCATGGATGGCTGAGTATGGATGGTGGGATGGCTGAGTATGGATGGCGGGATGGCTGAGTATTGATGTAATACAGAGGGATGGATGTATGGCTGGATTAGGCTGCAGTTGTCACAGAGCAGCGCTGTGCGCACTACAGATCCAGCCCACAGCGCTGCTGCAAGCGTTCTCTCCCCTCGCACTGTACCGATCGGTACAGAGGGGAGAGAGGAACCGGATATGACGCCAGTTTGTTTACATGTGATCGCTCCGTCATTTGACGGAGCTATAGTGCGGTCGGTAAGTGGTTAAAGTGTTTTTTCTCTTATCGTCCATGGACTGACACAGCTGGATACTGTAAACGTGTGGGTATATGTCCCTCCGGACATTACCCTTCCACCTGCAGTCAGCAGACCTCAGTTTTTTTCTGCCTAGCAGAAGGAGAAGACGTGGCTCTCTCAGGAGCCAGTCTCCTGAAGATTTTATTTTAAAATTTTATTCCTTTGGGAATTTTGTTATTTTATTTTTGAGACCTTCAATCAACTGTCGGCTGGGCAACAGGTTGGGTACACTAGTATCCTCATAGTCTTCCCTGTCCGACCATCGAGAGTGCTGATCCTCGCCTTGTGTGCGTGAGACTCAGTTCACGACATACCCTGTGGCTCCAGGGGTGGCCGGGTTGCTTTCATGCTCCCGCGGTCCTCTCAAGACTGAACAGTACCTAACTATTTCTTTCGCGGTGGACCGGGCCGACAGCTACGCAGTACTACTCTGTGATAGGTCTGTCTGAGACAAGCCAGTGGGTCCCTCCAGGGATGGGTAAGTAGTCTCTCCTGCTGCAGGTGAGTACATACTGGCTGTGTTTCTTTATGTGGGGGGTTCTCCCTGTCTCCCCCCTGTTATGCTGCTCTCTACACCCTGTACTGGTGCTATGCTGTGGGGTGCTTGGGGGTCACTCTGGCCTGGCTGGGTGCTCATGTCTGCAGTTTTTTCTGGTGTGCGAGGTGATTATTTTGTGCGCCATTAGCGCGCGCATTGGCGCTGTTTGAGGTGGTTATTGCGTGCGCCATTTGCGCGCATTAGAGCTTTGAATTTCACGCTCGGCGGCCATCTTGGCGTTCAATGGCGCAGTTATAGCTGCGGCCAGCGGCCATTTTCTTGTGGCCACCGCGCATTTATTTTCGGTTCTGGCGGCAGCGCGAATCCCCTCACAATCTCCTCACAGATTGAGCGGTCCTTAAGGGTTGATGTGTCCTCCGGGTATCCCCTCCTCAGCCTCAGCGTAGCCAGTGGGTGGACTGTATATTCACTGTATAGTGTATAAGGTCTCAGAGGGTGGCGTTATGGAGTCTGATACACCTGCTCTCCACACTTGCCTGGGGCAACTGGCAGTGCTGCACAGTTAAACATGTTCATATGTTTCCTGCACCTGCGGTCCTTATGGACCAGTTGTCAGCAGTCCTGGAATCATTCCTTGTCAGAATGGAAGCGGTGTGCGAGCAAAAGGAGCTATAAGCCCCCTCCCCCCACAAAAATCTTTAGTGAAGGAGTGCTCTGAGTCAGATATGGGCCTAGCTACTGTGCTCAGGACCCTAGCTCTGAATATTTAATGTTTATGAACAGGACATTCCCTTGTGAGGAAGACTCCAGTTCTGTGTCAGTGAATGACAGAGCGCTTGTAAGTGATCTCATTGATGTGATAAACGCTCTCAAGCTGGAATTGCTGTGACAAGCCTTTCTTTTACACAGCTTCCTCACTGTTTTCCTCACACGCTGCCTCAAGAGCAGCATGGATGATACAGTGGTATACAGTGTTCCCTCCCCCTGGTCGATGCAGCATGGTGGGGGGGAGGACTTTATTCATTTGTGTCCCTAGTCCCTGTGAGCCTTCTGTGTGATATCCTGAGGCAACATTTCCCGCCATTTCCTGGGGAACGCTCTGGGCTCTGACAGACAGGTTACCTGTTACCTGCATGCTGCTTCGGCAGCACAGTCAAGCAGGTTGGAATGATACAGAGAAGATTATGCGCCTCTGCGCCATAATTTAAACTCATCCTATACCTCTACACTGCATACATTCACAGTGTATGTACCGTATGTGTTATTGGTTTCTGTGTTTGCGTGGCTGTCCCCCCACGTTCCAATGCTGTGTTTCAGTTCCATACATGATATAAACGTACAAAATATGTTTATGCACGACTAGGGCTGGGCGATTTTCCCCCCAAAAAAATCTGCAATTTTTTTATAAAAAACTCGATTTACGATTCGATTCGATTTTTTTTTTATTATATTAATTGAAGTGCATCAACAAACAAAATTGCAAAGGCAAACCCTTTCTCTAACTGCAAAGTCAGTGTGCAACAAAGATTGTTAAACATCCAAATTATTAATACTGTATTTGGATTCAGCTAACAACAAAAAATCTTGAGGTTACTCTTAGTTGAATTGAACTGTACCCGTGCCTCACTGTGCCCGTGCCTCACTGTGCCCAATGCCTCACTGTGCCCATGCTTCAATCACTGTGCCCGTACCTGATGCAGATTTTCATGGGATACGGATTTTACTGCTACACCGGCGGCCATTCCAGTATTCAAAAGCCGCGCCTCCTCCTCGTCTGTGATAGGCGGAACACTCAATTTCTCAGTGTTCCGCCTATCATGGACATCCGCTCATCCTCATAACACAGACGAGGATGAGAGGATGTCCGTGATAGGCTGAACACTGCCTGCTGTGAAATTGAGTGTTCCGCCTATCACAGACGACGAGGACTCGGAAAGGCGCGGCTTTTGAACACTGCAATGGCCGCCGTCTGTCTGCATGAGACGCTGATCAGGTAGGCTTGCGGTTAGTTAGTGTTACATTACATCTACTCGCGGCGGCTGCGGCGAGTAGATGTAATTGGGGTAACGCCGCCCAGTGCCATTCCGGATACGCCCCCTGCAGCCCTGCTACAGAAACTTTGAAGGAAAAAAAATTAAAAATCTCAAAAAAAATCGATTTGAACTCAAAACTCGATTCAAGATTAAAATCGATTTTTTTCCCAGCCCTATGCACGACTCCAGATACATTCACAGTATATGTATGTATTATACTCTCTGGGTCGGCGCGGGTTTCCGCCGGGGGCTCTGGTGTCCCCCCACGCTCTCTTGGTATGTGCGCTTTGGCTCTCTGCACAGTATAGACATGTCCAATATGTTTATTGCACATACTATACATGTTTACAGTATGGGTATACTGTTTGCGCGGGGTTCCTCCGGGTACTCCAGGTTCCCCCCATGCTCCAATGGAAATGCACAGCATAAACATGTGCAATATGTTGATTCACATGCTATCATTCCTACATGGTATCTGTGTGCTGTCTGCGTGGAGTTCTTCCGGGTGTTCCGGTTTCCTCACACACGCTGACGGTATGTGCGCCTTTGGCTTTCTGCACAGTTAAACATGTTCAATGTTTATCACGCATGCTATAATACCTACACGGTATGTGTAGGCAGTCTGTGTGGTTTTCCTCCGGGTACTCCGGTTCCCTCCCACACTCCATTGGTATGGGCGCTTCGGCGCTATGCACAGTCTAAATTTGTGCGATTGAATATCCACATACTAACATACCTACCCGGTATGTCTGTGCAGTCTGCGTGGGTTTCCGCCGACGCTACATGACATGCATGCCTTTGGTGCAATACACCGTGTAAACATACACATTATGTCTATACACTACACTTAATACATTTACAGTAGTTGTAGGTATTGCATTCTCTGAGTATGCGTGGGATACTTCGGTTCCTCCCACGCGCCAACAGTGTGCGCGCCTTCGGTGCTATGCACACATGGGATTGTGCAAAATGTTTAGCACTCCTACTATAATACCTACACGGTATGCGTATGCAGTCTGCATGGGTTTCATCCGGGTGCTCAGGTTTCTCCCCTGCGTTCCAATGGTGTGCGCATTCTCAGCGCTATGCACAGTATAAACATGTGCAATTTGTTTATTCGCAGGCTAACATACCTACACGGTTGTGTATGCAATCTGCGTGGCTGGTTTACGTCCAAGCTCCGATGAAGTGCGCGCCTTCGGCGCTGGCACAGTATATACGTGTTTAATAGGTTTATCCACACATACTAAACTACATACGCCGTATGTGGTGGTATTATGCTCTTTGTGGCTGGGTGGGTTTCCTCCCACACTCTATTTGCGCGTTTGACGCAATACATAGTATAAACTATGTGTTTGTACAATCAGCACTTATCCATGGGATAGCTGCTGGATGGAGCATTGTCATAAGGATCCCTGGTTTCAGGGGTATCACTTTCCACCTGCTTTCAGTGGTGATCAGAAGCGCTGGCTTCTACTGTGTTCGCCAGGCTGAGGTTAGCGTTACGCCTGTTAGTGGCTGCGTCTCTGGCGTTTTTTGTAGCTCAATGACTGGGAAAAAGCCTCTGCTTCATCCATCAGTTGTCTAGCAGGTGCACTGCAACTGCTTTAGCCTTTTAGGGTCTCTGTGCCCGGGGTGGGTTTGCGCCACCTGTGGAGGCTGAGATACTAGTCCTCTGACCGAGTTTCTAGGGAAGTTCCGTTAAGTTGCCTTTATTGGCCAACAGCTGAGGCACCCTGTACACCGGGGCCTCCCTTCTCCGATACATTGCGGAGTCTCTTTGGGATTTTCATACATCTCGCTGCAAGACGGTCCTGTCGGCTGTGTGCATTGCAGGGGAAGGGTCCTTGCATCCGGAGGTGTTTTCACCTCCTTTACCAGAGGTGGGGCACCAGAAGTGGACCTTATGGCCTCTCGACTCACTCGCAAGGTGGCAAGATCGTGGACAGGTCCAGGGACCCCTGGGTGGACGCGTCAGACGCGTTGGAAGCCCGTGGGGGCAGTATCGCCTGATATATGCTTACCCTCTGCTACTGTTGTTGCCTCGCCGGCTTCGCAGAGTAGGAGCTGAGGCCATTCCAGTGATCCTCATTGCTCCGGAATGGCGACATTGGTACGCCGATCTACTTCGGCTAGTCGCATACGTTCCTGGCGACTGCCTATTGGTGTGGACCTTCTGTCTCATGATCCCATACTTCATCCTGCTTTACAGTCCTTGGCTTTAATGGCATGGCTGTTTAAAGCCAGGTGCTGAAGGACCGAGTTCTCTCGTATTCGGTCATCTCTTCTATGTTGTTGACACGGGATTCTTCCTCCAGAAAGATATCTCACCGTACCTGGAAGGCTTACATCGCTATGTGCGAGGAACTTGAGTGGCGTCCTCGGATGTCTTCCGTTCCCAGGATTTTGCTGTTCTTACAGCGTGGTGTGACCCAAAAGCTGGCCTTGCATACCTTTTTTGAGGGTCGGATTTCGGCCCGGGCTGTCTTTTTCAACGACCGATACCGGGCCATTCCTTGCTTAGCACCTTTTGTGCAGGGGGTTCGCCATGTGATCCCCCCCTGTCAAGCCTCCTCTCCCTATAGAGAAAAAAATAAAAAATATGGACAGCCGCACTCCAAAAAACCTTTGACGGTCGCCTTTATTGTAAAAAATGGAAGATCACACCAAAAATCCTCACAGCATAGCCGGGGTAACAGCTTACATGTTTCACACTGAAGGTCAGTGCTTAATCATAATGATTAAGCACTGACCTTCAGTGTGAAACATGTAAGCTGTTACCCCAGCTATGCTGTGATGATTTTTGGTGTGATCTTCCATTTTTTACAATAAAGGCGACCGTCAAAGGTTTTTTGGAGTGCGGCTGTCCATATTTTTTATTTTTTTCTCTATATGCTACGTGCATTGCTGGCACCCACGGTAGTCCTGATACTACAAATTGCTGGAGCGTGTTCACCTGGAGCGGTAAAAATCTCTTTCTCTCAAGCCTCCTCTCCCTACTTGGGATCTGAATTTGATGCATCTCGGTTCTCCAAGAACATCCCTTTGAGAATATCAGAGAGATTCCTCTCTTGACCTTGTCCCGGAAGGTGGCCTTCTTAGTGGCTATTACTTCGGTTAGACGGGTGTCTGAGTTGGCGGCCTTGTCCTGCAAGTCGCCTTACTTGGTCCTCCATAAGGATATGGTGGTGTTGCGCCCACGACCGTCCTTCTTTTCTAAGGATGGTCTCGGCTTTTCACCTTAAGAAGGACATTGTTCTTCCGTCCTTGTGTCCTCACCCATCGCATCCCTGAGATTTTGCGCTTCATACATTAAGATGGGTACAAGCCTTACGAGTGTACCTGTCTGCTACTGTTTCCATTCGGAAGTCTGTGTCTGGTCCAAAACAGGGCCGAGCGGTGTCGTCTGCCACTGTCTCTAGGTGGATCAGGCAGACCGTCATACAGGCCTATGCCCTTAAGGGGCGGGCGCCTCCCTTTCCGGTTGCGGCGCATTCCACCAAGGCAATTGGTGCTTCCTGGGCCTTCCGACATCCAGCGTCGGTTGCACAAGTGTGCAAGGCGACGACCTGGTCGTCCGCTGATACCTTTTCAAGATTTTATAAGGTTGATGTGGCTGCATCTTCGGATGCTCCCTTCGGCCGCAAAGCATTGCAGGCCGCTGTTTAATGTTGCAACTCTTCCGTTGAGGAGCTCTGCTTGTTTGGAGTGAAGTTTTGGTTGTTCCTTTACTACTGCTCCCACCCTTCTGATACTGCTTTGGGACGTCCCACACGTTTACAGTATCCAGCTGTGTCAGTCAATGGACGATAAGAGAAAATAGGATTTTTGTACTCACCGTAAAATCCATTTCTCTGACATCCATGGACTGACACAGCACCCACCCTTCCTTTTAAGGTTTGTACTGCTTTGTTACGAACTGAGGTCTGCTGACTGCAGGTGGGAGGATAATGTCCGAAGGGACCGCCGCCCTGGGTGGGGCTGTTCAGCTCTGGTTTGTTCTAGAATGTTTCTAACATCTAACATTCTGCCTAGGTCTTCTCCTGTGAGCAGGGACATATACCCACACATTTACAGTATCCAGCTGTGTCAGTCCATGGACGTCAGAGAAATGGATTTTACGGTGAGTACAAAAATCCTATTTTATTTTTTTTAAATTGCGTTTGAAAAACCGTTGCGCAAATATGGTGTGACATGAAGTATTACAACAACCACCATTTTATTCTCTAGGGTCTCTGCTTAAAAAAATATAGTATGTTTGGGTGTTCCAATTAATTTTCTAGCAGAAAATAATGATTTTTACTTGTAAGCAACAAATGTCAGAAAAGGTTTGGTCTTTAACCACTTAAGCCCCAAACCATTTTGCAATTCGGCACTGTGTCGCTTTAACTGACAATTGCGCGGTCGTGCGATGTGGCTCCCAAACAAAATTGACGTCCTTTTTTTCCCACAAATAGAGCTTTCTTTTGGTGGTATCTGATCACCTCTGCGTTTTTTTATTTTTTGTGCTATAAACAAAAATAGAACGACAATTTTGAAAAAAAATCAATATTTTTTACTTTTTGCTATAATAAATATCCCCAAAAAAGATATAAAAAACATTTTTTTCCACAGTTTAGGCCGATTCTTCTACATATTTTTGGTAAAAAAAAAATCGCAATAAGCGTATATTGATTGGTTTGCGAAAAGTTATAGTGTCTACAAAATAGGGGATAGTTTTATGGCATTTTTTAATAGATTTTTTTACTAGTAATGCCAGCGATCAGCGATTTTTATCATGACTGCGACTTTATGGCGGACACATCGGACACTTTTGACACATTTTTGGGACCATTGTTATTTTTACAGCTATCAGTGCTATAAATATGCACTGATTACTGTGAAAATGACACTGGCATTGAAAGGGTTAACCACTAGGTGGCGCTGAAGGGGTTAAGTGTTTCCGAGGGAGGGATTCTGTTAGGGGGCGTGGCTACAAGTGACACGTCACTGATGAGAGGGAACAGACGGTCAGTGACAGTGTCACTAGGCAGAACGGGGAGAAGCTTGTGTACACTTGCCTCTCCCCGTTCTGCAGCTCTGTGACCCGATCGCGGAACACCGGCGGACATCGATATATATATGTGTGTGTGTGTGTGTGTGTGTGTGTGTGTGTGTGTGTGTGTGTGTGTGTGTGTGTGTGTGTGTGTGTGTGTGTGTGTGTGTGTGTGTGTGTGTGTGTGTGTGTGTGTGTGTGTGTGTGTGTGTGTATATATATATATATATATATATATATATATATATATATATATATATATATATAGTTACTTTGCCCAGCCGCGCCATTCTGCCGACGTATATGTCCAGGAGCCGGTCGGAAACCGGTTAAAGGAGAAGTCCAGCCTGAGCTTTTTAGGCTGGGCTTCTCCTATGGGTCACAGGAGTGCAATTAGTTTTGCACTCCTGTGACCCGTTTTGAGCGGAGAGCGGTCTGAAGTCACTGCCATCAGTCGGAGCAGCTCGTCATCCCGACTTCCAAAGTCTGGATCCGCCAGCTGCCTTGATTGATGGCAGTTTCAGCGAGCCGCTGAGACAGCCGCTTCATGCCCCTCCACTGCTCAGCGCTCCAATGAGCGCGGAGAAGTAGAGCAGAAGCGATGCTGACTCACAGTCAGCATCGCTCTGCTCGGGGAGGAGTGTGAACCTAGCCATCAGCGGTGTTCGGTGGCTCGGGTTTTCAGTGCAGAGACACCGGGGGACAGATGCAGCATCGGTCTGATGCTGCATCCACTGAGGTAAGTATGAATAGGGGGGGAAAAAACATACTTCTCTTTTAAATGGTTAAACCAGGGCTTGACAAATTTGCTTGGAATGTGGGAGCCAGCTAAAAAAGTTAGGAGCCAGTCTTTCGGCTGCATGCTCCTCTATTCCCCCCCCCCCTCCCATGCTACTCTGGTCCCCGTGCTCCTCTATTCCCCCCATGCTGCTATGGTCCCCGTGCTCCTCTATTCCCCCCCATGCTGCTATGGTCCCTGTGCTCCTCTATTCCCCCCCATGCTGCTATGGTCCCCGTGCTCCTCTATTCCCCCCTCATGCTGCTATGGTCCCCATGCTCCTCTATTACCCCCCATGCTGCTCAGGTCCCCGTGCTCCTCTATTCCCCCCTTTTGCTGCTCAGGTCCCCATGCTCCTCTATTCCCCCCTTTGCTGCTCAGGTCCCCATGCTCCTCTATCCCCCCCATGCTACTCTGGTCCCCATGCTCCTCTATCCCCCCCATGCTGCTCAGGTCCCCATGCTCCTCCATTGTCCCCATGCTCCTTTATTCCCCCTTTTGCTGCTCAGGTCCCCATGCTCCTCTATTCCCCCCATGCTTCTCAGATCCCCATGCTCCTCTATCCCCCCCCCTTTGCTGCTCAGGTCCCCATGCTCCTCTATTCTCCCCATGCTGCTCAGGTCCCCATGCTCCTCTATTCCCCCCATGCTGCTCAGGTCCCCATGCTCGTCTATTCCCCCCTTTGCTGCTCAGGTCCCCATGCTCCTCTATTCCCCCCTTTGCTGCTCAGGTCCCCATGCTCCTCTATTCCCCCCATGCTGCTCAGGTTCCCATGCTCCTCTATTCCCCCCATACTTCTCAGGTCCCATTGCTCCATCTTTTAAATGGTAAAACCAGGGCTTGACAAATTTGCTTGGAATGTTGGAGCAAGTTAAAAAAGTTAGGAGCCAGTCTTTCGGCTGCAAACTCATCTATTCCCCCCCCCCCCATGCTACTCTGGTCCCCGTGCTCCTCTATCCCCACCATGCTACTCTGGTCCCCGTGCTCCTCTATTCCCCCCCATGCTGCTCTGGCCCCCCCATTTGCTGCTCAGGTCCCCATGCTCCTCTATTCCCCCCATGCTTCTCAGGTCCCCATGCTCCTCTATTCCCCCCCCCCTTTGCTGCTCAGGTCCCCATGCTCCTCTATCCCCCCCCCCCATGCTGCTCTGGTCCCTTGCTCCTCTATCCCCCTCCCATGCTACTCTGGTCCCCGTGCTCCTCTATTCCCCTCCCCCATGCTACTCTGGTCCCCGTGCTCCTCTATTCCCCCTTTTGCTGCTCAGGTCCCCATGCTCCTCTATTCCCCCCATGCTTCTCAGATCCCCATGCTCCTCTATCCCCCCCCCCTTTGCTGCTCAGGTCCCCATGCTCCTCTATTCTCCCCATGCTGCTCAGGTCCCCATGCTCCTCTATTCCCCCCATGCTGCTCAGGTCCCCATGCTCGTCTATTCCCCCCTTTGCTGCTCAGGTCCCCATGCTCCTCTATTCCCCCCTTTGCTGCTCAGGTCCCCATGCTCCTCTATTCCCCCCATGCTGCTCAGGTCCCCATGCTCCTCTATTCCCCCCATACTTCTCAGGTCCCCATGCTCCATCTTTTAAATGGTAAAAGCAGGGCTTGACAAATTTGCTTGGAATGTTGGAGCCAGTTAAAAAAGTTAGGAGCCAGTCTTTCGGCTGCATGCTCCTCTATTCCCCCCCATGCTACTCTGGTCCCCGTGCTCCTCTATCCCCCCCATGCTACTCTGGTCCCTGTGCTTCTCTATTCTCCTCCCCCATGCTACTCTGGTCCCCGTGCTCCTCTATTCCCCCCATGCTGCTATGGTCCCCGTGCTCCTCTATTACCCCCCATGATGCTCAGGTCCCCGTGCTCCTCTATTACCCCCCATGCTGCTCAGGTCCCCATGCTCCTCTATTCCCCCCTTTGCTGCTCAGGTCCCCATGCTCCTCTATTCCCCATTTGCTGCTTAGGTCCCCATGCTCCTCTATTCCCCCCATGCTTCTCAGGTCCCCATGCTCCTCTATTCCCCCCATGCTTCTCAGGTCCCCATGCTCCTCTATTCCCCCCATGCTTCTCAGGTCCCCATGCTCCTCTATTCCCCCTCCATGCTTCTCAGGTCCCCATACTCCTCTATTCCCCCCGTTTGCTGCTCAGGTCTCCATGCTCTACCCCCCTCCATGCTGCTCTGGTCCCCCATGCGCCTCTCCCCCCCCCCATGATGCTCTGGTCCCCCGCAGCGCTCACCTCCTCTCCCTGGCTAGTTAACTTCAGCGTGACTGAATACAGACATGCTCCTCGGGAGTCGCACCGAGAAGCTCATTATACAATCCTGAAAGACGGCGGCCACACACAGCTGTGACATAAGCTTCCTCTGTACTCGTTCTTCTGGTCTTTCCTTCCCCGCTCTCCAACTAGATTCTCTGCGGCAGCAGACTGGATGGAGAGCGGGGGAAGGAAAGACCAGGAGAACATGTGCCGAGGAAGCTTATGTCACAGCTGTGTGTGGCCGGCGTCCTTCCGGATCGTATGATGAGCTTCTCAGTGCGACTCCCAAGGAGCATGTCTGTATTCAGTCACGCTGAAGTTAACTAGACAGGGAGAGGAGGTGAGCGCTGCGGGTAGGTGGAGACAGAGGAGCGGAGGGGGGCGGTGGTCCGCTGTCACTGAAGTACCGATGGCCAGTACATGCCTGGAGCCAGGTCGCTAATTCTAGTCGCCCCTGGCGACTGGGGTTTGTCGAGCCCTGGGTTAAACTTCCTTCATTTACACACCGGGAGTTCTTTCCTTTGATAAAAGAATGAAAAGATACGTTGTTTCTACTTATTCGCTATGTTGTGATAAAACTTGGCAGGCTGTCTGGATTTTTTTTTTCAGCTGTGAGAACTCTCTGCACTTGTTAGAAAAAAATGTGACATGCTGTTTTGTAGATCGGGAAGGAAAAAGATCTTGATTTTGATTCTTAACAATTAATCGTGCAGCTCTAGCCACAATCAACAACCTGATCAACTCTGGACGAAGGAGATGTGCTGCACTGTGTGAGGCAAATGGTGGTCACACCAGATACTGACTGGTTTTTGGACCCCGACCCCCAATACAGTAAAACTGCACATTTTAGAGTGGCCCATTATTGTGGCCAGCCTAAGGCACACCTGTACAATAATCATGCTGTCTAATCAGCACCTTGATATGCCACACCTGTGAGGTGAATGAATTATCTCAGCAAAGGAGAAGTGCTCACTGAAACAGATTTAGCCCAGGTTCACACTGGGCTGCGGGAATGAAGCCGTGTGAGTTCAGCTGAACTCGCACGATTTCACTCCCACTTGTCAGTCCCGATTTCGGCCTCGATTACAGAGACATCTGTGCAGTTTCTGCACAGATGTCAATGTAAATCGCGGGCCGAAATCGCAAAAGGTAGTACAGAAACTACTTTTTGAAATTGGTGCAGTGCTGCAGATGCGCCGATTTAACATGCGATTTGACATGTCAAATCAGACCGGTGTGAGCCAGGGCTTAGACAGATTTGTGAACAATATTTGAGAGAAATAGGTCTTTTGTGTTGTTGTGGAAAATTTTATAAATGTATGTTGTCAGATTCCCCCAGTGTCGGTTTTGCTGTAATGCGCTCGTGTGAGCGTATTCGCACATCCAGACGTTGGTGGAAGACCGGTGGTTCGAAAATCTTCCTGTGGACACAGCGATGTTTGCTCTTTTAGGGATGTTTGCTCTTTTAGGGATGTTTGTTTTATGCCTCGCCAGGGGACTGGCCACTTCTTGGTGTTGGCATTAAATGACTCCGAGCGGACAGATCTGCATCCACGAGAACTATAGCATAACTATACGACAATTGTGGCCCATTGAGCCATAATTTTCATATGGTTCCCGTCATTGAAACCAGTGCACGTCACTGCTAGTCTATTTGAATGTATACATTTCTGTGATTGGTTCTTTTGTTGTATTCATGTATTGTATGGGACATCCTGTTAGAGGGACGCCCTTATATGGACATTTCCTGTGTGAAGGGGACATCCTGTGATGACCACTCCCATGGAGGAGGTCACATGTTGTGACATCACTTCCGGCTGGGATTTTAATAAAAAGGAGCCGTGAGGCTCTGGGTGACGAGTGTTTGCTGGGATGCTGCGATGAACCTAACAGTGTGGTGATGCTTCTTGATTTGAATGAATGGGAATCGAATGAAAGGTGAGTGAATTTTAGCTTAAGGTGCATTATATCATTGAGACAAAATGTGTTACTATTAACGACACGATATCTGACTGTGTGCTCTGCGTACAGCCTGATTTCGCTGACAGATGGCGGGCCAACGGTAGGACTAATTTCGGCCTCTTTGAGCATCGGATCAGCAGAGGGGGAGAATGGATGCACGTTCCGATGCGCATGGAAGGCTATGCTTTGTAAAAAAAAACGAATTTTTCGTCTTTTTTAAATAATGCTTGAATCCGATCGTATGTGTGATTTTGTCATGGATCGTTTGTCTGATGTATCAGAGATGTATGATTTGTGTGTGAGGACTGTCTCTGGAATGTTTGTGTGGGGAGGCTGTGTGCTGTAAGAGTGTAACCGAATGAGAAATGGAGACTGTGTGTGATTGGATTGTTTGTCTGATGCAGGACTAGGGTGCCCACGTGTCCCGGATTGCCCGGGATCGTCCCTGATTGGAGATTTTTGTCCCGTGTCCCGGGCAGCTCATTCCGGGACAATACAGTTATCCCGGAATGAAAAAAAATGAAAAAAAAACAGTGACCAGTCCGCTCCGCCTGTCCGCCGCCCCCACCACCTTATAAATTTTATTACACTGATCGATGATAACATAAACACAGGCTGCGGCTGCCACTGCCAGTCTGGTTGCTAGGCTAGGGGCCGCTCCGCATCTAGCAACCAGTGACGTCAGCTGAGCTGGGGCCTGTCAGTGTGGGCAGTGAGTGCAGTGTGCACCCGCCCAGCGCACACTACGCTGAGTCTGAGAGCAGCCAGCGCGCGCGCCTCCCTCCCCTCCGCATCCATCAGCCAGTCCAGAGCCAGCACAGAGTGAGTGACTGTGACGCTCACGCCAGGGACGGTGACCACTCAGAGAGAGCCACTCACACACTCGCCTGTGCACAGCGTCAGCCAGCCAGGCGAGCCTCGTCGTCTCGACTAGTCCTCCTCCTCCAGTGACGAGTCGACCGACCAGAGATAGCACAGAGAGTGAGTGATGCGGCTGACCTAATGCCAGTGACCAGACAGAGCCACTCTCCTGTGCAGCCAGCCAGCCAGCCTGAGCCTCGTCCGAGTCCTCCTCCAGCTCCTCCCGCCCACGTCGAGGTCCACAAGTTTGCAGTCAGTGCCAGCAGCCAGTCTGACTTCCAGGACCAGGACAGATTAGTGTACTCACTGTACTGTCTGTGTTACACTCTCAATTTGTCCCCCTCCGTTCTGCTGCTGCTGCCCCCCCCTCCGTTCTGCTGCTGCTGTCCCCCCCCCTCCATTCTGCTGCTGTCCCCCTCCATTCTGCTGTCCCCCTACGTTCTGCTGTCCCCCTCAGTTCTTCCTCCGCGTCCCCCTCCATTCTGCTGTCCCCCTCCGTTCTTCCTCCGTGTCCCCCCCTGTCCATCCCGCGGTCCCCCTGTCCATCCCGCGGTCCCCCTGTCCATCCCGCGGTCCCCCTGTCCATCCCGCGGTCCCCCTGTCCATCCCGCGGTCCCCCTGTCCATCCCGCGGTCCCCCTGTCCATCCCGCGGTCCCCCTGTCCATCCCACGGTCCCCCTGTCCATCCCACGGTCCCCATATCTACTCTGCGGCCCCTCTGACCACTCTGCAGGCTCTACAGGGCTGTGGCAGGGAGTGAGCAAGCAGTAGTGGAATAGGCCATGAGGTGGGTGGTGTGCTCTGCTTTTCCTAACATTCACCTGGCATGGATTAATGGCCATCACTCCTCAGGACTCTCTGCAGTGGGGCACTCTGGAGGTACTATCTGTGTGCCTCCAGAGTGCTCCCTTACTTCCTCCCCTTACTTTCTCCAGAGTGCCCCTTTACTTTCTCCAGAGTGCCCCTTAGTACAGTAGTACTAAGAGGGCACTCTGGAAGGGGATGTAAGGGGGCACTCTGGAGGGGGATGTAAGGGGGCACTCTGGAGGGGGATGTAAGGGGGCACCCTGGAGGATGTAAGGGGGCTCTGACTAAGTTAGTACTGCCAGACTGCCCCCTTACAACCTCTAGGGTGCCCCCTTAGTGCCTCCAGAATGCCCCTTTACTTTCTCCAGAGTGCCCCCTTACATCCTTCGGAGTGCCCCACCACCAAAGTGGTATAGCAGTGGCTGACAGACTATCAGGAGGTGGTATTGCACTCCTCTTCCTCCTCTCTCCACTAACTACCCCCCGCCATACACTCCACATTCCTCTCCTGTACATATTACCCCTGCCATACACTCCGCACTCCTCTCCTGTACATATTACCCCCCGCTATACACTCCGCACTCCTCTCCTGTACATATTACCCCCCGCCACTCTGCATTCCCTATTTAACATTACCACATTCTGCACTATACAAGTCATCTCAGACTCTCTAACAACACCCCCTTTAATCCAATATTTGGCACAATTTAAGACATGTCCACCATTCACCACGACGCGCTTTGCGCGCCATATTGTTGTTCCTGTTGATGCCTAGGGCCCACTTTTGATCTTGCACACGGGTCCGCTGATTTCATACGCCCCTGCCCCAAAAATCGGGAAAAAAATGTCAAAAATCATATTTTGGGGGGGAGGGGGGGAGGGGTGTCCCTGAATGGCAGTTTAGAGATGTGGTCACCCTATGCAGGACACGTGTCCCCATGAGTGTGATTGAACTGGATGAAGTTGTGTAAGAGATGGCTGTTTGGAAAAGTGACCTTTGTGCGATGTATTGAGCAGCTTGTACAGCCAGTCATGGCTGCTGCATTGTTCAAAGATGGCCGCTGCATTGCTGTCATGTGCTTGAATGGGGGCGGGGAGACCAGTGTTGGTGGGTCTCTGTGTATCTTTTGACTACAAGTTTATGATGCATATGGAAACTGTATATTGTGTATAAAAAATGTAGGTATAGATGTGGGATTTAGTGCAACCTGCAATATATGTGTGCAGCTGAGCTGTTTGTATTTCACAATGTCTGGTCCCTGTGTGCCATGTGCTTTAGTGGGGAAGGGGCAGCCAGCATGGCTATCATTTACAATGGTGAAAGTTGGTTACTCTCTATAAACAGTAGCATGCAGGAGTTTTGTGTTGGAGGGGCTACGCCCTGAGGGATGATAATCTGATGTTCTGAGAAAGCATACAAACAATATTATACTGTGTGTGTGTGGTGACTAATTCAGAATATATGAACTTTGAAAAAAAGAGTGTTGTTGTTTTTAATATTGTGCATGTAACTAACATTTCTTGAATGTGCTGTTTAGTTGGCCAAAGGGTCTGAGTTGAAGTAGCCTAAAGTGTGTGAAGATTGTTCTTAAAATGTTTGTAAGTGTTCATGTGATGTCTCAGGTGTGTGGTTTTGAGAGATTATAAAAGCAGCCAGGTGAGAGAGCCTAGCCTCTAAGGCGAACACAT
Organism: Rana muscosa; assembly: GCA_029206835.1. Taxonomy (NCBI): domain Eukaryota; kingdom Metazoa; phylum Chordata; class Amphibia; order Anura; family Ranidae; genus Rana; species Rana muscosa. The sequence continues at coordinate 18,739,053 of CM055121.1, read as the reverse complement.
GAAGAGGAAGGTAAGATGGCAGACAAACATTACTGCATATCCATGACAGTATCCCCCCCTCTTATGGGCCCTCCCCCGCCTGGGCCCAGGCTTAAAGGGAAACCTCAGATGAAACCTCCTCAACAGACGAGGTGCAAAGACCTCAAATGCAACGATCCAAGATGCCTCTTCAGGACCAAACCCTTTCCAAAGCACAAGGTACTGAAGAATACCTCTGCAGAGCCAAGAATCCAGAACTTGACTAACCTCGTACTTTAGATTATCCTCAGAGACCGGAACCGAGGTAGGGAGAGGAGGAGACTATTTATTGAGGACCAAAGGCCTTTTAGGAATAAGCAAGGGCATAAGAGGATCAAGAGGGATCAGAGGAGCATCCCCCAGACCCTTAAAGAAGATCTGGAAATCTAGCACAGGACCATCAGACTGGGCAGAGATCAGTGGAACCCTGAGGTCAGGTTGGTTAGAAGGTGACATATCACAGGAGTCAAGCTGAATAGCTGAAAGACAAGCAGAATGTCCTTAATAAGAAAAAGTAGGAGGCTCACTGGGCATGGGCTGGACTGGCATAACTAGTACAGAGGCCGAGTGAATAGCAGAGTCAGGTGTAGCGACTACCTGAATCGCATTGCAAGACATAGCGACTGCAGAACTTGTAGACAAGCTAGCCTGGCTGTGCGTCCAAGGGTGATTAGGGACAGACAAATGTAAATGGTTATGGAGTGAATGATCGGCTCAGGTTCACAGGGGGGCAACCTTGGGTAGGCAGGACGAGGAACAGGAGGAACCCTAAGCCAGGATCTGTCCAGTAGTCCAGTCAACATGTGGAGAATGGAGCCTTAACCATGGGAGACCCAAAATGATAGGAGTTGAGGCCTTAGGTAAGATAAGGAAGAATATCCACTCCTGGTGGAGTGTCCCTACAGACATCTTAACAGGGAGGGTCTGGAATCGGATAAGACCCCCTGGGAAAACAGTGGCATCAATCACCAAGACCACCAAGGGCGTGGTGAGTGGCAAAAGGGTAAGTCTTATGAAATTTCCCAGTCCATGAAATTGCCAGCGGCTCCAGAATCCAGATATGCTGCGACCGAATGGGAAGAAGCACCAACATGAAGGAACACAGAAAGAAGAAGGTGAGGGTGATATTTCTGGGTCCAATACTCCACTTTCCAGATGTATTGGAGCCGAACGTTTTTCCAGACAAAGAGAGCAAATGTCACGAAAATGACCTTTGTCTCCAAAGTAGAGACACGGGCCTAGAGTTCTGCGCTTAGCGCGTTTCTCGGGGGATAGCCTGGTCCGACCCAGCTGCATGGGTTCCTCAGCTGGCAGGAGATGCTCTACGGGTCGAAGAGAGGGGAGCTCAGGCTGACTAAGAACCAAGGAGTGCTGGGGTCGCTTTTCTAGGGTCCTTTCCTGAAAGCGAATATCGATCTGGATACACAAGGAGATAACCCCGTCCAGATCAGTGGGAATGGTTCTTCCTGCTAATTCATCCTTCACTCTATCAGAAAGTCCATGCAAAAAGGTTGCGACTAAGGTCTCATTGTTCCAGCTCAACTCAGCCGTCAGAATGCGGAAATGAAGAGCATACTGTCCCACAGAAGCAGACTCTTGGCAGAGATGTAAAAGGGCGCTGGCCGCTCAATAGACACGAGCAGGTTCATCAAAGATATTTCGAAAAAGTTTCAAAAAGTCAAACAGGCTAGAAACCACTGGATCATTCAGTTCTCACAGAGGGGCTGCCCAGGCTAAAGCTTCACCGGAGAGGAGGGAAATAATATAGGCTACCTTTGCCCGATCAGACAGGAAGTTTTGGGGCTGGAGCTCAAAATGAATGGTGCATTGGCGAAGGAACCCCCTGCAGTCCCCAGAGAAACGGGACGGAGCTGGCAGTTGTAGTGAATGTGTGGCTGCGACTGGAATAGGTTTAGCCGCTGATAGCGGTTGAGGTTGTTGAACCGGGGGTCCTAAGGAGACCTGAAGCTGCTCGAAGCGGGAAGCCAGATCCTGGAGGAATCGCATCACCTGAGTTTGATTTGATTCCTGGGTCTCAAGTCTGCGGACTATACCCTGTTATGGATCATCTATGGAAAGCGGCACGTCAGCCGGGTCCATGGCTGATCAAACTGTCAGGTCACCTGTGGCCAGATGACAGATGCACACCGTTGGGGGTCAGGAGTGCACCACAAGGTAGTGAACTATATGGCTGACTGCTGCGGATGGGACACTGGGTGGTTGTGGAAAGCGGGACCAGTGGAGCACAACAGGAATCCACAGGGAGCTAGAGCCCAAGATTCCCCAGGGTGCGGAGTCTAAGATCCAGCAGGTTTTCACCAGAGCCTCTAGTGGTGAGGATGACCTACGCTGCAGCTGGGTCCAGGTCGCGGCCCCCAGAGTCCCCTAGCTCACGCTCCGTAGGGTAAAGAGTATAGAGGGGAAGCAGCAGCACAGGATACAAGAATAGTGAGGGGCAAAGCCAAGGTCAGGGCAACAAGCAGACACGGATAAACGAAGGACAAGCCGAAGGTCAAGGTCACTAGCAGACAGGGATAGTCGGGAACAAGCCAATATCGTAACGCAGAGACAGACGTAGCACACGGCAGGCAGGAACCCAAACACACAATGCTTAACAAACACGTTCATCAGCACGGCTGGATTGCAGTGCACAGGTTAATTTAGTGTTCCCTGATAGGGCCTGGGGTGGAGCATACTGGGAGGAGAGATTATAAAAGCAGCCAGGTGAGAGAGCCTGGCCTCTAAGGTGAACACATGAAGAGGAAGGTAAGATGGCATATAAATATTACTGCATATCCATGACAACAAGTATTTGATACACTGCTGATTTTGCCGGTTTTTCTACTTACAAAGCATGTAGAGGTCTGTCATTTTTATCATAAGTTACTCTTCAACTGTGAGAGACGGAATCTAAAACAAAAATCCAGAAAATCACATTGTATGATTTTTAAGTAATTCATTTGCATTTTATTGCATGACATAAGTATTTGATACATCAGAAAAGCAGAACTTAATATTTGGTACAAAAACCTTTGTTTGCAGTTACAGAGATCAAACATTTCCTGTAGTTCTTGACCAGGTTTGCACACACTGCAGCAGGGATTTTGGCCCACTCCTCCATACAGAGCTTCTCCAGATCCTTCAGGTTTCGGGGCTGTCGCTGTCAGCTCCCTCCTGTCAGCTCCCTCCAAAGATTTTCTATTGGGTTCAGGTCTGGAGACTGGCTAGGCCACTCCAGGACTTTGAGATGCTTTTTACGGAGCTACTCATTAGTTGCCCTGGCTGTGTGTTTTGGGTCGTTGTTATGCTGGAAGACCCAGACAAGACCCACATTCAATGCTCTTACTGAGGGAAGGTGGTTGTTGGCCAAGATCTTGCGATACATGGCCTCATACATCCTCCCCTCAATACGGTGCAGTCATCCTGTCCCCTTTGCAGAAAAGCATCCCCAAAGAATGATGTTTCCACCTCCATGTTTCACGGTTGGGATGGTGTTCTTGGGGTTGTACTCATCCTTTTTCCTCCAAACAGGATGAGTGGAGTTTAGACCAAAAAGCTCTATTTCTTTTATCGTCCATGGACTGACACAGCTCTAATACTGTAAACGTGTGGGTATATGTCCCTGCTTGCAGGAGAAGATCTAGGCAGAATGTTAGATGTTAGAAACATTCTAGAACAAAACCAAAGCTGAACAGCCCCGCCCAAGTGGGCGGTCCCTCCGGACATAACCCTCCTACCTGCAGCCTCAGTTTTTTTCTGCCTAGCAGAAGGAGAAGACGTGGAAGATTTTATTTTTAAATTTTATTCCTTTGGGAATTTTATTATTTTATTTTTGAGACCTTCAATCAACTGTCGGCTGGGCAACAGGTTGGGTACACTGGTATCCTTGTAGTCTTCCCTGTCCGACCATCGAGCGCGCTGATCCTTGCCTTGTGTGCGTGAGACTCAGTTCACGACATGCCCCATGACCCCAGGGGTGGCCGGGATGCTTTTATGCTCCCGCGGTCCTCTCAAGATTGAACAGTACCTGTCTGTATCTTTCGCGGGGGACCGGGCCGACAGCTATTCAGTACTACTCTGTGATAGGTCTGTCTGAAACAAGCCAGTGGGTCCCTCTGGGACGGGTAAATAGTCTCTCCTGCTGCAGGTGAGTACATGCTGGCTGTGTTTCTTTATGTGGGGGGTTTCTCCCTGTCTCCCCCCTGTTATGCTGTTCTCTGCACCCTGTACTGGCGCTGTGCTGTGTGGGGGTACTTGGGGGTCACTCTGGCCTGGCAGGGGGCGCTCATGTCTGTGTGCTGGGAAAGGAGTAGTGTTCTGGTATGTGTGGGTGTTTGGAGACTATTGTGTGTGCCATTAGCGCTGTGTGGTGATTTTAAACTGCGCTCGGCGGCCATCTTGCCGTGGATCTCTGGCGCAGTATTAATGTGGCCAGCGACCATTTTCTTGAAGCCGCGGCGCTTTCACTTTCGGCCTCTCGGCGCTGCTGCATCGCGAATCTCGACACACTCTCCTCACACTCTCCTCAGGCTTCTCTCGCGCTGACAGCGTGGTTTCATACAGCGGAACTGAGCGGTCCTTATAAGGGTTGGTGAGTCTTCTGGGTATCCCCTCCTCAGCCTCAGTGCAGCCAGTGGGTGGACTGTATTATTCACTATAATAGTGTATAAGGTCTCAGAGGGTGGCAGTATGGAGTCTGGTTCACCTGCTTCTCCACATTTGTCAGAGGCAACTGGCAGTGCTCCTGCACCTGCGGTCCCTATGGACCAGTTGTCGGCAGTCCTGGAATCATTCCTTGTCAGGATGGAAGCGGTGTGCGAGCGCAAGGGAGCTGTAAAGTGCCCCCTCCCCACACAATCTCCGGTAGGGGAGTGCTCCGACTCAGATATGGGCCTAGCTACTGCTGCTCAGGACCCTAGCTCTGAGGATTTTAATGTTTTTGAACAGGACATTCCTTGTGAGGAAGACCCCAGTTCTGAACCAGTAACTGACAGGGTGCTTGTGAGTAAACTAATTGATTCTGTGAGGGACACTCTCAAGCTGAATGATGCAGCTGAGGAGCCTCAGGTTAAGGCTGTCTCCTTTGGTTCATTTAAAGCCGTTTCTTCAAAAAAGGTCTTTCCATACGTGCCCTTTTTTGATAGATTCATCGACCGAGTCTGGGATAAGCTGTAGAAGACTTTGACCTTCCCGCGGCGCCTAGCCATAAGGTACCCCTTTGAGGAGGACCTGGTTAAAAAGTGGGCTCTCCCTCCAGTGGTCGACCCCCCGGTCGCCCGTCTGAATAAGGCTACCACGCTCCCAATGGAAGGGACTCCTGCATTTAAGGATCCCACTGATAGGAGGTCAGAGGTGGTGAGTAGAACTATGTTTGCCTTGTTGGGGTCTGCCTTACGCCCTATAATGGCAGCGACACTTGTGTCTCAGACACTTACAGGATGGGCAAAGATTTTGCAACAGACGGTACAGGAGCATAATCTCCCTCCTGAGACCATTGCCCTGGCTCACCAACTTGCGTAGGGTTTAGTCTGTGTGCGATGCCACTTTGGATGCAGCCCCTTTAATATCTGGTGCCTCTATCTCCATGCTGTGGTGCTGCGTCGCCTTATGTGGCTGAAATGCTGGTCGACCGACCTAGCTTCCAAAAAGCTCCTGGCTGACTTGCCCTTTAAGGGCGGTAGACTGTTTGGGGCCACCCTGGATGACATTATTAAGGATGTCACTGGGGGTAAGAGCACCTTCCTTCCTCAGTGCGTTAAGAGAAAGGAGTCACACCGCAGGCCGGGCCCTTCCTTTCCGGCGAAGAAGTTTTTTCGTCAGTCAGAATCCACAGGTAAGCCCGCCCAGACTGAAAAAAGTGCGGCTGGGGGACAGAAGCGTCCCTGGGTGCGTAAGCCTACCAAGCAAGCTCCCAAGCCCGCCACCGCATGAAGTCTTGCCCCTGCCCGACTCTGGGGTGGGGGGACGTCTTCGCAGGTTCATGGTTCGGTGGACCTCCCGGATCTCCGACCGGTGGGTGTGCGAGGTGGTCACCTCGGGATACAGGATAGAGTTTCGCTCGTGGCCCCCAAACAGGTTCTTTCCCTCAAACCTCCCTGCCCGCCGGGCGGAGCTCTTGGGGGCCGTACAGGATTTGCTCAGGTGCGGAGTGATCGTGCCGGTTCCGTCACAGGAGAGGTTTCAGGGGTTTTACTGTTGTCCCAAAGAAGGACAGGGTCCGGCCAATCCTGGACCTCAAGGCTTTGAATGCCTATGTGAAGGTACAAAAATTCCGGATGGAATCCATTTGCACGGTGATTGCGACACTCCACCAGGGGGATTTTCTGGCGTCCTTGGATATCAAGGACGCTTACTTGCACGTTCCAATCTGCGCAAGTCACCAGAAGTTTCTGCGCTTTGCCATAGGCGAAGTCCACTGTCAGTTCGTGGCTCTTCCCTTTGGCCTGGCATCGGCACCACAGGTTTTCACCAAAGTGCTTGCCCCGGTTCTAGCTTTGCTGAGACAGCGAGGAATTGTTATCGTGGGCTATCTGGACGATCACCTTCTAAGAGCAGAAAATGGCTCAGAGTTGGAGGAAAATGTAACAATAGTCAGTCAGACCCTCCGGGACTTCGGGTGGCTCCTGAACATGCAGAAGTTGGTTCTAGTCCCGACTTAACATTTGGAGTATCTGGGTCTGATCCTGGACACGTCGGCAGCGAAGGTGTTTCTACCCTCGGAGAAGTTACAGACACTTCAGTCGGCAGTACGGGTCCTGACGTCCCGAAAATGGTGGTCAATACGTTTCTGCATGAGAGTCCTGGGACTAATGGTGGCCTCCTTCGAGGCTGTTCCGTATGCCCAATCACACACTCGGGCATTGCAGAGGGGAATTCTCTCTATTTGGGACAAGTCCCCGTTGTCGTTGGATCTTCAGATCCAGGTGAGTCACTATGTCAAGGCGTCCCTGACGTGGTGGCTGAGATCCCCGGCTCTTCGGGCCGGGAAGTCGTTCCTCCCCATCCAGTGGACGGTGGTCACGAAGGACGCCAGCCTGACGGGTTGGGGAGGAGTTTTGGGAGTCCTGTCAGCTCAAGGGCTCTGGACTCCGGACGAATCTCGTCTACCAATCAATGTTCTGGAATTGCGAGCGATCAGACTGTGTCTCTCCGCGTGGTCGAAGAGGCTACAGGGCCGCTCGATCAGAATCCAGTCGGACAACGCCACGGCCGTGGCGTCTGTCAACCATCAGGGGGGCACTCGGAGCTCGGCTGCGGCATCCGAGGTCGCCCACATCCTAAGGTGGGCGGAAAGAAGCATGCCGGCCCTGTCCGCCGTCTACATTCCGGGCGTAGAAAACTGGCAGGCGGACTATCTGAGTCGCCAGTCCCTGGACCAGGGGGAGTGGTCCTTGCATCCGGAGGTGTTTCAACTCCTTTGTCGGCGGTGGGGCACCCTGGATGTGGACCTGATGGCGTCTCGATTCAATCGCAAGGTGTCGAGGTTTGTGGCCAGGTCCAGGGACCCCTGGGCGGATGCCTCGGACGCGTTGGTGGCCCGTGGGGTCAGTATCGCTTGATATATGCTTACCCTCCGCTGCAGTTGCTTCCTCGTCTGCTGCGCAGGGTAGCGGCCGAGGGCATTCCGGTGATCCTCATTGCCCCGGACTGGCCTCTGCGTCACTGGTACGCCAATCTGGTGCGTCTCATTGCGGACGTCCCTTGGAGACTACCCTTGAGGGAGGACCTTCTGTCTCAAGGTCCTATCTTTCATCCTGCTTTACAGTCGCTGGTTTTAACGGCATGGCTATTGAGAGCCAGATGCTGAAGGACCGAGGCCTTTCGGATTCGGTGATTTCAACCATGCTGAGGGCACGGAAGTCTTCTTCTAGAAAGATCTATCACCATACCTGGAGAGCTTACATCGCTATGTGCGACGAGCTAGACTGGCGTCCACGGATGTACTCTGTCCCCAGAATCCTGCGGTTCTTACAGCGTGGTGTAGCCCAAAGGCTGGCTTTGAGCACAATTGAGGGTCAGATTTCGCCCATGGCCGTTTTCTTTCAACGACCCCTAGCAAGTCATTCTTTAGTTAGCACCAAAGAAGAGAAGGAACTCTCTGAAAGCATCAAACACTTTAAAATGGAGGACTTCAGAGCCCTTCGGGACCTGATACTACTCCTGGATGAAAGTGAGGGTGTGGATGTCAATGATGAGACCTTACCTGACCCTAGCCAATCCTCTGAGAAAAAATTCAAACTCAAATCGAGGAACTTTCCAGATTTGACTACTAGCCCGCAAGCTTGGGCTTTTCTATGTACTGTCATCATAAAACGATTTGAGATCTTGCCCAAACATAGCAACCTTACTAAAGTACAGCAAAAAAGCCTTCTGAAGATACAAAACCATCCTGATGTAATTGTTAAAGGGGCAGACAAAGGAGGCAACATAGTCCTTATGACCAGGAGTTTCTATGAGAGCATGTGCTACAAAATTCTACTCAATTCTGAATGGTATCGTCCCATCAGTTTGACACGCACTGCTTCTTACAGAACCATGTTCCTAGAGATTATCAATGATGCCTTCACCAAGGGTCTCGTAGATCAGGACACTTATGATTACCTGAATGCTCGGTCTCCTAGGAAGGCAACGTTTTATGCACTACCCAAAGTGCATAAGGATCCCCTGTCGCCTCCTGGGAGACCGATCATTTCGGGGATTGGCTGTCTAACTGAGAATGCCAGCAGATTGGTAGACTCGGTTCTTATGCCTCATGTGATTTCTCTCCCTTCATACATTAGGGACACCTTAGCCCTTCTTAAGCAGATTGAGGGGATGGTCGTTCCTCCTGGCTCCCTGCTCGTGACCTTGGATGTGGAGGCTTTGTACTCCAGCATCCCTCACGAGCAGGGAGTCGAGACGATACGTACCTTCCTCCATGAAGAAGACCACCACCGATGGCCATACAATGAATTCCTCATCAAGCTCCTTCAATTTATTCTCACCCACAACTGGTTCAGTTTTTGTGACTCCCACTACTTCCAGGTGCAGGGCGTAGCCATGGGCACCTGTTGTGCCCCTGGCTATGCCAATCTGTACCTGGGGGGGTGGGAAAGGGACCTATTTTCCAGCGAATCCCTCAGCAGGTTCACTGATAAGGTGCTAGTCTGGATGCGCTACATTGATGACGTGTTCATCGTCTGGACTGGCACTAGAGCTTTGCTTGATGAATTCATACAGAATCTTAACACCAACCACTTCAATTTGAAGTTTACTTTCAGCTGTGATATGCATACCACTACATTTTTGGATTTAACAATTTTTAGGAATTCCGATAATTCCCTGGCGACTGACCTCTTCCGTAAGAGTACGGCAGGAAACACATTGCTGCATGCAGCTAGCCTCTATCCTCCAGCCTTGATACGCAGCATTCCTTATGCCCAGTATATCAGGCTGCGACGTAACTGCACACGTTTGTCTGACTTCCAAGTGCAAGCCAAAGCACTTAAAAGCCGTCTACTCGCGAGAGGTTATAGTAAGTCGCTTCTGCGACAGGCCTATAACAAAACTATTGGTCAAACCCGTAATGAGCTTCTCTAGTAAACCAAAATCACTCCCCGTCAATCTACTACCAAAGTGGTTACCAAATTTTCCAGTCACCATCTAGACATTCGACACATACTTGGAAATCATTGGCACCTCCTACGTGAGGACCCGACACTCGGGAAATACGTAGGGGAACAACCCGAAATAATTTTCAAACGTGCTCAGTCCCTAAGGGATAAATTAACCGCAAGCCATTACACTAGGAACAAGATTATGAATGCCAAAATACAGTTTGGCACTTCAAGATGCGGCAAATGCTCCTTTTGCAAGTGGGTCAAACTATGCAAAAATAATATACTCCCCAATGGGGAAATTCTTTCACCCAAATTTTCAGAAAATTGCTGTACTGAAGGTGTCATCTATCTTATCACCTGCGGATGTGGGGTGTTCTATGTGGGCAAAACAGCCCGACAGCTAAGACAGAGAATCAATGACCACATTTACTACTCGGTTAACGGAAAGATGCTGACACCAGTTAGTCGTCACCTCGATCTATATCATCGTTTTGACACCTCTTTGGTCTCTTTCTCTGTCTTGGCTGTCGTCCCCAGAAGTCCCAGAGAGGGTGAATGGGATAGGATTATCCTTCAGAAGGAAACCCTATGGGTCGAAAGACTCAACGCCACACACCCTCCGGGCCTGAATAAAACCCAATCATATAGGCCATTCCTATGACCATAACAATATTGGAACATACATATTATGGTAAATCGGGACTGATATATATTTCTGCCTTTTTGTGCTCTATTCTGTTTTGCCCCAATAAATAGCTGTTGTCATTAGCCTCATGGAATAAGCGAATTATGTATTCTCAGCACTATGTATTGGAGCCCCATGAGTCCACGAATTTCACCTACTTTCGCGGTTGTTGGTTTCATATCCCTTTCTCTCCCTCTTTCCTCCTTCCCCCCTTTTTTTTCTTCCCCCCCCCCCTTCCCCTCTCTGTCTGGTTTTCCCCCTTCCCCCCTTCAATTCGAACATCCCCCTTATTCAAGGGGCATATCCACATACACTACAGTCACACTATAACTAATTTGATACTGTATTCGTCTATTATGACAACAATTCTCTTGTTGACAGTTGTGGTCTTCAATCATACGTTGTTGACACCATTATCACTTCATATATAATTAGTTTGCTTTTCACATACCTTTTTAAACCCACCCACTCCCTCCCCCCCCCTCCTCGTTCCCCTTTCCCTTTCCTCCCTTCCCTCCCTTTACACACTAATCCCCCCCTGCACTCTTTCAATTTGTCATATTCCTTTTTAGGATCACTTAATGCCTTACCACTTTAACTGAATAATAAGTATTATAGTTCATGCAACATTACACAACATTCTGATTTATTCCCCACATTCCCTATCCCTATTTTAATACACCCATCACCCTACCTTTCCTCCCCTGTCCATTTCCCGTCCTTTTCCTTTTCCGCTGATTATTTACTATTTTATCTTTGGTGCATTCGTGACCCTGGGTAGTCTGGTGCGTGGTTTTTACCTTGCATTTTCCATGCGATCCATTACCATGAATTAGTTGAGATAACCAAAACATCTATCATCCATTGTTGACCAAAGATATAGGATCAAGACTATCGATTTCTTCTAAAAATATTTTTAATCAACCTTCTTGGTTTTCTTTCTCTTTCCCTTATTTATGTGTATAGGCTCATTAGAATTTTTGGATGTATATAGTAGCATTAGTAATACACAATTGTTTTAATTATCATACAGGTGCGTTTGAGCACCTTTTTATCGTTTGCTGATCCTATGTTATGTCTTTGTTTGCTGTCCCCACACTGTTGCTATGCCATGAGCATCTCCCTTCCCCCTTCTTTTCCCCTCCCCTCTTTTCCCCTCTTCTTTTTCTCCCCCTGTTTGTCCATCCATGGCAATTGGATTCCGCACACTGTACAAGACCTAGACTGTGTCTTTGGCAATTATCTATACCATCCTCCGACCGTAAGGGTTCCGCCCCTGTCGGTATCTCATTGGCCGGGGCTCGCCGTGTCAGCGGCACCTTCGGCGCATGTGCATTGGCCATTTCACACGGAACAGCGTCATTTCCTGTTGAGATGACGCATATCCTGTGGGGACACATAAGAGTGGTGCACACCGCTCGAATAGTACAGCTGACTGCTGGGAGTGCTCCGGACTGGTCGATTCCTCCTTTTCTCCTTTGAAGGCACAGGTATGTCACTCTTGATACCAGTTTGCAGGACTGACTGTTAGTTCCAGTCCTGCACAATCCACTAATATTCACCTCTGTCTACCTTTCAGCCTGGCCATTGTATTAGAGGCTCCCTGGAGTTAGATACCCTCTGCCCACATTTGCACCAGGATCTATACTGGCGTTTATTGAGCCTCTTCCCTCTATACTGTGGTAGCTACAACCTTAAAAATTCCTGGAGGACATTACCTGTCGCTGCACACTAGCAGCCTCTACCCAGCAGCTGTCAATCATTGTGGTGAGCACCCTCCATTTGTGGCCATATATTTTACTTTATTAAATTTTTTCCGTTTTTTACTTATTGTGTTACACTTGCTATGGCCACTAACAGGGAGACCTTACATTTATCCTTCTTCTAGATTTTTACTATGGCTGGCTAGTCGTTATCGACAAATAGCCAATCAAAACCTCACCTAGGTGTGTTTTGCATTTGGCAGCACATCCGATTGGTGAGTATATCTCTGCAGCCAAATCAGTATATATATTTTATTGACTGCTATAGAGAGTTGATCTCGTATGCACCTTTTCTACTATTTTTTCTCACCAATCATCTTCTCTTCTGGTCTGCTGTTTTCTTTTGGTTCTTACACATTGGCACTAGCATTTCACCTTTCCCATCAATCCCTGGTTTTCCCCACAGGTTTTCCTTTTTCTCCCCCCTTCCCCCCCCCCTCCTCCCCTTGTCCCCCATGGACACCACCGGGAGCACCACTGTCATCTTTTAGTGCCCAAGCATGAGGTCCAGGCCACATGTTAGGTTGGTGTCTTATGGTTGGTCTGCTCATAGGTATTTTCGCTATGTGGGTTCAGCAATCTTCACTTCTTGAGATATTTGTTGTTTTTTATGCTGTTTTATTTATTTTATTCTATGTATTAACCACTTAAGCCCCGGACCATTTGGTAGCTAAAGGACCAGAGGTGAATTCAGAATTTTGCACTGCGCTGCTTTAACTGTAAATTGTGCGGACATGCAATGTTGTACCCAAACAAAATTTGCGTCCTTTTTTTCCCACAAATAGAGCTTTCTTTTAATGGTATTTGATTGCCTCTGCGATTTTTATTTTTTGCGATATAAACGGAAAAAGACCGAAAATTTTGAAAAAAAAAATGATATTTTCTACTTTTTGTTATAAGAAAAATCGAATAAACTCAATTGTAGTCATACATTTAGGCCAAAATGTTTTCAGCCACATGTTTTTAGTAAAAAAAAAGTCAATAAGCGTATATTTATTGGTTTGCGCAAAAGTTATAGAGTTTACAAACTAGGGTACATTTTCTGAAATTTACACAGCTTTAAATTTATGACTGCCTATCTAATTTTTTTGAGGTGCTAAAATGACAGGGCAGTACAAAAACCCCCCAAATGACCCCATTTTGGAAAGTAGACACCCCAAGGAAATTGCTGAGAGGCATGTTGAGCCCATTGAATTTTTTTTTTTGTCCCAAGTGATTGAATAATGACTAAAAAAAAAAAAATTACAAAAAGTTGTCACTAAATGATATATTGCTCACACATGCCATGGTTATATGTGGAATTTCACCCCAAAATACATTTTGCTGCTTCTCCTGAGTACGGGGATACCACATGTGTGGGACTTTTTGGGAGCCTAGCCGCGTACGGGACCCCGGAAACCAAGCACCGCCTTCAGGATTTCTAGGCACAAATTTTTGATTTCACTCCTCACTACCTATCACAGTTTCGAAGGCCATAAAATGCCAAAATCGCACAAAACCCCCCCAAATGACCCCATTTTGGAATATAGACACCCCAAGCTATTTGCTGAGAGGAATGGCGAGTATTTTACAGCTCTCATTTGTTTTTGAAAATGAAGAAAGAAAATATATATATATTTTTTTTTTTTCAATTTTCAAAACTTTGTGACAAAAAGCGAGATCTGCAAAATACTCACAATACCTCTCAGCAAATAGCTTGGGGTGTCTACTTTCCAAAATGGGGTCATTTGGGGGGGTTTTGTGCTATCTGGGCATTCCATGGCCTCCGAAACTGTGATAGGCAGTGAGAAGTGAAATCAAAAATTTACACCCTTAGAAAGCCTGAAGGCGGTGCTTGGTTTTTGGGGTCCCGTACGTGGCTAGGCTCCCAAAAAGTCTCACACATGTGGTATCCCCGTACTCAGGAGAAGCAACAGAATGTATTTTGGGGTGTAATTCCACATATGCCCATGGCATGTTTGAGCAATATATCATTTAGTGACAACTTTGTGCAAAAAAAAAAAAAAATTGTCGTTTTTTCCGCAACTTGTGTCAACATATAAAATATTCCATGGACTCGACATGCCTCTCAGTATATAGCTTGGGGTGTCTACTTTCCAAAATGGGGTCATTTGGGGGGGTTTTGAACTGTTCTGGCATTTAATGCACAACATTAGGAAGCTTACATCCACTCTTCTAACCACTTGAAGACAAAGCCCTTTTTGACACTTTTTGTTTACATGAAAACATTTTTTTTTTTGCAAGAAAATTATGTTGAACCCCCAAACATTATATATATTTTTAAAGCAAAGGCCCTACAGATTAAAATGGTGGGTGTTGCATTTTTTTTTCTACACAGTATTTGCGCAGCGATTTTTCAAACGCATTTTTTGGGTTAAAAAATACACTTTTTTTAATTTTAATGCACTAAAACACACTATATTGCCCAAATGTTTGATGAAATAAAAAAGATGATCTTAGGCCGAGTACATAGATACCAAACACGACATGCTTTAAAATTTCGCACAAACGCGCATTGGCGACAAACTACATACATTTTTAAAAGCCTTTACAGGTTACCCCAGTAGATTTACAGAGGAGGTCTACTGCTAAAATGATTGCCCTCGATCTGACCTTCGCGGTGATACCTCACATGCATGGTGCAATTGCTGTTTACATATGACGCCAGACCGACGCTTGCGTTCGCCATTGGGCAAGAGCAGGACAGGGGTGCTTTTTTTTTTTTTCTTTTTTTTTATTATTAATTTTGCTTTTTTATTTTAATTTTTAAATTGTTCCTTCCAAGTATTTTTTTTTTTTATCATTTTTATTGTTATCTCAGGGAATGTAAATATCCCCTATGATAGCAATAGGTAGTGACAGGTACTCTTTTTTTGAAAAAACTGGGGTCTTCTAGACCCTAGATTTTTCCTCTGCCCTCAAAGCATCTGACCACACCAAGATCGGTGTGATAAAATGCTTTCCCAATTTCCCAATGGCGCTTTTTATATCCGGGGGGGGGGCATTCCCTCCCACTGCTTGTAAAAGCAGTCCAGAGGCTAATTAGCCGCTAGGATTGCTTTTACATGAAAGCCGGCCGCAGGCTGAAAAGAATGATACCAAGATGATACCTAAACCCGCAGGCATCATTCTGGTATAAACATTCAAAGTCCAGCAACATACCAGTATGTTGCTGGTCCTTGTTGGACATGTATTGTAATCTTTTTATTTCATGCAGCCAGTTGGCTGAACGAAAAAAGAGATTGCTCGGTGGGTATGCCCACCATTAGAATACCGCCCTTCATCCACCCACTTCCAATGATGGGCATACACGCACCATTTATATATGCCGAAGCATGGGGGCATCCTCCCGCAAAAAAGTTAGGCCGCACACACATGGTCGGACTTTTCCACGGGCAAGCCTCCGTCGGAATTTCGACCGTATGTACGCGGCATTAGGAGCAAAATCGCTCCTCCGCCCCTGCTGCCCCAATGCTTCGGCATATTTGCTTTTTTTTTTGTTAACTGTGGTGGTGAAATCACCTCCTACAGCACTGGAGTCGCAGGGATCAGGCCTGTCTCTGCGAACGCTGCAGTTATGTGTGTTTTTGTTTTGTAAGTGACAGTGATGGATCGATACTGCACTTGGGTGGCCTGGGCTGGACGGAGGGGCAAAACGCAGGTGCCAGCAGGTATCTGGGCTGATCCCGCTAACACTGCATTTTTGGGAACCCTAAAATGCTGGGGACGCTAGTATAGATCTGATCAGATCAGATATTGATCTGTTCAGATACTATACCACTAAGGGGGGTGTATGCTTCACGCGTGGGTGTTAGCGTTACTGGCACTAACCTGACGCTGCCTGGGGTGTGACTCAGACCCTCTCTGACGCTAAAACCTAATTGATATCACCCGCCGGGCGATCAGGGGGTTAAACCTTTATTGGGTTATATACACGGCGGGTGCCCTGACACTATAAAAAGCAAACTAACTAACCAGCGTCACCCGTAACACTTATATGGTGATCACTGGTGAAAGGGTTAACTAGGGGCAATCAGGGGGTTAAAACCTTTATTAGATAATATATTGGGGTACCCGACGCTATAAAAACCTGCGGCGAACCTAAAAAAAATTACCAGCTACCGATCTGCATCACCGACACTAAGACAGCGTTTAGAAAAACGATCGCTTAGCGACAGTGGTGATAGGGGGTGAAAGGGTTACCTGGGGGGCGATCAAGGGGGTTAAACCTTTATTAGATAATATATTGGGGTACCTGACGCTATAAAAACCTGCGGCGAACCTAAAAAAAATTACCGGCTACCGATCTGCATCACAGACACTAAGACAGCTGTGAGGGGGTTAACTCGGTAGCGGGTGTGTGTGACCCCCTGGTTGGGCTCCCCACACAAAAACAGGGCCAGCAGACGGAGGTTGTGGTTTTCAAAATCAAAAGGTGCGGTTTATTTCTCTATGTACAGTGACAAAAACACAGCAAAGCCAAAAAGAAACAAACAAAATAAATCCTGGTCAGTTTGACCTCTGACTAAACATGCAGGTTTCCTAAACTAACAACTGGGATCAGCCTGGTGCTGTCCTAGTCCCTAAGTCCCTGGTTTAGTAAAAGTCCAAACAAATAGCCACACAGGCTTTGCCTCACCGCACAGGGGTTCACTCTCCCTAGACAGTCCACACAGGTCTGGTTCCAGGCATGAGCAAACACCTAATGAATCTGGGAGTTTTTATAGAGGCCTTAAACGAACTGACAGGCTTCAGCTGGTCTCATCAACTCCCTGCCTCACGACGCCCAGCACTCTCCCTAGAGGTATGAGTCATTCATGAGCCCACTAGCCTCAGCTGGGCTTCATCAACTCCCTAGTTGTATAAGTCGGCATAAAGCCTGAATCTGGGAGAAATATATCTACCCCCCTGGATGCAACCAGGTGACCTTACCTTCCTGCTGTCACATACCCCCCCCTCTTGTTTTAACCTTGGGGTTGGAACACCAGCAATCAGGCATTCATGTACTCGAGACAAAGCATCCACATTCCCCATTTGAACGCCAGGGCGATGCTTTACTGTGAAGTTGAATTCCTGTAGGGCCAGGAACCACCTATTCACTCTTCTATTTGTCTCCTTGTTTTGAGCCATCCACTTTAACGGAGCGTGATCCGTAACCATGTCAAAGTGCCTACCTAGCAGATAGTACCGAAGGGAATCTAGAGCCCACTTCACCGCTAAACACTCCTTTTCAACCGTGGCGTAATTTACCTCATGGGACTTCAACTTCCTGCTGAGGTAAATGACTGGGTGCTCTTCCCCGTTCCAGACCTGGGACAATACTGCTCCTAACCCCACATCTGACGCATCACTTTGTACGACAAAGTCTTTAGAGAAGTCGGGTGAGTACAACACTGGCTGGCTACATAAGGCTTGTTTCAAGAATTGGAATGCTGCCTCAGCCTCGGGGGTCCATTTAATCATGACCGACCCTTTCCCTTTCGTCAGGTTGGTTAGGGGCACAGCCTTAGAAGCAAAGTGGGGAATGAAGCGCCGATAATAACCCGCGATTCCCAGAAAGGCTCGTACCTGCTTCTTGCTGTTGGGACGTGGCCAACTCTGGATGGCCTCGACTTTGTTGAGTTGGGGTTTTATTACTCCCCTGCCAATGGTGTACCCAAGATATTTGGCCTCCTCCTGCCCAATGGTACACTTCTTGGGGTTAGCCGTAAACCCCGCTTCCCGAACAGAGTCCAGGACTGCTTGCACTTTTGGCAGATGTGAGGCCCAATCTGTGCTATGGACAATTACGTCATCCAGGTAAGCCGCAGCATACTTCCGATGGGGCCTCAGCATCTGGTCCATTTTCCGCTGGAATGTGGCCGGCGCATTCTGTAACCCGAACGGCATTCTCTTATATTGGAACGCCCCGTCTGGGGTTACAAATGCGGTTTTCTCTTTGGCCGACTTGGCCAGGGGAATTTGCCAATACCCTTTTGTGAGGTCAAGAGTCGTCATGTATCGGGCTGTTCCCAGCCGGTCGATCAACTCATCTATACGTGGCATGGGGTAGGTGTCAAATTTTGTAACTTTGTTCAACTGACGAAAATCGTTACAAAATCGCCAGCTCCCATCCGGTTTAGGCACCAACACAATGGGACTAGACCAATCACTTTGGGACTCCTCTATCACCCCTAAGTTCAGCATTTTCTGTACTTCCTCCCGTATTGCCTCCCGTCGGGCCTCTGGGATCCGATAGGGTTTTAACTTCACCCTTTCACCGGGCGGGGTAATAATATCATGCTCTACCCCAGATGTTTGTCCCGGCAGCTCAGAGAACACCTCCTTGTTGCGAAGCACAAACTCCTTAACCTCCTGTTGTTGGGGTTGTGACAAGGTGGCTGCTATTCCAACCTCCGGAATCACGCAACCAGTTTGAGCTGGTGCCCAAGTTTCTGCGACTAGGGACTCTCTATCCCTCCAGGCTTTCAACAGATTAACGTGATATATCTGTTCGGGCTTTCGCCTTCCTGGTTGTCTGACCTTGTAATTCACTTCGCTCACTTTTTCCATTATCTCGTAGGGGCCTTGCCATTTGGCAAGGAATTTACTTTCAACCGTAGGGACAAGTACCAATATCCTATCCCCCGGGGAAAAGGTACGGGTCTTTGCTCCACGGTTGTACACTCTCTGCTGTGCCAACTGCGCTTGGGCCAAATGTTCCTTCACGATGGGCATTACCTGTGCAATTCGATCTTGCATCAGGGCGACATGCTCAATCACACTCCTGTGGGGAGAACTCTCACTTTCCCAAGTTTCCTTGGCAATATCCAACAGCCCTCTTGGGTGTCTCCCATACAGTAACTCAAAGGGGGAGAATCCCGTAGAGGATTGGGGCACCTCCCTAATAGCAAACATCAAATAAGGAAGTAGACAGTCCCAATCCTTTCCATCTCTATCCACCACTTTCTTCAACATTTGTTTTAGGGTTTTGTTGAATCTTTCAACCAGCCCATCGGTTTGGGGGTGATACACAGATGTACGCAATTGCGTCACTTTGAACAATTTACACAGCTCTTTCATAACCCGGGACATAAAGGGTGTACCTTGGTCCGTAAGCAGTTCTTTACAAATACCCACCCGGCTAAAAACAAGAGATAGCTCTTTGGCTATGGTTTTGGCCGAGGTATTTCTGAGAGGGATCGCTTCTGGATAACGGGTGGCATAGTCCATTATAACCAATATGTACTGGTGCCCCCTAGCGGACTTGATTATAGGACCTACCAAATCCATTGCGATTCTCTCAAACGGGACCTCAATGATGGGTAGAGGGACCAGCGGGCTACGGAAATGTGGCATCGGGGCCGACCTCTGACACACAGGGCAGGAGGAACAATAATTTTCTATGTCCTTCATCACCCCAGGCCAATAGAATCTCTGTAATACCCTCTCTCGGGTTTTCTCTGTCCCCAGATGACCTCCAAGAATGTGCCCATGGGCCAACTCCAACACCAACTTCCTGTAAGGTTTGGGCACCACAAGCTGCTCAACGGTTTCTTCTGCCCTTTTTGCCACCCGATACAGTAGGTCCTTCTCTACGCTGAAGTATGGGTAAGTGCAGGTATTATCTGGGTTCACTAACTCGCCATCTATTTCCACTACGTTTTCCCGTGCCTTTATTAGGGCGGGGTCTTTTAACTGTTCTGTGGCAAAATTTTCCCTGTGAACCTCCAGATCAGAAAACTCCACAGACGGTAGGTTTTCGTCTGAGGAGGTGGGCTCCTCTCCAGTTTCTTGAGTCTCCCCTGCCAATACTGACAAGGGAAATTCTGGAGAGTCCTCACCACTCTCAGAGGAGTTCTGGCTATCACATTCCTGGTACATAGGGGCACCAGTGGGGGGCTCAGGATCATCCCACAGTTCCCAGAACTTCGGAAAATCCCTTCCCACAATGGCATCATGCGGTAATTGAGATACTAACCCCACTGGATGAGAGAGGGTACCTTTGGGGGTCTCGAAACACACTGTAGTCACTGGATACTCTCGGGTGTCCCCATGCACACAAATAACAGCTACCTTGCTATTCCCAGAGACCTCTGTTTTAACTAATTCAGCCTTTATCAGGGTCACAAGGCTACCTGAATCCAGTAATACCACAACATTTCTACCATTAATACACATTTTGCATAAATGTTTCTCAGTTCCCCGAATGGCAGTGCATGCGACTGTCGCACACAGCGACTGACGTCTGTCCATCAGAAAGTCACATTGCATGGGTTCCTCCACAACCGGGCAATTTGCTGCAATATGTCCCGCTTGCCGGCAGCGGTAGCAAACGATCCTTCTTGCGGCCTCTTGAGCCGCTGATTTCCCAGGCTGTTCTCGCCAAACTTGGGGTAGAGCTCCCACCCTCTCACTCTCTCCACCCTCACCCCTTGGAATCCTCTTATCCGCCCCTGGGGATGGTCTGGTCTTAGGGTGGAAAGTCCGAGAGTCTCTGGAAGAGGCCGTCAGGTTCTCTGTAGCCAAGTATCTCTCTACACGATCCACAAGTTTACCGGCCGTTTCTGGGTCTCCATGGCTTACCCACTTTTGAATGGCGGTAGGAAGAGCTCTCAAGAAACGATCCATCACAACACGTTCCACAATCTCCGGTGCGGACAAAGTCTCTGGCTGTAGCCACTTCCTGCTCAGGTGAATGAGATCATACATTTGAGACCTGGGGGGTTTTCCAAGCTGGAAAGTCCAGTTATGCACACGCTGAGCCCGGACAGCCAGGGTGACACCCAGCCTTGCCAATATTTCAGCTTTTAGCATCACATAGTCTTTTGCTTGGTCAGGCTCTAGGTCATAGTAAGCCTTCTGCGATTCACCAGTTAACAGAGGAGCCACCAGTCCAGCCCACTGCTCCTCAGGCCACTTTTCTCTTTCAGCAGTCCTTTCAAATGTGGTCAAAAATACCTCTGGATCATCCTCTCCAGTCATTTTTGTCAATAAACGACTCACCCCAAAGGACGCGGTATTAGTGGGACGGCTTTCCTCACTGGTCTGCGGACGTTGCTGCATTACTGCTTCCATTTGTTGTAGTCTCTGCTCTTGCTTCTGTAACAGGTCTATGAAGCGGGCCTCAGATTGCTGCTGGGCTTGTTGATGAGCTTGCTGCTGGGCTGCAAGGCTCCTTTGCAAACCTGCATTTGTCTGCTGTTGATTGGCATTTGCTAGAGCCAGCTGTTTCAGTATCTCCTCCATGCTGGCTTAAAAAAAACTGCCACTGGTTCTCCACCAACTGTGAGGGGGTTAACTCGGTAGCGGGTGTGTGTGACCCCCTGGTTGGGCTCCCCACACAAAAACAGGGCCAGCAGACGGAGGTTGTGGTTTTCAAAATCAAAAGGTGCGGTTTATTTCTCTATGTACAGTGACAAAAACACAGCAAAGCCAAAAAGAAACAAACAAAATAAATCCTGGTCAGTTTGACCTCTGACTAAACATGCAGGTTTCCTAAACTAACAACTGGGATCAGCCTGGTGCTGTCCTAGTCCCTAAGTCCCTGGTTTAGTAAAAGTCCAAACAAATAGCCACACAGGCTTTGCCTCACCGCACAGGGGTTCACTCTCCCTAGACAGTCCACACAGGTCTGGTTCCAGGCATGAGCAAACACCTAATGAATCTGGGAGTTTTTATAGAGGCCTTAAACGAACTGACAGGCTTCAGCTGGTCTCATCAACTCCCTGCCTCACGACGCCCAGCACTCTCCCTAGAGGTATGAGTCATTCATGAGCCCACTAGCCTCAGCTGGGCTTCATCAACTCCCTAGTTGTATAAGTCGGCATAAAGCCTGAATCTGGGAGAAATATATCTACCCCCCTGGATGCAACCAGGTGACCTTACCTTCCTGCTGTCACACAGCGTTTAGAAAAACGATCGCTTAGTGACAGTGGTGATAGGGGGTGAAAGGGTTACCTGGGGGGCGATCAAGGGGGTTAAACCTTTATTAGATAATATATTGGGGTACCTGACGCTATAAAAACCTGCGGCGAACCTAAAAAAAATTACTGGCTGCCGATCGGCATCACTGACGCTAAGACAGCGATCAGAAAAATGATCGCTTAGCGACAGTGGTGATAGGCGGTGAAAGGGTTATCTGGGGGGTGATCAGGGGGTTAAACCTTTATTAGGGGGGTTAGGGGGCTACACTGGACCTAAGACTAAACTTTGGTGACACTTTTACAGTCACAAATGTCACTGATTGCAGTGATCACTAAATAAATGGTCACTGCAATCAGTGACACTGTGACTGGGGGCTGATCTGGGGTGTCTGGGGGGGGGCGATTTATGTCCCTATGTGTCCTGGTGTCAGTGTAGTGTTGTGTGCACTGACCTGATGTCTTCTCTTGTACGGCGCTCGGTATATGTGAGCGCCGCACCAGAGATGACATCACTTCCTCCTGCTCCCTCTGTCTGACACAGACAGAGGGGGCATTTCCATTCGCCGGGAGCGATCGCGAGGAGGTGGCCAGAAACGAATGGCTGCCCCCTCATCCCGGAACGCTCCCGGACACTTAGCCACCGCTCACTGTATAGGAGGGGGGTCCGATTGGACCCCCCAACTATACAAAGGCAATCACGTATGCTCTACGTGATTGTGCCTGTCGGTGCCATTCTGCCGACGTATATATACAGTGAGCGGTCGTTAAGTGGTTAAAAAGATGTTAAATATATTTTTGTCGTTTACATATATGTCCAACAGATTACTGTGCTCCTGAAGAAGCGTTAATTCGCAAAACTGGTAGAGCAATTCAAGATTATACCTGATACACTGGACCCATGGCTCTTGCCACTTGCTACATATGTTTACTGTTTATTAGCCTCTGGTTTGTTGGTTTTGCATTTCATTTTAGGTGGAATGCTTTCATGTCATACAATTTTTGAAGCGCTGTTAAAGCACTAGCCTGAGCCGTGTACATAAGTACAAACAAACTGTTAAGCCCCGTACACACGATCGGATAACCTATGGATTTTCATCCGATGGATTTGTCCATCGGAAATCCGATGAAACTGTTTTTCATCAGTCTTGGCCACACACCATCAGTCAAAAAACCGACCGTTCCAAACGCGGTGACGTAAAACACTCAGATGAGCCGAGAAAAATGAAGTTTAATGCTTCTGAGCATGCGTCTACTTGATTCTGAGCATGTGTGGGTTTTTTAACCGATGGACTTGCCCATAGACGATCGGAAATTCCCATCGGTTTTTTATCCATCGGAAAATTTTAAAACAAGTTCTATTTTTTACAACCGATGGAAAAAAGACCGATGGGTACCATACACGATCGGTTGGTCTGATGAAAACCATCCATCGGACAGTTTTCATCAGTCAAACCGATCGTGTGTACGGGGCTTTATTGTTTGAATGTTTACATGTACTTTCTTACTACTTTGTTTAAAATAAAAACCCTTAGTTTTTTACATTACTTATCCATGTGCCGCCTAAAGTCCATTTTCTTAGTTTATTCATATTCGGACTGTTATACAGGCCTATGCCATTAAGGGGCGGGCGCCTCCCTTTCCGGTTACGGCGCATTCCACCAGGGCAATTTCGTGCTTCCTGGGCTTTCCGACATCAAGCGTCGGTTGCACAAGTGTGCAAGGCGGCGACCTGGTCATCCGTTCATACCTTTTCAAAATTCTATAAGGTTAATGTGGCTGCATCTTTGGATGCTTCCTTTGGCCGCAAAGTGTTGCAGGCCGCTGTTTAATGTTGCAACTCCTCCGTTGAGGAGCTCTGCTTGTTTGGAGTGAAGTTTTGGTTGTTCCTTTACTACTGCTCCCACCCTTTTCTGATACTGCTTTGGGACGTCCCACACGTTTACAGTATTAGAGCTGTGTCAGTCCATGGACGATAAGAGAAAATAGGATTTTTGTACTCACCGTAAAATGTGCTTCTCTGACGTCCATGGACTGACACAGCACCCACCCTTTTTTAAGGTTTGTACTGCTTTATTACGAACTGAGGCTGCTGGCTGCAGGTAGGAGGGTTATGTCCGGAGGGACCGCCCCCCTGGGCGGGGCTGTTCATCTCTGGTTTTGTTGTAGAATGTTTCTAACATCTAACATTCTGCCTAGATCTTCTCCTGCAAGCAGGGACATGTACCCACACGTTTACAATATTAGAGCTGTGTCAGTCCATGGACGTCAGAGAAACGGATTTTACGGTGAGTACAAAAATCCTATTTTTTTGTCTCATCAGACCACACAACCTTCTCACATTCCTCCTCTGGATCATCCAGATGGTCATTGGCAAGCTTCAGACGGGCCTGGACATGCGCTGGCTTGAGCAGGAGGACCTTGCGTGTGCTGCAGGATTTTAATCCATGATGGCGTAGTGTGTTACTAATAGTTTTCTTTGAGACTGTGGTCCCAGCTCTCTTCAGGTCATTGACCAGGTCCTGCCATGTAGTTCCGGGCTAATCCCTCACCTTCCTCATGATCATTGATGCCCCACGAGGTGAGATCTTGCATGGAGCCCCAGACCGAGGGAGATTGCCCGTCATCTTGAACTTCTTCCATTTTCTAATAATTGTGCCAACAGTTGTTGCCGTCTCACCAATCTGCTTGCCTATTGTCCTGTAGCCCATCCCAGCCTTGTGCAGGTCTACAATTGTATCCCTAATGTCCTTACACAGCTCTCTGGTCTTGGCCATTGTGGAGAGGTTGGAGTCTGTTTGAGTGTGTGGACAGGTGTCTTTTACACAGGTAACGAGTTCAAACAGGTGCAGTTAATACATGTAATGAATGGAGAAGAGGAGGGCTTCTTAAATAAAAAATAGCAGGTCCATGAGAGCCGGAATTCTTACTGGTTGGTGGTAGGTGATCAAATACTTATGTCATGCACTAAAATGCAAATCAATTATTTAAAAATCATACAATGTGATTTTCTGGATTTTTGTTTTAGATTCCGTCTCTCACAGCTGAAGAGTACCTATGATAAAAATTACAGATTTCTACATGCTTTGTAAGTAGGAAAACCTGCAAAATCGGCAGTGTATCAAATACTTGTTCTCCCCACTGTATATTGGAGCTCAGACATAAGCGGATACGCTCAACATCCCTAGAGAGAGCTTATTAGTAAAACGAACACAAGTTACAGACCTTCTGTATTACAAAGCTAAGGCAGCATTACAGGTGTGTAGGAAGTTTTCATATGAATCAGGGGATAAATGTGGGAAACTATTGGCCAGAACTTTACGAGAACAGAAGTTATGCAACTATATCCCACATATCATTCCATCGAACAAACCCAAGATCACGAAACTTCATGACATAGCGCGAGAATTCCAAGAATTCTACCACTTCCTATATAATTTAGCGTAAACCTCCTACCCAAGAGCAGATAGATCGGTATCTTTCAGCATCATTAATGCCCAGACTTTCGGAGGCAGACAGAAATAAACTTGAGGACCCTATAACCAGGGAAGAACTTAAGGAAGCGGTAGGCTCCATGAAATTGGGGAAAGCTCCTGAGCCCGACGGCTTTACGGCTCAATATTATAAAATACTGTCCCCCTCGTTATCTGAGCATATGGTCAAATTATTTAATGGGGTCCTCGGCAACTCTAACAAAAGACACCTTGTTAGCATATATCACAGTGATACCGAAAGAGGGGAAAGATCCAGCTTCCTGTGGAAGCTACCGGCCAATCTCCCTGCTAAATGTAGATCTTAAGCTCTTTACTAACGTTCTGGCGAATAGGATCCAGCAGTATATCCCGAATCTGATACACCTAGACCAGGTTGGATTTGTCCCTACAAGAGAAGTCCGTGATAATACCACGAAAGTTCTTAACCTACTACGGATAGTGAATACAATACAGACGCAATATGTGTTTCTAAATACGGACGCGGAGAAGGCCTTTGACAGGGTGAACTGGAGTTTTATGCGGGCAGTTTTACAGTACGGAGGTTTTGGTAGTAAGATAATGCAGTGGATTTTTTCCATCTATTCCTACCCGACGACTCAGGTACGGGCTAATGGGATACTATCAGAAACCTTTCGGATCTCAAACGGGACACGACAGGGGTGTCCCCTAACCCCACTCCTCTTCACCCTGTCACTGGAACCGTTTCTCTGTACACTGCGTCTGAACCGGGACATCTCAGGTATACAAATAGGGAATAATCATTGCAAAATCTCGGCTTATGCGGATGATATGTTGTTTACTCTTACAAATCCGCTGATCACGATCCCTAATTTGATGAGGGAGTTTGAGAAATATGGCTCTCTTGAACCTTCGCATCAACTTTATTAAGTCTGAAGCTATGGGGGTTAATTTACTACAGATATCGATAACACAGTTGAAACAAAATTTCAAGTTCAAATGGACTGACAGAGCTCGAACATATCTAGGTACCCAACTCCCAACAAATGAAGCTAAGATCTTCGAGCTAAACTTTCCACCTTTATTGCAAAAGGTCCAGATGCTATTAGATAAATGGAATTTGGGTTTTCATACCTGGCTAGGACGTTGCAATATTATTAAGATGAGCATACTTCCTAAATTAATTTATCTACTATAGGCATTACCAGTACATATCCCCTTGAGCTATTTTAAACAGAGCCAGAGGTTAATCTTTAAGTTTTTATATGGGCACATAAACATCCCCGGATACAACGGAAGCAGCTAATGCTTACTAAGAAACAGGTAGGACTTGCTGTGCCAGATATACGGAAGTATTATCATGCAGTACACCTGAACAGAGTAATCTATTGGAATAGACATACAGACACTAAGCTATGGGTACAAATCGAACAAGCCCAATCGCCAGTGCCCTTGAGTGGAGCACGAGGGTTCCTAGAAAAGTGACTAGGAACCCTGTAGTGGGCAACACGGCCAGGCTTTGCTTGGCCTTGCTCCCCACTATAGAAATAGAACCCACGTCCTCCCCTCTGTACCCGATAATAGGTAACGCCCTCTTTTCACCACTATATGAAGATATTGCTTTTCGGCACTTTAGGAGTATGAGTTGTACTCAAGCAGCCAGCTATATCCATACAGGGGCATGGGTGACAATAACGGAGCTCATTGAACAAAGGAATACATTTAGATTAAAATTTTGGAACGCTTTACAGATCACCCATTTTCTCAGTACCCTCCCGAACCCAGGACAGTTTATTAGACCCCTCACTAGATTCGAGAAACTCTGTTCTGGAAAGGGAGTAATATTGCATACCTTATCAGTAAGCTATGAATTATTAATTACACCGCTGGGAACCTACCCCCTGAAATGTGTTCAGGAGTGGGAACAGGAATTAGGGAGGACCTTTAGCTTGGAACAGCGACAACGTATGCTTAGGCTAACACATGAAACCTCAATCTGTGCGAAAGCTCAAGAAACAAATTTCAAGATCTTTTTGGGACTTTCCCAAGTTAAGGAGTTTCTGGTTGAAGATTAAAGGGGTTGTAAAGGCAAAAGTTTTTTCACCTTAATGCATTCTATGCATTAAGGTGAAAAAACATCTCTGGATTAGCGGCCCCCCGAGCCCCCCGTTTACTTACCTGACCCCTCGAAAGTCCTGCGCCGTGAACGTGCAGGCATCTCGGCAGGCTTCTCGGCTTATTCATTGGTTGATTGAAAGCAGTGCAGCAGCAATAACGCGGGGGGCGGGGCCAAGTGATACAGCCGGCGGCCATAGCCGCTCACTGAAGCGCGCCCACAATCACTCACCACCATGCGAACTCACTCGCATGAAGGTGATGAGTTCTTGCGGGGAGGAGCCGAGACAGCCGCCGAGGGCCCCCAGAAGACCAGGTTCAGGGCCACTCTGTGCAAATTGAGCTGCACAGTGGAGGTAAGTATAACATGTTTGTAATTTAAAAAAAAACATTTTTTTTTATCTTTAGTGTTCCTCTAAACTAATCCTCCAAATTTGCACAGATCAAACGATACCGGAAAACCCAGAGAAAGTATATAAAGAATCTAGTATCTGTCATCTCCTAGACGCCGCAAAGGCATGTATCCCTTTTGAAGTGGAAATCACCATCTCCACCAACAATAGAGATGTGGATTCGTAAAGTGAAGGAGATTAGCAAATTAGAAGACTTGGTTCTCTCGGCACGCCATCAGCAGGAAAGTTATTCCAGGACTCGATCTTCAAGGCTTTCCTGGCTTCAGATGAGGGGAAAACCCTTCTTGACAATTAAGTGAATGAGTAAGAGGTTCATTTAGACCAATGAGCTTAATCCCACCTACAGCTGTGAATTAGGATGCACAGGAAAGGTCTACTTTTCTTTGACAGCCATGGATTTCCTTTCCTATCCCCCTCTATTTTCTTCTTGTTTTTGTTTCTTCTATCTTTCTTGTCTAATTTCTATTCCTTTCCCTCTTTTTTTGTTTTTTGTTTTGTGTTGTGTGCATGATATAGGAATAGTGGCAGGAACTGACTAGGATAAGTTTGAGATTAATAAGGAAACAAACACAAGGAATTGGATGTGGATCTGGGAAATAAGCTATTAGGATGTACAAACCAATTACTCTTTTGTAGCAATCATGACCCTAATCACTGATTTTGCAAAGGAATAAGAAGAAGCCCATAACAGATTGAAGGAAAAGAAGAGAACAAATACCAAAAGTAAAGGAATTGATTAAGAAATTACAAGAATCTGCACCTGATGATTGGTATAAAATCATGTAAAAGGATGGAGCAAAGAAGGATCAAGATGGATTTTTTTTTTGTGCAAGGAAAATGGAATATGTGTCCCACCTTAAACGGAGAAGATGATCATGCCACTAGTTCATGGACTGAGTCATGTATGCCCTAAGGCAATGGAGAGAAACATAAGCAAGGCTGGGTGGTTTATTCGATACTCCAGAAATGCATGTCAAGACTGTGTTGAGGGTTACATACTCTGTGCTAAAAATAACTCAGGAAAACCGACCAGAGTAACACAAAGACATTTGGCCAAGTCACTATTTATTTTCCAAAGACTTTAGATTGATTAAATCCAATTGCCCAAATCAGGCCAATATCAATGTTTTCAAGCTGAATAGAAGCCTGACTGGTGGCAAATGCCAAGACAACAGCAAAGAAACTCCTTTCCAAAGTAATATGCCGCTTGGAGTCCCTAAAATCATAGAGAATGACAGAGGAACACATTTCACTGGACAGATCATACAAATTACATACAAGGTTTTGGCAATTGAGCAGGCCATCCATGCCTCTATAATCCTCAGAGTTCAGGGAAGGTAGAAAAATATAATGGAATCATTAAAGACAGGCTAGATAAATTAATACAGGAAAAGGGAAGACAGGTCAGTAAAGAAACAATGGCCAGAACTGTTGCCTCAGGTTCTTTACAACATCAGGATTACCCCTACTTATAGGTCAGAATTTGAGCCCTTATGAAATTTTGTTTGGGGGCCCACCTAAGAGAGGGTTGTATTTTCCACATCAGACTGTTGCAATGTATAATGATTTTGTTTTGTTATGTAATTGTCTAATACAAGTAATTAACTACGATGCACAAGTTTGTTTTTGATTCAATTCCAGATCAAGTAACTGGAACACATGATTTACAGCCTGATGAGTGGGTCCTAGTAAAAGAACATGTGAAAGTACCTTTGGGACCAAAGTTTGAAGGACCCTACCAAGTGTCCCTGACAACTGCTACAGCTGTAAAGTAACGTGGATACATGCCAGCCATGGCAAGAAAGTACAGCTAATTTCAAAAGATGAGTAAACTACTGTTATGCCTTTGCTTGATCTTAGCAGTCAAGGCTATAGAGCAAAATTACATGTACAAATTACACATGCTGACAGGCATAAGGAGTAATTTTAGTAATTGCTAGATATGTTTACATAGGCCAGACAGTTCAAAAAAAGGCACACACCAAAAAAAGGCACTCATTTACTTTCATTTTGAGTTTAAGCAATACGATACTGCCCAAAAACTAGTATGTCAAGAATATCACAAATGTTCCATTATTGTGAAAATACATTTTATGCTAAATATAATTTAAGGCCTTTTGGAATATCCCCTTGTTTAGTAAGGGAAAGAGGTATACAATGTGACATTATGATAGGAAATATGACAAGTCAGATTACATTTTTTTTTAGGTATGGTAAATTTTCATGGATCCAACAGATATGTTTTTGTCCTCATATGAATCGTTATGGGATTGCTTATTTATTTGTTTTTTTCAGGTGTGCTAAATGTGAAATACAATGATTACTACAATGGCAATTAGAACTGAGGAAGAGGACCCCAAGGAACAGATAGTGTTATCAGATAGTCAGTCAGATTAGCAGATTTGTATGATGCCAAGATGGGTGATATGAATGAGTATAGATGTGTATTCACATACACACTGAGAAGACAGTCTTATCTGGCTGGAATTATCCAATACTGTCATGAGCCTGAGGAAGAAGCACGCATGCTTCGAACGCGAGCACCTCCCCGCTGACCTTGTACCAGGAAGTGATGTCATCGTTGCCTGTGTTCCTGCGAATACTGTCTCTCGTCCACGTCTGCTGACACCGCTGGGTTCCACCACCACCATCACAGCCAGGAGACTACACAGAGACGCCATACCACGGACATCTGGTATACAGCAGCCCCCTGGTACAGCGCGGATGATCCAAAGTACAGATAAGCCCATTTTAATTGCTCCTTTGTGAGTGTGATTCCTAATGCTTGTTTTTAGGTTTAATTTGATGAAATTACTGTTCTGCTACGCTTAGAAGGCGCCGCTTTTTTCCTTGTACTGTCATGGCGGCGCCTATGTTTTCTTTCACTTTCTATCAGTCACATGTTGTAACCACCTATTTAACTGTTCCCTTGCTACTAAGAAGATATGGACATTGATTGGACTAAACTATACGATCACACCCATAACACGCCTAGTGCTTATGCATATTCATGGAGTATATATTGTTAAGCTTGATGTTTTTTAAGTCAGACACACTTCCTGCTTCATTCTGCCTGGTAGAGATGTGTCATGGATCTTGGCTCTAGCTTCCTGTGGATCCCTGTTGTGCTCCACTGGTCCCGCTTTCCACAACCACCCAGTATCCCATCCGCAGCAGTCAGCCATAGGGTTCACTACCTTGTGGTGCACTTCTGACCCCCAATGGTGTGCATCTGTCATCTGGTCACAGGTGACCTGACAGTTTGATCAGCCATGGACCCGGCTGACGTGCCGCTTCCCGTAGATGATCCATTGCAGGGCATAGTCTGCAGACTAGAGACCCAGGAATCTAATCAGACCCAGGTCATGTGATTCCTTCAGGATTTGGCCTCCCGTTTTGAACAGGTTCAGGCCTCCTTAGGACCCCCGGTTCAACAACCTCAACCGCTATCAGCGGCTGCACATATTCCGGTCGCAGTCGCAGCCACACATTCACTACAACTGCCAGCTCCGTCCCGTTTCTCTGGGGACTGCAGGGGGTTCCTTAGCCAATGCACGATTCATTTTGAGCTTCAGCCCCAAAACTTCCTGTCTGACCGGGCTAAGGTAGCCTATATCATTTCCCTCCTCTCCGGTGAAGCTTTAGTCTGGGCAGCCCCTCTGTGGGAATTCAATGATCCAGTGGTTTCTAGCTTATCTGACTTCTTGAGACTTTTTCGGAATATCTTCGAAGAACTGGCTCGTGTCTCTTCAGCGGCCAGCGCCCTTTTATGTCTCCGCCAAGAGTCTGCTTCTGTGGGACAGTATTCTCTTCATTTCCGCATTCTGACGGCTGAGTTTAGCTGGAACAATGAGGCCTTAGTCGCAACTTTTTTGCATGGCCTTTCTGATAGAGTGAAGGATGAATTAGCAGGAAGAACCATTCCCACTGATCTGGACGGAGTTATCTCCTTGTGTAACCAGATTGATATTTGCTTTCAGGAAAGGACCCTAGAAAAGCGACGCCAGCACTCCTTGGTCCTTAGTCAACCTGAGCTCCCCTCTCTTTGACCCGTGGAGCATCTCCTGCCAGCTGAGGAACCCATGCAGCTGGGTCGGGCCAGGCTATCCACCGAGGAACGTGCTAAGCGCAGAACTCTGGGCCTGTGTCTCTACTGTGGAGGCAAAGGTCATTTTCGTAACCCTTGCCTTCTTCGCCCGGAAAAACGCTTGGGTCCAATACATCTGGAAGGTGGAGTTTTGGACCCAGAAATATCACCTTCACCGTCTTGTCGTCTTCTTCCTGTGTTCCTTCATGTCGGCGCGTCTTCTCATTCGGTCTCGGCATATCTGGATTCCGGAGCCGCTGGCAATTTCATGGATTGGGAAATCGCATCTTCCATGAGACTCACCCTTTTGCCTCTCACCACGCCATTAGTGGTCCTGGTGATTGATGCCACTGTTCTCCCAGGGGGTCCTGTCCGCTTCCAGACCCTCCCTGTTAAGATGTCGGTAGGGACACTCCACCAGGAGTGGATATCCTTCCTTATCTTACCTAAGGCCCCAACTCCTATCGTTTTGGGTCTTCCTTGGTTACGGCTCCACTCTCCACATGTTGACTGGACTGCTGGACAGATCCTGGCTTGGGGTTCCTCGTCCTGCCTACCCAAGGTTGCCCCAAAAGAGAAACTTCCTGTTGCCACCATCCCAGTATCTTTTGCTCTTCCTACTGCATTTCTGGGATGTGTCCTGCAATAGTTAGGCTGATGCACTCTCTAGGTCATGTGGCACTCTGAATGAGGAGCCCACCTGTGAACCTGAGCCGATCATTCACTCCAGTTTGCATAACCATTTACCTTTGTCTGTCCCTAAACACCCTTGGACGCACAACCAGGCTAACTTGTCTGCAAGTTCTGCAGTCACTACGCCCTGCGATGCGATTCAGGTAGTCGCCACACCTGACTGTGCTATTCACTCGGCCTCTGCCCCAGTTATGCCAGTCCAGCCCAGATACACTGAGCCTCCTACGTTTTCTTGTTCAGGACCTTCTGCAACCTCGCCTCACCCTAATAATATTACGTCCATTCAAACCTGTCTAAGGGGCTCAATCCATCCTTTGAAAAGACTGCCTCATTCGGCCAGGTGGGGGTTTCAACCTTTTTTTCAGGGCTCTCTGCATTCTGCTGGTCTTTCAGCTATTCAGCTTGACTCCTGTGACATGTCACCTTATTACCAACCTGACCTCAGGGTTCCACTGACCTCTGCCCATTCTGATGGTCCTGTGCTTGATGTCCAGTTCATCTTTAAGGGTCTGGGGGACCCTCCTCAGATTCCTGTTGATCCTCTCATGCCCTTTCTTATTCCTAAAAAGCCTTTGGTCCTCAATGGATCCTCTCGTCCTCTCCCTGCCTCGGTTCCGGCCTCTGAGGATGGTCTGGGGTGTGAGGTTGGTCAAGTTCTGGATTCTCGGCTCTGCGGAGGTATTCTTCAGTACCTTGTGCTTTGGAGAGGGTTTGGTCCTGAGGAGGCATCTTGGATCGCTGCATCTGAGGTCGTTGCACCTCGTCTGTTGAGGAGGTTTCATCTGAGGTTTCCCTTTAAGCCTGGGCCCAGGCGGGGAAGGGGGGGCCCATAAGAGGGAGGGTACTGTCATGGATATGCAGTAATGTTTGTCTATCAGCTTACCTTTCTCCCCATGTGTTCATCTTAGAGGCCAGACTCTCTCTCACCTGGCTGCCTTTATAATCTCCTCCCAGCCTGACTCCACCCCAGGCCCTATCACAGAACACTATATTAACCTGTGCACTGCAAGCCTGCCTTGCTAATCAACGTGTTTGTTTAAGCATTGTGTGTTTGGGTTCCTGCCTGCCGTGTGCTACGTCTGTCTCTGTGTTTCGATATTGGCTTGTTCCCAACTATCCCTGTCTGCTTGTAACCTTGACCTTCGGCTTGTCCTTCATTTTATCCTTGTCTGCTTGTTGCCCTGACCTTGGCTTTTCCCCTCACTATTCTTGTATCCTGTGCTGCTGCTTCCCCTCTATCCTCCTTACCCTATGGAGCGTGAGCTAGGGGACTCTAGGGGCTGCGACCTGGACCCAGCTGCAGCGTAACATCCTCACCGCTAGAGGCTCTGGTGAAAACCTGCTGGGTCTTAGACTCCGCGCCCTGGGGAATCTTGGCTCTAGCTTCCTGTGGATCCCTGTTGTGCTCCACTGGTCCCGCTTTCCACAACCACCCAGTATCCCATCCGCAGCAGTCAGCCATAGGGTTCACTACCTTGTGGTGCACTCCTGACCCCCAACGGTGTGCATCTGTCATCTGGTCACAGGTGACCTGACAAGATGGAAGTCGTTCTGTGTTGTGTCTCTCCATTGCAATTATTGTATATAATAAAGCACCTACTTATTTTATCATTTGGATCCACTATCTCATCTGAATGTCTTGATTAAGACCCCCAAATCCATCTTGTTCTGATGGTTTGAGTCCGGACAGCCTCAGATGACTGGTACTGATGAGTGCTGGAGAAAGGAAGGTGTCGTGCTATGGGAAAAGGACAGAATCATGAGACAGCAATGCTGGCACAGGAGGGGTCGTGTCCCAACTGGTCCTAAACAAAGTTAAAAATACAGGGTACTGGTGCTGGTATCACATGTCTAATGATGCACTGTTTTCAGCATTGGGTTAAATTGTACTGAGCAGGGTACACTACCTCTGGGAGTTTATTGTACCTATTCTCTTGTCCTTGGCATGGATATAGACGGAACCCCGTGTTGCATCCCGATAACCCCTGAGGAAAGGTTTTATAGCAAACCTGACATCCCCTTACACCTACTGAAACTTCTGTTGGGATTCGTGGAGGAGTTAAACGTTGGGTAGTTAAACTTTGGGCAACAGGATTTAAATGGTGCCAACAGTTTGTGCAAGGCATGAATAGAAAGGCCCTGCTCTAGGGGTTTATAATCTAAGGGGAGGGGGTGGAACAAAAATAATAGCTGCTGGGAATTAACTGAGATGGAGCTGGCTGAGGTAAGCTTCTCGGAATAAAAGAGTTTTTAGGGACACCTAGGTGTGAAAAGGGTAGGGCCTGGCTGGACCTTTTGGGGTGGGGAGTTCCAGAGGTTCTGGAGCAGTCCTGAGGTTGAGCATGGGAGGAGGTAACAAGGGAGCTGGAAATCAGGATGTTGGCGATTTGGGTGATACCTCAAGATCGAAAGAGGTTAATCCAAATATCTCAAACTAAGGTTTCTTAATGGGAAAAGTTCATTCAGGTACAGTCTTGGGGCCAAAGCTTTAGTAAACTCCACCCTGTTGCTGTCCTGATGCGGGTCACTATTAGAGACTGATGTAAAGTATTGTGCGCATTTAAAAGATGACCCTAGAACTATATTTTAATTTTTGTTGTTTTGGGGAAAAGCCTCAAAGAAAAAATTTTGAGTAATAAAGTGCATTCTTAAAGTTTTTGGCAATCATTGTTTTATTTTCTCCTTTTTAAAAAAAATTTGTACCCGACTTGTAAATTTTTAGTAACAGTGATTTTGCTCACCTGTTGATCACTAATAGGGGAGAGGAGTTATCTATTTTTATTTTTTTGCTAAGTTGCTGCTGCAACAGCTGCAATGTATTATTTTTCGAGGCACTTTTTAATACTTTTTCAGGACAGTTATATATTGTTCATTTGTTTTTATGAATGCAGATTCAATGCTCTTTGACATAATGTGAAATGTGTGATAAACGGTCTGAGTTGAAGCAGCATTAAACCTGTATGTTTTTTATTTTTTCTTATTTTATTTTTTCTCTTCTTTCTCTCTTTCCTACTTTCTTTGTTTCATATTCTTATCTTTTAATTACCAAATTTATCGGCGTATAACATGGACAGGCGTATAACACACACCCTAATTTTAAGAGGGAAGTTTCAGGGAAAAAACTTTCTGGACCCCTTGCACAGCACGCGGACCCCCTGCACAGCACATGGAACTCCTTCACTGCACACAGACCCCCTGCACAGCACACGGAACCCCTTCACTGCACACGGAACCCCTTCACTGCACACGGAACCCCTTCACTGCACACGGACCCCCTGCACAGCACAGGGACCCCCTGCACAGCACAGGGACCCCCTGCACAGCACACGGACCCCCTGCACAGCACACGGACCCCCTGCACAGCACACAGACCCCTTGCACAGCACACGGACCCCTTGCACAGCACACGGACCCCCTGCATAGCTCACAGACCCCTGTGCAGCACAGTATGCAGCCCCCTTTCATTCTAAAGTCCTCCCCCTCCTCTGCACTCCCAGGACAGCATTGCCAGCTAAAGAATAAAAAATGTGACTGTCAGCCCCTTCTACACTGCTCCTGTGGCACTCTCATTGCAAATCAAAGCTTCTACATACCTCAATTAACACCGTTCTCTTGTGGACATGGTCATGTGACTCTCCTGTGCTGTTTCATTGATGGTTCTCCTCCAATCAAAAGCTCCACTCGAGGAGAGCGGCCAGAACGAGCGTCCTTACTTCAGGTATTAGAGGCTTCGATTAATATTGAGAGTGACACAGGAGGAGCGTTTTTAGAGAAGAGCTGGCAGAAATCTTTTCTACAGCGTTGTCCCATGGCCAGGAGAGGCGGGGCGGCCGGCCTGACACCCTCCCAGTGGGTGGCACCCGAGGCAGACTGCCTGATTCCCACCCCCGTTAGTAAAAAATCAGATATCAGCTTATAACACGCAGGCATGGTTTACCCTCTATTTTCAGGGTAAAAAAGTGAGTGTTATACGCCGATAAATACGGTACTTTAAGTGAAGGTACCAGTCCATTAGCTAATAATGTTCTTCTATATCTTTTAAAAATACATTTATTCATCTTCTGGAACTTTTGTTTGAATATCAGAGATGAGCTGTAAATTGTAAGGCTTTACCGTCTCTGCCTGACTCAGTTTTTAAGAGTCCAGTGGGCAAGTACCATATTTCACAAAGTATCCCTGGACATCCAGGTCTTATGTCTTAATGTAATTCTACCTCCCAAATGTAATTCTACCTCCCCTAGTCTGCCTACTGCTTTAACCTGAGCCCCGTGAACAGGTGTGGTGAACCCAGGGACCTGGCAATAGCAGGCAGTGTTGACTAACCCTACCATCAAGGGCAAAGTATGATACTGGCTGTGGCTCAGACTCTGTACCCTGTGGCGATCCCACTTTACTCGTCCACACTACACCCCTTATAAGTATTTAGCCTTAATGGCCACACCGCTGCTCCTGTCTGGCATTCCTCCAATATCTCCTTTTCTTTTTTTGTATTTATGCATGACTGTCTGGAGGCCCGTCCTCCCACCACCTGAAGAAGCAACAAAAACCACCACGCCATATCTTGAGACCAAGGGACAATGACTAGACTGTCCTTGACTTTCCTTCACCATGCTGAACAGTGCTGTCTCACGGTCCGATCCAAACTTTGCAAACATGACAAAGCATTCCCAAGTTATGGGACTAAAAGATGCCAGGATCCTGCCTTCAATGTCTAAGTTCCGTTCTTCCAAGGCAGAGGGGCGATGAAACATTGCAGTACAGGCACTCATGGTTCGAATGTGAAGTCTCAAAGGCACCAGGATTTCTTTGCTGTCTCAAGTCTACCTTGATGGGTTTCGTCGAGGTCGCAGTGTTGGTGGTTAGGGAGTTGGGCCTTCTGGGCTGTTTTGGGTGGGTGCAAGATCATTGAGGGAGGGCATAAGTTCAAGAATGAACTTCAGGGGGATCTGATGTGGAAAGTGAGGCCTATGATTTTTACCTTCAATGATAATCAGCATTAATAAATAGACATACAATATGGCTTAAACAGTGTGTCAGGAAATTGCCTGGACATTCTGAGAACAGCTGACAGCTCTGGTTTATCTATAGTAAGTATCTAGGAAGCTCTGTTTATAGAGTCAGTTATACTACTTGGTTTATAGATGTACTGTCCCTTGCCTTGAGGGAATCGCTTGGGGGTTGTGAGGCTAACAGAATAGTAATGTTCCCAAACAAAATGTGGCAATGTCTTAGCATATGGAAGGAGGGTGAGGAGGGGTGGGGTTTTACAAGTGTGTGTGTGTGTGTGTGTGTGTGTGTATACACACCCCTGGCTCAGTCTATTTGGTTTTGTGATCTAAGAAGCATGGGGACGTAAGGTTTCTCTCTGTAAATGTACCTCTTTCACTTTCTTGGTGTGTGACTTCATCTTTTCTGTAACTTTTCCTATCCTACAATTTGTCCTGATATACTGATAGCACTTGCATGTCCATTATAACAATATTCCTGTTTTGTATTATTTTGTATCATTGGTAACATCTTTGTTTTAAGGTTGTATCATTTATGTTATAGTTGCTAATATCGGATAAATACAAGTTTATTTTCTGTACAATAGTAAGTTTAAATAAATTAGATTGTTATCCTTTTCGCACAGTTATCATTCGTTCTTAATTTCATTGGTTATAGCTGCAAACGCATTGGTTGATTCTTCTATAGACAAGGTTGTAATCACTTATGGTATGTATCATTAAGCGTATAAGTGAGGTAGGTATAAAGATCTCCATGTCAGTTCTCACCTACAAGAAAGCATAGCAATTATTCACAATGTATCATCTTCACAAAAACAAATACAAGTCATAATCTTTATCCATCCCAAGAGGATGCAAAGATTGAAGTCTATTGATCCACCTCTATTTATTTTAAAATGCTGTCCCCAACTCTTCTGTACAAAAAAGAATAAAATAATTCCTAGAATCCACCCTCACCAAAGGGAATATTAATTAATAGAGTGCCAGCCAATTTGTCAGTAATAGACGGGATACCTGCCCTATAAAGCAGCAGGCCTATGAAGAGAAAAAATGTGGGAGGGACAAGAGTCCCCAGAAAGCAAAAAGGGAAGAATCAACCATGGCTTATGGTACAAAAAATATATTGTAGACTTTATTGAATAGTAGGGGGTAAATACATACACAATGTTAAAGTTTATGCAAGGAAAACAGCATATCATAATGAACACAGTTTATCTCACTATACTCAACCAATAAATAAAAACAGAATATGTAAAAAGAAACAAATCCGCGCAATAAACTATAATGTACTACTAAGCAGCTGAACACTAAGGGTCAAATAATCAAAATCCCTGAGAAGAACATAAAAATAAATAGTGCAGCGCTTTATATGTCCATATATCAAAGATAGAAAAACAGCACAGTGAATCAGTATATAATCCCCGTGATCTTCATAGATGACACATGGACTCTTGATTGCATGCAGGTGGTAACAGACACACACACAGTGAGAGACCTCCACCAACAGATAAATTGGCCGCTCACCTTCAAACATGGACCATTTAATTATAGAGGGTCACTGAAAACCTACCCTTACGGGTTAATCCAAAGCAGATGAAGATGTAAACTTCCCCAAAAGGGTTAGGGTCATCAATTCCATATGAAATCAGGATCATTCAAAAACTCCAAACCGCCACACTGCGTCTGCCGGCCCCGAGTCTACTAACTGCCAGTGTCACCTCCGTCACACCATTCATGTACAAGACATTCACCGTCCTCTCTCTCCGCACCTCTCCGACCACCGATCCTGATTTCATATGGAATTGATGACCCTAACCCTTTTGGGGAAGTTTACATCTTCATCTGCTTTGGATTAACCCGTAAGGGTAGGTTTTCAGTGACCCTCTATAATTAAATGGTCCATGTTTGAAGGTGAGCGGCGAATTTATCTGTTGGTGGAGGTCTCTAAGAGCCCATTCACACAGGGGCGTCTTTGGATCCGACTCCAAATCGCCCCAGGTCGCCCCTAGTCGCCTCAGGTCGCGCTGGCTGAAGAAATCAATGTAAGTTAATGGAGCCGTCCTTATGCACACTACTGCAGTAGCTCCGACTTCAAAAAAGGTCCCTGTACTACTTCAATCCGACTCCTAGGCGACCTGTAACCATTCATTTCAATGGGAGTCGCCTCTCCCTGTCTTAATAGGAGCGACTCTCCAGGAAGATAACATACATTTCTCCTGCAAAACTCTCCCCCCTCCCTCCCACAGAGCTGATTCTTGTTTGATTGGCCACTGGAATGTCTCTTGTCCTGCAGGCAACTTGGAGTTGCCTTGTAAATAGCTCCAGGTCGTGCTGTGATTCATACTCAGGTCGTGTCTGAGTTGCCTCATAAAATCACGCTGGAAGTCGTGTTGCCCCTGTGTGAATGGGCTCTCACTGTGTGTGTGTCTGTTACCACCTGCATGCAATCAAGAGTCCATGTGTCATCTATGAAGATCACGGGGATTATATACTGATTCACTGTGCTGTTTTTCTATCTTTGATATATGGACATATAAAGCGCTGCACTATTTATTTTTATAAATAAATAAAAACATGCTGCAGCAATTAATAAAAATGCAGAGCGCTCTTGCAGGTAAAAAACAACAGTCTCCGTGATTCCAGAAAAGAATTGCACCGCAATGCAGCCTGTAATTACTGCTGGTTTAGTTGGTGTAGGGTCAAAAAGTGTCTTGTATTGATAAATATCAAAGATAGCAATGAAATAAGGAGACAAGCTATGTCTGCAGCAGGAAATCCACATGCAAATGAATCCATCTGTGTGTCCAGGATCAGCAGACATATACAGGGGACCTCAATAAATCATTAGGCCTCATGCCCACTGGCGTTTTTACAGCTGCGTTTTTTGCAGCTTAAAAACGCCTGTCCATGTTATTGTAAATATTTTTTTTATTTATTTTTTTATTTTTTTGAAAAAAAAACAAAAAAAAAACGTGGGAGCTAAAAACGCGACCGCGCGTTAGTGCGCGTTTTTGCGCGTTTTTTTTCTGCCTAATTCTGACACTGAGGAACGCACTGGTCCTGGGTTTTTTTTACAGCTTAAAAACGTCTATGCTATTTGCAGCCCAAAAACGTCTAGGTGGGCATGAAGCTATAGACTAACATGGACAGGCGTTTTTAAGCTGTAAAAAACGCTCAAAAACGTGGCTGTAAAAATGTCCGTGGGCATCCTCATGCCCACGGACGTTTTTACAGCCGCGTTTTTGAGCGTTTTTTACAGCTTAAAAACGCCTGTCCATGTTAGTCTATAGCTTCATGCCCACCTAGACGTTTTTGAGCTGCAAACAGCATAGACGTTTTTAAGCTGTAAAAAAAACCCAGGACCAGTGCGTTCCTCAGCGTCGGAGTTAGGCAGAAAAAAACGCGACCGTCAAAAAACGCTCAAAAACGCGCACTAACGCGCGGTCGCGTTTTTTAGCTCCGACGTTTTTTTTTGTTTTAAAAAAAATAAATAAATAATTTACAATAACAAGGACAGGCGTTTTTAAGCTGTAAAAAACGCAGCTGTTAAAAACGTCTGTGGGCATGAAGCCTAAAAAGCCCAAGTGTATTCAAACATACTTATAGCCAGCTGACTACAATTGAAGGTACGGCGTTCTGAATACTTGTTACACCTGAATTATGAACAAGAAACACCTGGTATGGCTCCTTATGATGTCTGTGATGAAAGATTTCAAGGGGGGAACTGAGCCAATATACTGACCATTGGCAGTGGAACGGTTCCACTTTATATGACTTTATATAACTATATAAAGTGACTTCACAGTCCAGTAATACCACATCTATCAATAAAAGCCTCCAGAGTGGAGAGAAAATAAGCAGCAGGTTTAAGAGACTTGGAGATAGGTAGCGAAAAGGCTGCCCAGATGGGCTCTCACCGCTTCAGTCGATAGGAATCTTCTTCCAGAAGTTTATCTCAGTCATTCCGGTCTCTCTGCTTAGTGTGGGGTGGCTCTAAGGCAGCTCAGAGCGATGCTCAGTGTATGGCAGCAGCAAGCCGTTCCACTCTCCAATGGACACTCCAGGAAGTGTTTCCATGTGGTATGCGGTCACATGACTGATCAGGTGTTCAGATAGACATCAGAGACGCAGCATTCAGCTGGCTATGCAGAGGTAAGCTGTATAATGCGGTGCCAGAAAGTGTTACAAATCTGGATTGGAGGGCATGCTTGAAACCTGCAGAGGGCCCTGACGTTTCGTGCACTTCTTCAGAACAGTTTGGTGTTGGCTAAAGTCTTAGTTTAAATAGGGAACAATGTCCAATCGGATCCGCCCGCGCCAAACGGCTATTTAATGCCATCTTGTCATTGCCAGCAGTCTTTAATCCTATCTCCTTTCATTATCAGATTGCATTGTATACAATTCAGACAGGGAAAGAATCCATTTCTCTTTCTACCCAGAAAAGCCGTTTTTATCTCTGGCTTCCTCATCCTAAACTCTGACCGTACCAATGTGTCTCATATGCCTTGTACACAAGATCGGAATTTCCGATGGAAAAAGTCAGACGGACTTTTTCCATCGGAAATTCCTTCCGTGTGTGTGCCCCATCGGAGAAATTCCGATGAATTCCATCGGAGTTTAAATCTAGAACATGTTCTATTTTTCTCCAATGGAATTCCGTCGGAATTCCGTTGTGAGTTTGGTCGGACAAAGGTCCGAGCGTGTGTACGGGTCATAAGGGCTAGTTTACACTTGTTTCAAAACCTGGCTTCGGACAGGCTTTGTTAAACTCTGTGAATGCCAGTCAAAGCCCCTGTCACTAAATAAAATGGTTAGCTTACAGTCCTGCTTACATCTTGCATTTGCTTTGCTTTGCTTTGCTTTGCTTTGCTTTGGCTTCGCTTCAAAAATTATACCCCATGTCGCTTTAGTGGTGCTTCAAAGCGTCTTCAAAGCCTCCATAGAACTCTATGACAAAGCTAGCTTGAAGCACCTGCAGCTTTTGAGAGGCTTTAATTCAGCTTTAGCTTCGCTTTGTTTTGAAGAAACTGCCGTTATGAGATATCCACACACACGCAAGGCATCTGTCAAGCTTCAAAAGAGCATAGAAGCATCCCCGACGCTCCACTGAAGCATTACCAAAGCTTCATCGAAGCACCACCAAAGCATCAAAAACGCATCATAATAGCATGTTGAAGTGGTAGGCGCTTTAATGTGTGTTGAAGCCAAAGCAATTGTAAGGGCTAGTTTACACTTGCTTCAAAACAAGGCTTAAAAATAGCTTTGTTTAAGCTCTCTGAACACCAGTCAAAG
The DNA here is from genome assembly GCA_029206835.1 of Rana muscosa. Classification (NCBI taxonomy): domain Eukaryota; kingdom Metazoa; phylum Chordata; class Amphibia; order Anura; family Ranidae; genus Rana; species Rana muscosa. Next base: position 18,696,028 of record CM055121.1, on the reverse strand, counting down.
CCCCTGTCACTTAATAGAATGGTTCGTTTACAGCCCTGTTTACACCTTGCTTTTGCTTTGCTTTGCTTCGGCTTCGCTTCAAAAATTATACCCCATGTCACTTTAGTGGTGCTTCAAAGCGTCTTCAAAATGTCTATAGAAGTGTAGCGGCCTCACTCTCTCTCCATCTTTATCGGTTACACACCAACTCATGTCTAGGGGTTCCTGGGTTGTGAGAGTGAGATGCGCCACGGCCCATGTCCTCCCCATTGTAGTAGGGAGGTGAAGGCCACTTACTGATGTTTCCTCGGGCCGGTGTGTTCTGTGAATGCACTGAGTCTGTAATTGCAAGCTCACCAGCCTCCCCTTTGCTTCCAGTAACTGGAGTTCACACACCGGAGAAAGGTCCAACACTTGTTTATTTGACACTCCAATAAGCAAAGCACAATAAACAGTTCTTTTGCAGCAAACTGGTTGGGACCTATAACCTTGCCAACGGTGGGGCGAGCAGATCGAGGCACTTCCTAAAGTTTAAGTTCTATGCCACTGTACTATGACCAGCGGCGCCTAAGCCAATCCGGCTGTTACAGAACAGGAAAGATGGGGTCTCTTCCAGCAACCCCTATGAACAGCAATGGAGCCCTCTTCGATACGCTGTGGCCCCTATCAGGGGTATGTGTCCTCCCAAGAGAGTTCCCAGAGGCCCACTGTCACCGGGTTGGTGCTGCTCCGGGTCTCCAGTGGGTAACCTCTCTGGCCTCCTCACCTCAGATACGAGTCCCTCCGCTCAGGGACCCTCGGACAGTCCACCCTAGCGGGACCCAGTCGAAGGTACTGGGCCCCAGGCCTCCTCGATAGTACCTCACCCCAGGCTAAAGGTGCCTGGGATGGACGCCAACATGACTCCGGACCAGGCCATGGGCACCTGGACCAGACTCCTGGATCTCCAGCACCCAGGCCTAAGGGCCCTGGGTGCGGACCGCAACCCTCCTCCTCCGAGGACCTCCTTCTCCGCCAGCCACCGTGGTAAGGGCGTCTCCCCCTTTTATCTCCTCCCATCAACGGCCCAGCGGGTTCCCCGCCCCAGCCATACCATCTCCGGGAAGGGACAAAATAGGGAGCACTGCAGGAGATGATTCTACCTGAAGCCTGTGGGTACCCCGCCACCCACAGGCAAAGGAGAATACTACATCCTCCAATCCTCCACGAAACAAAAAGGGGTCTGAACCCTAACACAATTATACACCTGGGTCACACTATTCCCCAGGTGTATCCCATCAATTTGAGGACCCCGCTACACATTCCCCCCTGTGATTGGACGCTGGTCCCCAGCGTCAGGTGCACACCCATGCCTCCCATAAAGTGGTGACATGGAGTGAAACCCCTGAGGCAGTTCCTCTAAATTTTTCCCAAGTGCCAAGACCTGCTCAGGGAATGGGGAACATATAAAACAACTTATGTCATAAAACACTTTAAACATCTGCATAATCACAACCCCTCTCCCACACTGTCTAAGAGCCACCCACTCTCAATGATCTTGATTGACGATTCTCCTGCAGGGGAAAGAAAAAAAAACAACATCCTAACATAATTTCGTGTCATTTGGCATGAGTGGGCCCGTCAGCCGAGAGACCCACTCACTCCAACAAGCAAGGTGATGTGTGTGTGAAACATTTTCAAACATTTGTTGCGCAACACTGCCACCTGGTGACAGCGCCGCGGTCATGACACTCAACGAATCTTCGTTCTTCCAGCTTTTCCCTACTCTGCCACTATTCCCAAATGTCCTTGCCTTTGGCACATGAAGAAAAGGGGAAACACAAAAAAAACACAACAGCCCCAAGTCTCCAATGAGAAAAAGAAAAGCCCAAATAAAAACAAAGCAGGTGAGGTAACAGTAGATGAGGACACCGGTGGAGGGGTAGGTTCCCTCGTAAGCTGCGGGTCTTCCACCCGAGGCGTGCTGTCTCCTGTGTACATAGGTGAATCCCGTACCGCACGGGAAGCAAGAAGTGGCATTCTATCCCAGCCCTTGCGGCTGAACAGTTCGTCTATCTCGCCATCATCTCCGCAGTCAGACAGCGACTCTAGGTCGGAGGTGTCATACATCTCCGCAGGCAGATATCTTCCGGTGGACACAGAATCATCCTCCCTGGGGGGCTCCACCTCCAATGGGCCCCCGACACCTCCAACCACCACCACAGTCCCAGCCCCTGGCTCACCTGACCCTTGTAGAGGACTGGGATGTCCGGGACTTCCTTCTCGACCGGCGCCATCCAGGCCAGGCAAGCAGCGGGGTGAAGCTCGACCACGTCCATAGGATGCCTGTACTAGGCCAACTTTCCTCTTCGGGGGTGGGAGCAGAGAACTTGTGGCGACCGAGGCAGCATCCTCGGATTTTTCTCTGTTGGGCAGTCCATCGCCCTGGTCAGCGCGCACGGGAACCTCGACAAAGGCCTTGATCTCCCCTTCCGGAGTAGCGGTACCCGTGAGGTGGTTGAGGCGAAGGGCCCGGGGCCTTGCTGTGGACGACTCGACCTCAAAAAGGAATTCTCTGCACTCCTCACATCGCCCGAATGGCTTCAGGGTGACCACCAGTCCCGAGCAGCCGGGACAGATCACACCGAGGGCCTCCGTGTCTCTGCAAGTGTACAGAGCCAACCGCCCTCGGGGCCTAAGTCTTATCCCCGTGTCTGTGATGGGGGCAGCAAAGGAAGTCATTCTCGTGGGGTGAGAAACCATAATCCACGGGGCACTTGAGGTCAGCCCGACTATCTGCTGCTCCATCATGCACTGACCCCGCGCCGGAGTCTCCACGTGTATCCCCACACTTGGCCAGACTCCTCCCATGAGCTGTACATTTTCGCGGGCTTCCTCTTGACTCCGCCCACGAACGATGTCGCCATGGGGTGCCTCGTGGCGCAGTGCGTTAACAGTCCCCACGTGCAGTACGTCACACGGCTGGACCTCTCCCTTTTTCCGCTCCTCCGCATGGGCCTTTCCCGTGTTAGGGTCATTTCCACAACTCCGAGCAGGGACGCACTTTGGCCAGTAATATGGCCGATCTGCTCGGAACTCCTCTGGGCAGCAAAGTTCAAATGTAGACATTCTCAAGTCCATCTTTAGAACACACTCTATCCCGAACTCACGAGCCCCCACGTGTAGCGGCCTCACTCTCTCTCCATCTTTATCGGTTACACACCAACTCATGTCTAGGGGTTCCTGGGTTGTGAGAGTGAGATGCGCCACGGCCCATGTCCTCCCCATTGTAGTAGGGAGGTGAAGGCCACTTACTGATGTTTCCTCGGGCCGGTGTGTTCTGTGAATGCACTGAGTCTGTAATTGCAAGCTCACCAGCCTCCCCTTTGCTTCCAGTAACTGGAGTTCACACACCGGAAAAAGGTCCAACACTTGTTTATTTGACACTCCAATAAGCAAAGCACAATAAACAGTTCTTTTGCAGCAAACTGGTTGGGACCTATAACCTTGCCAACGGTGGGGTGAGCAGATCGAGGCACTTCCTAAAGTTTAAGTTCTATGCCACTGTACTATGACCAGCGGCGCCTAAGCCAATCCGGCTGTTACAGAACAGGAAAGATGGGGTCTCTTCCAGCAACCCCTATGAACAGCAATGGAGCCCTCTTCGATACGCTGTGGCCCCTATCAGGGGTATGTGTCCTCCCAAGAGAGTTCCCAGAGGCCCACTGTCACCGGGTTGGTGCTGCTCCGGGTCTCATGTGGGTAACCTCTCTGGCCTCCTCACCTCAGATACGAGTCCCTCCGCTCAGGGACCCTCGGACAGTCCACCCTAGCGGGACCCAGTCGAAGGTACTGGGCCCCAGGCCTCCTCGATAGTACCTCACCCCAGGCTAAAGGTGCCTGGGATGGACGCCAACATGACTCCGGACCAGGCCATGGGCACCTGGACCAGACTCCTGGATCTCCAGCACCCAGGCCTAAGGGCCCTGGGTGCGGACCGCAACCCTCCTCCTCCGAGGACCTCCTTCTCCGCCAGCCCCCGTGGTAAGGGCGTCTCCCCCTTTTATCTCCTCCCATCAACGGCCCGGCGGGTTCCCCGCCCCAGCCATACCATCTCCGGGAAGGGACAAAATAGGGAGCACTGCAGGAGATGATTCTACCTGAAGCCTGTGAGTACCCCGCCACCCACAGGCAAAGGAGAATACTACATCCTCCAATCCTCCACGAAACAAAAAGGGGTCTGAACCCTAACACAATTATACACCTGGGTCACACTATTCCCCAGGTGTATCCCATCAATTTGAGGACCCCGCTACAGAAGTATATGGCAAAGCTTGCTTGAAGCACCTGTAGCTTTTAACAGGCTTTAATTCAGCTTTAGCTTCACTTTGTTTTGGAGAAATTGCAGGTATGAGATATCCACACACTCACACAGGGCATCTGTCAAGCTTCAAAAGAGTATCACTAAAACTTCACCGAAGCATCACCAAAGCTTCATCGAAGCACCACCGAAGCTTCATTGAAGCACAACCGAAGCATCAAAAACACATCATAAAAGCAAGTTAAAGCGGTGGGTGCTTTAATGTGTGTTGAAGCTGAAACAAGTGTAAATGAGCCCTTAATGTTTTATTCCTACGAAATGCTTTTAAGGACTAGTTTTCACTTGCTTCAAAACAAGGCTTTGGACACACTTTGTTAAAGCTCTCTTAACGCCAGTGAAAGCTCTTGTCACTAAATAAAATGGTTAGCTTACAGTCCTGTTTAACCCTTGTGTTTTCTTTTTCTTTGCTTCGGTTTCGCTTCAAAAATTATTCCCCATGGTGCTTTAAAGCATCTTCAAATCCTCCATAGAGCTCTGACAGCTTGTTTGAAGCTCGCTTGAAGCACCTGCGGCTTTTAAGAGGCTTTAATTCAGCTTTAGCTTTGCTTTGTTTTGGAGAAGTTGCAGGTGTGAGATATCAACAAGGCATCTGCCAAGCTTTAACAAAGCTTCAAAAGAGCACCACCGAAGCATGGAGATCTTTTATACCTACGGAAGCCTCATCGAACGATCCACTGAAGCATCAAAAACACATCATAAAAGATTGTTGAAGCAGTAGGAGCTTTAATGTGTGTTAAAGCCGAAGCAAGTGTAAATGAGCCCTAAAGGTACCTGTTGAAAAAAATCTATCTGTGGGTAAGCACATTTTAGTAAGTGCCAATGTTGCCTAATTATTTTATCCTCACTATAACTATAAAATTACATGGAAAGGGGCAATCGTCTCACATCTTTTTTCTGTCGCCCCATAGTTTTATTTTCCTCATCTTGGTGTAATTTCCTGACTTCTTGCGTAATTATGTTCTCAGGGTACTCCGCTCTCTAAATCTCTGGCACACCTTTCCAATCGTCCTCTAACATCTGGCTTTGTCACTTACAATACTTTTCACCCTGCAGAGCTGACTCCGTACAATGGATTTAAATACGTCGAGTGGATGAAAACTGTCAAATAATAGCAATTGATTTCTATCTGTAGGTTTGGTAAATACTTCTGATTCTATCTCGTTGTTATAAATATAAATCCTATCTCTAGAAATTGAATGGATGCACCTCCCACACACATATTAACCACTTCAACCACGGAAGGTTTTAATGACCAGTCCATTTTTTGCGATACGGCACTGTGTTACTTTAACTGACAATTGCACGTGCATTGCTGTACCCAAATAAAATTGATGTCCTTTTTTTCCTACAAATAGAGCTTTCTTTTGGTGGTATTTGATCACCTCTGCGTTTTTTATTAACAAATAAAGACCGACAATTTTGAAAAAAAAACAATATTGTGCGTGCCCACAGTATCTATTGCACAAAAGAACGTACAGATACATTGTTTTGAGCAATAGAGCCACCCTGTCGCAGTATATATGCGGTATGCGGTCTTTAAATGGTTAAACTGAATGTCTGAACAGTAAGCATTTCCTCAAACATTCGTAAGGACTTCATGTCACCCCGCCATGTTGCAAAAACATCAATAAAGCGACACCAGGTGGCGCACTGTGTTTTGAATAATTCATTTTGGTAGATATATTTCTGTTCAAAATTATTCATGAATGCACAGGTAAATGGCGGCACAACATTAGAGCCCATAGCAACTCCATTAAGCTGCACAAAAAACTGATCCTGGAATAAAAAATAATTGTTAGACAAAATAACCTACAAAAGTCTTTCAAACATTTGTATTTGTGATCCTGAATAGCATTCACTGTCCCTGATCAATTCAATAGCCGCATCAATACCAGCTTGATGCGGTATGGAATTATATAAACTATTGACTACCCAGGTCACAAGTATTTCATCACTAGGGATGAGCTTCGTGTTCGAGTCGAACATACGTTCGACTCGAACATCGGCTGTTCGATCGTTCGACGAAGATCGAACGATTTGGGCCGTTCGCGCCAAATTCGAGTGACGCGAACGGCCCACAATGCACTACGCCATCGCAGTGTCATCCAGGCGCTGTGATTGGCCAAGCATGCACTGTGACCCCGCATGCTTGGCCAATCACAGCGCCGGTAGCGAGGAGAGCAATGATTGGCCACAGGCAGGATGCCTGTGGCCAATTATTGCTGAGGGTGTTTAGTACACGCCCCACACTATAAAAGGCCGCCAGCACGGCGGCCTAGTGTAGTGTGTTCCGGAGCAGGGATAGAGCAGCATAGGCAGGGACAGTGACTTTTATTTCTTTCTTGCTTAACCTGGATTCCTTTAGTTTAGGGAAAGAGAAGGATAGGTAGGGAGAGTGTCAGTGTGTTTTGTGCTTGTGCTATAGTGTGCTTAAAAAAAACATTTTTTCTAGGGACAGAAAACTGTAGGTAGGGAGAGTGTCAGTTTCTTTCACTGTGCAAGTCCTTGTTTCCAGGGACCTGGAAGGACAGTGAGTGAATTCTCCTTGTGCTATATTGTGCTTAAAAAAAACATTTTTTCTAGGGACAGAAAACTGTAGGTAGGGAGAGTGTCAGTTTCTTTCACTGTGAAAGTCCTTGTTTCCAGGGACCTGGAAGGACAGTGAGTGAATTCTCCTTGTGCTATATTGTGCTTAAAAAAAACATTTTTTCTAGGGACAGAAAACTGTAGGTAGGGAGAGTGTCAGTTTCTTTCACTGTGAAAGTCCTTGTTTCCAGGGACCTGGAAGGACAGTGAGTGAATTCTCCTTGTGCTATATTGTGCTTAAAAAAAACATTTTTTCTAGGGACAGAAAACTGTAGGTAGGGAGAGTGTCAGTTTCTTTCACTGTGAAAGTCCTTGTTTCCAGGGACCTGGAAGGACAGTGAGTGAATTCTCCTTGTGCTATATTGTGCTTAAAAAAAACATTTTTTCTAGGGACAGAAAACTGTAGGTAGGGAGAGTGTCAGTTTCTTTCACTGTGCAAGTCCTTGTTTCCAGGGACCTGGAAGGACAGTGAGTGAATTCTCCTTGTGCTATATTGTGCTTAAAAAAAACATTTTTTCTAGGGACAGAAAACTGTAGGTAGGGAGAGTGTCAGTTTCTTTCACTGTGAAAGTCCTTGTTTCCAGGGACCTGGAAGGACAGTGAGTGAATTCTCCTTGTGCTATATTGTGCTTAAAAAAAACATTTTTTCTAGGGACAGAAAACTGTAGGTAGGGAGAGTGTCAGTTTCTTTCACTGTGCAAGTCCTTGTTTCCAGGGACCTGGAAGGACAGTGAGTGAATTCTCCTTGTGCTATATTGTGCTTAAAAAAAACATTTTTTCTAGGGACAGAAAACTGTAGGTAGGGAGAGTGTCAGTTTCTTTCACTGTGCAAGTCCTTGTTTCTAGGGACCTGGAAGGACAGTGAGTGAATTCTCCTTGTGCTATATTGTGCTTAAAAAAAACATTTTTTCTAGGGACAGAAAACTGTAGGTAGGGAGAGTGTCAGTTTCTTTCACTGTGCAAGTCCTTGTTTCTAGGGACCTGGAAGGACAGTGAGTGAATTCTCCTTGTGCTATATTGTGCTTAAAAAAAACATTTTTTCTAGGGACAGAAAACTGTAGGTAGGGAGAGTGTCAGTTTCTTTCACTGTGAAAGTCCTTGTTTCCAGGGACCTGGAAGGACAGTGAGTGAATTCTCCTTGTGCTATATTGTGCTTAAAAAAAACATTTTTTCTAGGGACAGAAAACTGTAGGTAGGGAGAGTGTCAGTTTCTTTCACTGTGAAAGTCCTTGTTTCCAGGGACCTGGAAGGACAGTGAGTGAATTCTCCTTGTGCTATATTGTGCTTAAAAAAAACATTTTTTCTAGGGACAGAAAACTGTAGGTAGGGAGAGTGTCAGTTTCTTTCACTGTGAAAGTCCTTGTTTCCAGGGACCTGGAAGGACAGTGAGTGAATTCTCCTTGTGCTATATTGTGCTTAAAAAAAACATTTTTTCTAGGGACAGAAAACTGTAGGTAGGGAGAGTGTCAGTTTCTTTCACTGTGCAAGTCCTTGTTTCCAGGGACCTGGAAGGACAGTGAGTGAATTCTCCTTGTGCTATATTGTGCTTAAAAAAAACATTTTTTCTAGGGACAGAAAACTGTAGGTAGGGAGAGTGTCAGTTTCTTTCACTGTGAAAGTCCTTGTTTCCATGTACCTGGAAGGACAGTGAGTGAATTCTCCTTGTGCTATATTGTGCTTAAAAAAAACATTTTTTCTAGGGACAGAAAAATGTAGGTAGGGAGAGTGTCAGTTTCTTTCACTGTGCAAGTCCTTGTTTCCAGGGACCTGGAAGGACAGTGAGTGAATTCTCCTTGTGCTATATTGTGCTTAAAAAAAACATTTTTTCTAGGGACAGAAAACTGTAGGTAGGGAGAGTGTCAGTTTCTTTCACTGTGCAAGTCCTTGTTTCAAGGGACAGAGAAGGACACCTGAAGGTAGCCCTTATTGCTTTTTTCCCATCTCCCTGCAGGCCATCTATTAGAATGTCTGGAAGGCAAACAAGGAGAGGCAGACAGTCAGGAGGCAATAAAAGAGGGCAAGCAGGCTCTGTGTCTGGGGGCAACAGTGCTGGTCGTGGACGCGGTGCATTGTCATCAGCACATGGCCATGGGACACGCTTGTCCTTCTTTTCGGCAGCTGGACATGTTGAGCCACATCATGCCGAAGACTTGGTAGAGTGGATGACCAAGCCCTCCTCCTCCTCCTCATCCTCTCTCACCCAGGCTCAGGGTACTGGCAAAGCAGCTGCCAAAGCGTCCTCTTCCCTGGTATCAATGTCAGACTCATCATCAGTCACTCCTTCCCTAGACCCACCATGTCCTCCTCCTGAGGAGTCCCCCGAACTGTTTGAGCACAGTGTTGGGTACATGCTCCAGGAGGATGCCCAGCGTTTCGAAGGGTCTGATGATGAAACCCAGCTACAGGAAGGCAGTAGGGTGAGAGCAGACAGAGGGGATGCTCAAGAAGGACACCAATCTGGCAGTCATGTTCCAGCAGCTGCAGCATACTGCCAGATTGGCTCCAGTGATGAGGAGGGAGGGGATGATGAGGTCACTGACTCCACGTGGGTGCCTAATAGGAGAGAGGAGGAGGAGGATGAGGAGGAGGCACATCTCCAACGAGACAGGATGCCCTTTGGTGGCCAGCGTAAGGGCAGTACACCGACGGAATCACACCGCAGAGCTCCGCCTGTGCAGGGCGCTGCCTCTGCCCGTCATTCAAAAAGTTCCTTGGTGTGGGCCTTTTTTGAGGCTAGTGCATCAGATCGCACAGCTGCTGTTTGCAACATATGTCTCAAGCGTATATCGCGTGGCCAAAACATCAGCCGCTTGGGTACCACATGCCTGACCAGACATATGTTGACCTGCCATGCAGCTCGTTGGCAAGCCTACCTCAAAGACCCACACCAAAGAACAAAGCGGACCTCTCCTTGCACCGCATCAGCTGGGATCTCCAACCCCACTATAACTTCAGTCCTCTCTGAAACATGCACTGAGAGGAATGAAGGTGTAGAATTAGGTGTGTCACAGCCAAGTATTTGCGGCCAGTCTGCTAGCAGTACACCGACGTCCGATTCTAGCAGGCAAATTTCCCTGCCCCAGCTGCTGGACCGTCGAAAGAAGTTCACTCCCAGCCATCCACATGCCCAGCGGTTGAATGCTAGCTTGGCTAAATTGCTAGCGCTTCAACTGCTGCCTTTTCAGTTGGTAGACTCGGCCCCCTTCCGTGAGTTTGTGCAATGTGCGGTTCCTCAGTGGCAGGTTCCCAAACGCCACTTTTTCTCACGGAAGGCTATTCCGGCTCTCTACCGGCATGTGGAAGGCAATGTCTTGGCCTCGCTTGACAGGGCGGTCAGCGGTAAGGTGCATATTACCGCTGACTCATGGTCCAGCAGGCATGGACAGGGACGTTACCTTTCTTTCACGGCCCATTGGGTCACTCTTTTGGCAGCTGGGAAGGATGCAGGACAAGGTGCAGTAGTGTTGGAGGTTGTCCCACCGCCACGCCTCCAAAATGCTACTACTGGTTGTGACACACCTCTCTCCTCCACCCCCTCCTCTTCTTCTTCCTCCATGGCCTCTTCCTGTGGTTTGTCCTATGAACCAGCGGTGCTCCGTAGCCGTTCACGGGGCTACGCAAGTACGCAGGCAAAAAGATGCCATGCCGTGCTTGCGCTGGTGTGTTTGGGGGACAGAAGCCACACTGGGGCAGAGGTCCTGTCTGCTCTGCAGGGCCAGGCCGAGAGGTGGTTGACGCCACGCCAGCTTAAGCCAGGAATGGTGGTTTGCGACAATGGCACCAACCTCCTCTCCGCCCTCCGACAGGGACAACTGACCCATGTGCCCTGTGTGGCTCACGTCCTTAACCTGGTGGTGCAGCGGTTCTTGGGCAGGTACCCGGGCTTACAGGATGTCCTGAGGCAGGCCAGGAAAGTCTGTGTGCATTTCCGCAGATCTTATAATGCCAGTGCTCGCCTGGCTGAGCTGCAAAAGGAGTTGAACCTGCCCAAGAACCGCCTTATATGTGACATGCCCACCAGGTGGAACTCAACGTTGGCCATGCTGCAGCGGCTGCACACGCAGCAGAGGGCCATCAATGAGTACCTGTGCGACTACGGCACCAGGACAGGGTCAGGGGAGCTTGGTTTTTTTTCTCCACGCCAGTGGGGCATGGTCAGGGATGCATGCACTGTCCTGGCACCATTTGAGGAGGCCACGAGGATAGTGAGCAGTGACAGTGCATGCATCAGTGACACTGTACCTCTTGTCCACCTGTTGGAGCACACGCTGCGTGGAATAATGGACAGGGCACTTGAGGCAGAACAGAGGCAGGAAGAGGAGGACTTCCTTGCCTCTCAAGGCCCCCTTTACCCAGACAGTGTTCCTTCTGTCCCACCCATCGCACAGGAAGAGGAAGAGGAGGAGGAGGAGGAGGAGGAGGAGGATTGTGTCAGCATGGAGGTGGAGGCTGGCACTCAGCATCATCAGCAGCAGTCTTTTAGGGATGATTTACAGTCCCAAGAAACCAGTGGACTTGTACGTGGCTGGGAGGAGGTGACTGCGGATCATGTCGTCCTTAGTGACCCAGAGGACTCCGTAGCGAATGCCTCAGCAAACCTACGCTGCATGGCCTCCCTGATCCTGCAAAGTCTGCGGAAGGATCCTCATATTCTTCGGATCAAGGAGAGGGACCATTACTGGCTGGCCACTCTCCTTGATCCACGGTACAAGGGTAAGGTTGCGGACCTTATGTTACCGTCGCAGAGGGAGCAGAGGATGAGACAACTCCGGGAGGCCTTGCAGAAAGGTCTGTGCAACGCGTTCCCAGAGACTGGGAGGTTACAAACTCCTGGTCCAGGACAACGAGTTGCTGAGGCTTCGGCCAGTCAAAGAAGGAGCGGTGGGGAAGGTGGCCGTCTGACCGATGCGTTCAGACAATTCTTTAGTCCGCAGCCCCAAAGTATGATTGGTTCCAGCAACCATCGCCAGCGTCTGATAAACATGGTGCAGGAATATCTAGGGGCAAGGTCAGACTTGGACACCTTCCCCACCGAAAATCCTCTGGCTTACTGGGTCTTGAGGATGGATCACTGGCCAGAGCTTGCACAGTATGCAATTGAGCTACTGGCCTGTCCTGCATCCAGCGTTCTTTCGGAACGCACATTCAGTGCTGCTGGAGGATTTGTCACGGATCACAGGGTGCGCCTGTCCACCGACTCGGTTGATCGACTGACTTTCATCAAGATGAACCAGTCTTGGATCACCACCAGCTACCACACACCTGATGCTGATATAACAGACTAATTGATTTTAACATGTCACGTCCCTTCAAGACTGATGCTGATGCTGAGTGCCTGTGCTGTTATGTTGACTGGCTATCCTCCTCCTCCGAGTCCTCAATGATACGATTGATGATGATAGCTTGGAAGATCATTTTTGTTTATGGGTGCCGCCACCAGTGGCTAAGGCCCAATTTTTCAGCCCCTGTTTTACAGGGGCGTGTACTTACAATTTTTTTAGCAATAATTTGCCATAGGGCTCATTGCTGTGCTCCAAGTACAGTATCTGTGAGGGGTTGTAGTGTTGTGCCACCAGTGCCTAAGGCCCAATTTTTCAGCCCCTGTTTAACAGGGGCGTGTCATTACAATTTTTGAAGCAATACTTTGCAACAGGGCTCATTGCTGTGCTCCAAGTACAGTATCTGTGAGGGGTTGTAGTGTTGTGCCACCAGTGCCTAAGGCCCAATTTTTCAGCCCCTGTTCAACAGGGGCATGCAATTACAATTCTTGATGTAATAATTCACAGCAGGGCCCATTCCTGCACCCACCAAGAGTAAGTCTGAGGGCTTACAGTGTTGTGGCAACGCCACCACCACCACGAAAGGCCCAATTTTTCAGCCCCTGTTCAAAAGGGGCATGTAATTACAATTCTTGATCTAATAATTCACAGCAGGGCCCATTCCTGCACCCACCAAGAGTAACTCTGAGGGCTTACAGTGTTGTGGCAACACCACCACCACCACCACCACCACGAAAAGCCCAATTTTTCAGCCCCTGTTCAACAGGGGCATGCAATTACAATTCTTGATCTAATAATTCACAGCAGGGCCCATTGCTGCACCCACCAAGAGTAACTGTCAGGGCTTACAGTGTTGTGGCACCAGCACCACCATCAAAGCCCCAATTTTTACTACCACTGTTCAACAATTATATGTAATTAAAATTCCTGATATAATAGTTGACAGCAGGGCGTTCCAGCACCAACCAAGAGTAACTGTGAGTGCTTACAGTGTTGTGCCAACACCAACAACTAAGGGGCCTATTTCTGCAGAGTATATATGGCAGGTCCCTACTTTCAAACATCCAACTTACAAACGACTCCTACTTGCAAACGAAAGAAGACAACAGGAAGTGAGAGGAAATCTACCCCTAGAAAGGAAAATTCTCTCCTGTAAGAATAAATATGGGAGAAAGGTGTCTCATCTGTACTGATGCTTTATCAGCAATCCTTGTTTCAAGAAAAACACCACATTTCAAAAACAGTTGTCATTGGGACGGAAAGTGAGGTGAAATGTTCTGAACAGGGGCACAGACAGCAAAACAAATGTTACAGGGGTGATAACCCTTACCTATGTTTCCCAAAAAGTTTAAAAATAGATTTTTGGGCTGGAGCTACACTTCAACAATGTACCTGTTCAAAATTACAAACACATTCTACATAAGAACAAACCTACAGTCCCTGTCTTGTATGCACCGCCTGTATACGGCTGTTCAGAGTATATAGGGCCTTTTTTATTTTATGTGCGGGGTTCCCCTTAATATCCATACAAGACCCAAAGGGGCTGGTAATGGGCTGGGGTAGGGGGGGGGGGGGTCATGAGGTAGCTATGCCATTTTTCTTAAAGATTTTCATCCATATTACCGGGACCAGACATTACATTAAAGCCGCAAGCAGTTTTAAATGGCTTTTTTTTCCTTTAGAAGTGTCATTTTGTGCAGGGACAGTTCTAAACACGGGAAACACGTGGCACTTCACAGGCATACTTTAGACACCCCCCAGGTACGATATTTAAAGGAATATTTGACTTTTTTTTTTCACTTTATGCATCATTAAAATGACTGCTCCCGAAAAACGACCGTTTTTAAAACTTCTTTTTGCATTGGTACATGTCCCCTGGTGCACAACCCGGGTTCCCAAACCCTTTTTAGGACAATAACATGCATAATAGTTGTTATAATTAGCACTTTAGAATTCGAACGTTCGCATCCATTGTATTTAATAGGGTTCTAATGTTCGTACGAACTTTCGGTCCGTTCGCGGGTTCTGGTGCGAACCGAACCCGGGGGTGTTCGGCTCATCACTATTCATCACCCTGACTCTGTGGTACACGCCAGTGTTAATTTTGGCAGCAAATTTCGATTTCGTCTTAGTCTTAGGACTAAAATGTTTTAGTCCCATGTTAGTCTTCTGCAATTGTTTTAGTTTTAGTCATATTTAGTCGACTAAATCTAATTTTAGTCGTTTAAAATCTAATGGGTGTAATTAAATTGTAATGCATTAGTTAACATATTCGATTCCTCACTCCAGCAGTATATAATGAGTTTGGAAATTGTAGAGAAATGTTATTATTTATGGTATTGAGGTATGAACATTTTGAAGTCAAATTTCAAATTAGTTTTAGTCTTAAGCCCTGTACACACGATCAGATTTCCTATGGATTTTAAACCGATAGATTTTTCCATCGGTAATCCGATGAAGCTGACTTCCATGTCGTGCCTACACACCATCAGTCAAAAAACCGACCGTCCCAAATGCCGTGACGTACGACGGCACTATAAAGGGGAAGTTCAAATCCAACCCTTTGGGCTGCTTTTTGCTGATTTCGTGTTACCGCGTGTTAGTAAAAGTTTGGTTAGAGCCGATTCACGCTTTTCAGTCTCCGTGCTTTTCAGATCGTTTCCTGCATTTCAGTTTGTGCTTGTGGGTTCGTATTTGTCTTTCAGTGCGTGCAGTCAGGTCGGTTCTGTTTTGCAGTGCCTTCTTGGCCGCTCGTTACTGTTTTTTAGGTCGTTCTTCACAGCCCTTGCTGTTCCTCGTGCGTTTTGTATAAGTTCGTTCTGACCAGCCGACCCGTTTAAAGCCATGTTGCAAGTACGTTCTCATCGTAGAGATCGTGCTGCTTATGGGATTGGTGTTGCGGTTAATACTGTACCCAAGCTCAGTCCATGAACAGGGCGAGGAGGAGTTCATGGACCTAGAATTGGTTGCTCCAGCGGGACCAATTCTCTCATATGTCTCTGCTGCAGGAAATCCAGGAGAATAATCCTGATGATTTCAGGAATTATCTCCGGATGACGGACCCCGTTTTTCACCGTCTGCTGGATTTGCTGTACCCCTATATCACGAGGCAGGACACTGTGATGCGCCAGGCCATTACTGCTGAGCAGAGGCTTATTGCCACGTTGAGATACCTGGCGACAGGGAGAAGCCTGCAGGACCTCAAGTTCACAACAGGCATCTCCCCCCAAGCTCTTGGGATCATTATCCCTGAAACGTGTTCTGCTATCATACAAGTCATGCAGAAGGACTTTATTAAGGTAAGTTTTCTCATTTAACATCACATTCTATGTTTTGAATGTTTGCTAATGTATTGTATTTCTTTCATCCTTCCCTAATTACCATGATTGTAATATGCTGGGAATGTCCCCTTTCTCCCCATGCATGTTGTTACTTTTAAATGCTAATTTTTTGGCCTACATGCATATTTCCCTTCACTAACCTCTCCAGCATGCTATCCTGGGCTCAAACACACCTAGACTAGTCTGTTATTAACAATGTTTTTTGTCCACTCCATTGTAGTTTTGACCCCTCCCCCCCCCCTAAAATGTGTCCAAATGTTTTATTGCACATTCAAGTTCAGCAGAGTGGTAGAGTCTTTTTTGGCAGGCCACAAAATCAGCTTTAACCTCCTCCCCCCCCCCCTTATTTTTTTACAATGGTCCATCAGAGGGGGTGAGTCATCTGATAAGTGGTCCTTCTATTTTTGTGTTTAAATACTCCTTCAAATAAATGTTATACTGACGTTGGCCAAGAATGTATTTGGCTAATCTGCTTGCAATGTAATGTGCAAAAGTGCTAATTTATTCTTTTTGTTTGACTCCACAGTTTCCTTCATCACCACAGGAATGGCAGACTGTGGCCTTCCAATTTGCCCAGCGGTGGGACTTCCCCAACTGCGGAAGGGCAATTGATGGGAAACACGTCCGCACCCGTGCTGATATAGAATCAATGATGTCACGCTTAGAAGAAATGCACCAAAGGGAGTGGAATCAGGTACATACTGAGATAAAGCATCTCTCAGAGAGACTGTCAGGGGAGGAAGGCCGGGTAATTACCCTAGAGAAACGGGTAAAGCAGCTGGAACTGGTACAGGGTTTACACTCTGTACATGCTACTTCAATCCAGCTGCAGTTGGAGGAAATTGAGGACCGTGGCCGTCGTTCGAACCTACGGTTCAAGGGGATCCCCGAGACAGTAGGGAGAGAGACATTACAGGCAACAGTCCTAGCAATATGCCAGCAGCTGGCTATCCCAGCGCCACCTCAAACACTGGAATTTGAGAGATTGCACAGAGCCCTGGGACCCGCTTCAGTAAATATAGACAGACCAAGGGATGTTATAGGCCGTTTCCATTGATACGCACATAAGGAACTAATAAGCCGCATGACCTGGGAAAAAGGTGAAATAGAACAAGAAGGATTCAGGGTAAAAATCCTGCCAGATCTCTCACAGGCTACATTGCAGCGTAGGGCTATGCTACGCCCGCTCCTGGATAAAATTAAATTATTGGGGGGATCATATCGGTGGGGGTACCCCATTGCACTGATAGTGAAAAAGAACTCCCATACATTTACTTTGCGGCACCCGGGGGAATTACTAGACTTTTTATAGAGATCCCAAACTGGCTGCAGGAAATTCCAGGAACTGGGAGAAAAATGGAGACAATGGGGGATAGGAGACCCAAGGCTTTAAGGGGAAGGGGAGAAGGAAGCAATAAAGATCCCACCCCCCCCCCCCCCTAAATAAAAGAAGACAGGAGTAACGTTTTTTTTTTCTCTATTGCCTATCTTTCTGTTAGTAGCATTAGGGCTAGATTCAGAGGAACCCCTCTGTAGGAGACTTGCCCTGGCCACTCCCGCCCCCCTGGGAGAGGGAAAGGGGGAACTCCTCTTTCATTTTGTTTCTCCTTTTTGTCCTCCTTATCCGGGGGAATTTTATTTTTGATTTTTTGGTGGGGCTTGTTTGCTGAATGGTTATTTTTTTTCCCCCTTTCTTGGATGATGTCCCCGTTTGCCCCCCCCCCCCTTTTTTTCCTTTGTGAGAAACCCAGGAGGGAAGGGAACGGTTGTTTTAGGAGGTGATCTAACCGACTGGAGACGGGTTACAGTCAGGGTTTAATTACATACCCCCCTTTTCTTCCCCCCACCCCAGGACTTTGGGAATACAGAAATATGGGGGACTGCCTCCGTTTTGTCCTTCATATTTGACTGCTCTATGAATTTAAAAAAAAAAAATCTTTAACCAGTAGCCGACCAGCCGGCGTCATTATACTGCGGCAGATCGGCTCTCCTAGGCAAATCGCCGTAGGTATAAGTCGGGTGCGCGCCCCCGGCGCACCCGCGGTGATCAGATTCGCTTCAGAACAGATCAGTCTCCAGGCCTAGGCCAATGATTTCTGGCCTGGATCTTGTGATCGGTTCTGGTGAATGATGCAAGTGTAAACACAGGCAGAGGAAATTATGTCATCTCCCCTCGTGGAACTCTTTTCAGTTCCAGGAGAGGAGAGTGGACATTAACCATGAGTTGCACAACCCTACACGAACACCAGTACACGTAGGCACACTTCTCACCCCCCAATCACCCTCCCAGTTAACCCCTTCACTCCCTGTCACTGTGTCACCAAGTGCAGTTTTCAGATTTATCACTGCATTGGTGTCATTTGTGACACTAATAAGTGTTAGGGCAGTTAGTAGTAGGCCTAATAAAGGTTTAACTCCTTGATCACCATCCAGGTAACCCTTTCACCCCTGTCACCAGTGTCACCAATATAGTGTACAGAGCTATATTCTGATCGCCGTATTAGTGTCACGGGTTAGCCCGTTAGTTGGTTAGTTTCACCGTCAGTCTTTTATAGCGTCAGGGTACCCCCATACTATTACTGAATAAAGGTTTTAAACACCTTGATCACCCCCAGTTAACCCTTTTACCCCTCACCAATGATCACCGTATTAATGTCACGGGTGACGCTGGTTAGTCATTAAGTTTTTTATTGCATCAGGGCACCCGCCATATATTACCTAATAAAGGTTTAACCCCCTGATCACCCAGCGGGTGACAACAGTTAGGTTTTAGCATCAGTTAGGGTCAGCGTCAGATTAGTGCCAGTAGTGCTAACACCCACCATACACCACTTAGTAGTATAGTGTCCGACACTGAAACGGATCAATATCTTTGATCCGATCAGAACTATATTAGCGTCCCCAGTAGTTTAGGGTTACCAAAAATGCAGCGTTAGCGGGATCAGCCCAGATAGCTGCTAGCACCTGCGTTTAGCTCCTATGCCCAGCCCACCCAAGTGCAGCATCAAATCGATCACTGTCACTTAGAAAACACAAAACACATAACTGCAGCTTTCGCAGAGTCAGTCCTGATCCCTGTGAATGTTTTTTTGGTAGCAATTAAAGCAGGCTCTGACAATCAGGTGCTCTTTTTGCCTGTGAGTTGCACTAGTTGTACCAGTAAATTTAGAGGCCACAATGTCCAATCAAAATGTACACTAGTGAAGAGGCCTACACATTTCTGAGCATGACAGATGAGAGTGAAGAGTAAGTCACCCATATGGCAGATACAGGCTCAGAATACGAACCAGTAGACAGCAGCGGCACCCTGACAGATAGCAGGAACCACTCTGTCTTCAGAGCAAAGGTCAGGCTTACCCGACCCCATTATTCTTCTGTTGTTGAGGAGCAAGAACCGTAGAGCTCTCGCAGAGAGCCAGTACTAGTGCCGCTCATCCTTCTGGTGAACTGGCAAGCACCAGCGGCCTAGTACACCCCAGTCGTAGTCAAACCAGCACTGCAGTATCACGTGGTGACATGGCGAGTCCCAGGGGAGGACTGGCGGCCTTAGGCCTGGGGGGCAAGTCCAGTCAAGTGGCCCACTGAACCGCCGAATCAGCTCACCATCCATGGCCGACCTGGTTTTTCAATGCAGCCTTACCAGTGCTCATCAGTGCAGTCTGATCACTGGGGCAGGTTACATGGGGTGTATGGGGGGGAGATGGGGGGTCAGCTAGGGGTGTCAGGGTCTCTCACCTCAGTGATCTCAGCTCAGCAGGTCTTTGCATGCCACGGTTTCCTGGGGGGGTAACACTCCTGATCCTGGGGGGGTAACGCTCCTGGGGTCAAGTTGCAGACAGCACCCAGCACTGCAGCCCTGCGTCCCGACTCCCTGCCTTTGCCTGCTTCCAAGAATCTGGTCCCAGGGAGTTGTAGTTTCCTCTGCGCTGCTGTGTTTTCCACCCACCAGAAGCTTGAGTGCGGACTACAAATCCCGGAATGCAACAGCTAGTGGTCGGCCGCCATGGCCATGCCTCCGGCCTGACTTCCTAGACCAGAACAAAAAATAAAATGGTAGAATGCAGCGGCTGCCGGCCATTTTGAACATAAGTTAGGGCGGCCTGGGAGGCAATTGCCACCCTGCCCCCTGGCCCAGCCCTCCCCTGGTGAGTCCCATAAGTGCAGTTCAAGCTCATGCATTGGCTAGCACAAGTAGTGTCCCGCAGCCACCAAAAAGACAAACACAGGCCCATCGAGCCCATAGTGCCCTTCCCACTGCATTTGCCCATCCTAATTGGGAGCACACCACTTCTGCAGCACCCGTTCTTCACTGGCCAACCCGGAATTCATGGGAAACCGTTGATTTTGTGTCACTTGATTTTTATTTGCCGTTTTTCACTGAAGAGCTCTATAGATCTATTGTGGACCAAAACAATTTTTATGCTGGTCAATTCATCGCCGCTAATCCCCAGTTGACCCTTGGCAGAGATTGGAAACCCATTACGGTTTCCGGATTCAAGACCTTTCTGGGCCTATCCCTCCTCATGGGCATAACTAAAAAGAGTGAGTTAAGGTCATATTGGTCCACTGACCCAATTCACCATATGCCCGTGTTCTCTGCATCCATGACCAGTGCTAGATACGAGGAGATCTTGCGGTTTATGCACTTCAACAACAATGTACTCTGTCGTCCTCGGAGTGACCCTGGATTTAAAATCGGCTCTACAAAATTCGGCCCCTCGTAAACCACTTCAACCAACAGTTCACAGCCTTGTTTACTCCCGATCAAGTTGTCCGAGTTGAGTCCCTGATTAAGTTTTCTGGCCGCTTGTCTTTCAAACAGTCTTCCCAGCAAGCGTGCCAGATATGGGGTCAAGTTGTATAAGCTCTGTGACAGGGCAACAGGCTATACATATAATAAAAGAAAAAAGTTGCGCTACTAAGTGAACAAAGTGAAAACGTGGCTGCCAGTATCAGCAAATAGACATGTTGCACAAAAAAATATATAAAAACAAAAAATGCAGCGCCTAAGGTATGTAAGATAGCCCAAACGTGAATGTAGATAAGGACAACAAACAAACAGTAAGTATATACGGCCTGAAAAGGCCTGGGATAAGTAAATCCAAATATGTACCACACTAGTATATACCTTTACATGTGTATAAAAAACTCATAAAGTATATAATACAGTGAACTAATAATAAAGTTCAATTAAGGTGACCAATGTGTAGACTGGAAACAGATGGAGGGAATATGTATATAACTTCAATACATTGTCCTCATAAAAGAAATCCAAAAGAACTTCAGGAACGTGGAAAACATGTGTTCATATATCCATAGCACCCGGGGACGTGACTCCAACACCAGGGATGGGGGAAAGAAATGGATACTCTTACCCCTATGCGTGGACACACACACCAGTGGTGGTGGGTCAGACAGGCAAAGATTATGAGATAGACTTCTCTGGATCCGTCCTCTCGACGTAGCAGCAGATGAAGCAGGCGCAAGGAATCCAGTCCTCTCCCAAGTAATAATACAGACCTCCAAGGCGTCAGTGCATCAGAGATCATGTAAAAAATTGAACAAAAGGAGGCTCCACATAGCGCAGGATCAGATGGCAAAATAAAAATCTCATTTATTCAGGAACAAAGCACAAAACACACATGGTGTAAAAAATGAATGAAGTAAATAATCATACAGGCATCCATGCAGAGGCTTGCAAAAAGTGATCACAGAAGTAGTATCAAATTGTGGCGTAGCTATAAGGCAGGTTTATGTACCCGACATGTTTCGCATGAAAAATGCATCAACTGGGGCATGAACCTGCAAAAGACTGCCACGCCATTATAAGCATAAAACAAGATGGTTTGAACCCATTACAGCTGTTGTGTTCCCCGCCTCCTGAGGGGGATGGTCCAATCGTAAGCACAGAGTACCTGACCTTCGTGCTCGTCATTCAACAGGGCCAGAAGTGCAGACCAATGGAACGAGTCTGGGCCGCGCACGGCAATGAGCCGTGATGTATCCGCCAACCAGCGTCATTACGCCGCCAATCCTGGGAGTGGCCGTGTTCCTATCCTAGACGTGCATCACATCATGTGAGCGACGCACGTAACGACGTCATCTTAGTAACGTAAAGGAACATCATCACACAGCCCATCCAGGAAGTATTTGCGTTCCACGTCTCTATCGCAAATGCCATCGCGTAAACCGCAATGGAAAATACGTCCAATAGCAGACAGCCAAATGACTCAGCCGGCAACAGCCACTCATCGCATCTAAGGTCAGCACAAACAAAGACAGAGTCGGGCTGAAAGGAATGACGAGCACAAAGGAGGGCAAGCATATCTGATCACACTGAAAAATATTGGAATATGACACCAATAAAGTACAGGGATCTCATATAACAAAAATAAAATCTATAAAATAAATATAATAAAACCATCCTGTGAGATGAAACAATCATATAAAGCACCTAAAAGGAAAGAGGTAACAATATATAATGACTATACAGGTACATAGGATACAAATCACTAATACCAAGTAAAGTACTTCATGATTATAGGTCTGCTAAACCGCTGGATGCGGGTTACACACCACAAATGGCATATATTAGACCGCTGGGTGCGGATACTATATGTCAAATAGCATCAGCAACATATAAATTTACCTAGAAGGTGTCACATAAATATGTATATTAAAATTATCTGAAAAATATAAAATATAATCTATTAATGGTACACCCACATATTGAATTACAATAGCTATATTGATAGCCACAAATAGTGAGATGAATATAAGAATAATCCATCTTAAATTAGAATGATACATACAAGATTAGAGCCAGGAATGATGAAAGGTGAAATTACAAAATAAAAAGAACATAAAATAAAAAGCTTCATTGACAGTGAACTGGGACATAAGGATAACCAAATTAATATTAGGCCTTATTAATAAATGAATTGATATCCCAATCGATATTGAGTCCAAACGGCGAGTAACATCGAAGCTTGTAAATCCAGAAAGTTTCCAATTGGGAAACACCCCTAACGCGAGACTCCCCTCTCCAGTGAGGAATGAATTGGTCAATCACCTGAAATTTGGTGCCTACAACCTTCTTATCATGAAATTGAAGGTAATGTCTAGGCACGCTGTGATTGGTGCGACCTTTTGTTGTCCTTATCTACATTCACGTTTGGGCTATCTTACATACCTTAGGCGCTGCATTTTTTGTTTTTATATAGGCTATACATATAGTTTTATGGTTTACGAGGGAAAAGATATTCATGTGGAGCCCGAGAACTGCCCAGACTACATAGGGAGTGCTGCAAGATTGTTTGGGACTTGGTGCCACCCTTATTCGGAAAAGGGGTACCACGTGGACAATTATTACACAAGCCACTTTTTAGTCACCTTTTTGATTGTGGAATTGGCGCATGTGGCACTGTGCAATCTAATCACCGTGTCAGAGATTGATAATAGACCAGACTGTGTGACTGCATAAAAGGAAACCAAACGGGTGTAGGTGAAAATATACAATTTATTATGGTGAGTGACCAACAAACAACCACCTCAAACAGAACACGGTGCAATGAATAAATCAACAGTGACTATAAACAATATATACAAATAAGGGAGATACCGGAATCGTAGTAAAAGCCAGGCCGAGGTCATACACAAGGGGATCAAGCAGATGGGTATGGATGGGACGAGAACAGGAACAGGGAGGGGACGGATGGATAGGCTGCAGAGCAGGGATCTAGGTAACAGAAGGGACAGCTGCAGGATGGGCACGAAGTAAGGATCAGGTTAAACAGGGTGCGGGTTCAAGGTAGGGATCGGGTCGGGTCAGATCAGGCAGGGTGCAGGTTGGGATAAGATACAGGTTAAAGTCCGGGTCACAGGTCCAGGGAGTCAGGAAGAGAGATACCAGGGCAAGGAGTGTTTGCACTTGCCGGGTATATAAGGAAGTCCAGTGATTAAGCTTCAGGTCACAGCTGACTACAGGAAGTGCTGCCTGTCCCATACTGCCAGAATACACCCGCTGGTGGATGCCGGTACTGCAGTCCATGTATCATGTGTTACCACCAGCAGGTGAGATCCTCCAACAGAGATATTGGCTGGAGGAGGACACCTGCTGGCGGACACTAGCACTGCAGTCCAAAGGACCAACAGCACCACCAGCGGGTGAAGCCTTTCCTGACACACCGGGTTTACCCCAGCAGCTTGTAGATTCCCGACTTAAACTGGGGGAGATAGCCTGTGTCACGTACCTGGTTCGAGGCCGAAATGCCGAGAGGGCTGCCCTTGCGGCTGAGTGCAGTACACCTCTGGAGGTTGGGTACAGAGGGTGTAGTGCCCAGAGAAGCACAGGTTGCCAGATGGGTCCAGGAGAGCAGAGCTGGTGGGATCCTGAAGAACACTGGTGGATGCAGGACACCGCTCAAGTAGTAATGGCAGCCAGGCTGAGGGTCAAACCCAGTAGATCCAGCAGGAGGAAGAGGCCGGTTGCAGGATCGGAGAAAAGCCAAAAGGTCTGGTAACAGGAAACAGGCAGGAACAGATAAGTATGGCAAAGTCCGTGGAACAAGCCGGTATCAGGTGGAGGAGAAGGCAACAAGTCGGTAAAAGCAAGCCAGGGGGTCAAACCAGGAGAGCAGATCAGACGGGTCAGGAACAAGCCGGGTCACAACGGGAGATCCAAACAGCAGTTGAACAGAGTCTCAGGAACACAGGAAGGCTGATGACTATCAAGCAATGAGATGAGCTCAGTGGCAGTCTTATATAGGTCAGCAAGTGGCTGCATCTGTTGTGTGTGCCAATTGACGCTCCCACGCATGCTTGCGCGCCTATTGCCATTGCGCATGTGCGCGCGCCTATTCGTGCCGCTTGCGTCAGTACGCACAGGGATGTGCTGGAAGCGGCCATTACTAGTACTGGCACTATTGCCAGTTCTCCTACGGCAGTTTCCCTGACAGCCTGCTTGAGATGTAATAATTTGCTCGCAGTGAAGTGGAGGGATTCATGGAATGTTTTCGTTCTGTCCTCCCTTCATGTAGATACGACAGTCCAAATTCCAACACTGACTGGTGTTGTGGAGAAACCCCTCTGTGTCCACGAATACAACCTTAATATGGGAGGGTTGGACCTCAACGAACCGTTGATGGCGTCGTACTTAATTGCCCATAGAGTCAGACGCTGGTACAAAAAAAGTGTCTGTATACCTATTTCAATTGGCTCTGCTGAACGCTTATGTGCTATACAAGGCGTCAGGACGAACTGGATCCTTCCTTAAATTCCAGGAAGCGGTCATCACAGCCCTTCTGTTTCCAGACAGTGCTGTGCCCCCAACTTCCCAATGCAAATGCAGTGAGCTGGCTGCATGAGAGGCATTTTCTGTATATCCTCCGTGGTACCCCTACCCAACGAACCCCCCAAAGATGTTGTGTCTGCAGGAAATGCGGATAAAGGCGTGACACACCCGCTTTCATTATCCCTCTGGTCCTGACCAACCTGGTCTCAGCATTGGTGAATGTTTCCAATGCTACCACACACTAGGGATGAGCCGAACACCCCCCGGGTCGGTTCGCACCCAGAACATGCGAACGGACCGAAAGTTCGTGTGAACTTTCGAACACCGTTAAAGTCTATGGGACTCGAACATGAGAAATCAAAAGTGCAAATTTTAAAGGCTAATATGCAAGTTATTGTCCTAAAAAGGGGTTTGGGTACCCAGGTCCTGCCCCAGGGTACATGTATCAATGCAAAAAAAAGTTTTAAAAACTGCAGTTTTTTCAGGAGCAGTGAATTTAATGATGCTTAAAGTGAAAAAATAAAAGTGAAATATTACTTTAAATATCGTGCCAGGGGGTGTCTATAGTATGCCTGTAAAGTGGCACGTGTTTCCCGTGTTTAGAAATGTCCCTGCACAAAATGACATTTCTAAAGAAATAAAAGTCATTTAAAAACTACTTGCGGCTTTAATGTAATGTGTGGTCCCGGCAATATGGATGAAAATCATTGAGACCCCCAGGCCCTATATACTCTGAACCGCAGTATACAGGTGGTACAAACAAGACAGGGACTGTAGGTTTGTTCTCAAGTAGAATCTGTTTGTAATTTTGAACTGGTACATTTTTAAAATGTAGCTCCAGCCAAAAAATCTATTTTTAAGCTTTTTGGAAAACATAGGGAAGGGTCATCACCCCTGTACCATTTGTTTTGCTGTCTGTGCACCTGTTCAGAAGATTTCACCTCACTTTGTCCCAATGACAATTGGATTTTGAAAATTTGTTTTTTTTTTTTAAGGGAAACAAGGATTAGTGATAAAACACCTTTTTCCCCATATTAACGCTTACAGGAGAGAATTTCCCTTCCTAGGGGTAGATTTCCTCTCACTTCCTGTTGTCTCCCTCCATTTGTAAGTAGGAGTCGTTTGAAAGTCGGATGTTTGAAAGTAGGGGCCTGCCCTATGTACTGTGCAGAAATTTGGGCCTTAGGTGTTGGCGTTGCCACAACACTGCAAGCCCTCACAGTTACTCTTGGTGGGTGCTGGAACGCCCTGCTGTGAACCATTATAACAAGAGTAGCGGGTATTTGAATTTAGGGGAGACATCTGGGTGGTCAGGGCCGATCCTAGGGTCACAGACGCCTGGGTGCAGAAATATTTCTGGCGCCCCCACATGGGCGTGGTCATCTTACAAACAACTCCCCTTTACACATGTTTCTATGGCAACGACTCAAACACAGAGATGCTCCCCTAAGAAGTCTTTGTTTCCCTGGGATCCTCCCATGATCTTCTAACAAGAAAGAAAATACAGGAAGAGCGTACCCTAATGAGACCTGGAGGGGAGTCTCTCTGATGCACACAGAGGGGGCTTCTGTTAGAAAGAGCCCCCAGACATGGTACAGGAGATGGTCAGAGTAAGTGATTAGTACAGATAACTTACTCTGTCATTTCAGGCAGGGAAGCCTTCCCTGCTCTCCATCCTTACATATTCCCCACAGCAGCCGGTGGAAGAGGGGAGGGGGGAACCTGGCAGAGCTGGGGGGGGGCGGGCAGGAGACAGTACAGGGTGACAGGAGAATGGCAGGATAAAAGGAGAACAGCAGGGGGACCTCAGAAGAGCACAGGGGGGGACCTCAGAAGAGCACAGGGGGGGTACCGGAGAAGAGCACAGGGGGGGACCAGAGAAGAGCACAGGGGGGGGACCAGAGAAGAGCACAGGGGGGGGACCAGAGAAGAGCACAGGGGGGGGACCAGAGAAGAGCACAGGGGGGGGACCAGAGAAGAGCACAGGGGGGGACCAGAGAAGAGCACAGGGGGGGGGACCAGAGAAGAGCACAGGGGGGGGACCAGAGAAGAGCACAGGGGGGGGACCAGAGAAGAGCACAGGGGGGGGACCAGAGAAGAGCACAGGGGGGACCAGAGAAGAGCACAGGGGGGGGGACCAGAGAAGAGCACAGGGGGGGGGACCAGAGAAGAGCACAGGGGGGACCAGAGAAAAGCACAGGGGGGACCAGAGAAAAGCACAGGGGGGACCAGAGAAAAGCACAGGGGGGGGGACCCAGAGAAAAGCACAGGGGGGGGCCCAGAGAAAAGCACAGGGGGGGACCCAGAGAAAAGCACAGGGGGGGGACCCAGAGAAGAGCACAGGGGGGGACCCAGAGAAGAGCACAAGGGGGGGACCAGAGAAGAGCACAGGGGGGGTCCAGAGAAGAGCACAGGGGGGGAAAAGAAGAAGAGCATGGGGGGGCAGAGAAGAGCACAGGGGGGGCAGAGAAGAGCACAGGGGGGCCAGATTACAGTAGGGGGTGGGGTGGGAGAGAGCAGAGCAGTTGCTGGGGAAGATCACAGAAGTGCCAGGAGAAAGCTGAGGGGCCCACGGGCAGAAAAAGCTGGAGAGGAGGGGCGGCATACAGAGGAACCAATGCCCTCCATATTCTTCCTGCAGCTGCTGAATGCCCACTTTTCCTCCTCTCTCTTGCAGGCATTTAGTGGCTGCAGAAAGAACATGGAAGGCATTGGTTCCTCTGTATGACGCCCCCCCTCCTCTCAGGCTGTGGTGCAATGGCGACCACTGTAGTTATGCCCCTGCAGTGAAGTAAAGGGAAAAAGTTCTGGCAGGATGAAGGAGCAATGAGGAATGAATGGCATGCTGGCAGGATTCTGAGGCTGTGACAGTTGCAGACTAGAGCATACAGAGGGTTAACAAGACTAGTAGATGAAAAGATTGTGGACTGGGAAATGCTGAGGAGGAAGGGGGAGGAGGGGGCTGCGAGTGTAGCGAGAGCTGAATGAGAGAAGAAAAGTGCCGGGTGTGAGGAGTTATCAGTGTGCAGTGATGCTGGAAAGATTACCGTACTTTATTTACCTTTTTTATCTACAAAGCACATTCCGGTCTGTACAGAGGCAGAGGCACTGGGCAGTGGCACTCAGACAGGAGAGGATCACATCGACACTGCACAGCAACAGAAGACACGAGCAGGAATGGGGTCAGATGTCAGAATCCTCTCACATGACGGGAACTGCACGGCACGGACCGCCCCGCCCCCCCCAACAATGTCACAGCGCGGTCTCTCTCCGAACAGAGACAGACGCTCGATCTGCTCTGACAGGAGGAGGGGGGGGGGCGGACTAGGGCAGGAAATACAGCGGCAGCGCCGCGGCGGTGACTGGCGGAGGGAGCAGCCTCGGCTCAGACACCAACAAGGAGAGAAGGGAGGGGAGAACTCTGGCGCTTGAGCGCCCCCATCTCTGTGGCGCCTGGGTGAACTGCACCCCAGGCACCCGCCTAGGACCGGCCCTGTGGGTGGTAGTGTAACCCAGATGCACTGATTATTAGGGAATTTGGGACCCTTTTATGGTTCTTGGAGGACTCTGGTGGTGTGAGGTTCCTTGCGGCCTGCAGGTGGCGTTGTTGCCCTGGGCCGGAGTTGAACCCTCTCCGCAAGACTGCACCCTTTTTGTTCTTTTCCGGCACTGGTACAGCATGCCGGGGAACCTGCTGTGACGCAAAGGGAGAGGAGATAAAAGGGGCGGACGCCCTGAACACGGGGTTCAGAGTCAGAGGTCAGAGTCGCACCCAGGCACCTTCGGCCTGGGTGCCGGCGTTCCGGAGTTCCGGGCCCAGGTGCCCTTGACCTGGCCGGAGCGGGAGATGGAGTCCATCCCAGGCACCTTTAGCCTGGGGTGAGGTACTATTGAGAAGGCCTGGGGCCCGGTACCTTCGACTGGGTCCCGCAAGGGTGGAGGAATCCGAGGGGGTCCTAAAGTCTTGGGTGCCCAAGTCTGAGACGAGGAGGCCAGGGAGCGTAACCCCTCCGAACAGTCCAGTGCAGCATTGCTGGTGACGGTGGGGCCTCTGGTAACTCTCTTGGACGGATGTCTTCCCTCTGACAGGGGCTACACTTAGCGAAGGTAATTCACTGTCTATTTTACACAGTCGGTGGCAGCGGCTGTGCGCCATAACCGTTGGTGACACCACAATGGTTAGTACTAATTAAGGATTGTGCCTCGACCTACTCTCCCCCTATACTGAACTGTTCTTTGGGTCAAAACCTGTCTGTGCTATATGACTATTTATTGCTGTCAGAGAATAAATACGAGTTGGACCTTTTCAGCAGGGATGAGCCGAACACCCCCCTGTTCGGTTCGCACCAGAACCTGCGAACAGACAAAATGTTCGTGTGAACTTTAGAACCCTATTAAATACAATGGACTCGAACGTTCGAAATCTAAAGTGCTAATTATAAAGGCTTATATGCAAGTTATTGTCCTAAAAAGTGTTTGGGGACCCGGGTCCTGCCCCAGGGGACATGTATCAATGCAAAAAGAAGTTTTAAAAACGGCTGTTTTTCGGGAGCAGTGATTTTAATAATGCTTAAGATTAAAAAATAAAAGTGAAATATTCCTTTAAATTTCGTACCTGGGGGGTGTGTATGATATGCATGTAAAGTGGCGCATGTTTCCCATGCTTAGAACTGTCCCTGCACAAAGTGTCATTTTTGAAGGAAAAAAGTCATTTAAAACTCACTCGCGGCTAATAATGAATTGTCGGCTTTTATCAATACATACAAAAGTCATTGATAAAAAAAAAAAAAAAGCGTGGGGGTCACCCAGAATTCAATTACCAGGCCCTTCAGGTCTGGAATGGATATTAAGGGGAACCCCGCCGCAAATAAAATAAAAATGGCGTGGGGTTCCCCCTAAATATCCATACCAGGCCCTTCAGATCTGGCATGGATTTTAAGGGGAACTCCACCCCAAATAAAAAAAAATGGAGTGGAGTCCCCCCAAAAATCCATACCAGACCCTTATCCGAGCACGCAACCTGGCCGGCCGCAGGGGAAAAGGGGGGGACGAGAGCGCCCCCCTTCCCTCCTGAACCGTACCAGGCCACATGCCCTCAACATGGGGAGGATGTCCCCATGTTGATGGGGACAAGGGCCTCATCCCCACAACCCTTGCCCGGTGGTTGTGGGGGTCTGCGGGCGGGGGGGCTTATCGGAATCTGGAAGACCCCTTTAACAAAGGGGACCCCGAGATCCCGCCCCCCCCATGTGAATTGGTAAGGGGTACATTGTACCCCTACCATTTCACGAAGAAAGCGTAAAAAAATAAAAAAAAAAACCACACAAACACCTTGAAAAAGTCCTTTATTAAAAAAAAAAAAAAAAAAAAACATTCCAGCGGTGAAATCCAGTGTCCCGCGGCGATCCGATGTCCAGCGCTGTCCGTCACTGGTTTTGCCTGAGCGGACCTGATGGGGAACTTCCTCCTCAGTGTTTTAAATGTATAGACCCGCCCCTTCTGAAGTTCCCCATCAGGTCCGCTCAGCGGACCAGATGCGGAACATGACAAGGGGCAGGTCTATACATGTATTACCACAGTGAGAAAAGTTCCCCATCAGGTCCGCCCCCTCGGTATGTCGGACCCGCCTACGTCATTGGCCTGAGCGGGGAACTTCCTTCACTGTGTAATTTTTTTAATAAAGGACTTTTTCAAGGTGTTTGTGTGGTTTTTTTTACATTTTTTGGGGGTTTTTTTTCATTTTTTTACGCTTTCTTCGTGAAATGGTAGGGGTACAATGTACCCCTTACCAATTCACATGGGGGGGGCCGGGATCTGGGGGTCCCCTTTGTTAAAGGGGTCTTCCAGATTCCGATAAGCCCCCCGCCCGCAGACCCCCACAACCACCGGGCAAGGGTTGTGGGGATGAGGCCCTTGTCCCCAGATCTGAAGGGCCTGGTATGGATATTTGGGGGAACCCCACGCCATTTTTTTAAAAATTTGCGGCGGGGTCAGTTGCAGGAACAGTTCTAAGCACGGGAAACATGCGCCACTTTACATGCATATCATACACACCCCCTAGGTACGAAATTTAAAGGAATATTTCACTTTTATTGTTTCACTTTAAGCATTATTAAAATCACTGCTCCCCAAAAAAACGGCCGTTTTAAAAACTTTTTTTTGCATTGATACATGTCCCCTGGGGCAGGACCCGGGTCCCCAAACACTTTTTAGGACAATAACTTGCATATAAGCCTTTATAATTAGCACTTTAGATTTCTCCCATAGACTTTTCGAATTTGCCGCGAACACCCCAATTTGTTCGCTGTTCGGCGAATGGGCGAACAGGCAATGTTCGAGTCGAACATGAGTTCGACTCGAACTCGAAGCTCATCCCTACTTTTCAGTGGTGAGGAACTCCGGTTACTGGGAGCAGAGGGGGTCACAAAGAGGAAAGTCTTGACTCTGGGTTATGCACACGACCCGATGGTGAAATTGGTTCTGGCCTTCACCTCTACACATAAAAGAGGACATGGGCCGTGGTGTATCTCATCCCTCCCCCCATACTTCCCCCTAGACAAGACAACAAGCCGGTTAGAAGGGGTGAGAGGGGGGTGAGGTCGCTACACGTGGGGGCATCGTTACGGGATGTGCGTTATACGTATGGAGCTGAGAATGTCTGAATTTTAACTTTGCTGCCCGGAGGAGTTCCGAGTAGGTGGGCCATGTTGGCCAGCGCGCCACGAGGCACACCATAGCTGCGCAGTTCGTGGGCGGGGAGAAGAGAAAGCCCGCAAACAAGTGCAGAGTATGGGAGGAGTCTGGCCATGTGGAAGGACACACGTGAAGATTCTGGCACAAATTGGTCAGTGCGCAATGGAGCAGCAGACAGTCAGGATGACCTCAAATACTCCGTGGATTTCTGTTCCTTCTACAACGGAGATGACTTCTTTTGCTGCTCCGATCATGGACACAGGAATAAGGCTAAGGCCCCGAGGACGTTTGGCTCTGTACACATGCAGAGACAGAGGCCATCGGTGTGATCTGTCCTGGCTGTTCGTGACTGGTGGTCTATTTGAAGCCGTTCGGGCGATGTGAGGCTTGCAGGGAATTCCTTTTTGAGGTGGAGCCATCCACAGAAAGGCCTTGTGCCAGTGGCGGCTGGTGCTCAAAATTTTTGGGGGGGCGCAAACAAACTGAAAAAAAAAAATCAATTGCCACCACTGTGCCCATTAAACGCAGCCACTGTGCCCAAACGCCACCAGTTTGCCCCCTCAAATACAGCCAGTTTGTTTCCATATACAGCCAGTTTGTCCCCATATACAGCCAGTGTGCCCCCATATATAACCAGTGTGCCCCCATATATACAGCAGTGTGCCCCCATATACAGCCAGTGTGCTCCCATATACAACCAGTTTGTCCCCATATATAGCCAGTTTGTCCCCATATATAGCCAGTGTGCCCCCATATATATATATATATAGCCAGTGTGCCCCCATATACAGCCAGTGTGCCCCCATATACAGCCAGTGTGCCCCCATATATATAGCCAGTGAGCCCCCATATATATAGCCAGTTTGTCCCCATATATATAGCCAGTGTGCCCCCATATACAGCCAGTTTGTCCCCATATATATAGCCAGTGTGCCCCCATATACAGCCAGTGTGCCCCCATATACAGCCAGTGTGCCCCCATATACAGACAGTTTGTCCCCATATATATAGCCAGTGTGCCCCCATATACAGCCAGTTTGTCCCCATATATATAGCCAGTGTGCCCCCATATACAGCCAGTTTGTCCCCATATATATAGCCAGTGTGCCCCCATATACAGCCAGTTTGTCCCCCATATACAGCCAGTTCCCCCCAAATGCAGCCAATTTGTCCCCAATATACAGCCAGTTCCCCCCAAATGCAGCCAATTTGTCCCCCATATACAGCCAGTTCCCCCCAAATGCAGCCAGTTTGTCCCCCATATACAGCCTATCCCCCCCCCCAGCCCTGCACTTACCTTCCTCGGTCCGCGCCGTCCTCGATGTGTTCTCCTGCCCTCGATGTCGCTTCAGCCAATCAGGTTACCAGTAACCAGATCCGGTGAACCTGATTGGCTGAAACCTCCACAGTCTTCTCCAAGGAACGCACCCCCGTGCGTACCTGGGAGTCGTTTTTGGAAGCCGAATACAGCGTGAGAGCTGTATTCGGAAAGCCTATCAGAGCCGCTGGCTCTGATAGACACTTCCAGAACACACCCACTGCCGGCCGCCGCTCTAATTCATATGGCCGGCGCTCACCAGGAGGCCGGCCATATGAATAGTGGGCAGCGCGGCAGTGGTGACAATACACAGATTCATGCAATGCATGAATCTGTGTATTGTCTTTCAGTGGCGGTGCGGGAGCGAGAGGGGGCGGCGCTCCGGCGCCCTCTATAGACGCACCACCACTGCCTTGCGCCTACCACCTCAACTACCTCACAGGTACTGCCACTCCGGAGGGAGAGATCGAAGCCTATGCGGGCATTCCTGTGCGCACTGACCAGGGCAAAGTGAAGGCCCCAGCGGAGACTGAGAGAGAGAAATCCGAGGATGCTGCCTCGGTCACCACAAGCTCCCTGCTCCCACCGCCGAAGAGGAAAGTTGGCCTAGTGAAGGCATCCTACGGATGTGGAAGAGCTTCGCCCCGTTGCTTGCCTGGCCTGGATGGATCCGGAGGGAAGAACCCTGGACGTCCCTGTTCTACTAAAGGCCCAGGTGACCCAGGGGTTGGGACTGTGTGTGGGGTTGGAGGTGTCAGCAGCCCACAGTCGTGGGGGCCGTTCAGGGGAGTGATTCCGTGTCTACTGGGAATTATCTGCCCGCAGAGCTTTATGACACCTCCGACCTGGAGTCATTATCTGACGCCGGTGATGACGGGGAGATCGATGAGATCTTTCACAAGAAGGGATGGGACAAGATGCTGTTACCCTCGTCCCGTACAACAAGGGACCCACCTATGTCCATTGGGGATAGTACACCCCGGGTGGAGGCCTTGGAGCCTAGGGAGGAATCTGGTCCCCTGTCTACCTGTCCACTTCTTGAACCATCAGATGTTTTACCTGCTTCTGTTGTGGGAGTGCAACGTGCATCACTGCGGGCTCCTAAGCCCAAATAAACAGAGGTAGTGAAAGTACCTCGTCATTCAGAGTCCATCATTCTGCCTGGGGAAGGAGACCGTGCTACGATGCCACCATTGGCTAGGCTGCAGCGTCTCTTCTGCAAAAAGGTTGCCTGTGAATATGGATGGGAATACCCATATTTGCCACGAGACTTGCTTTATGAGGTGGAAGTTTTGCGGCAGCGGTGGTACAATGAGTTCGTCTGGACAAAGCTTAAGGTACCTCACGCACGCAGATACCTCTCGTGTTCACCTACAGTTACCAGAAAATTCAAGGACTGTAGGGCAGAGTGGATGCTCGGGAGGCACATTCATGCTGACAGGGTGCTCATCTGTCGGAAGGATGGAGAGAACATTGAATATAATGTGGAGACTTTTGACAAGCATTTAAAGCCTTTGTCCCTGCCGCACCCAAAGTTCTACTTATAGGAGGAAAAGACTCCTTTATATTCTCTTTTATTGCCGGACTTTCCAGAGTGTTTGCTGGAACACAGGGACTGTGCCCTACCTATTTTTTTTGGGGGGGGTGTTTTACTCTTTGGAGAACTGGGAGCAGTTGCTGTTTGTTCTCCCTCCTTCTCCTCCCATCAAGAAAAAAATCTGTGACTTTGGGGCATAGCCAGTATAGGGCCACAGCACAGAGAAGAAAAGTTCATCTGGATCTGACAAGTGTCTTTACCGCAGCATTGCCACCAGGTGGCGGTGTTGCGCAACGATTTTTTGTTTTACACTCTGCACTATACTTATTGGAGCGAATGAGTTTCTTTACGGATAGACCCATTCCTTCCAAGAAAGCACATACATTATGATAGGATGTGTTTTTCTCTCTCTTCTTCCCCTCTGCAGGAGACTCATCTATCAAGGCTGCTGAGAATGGGGTGGTCCTTAGATAGCAAGAGGGGGTGGAATGTCAATGTGTGAAATGCTTAAAGTTTTTTTTTTTTTTTTTTTTCTTTTTACAAAAAAAAATATAGAGTTCATTGTTCTTATATTCCTGTTTCCCTTTCCCAATTTTAGGTCCTGGCACAGTACATGGTCAAGTTGTAAAGTTGTAGGGGTTTGATCCTACGTGTAGGTGGTCTCTGGGTTGAACCTATGTTACCACTCTTTGGAGACATGGGTTTGCACCAGACACTGGGGAGCAGTGTCAAATTACCTGGGGGAGAGTGTAGCGGGTATTTGAATTTAGGGGAGGCATCTGGGTGGTAGTGTAATCCAGATGCACTTATTATTAGGGAATCTGGGACCCTTTTATGGTTCTTGGAGGACTCTGGTGGTGTGAGGTTCCCTGCGGCCTGCAGGTGGCGTTGCCTTGGGCCGGAGTTGAACCCTCGCCGCAAGACTGCACCCTTTTTGTCCTTTTCCGGCACTGGTACAGCAGGGCGGGGAACCTGCTGTGACGCAAAGGGAGAGGAGATAAAAGGGGCGGACGCCCTGAACACGGGGTTCAGAGTCAGAGGTCAGAGTCGCGCACAGGCACCTTCGGCCTGGGTGCCGGTGTTCCGGAGTTCCGGGCCCAGGTGCCCTTGACCTGGCCGGAGCGGGAGATGGAGTCCATCCCAGGGACCTTTAGCCTGGGGTGAGGTACTATTGAGAAGGCCTGGGGCCTGGTACCTTCGACTGGGTCCCGCAAGGGTGGAGGAATCCGAGGGGGCCCTAAAGCCTTGGGTGCCCGAGTCTAAGACGAGGAGGCCAGGGAGCGTAACCACTCCGAACAGTCCAGTGCAGCATTGCTGGTGACGGTGGGGCCTCTGGTAACTCTCTTAGACGGATGTCTTCCCTCTGACAGGGGCTACACTTAGTGAAGGCAATTCACTGTCTATTTTACACAGTCGGTGGCAGCGGCTGTGCGCCATAACCGTTGGGGACACCACAATGGTTAGTACTAATTAAGGATTGTGCCTCGACCTACTCTCCCCCTATACTGAACTGTTCTTTGGGTCACAACCTGTCTGTGCTATATGACTATTTATTGCTGTCAGAGAATAAATACGAGTTGGACCTTTTCAGTGGTGTGGAACTCCGGTTACTGGGAGCAGAGGGGGTCACAAAGAGGAAAGTCTTGACTCTGGGTTATGCACACAACCCGATGGTGAAATTGGTTCTGGCCTTCACCTCTACACATAAAAGAGGACATGGGCCATGGTGTATCTCATCCCTCCCCCCATACTTCCCCCTAGACAAGACAACAAGCCGATAAGAAGGGGTGAGAGGAGTGAGGTCGCTACACAAGAATTGTAATTACATGCCACTGTTGAACAGTGGCAGAAAAATTGGGCCTTTGGTGGTGGTGCTGGTGCCACAACACTAAGTCCTCACAGTTACTCCTGGTGGGCGCTGGAACGGGCCCTGCTGTGAAATATTGTATCAAGAATTGTAATTACATGCCCCTGTTGAACAGGGGTAGAAAAATTGGGCCTTAGGCACTGGTGCCACAACACTGCAACCCCTCACAGATACTCTAGTTGGAGCGCAGGAATGAGCCCTGCTGCAAAGTATTGCAGCAAAAATTGTAATTACACGCCCCTGTTAAAGAGGGGCAGAAAAATTGGGCCTTAGCCACTGGTGGCGGTGCCCAGAACCAAAAATGTTCTTACAAGCCATCAACATGAACATTGAGGAGGAAGAAGAGGATAGTCACTAGGGATGAGCTTCGAGTTCGAGTCTAACTCATGTTCGACTCGAACATTGCCTGTTCGCAAGTTCGCCGAACAGAGAACAATTTCGGGTGTTTGCGACAAATTCGAAAAGTCACGGAACACCCTGTAAAAGTCTATGGGAGAAATCTAAAGTGCTAATTTTAAAGGCTTATATGCAAGTTATTGTCATAAAAAGTGTTTGGGGACCCGGGTCCTGCCCCAGGGGACATGTATCAATGAAAAAAAAAGTTTTAAAAACGTCAGTTTTTTCGGGAGCAGTGATTTTAATAATGCTTAAAGTGAAACAATAAAAGTGAAATATTCCTTTAAACTTTGTACCTGGGGGGGGGGGGGGGGAGGTGTATAGTATGCCTGTAAAGCAGCGCTGGTTTCCCTTGCTTAGAACTGTCCCTGCACAAAGTGTAATTTCTTAAAAATAACCCGTGGCTATAATGAATGGTCGGCTCCCGGCAATACAGAGAAAAGTCATTGATAAAAAAAAAAAAAATGTGTGGGGGTCCTTCAGGTCTGGTGTGGATATTAAGGGGAACCCTGCGTCAAATTTTTTAAAAAAATGGCGTGGGGTTCCCCCCAAATATCCATACCAGACCTTTTATCCGAGCACGCAACCTGGCAGGCCGCAGGAAAAGAGGGGGGGATGAGAGAGCGCCCCCCCCCTGAACTGTACCAGGCCACATGCCCTCAACATGGGGAGGATGCTTTGGGGGTCTGTGACCCCTCAAAGCACCATGTCCCCATGTTGATGGGGACAAGGGCCTCATCCCCACAACCCTTGCCCTGTGGTTGTGGGGGTCTGTGGACGGGGGGCTTATCGGAATCTGGAAGACCCCTATAACAAAGGGGGGCCCCAGATCCCGGCCCCCCCTTATTTGTAAAAAAAAACAAAAAAAAAACAACACAGACACAGTTGGGTTGCATGCTCGGATAAAGGGTCTGGTATGGATTTTTGGGGGGAACTCCACGCCATTTTTTATTTTTTTTAAGTTTGACGCAGGGTTCCCCTAAATATCCATACCAGACCTGAAGGGCCTGGTAATGGAATTTGAAGGGACCCCCACGCATTTATTTATTTTTTTAATCAATTACTTTTCTCTGTATTGCCGGGAGCCGACAATTCATTATAGCCGCGAGTGCTTTTAAATGACTTTTTTTCCCTTCAGAAATGACACGTTGTGCAGGGATAGTTCTAAGCATGGGAAACAAGCGCTGCTTTACAGGCATACTATACACCCCCCCCCCCCCCCAGGTACGAAATTTAAAATGAATATTTCACTTTTATTGTTTCACTTTAAGCATTATTAAAATCACTGCTCCCGAAAACACGGCCGTTTTTAAAACATTTTTTTTTTCATGGATACATGTCCCCTGGGGCAGGGCCCGGGTCCCTAAACCCTTTTTAGGACAATAACTTGCATATTAGCCTTATTAATTAGCACTTTTGATTTTGAACGTTCGAGACCATTGTATTTACTAGGGTTCTAAAGTTCGCGTGAACTTTTAGGTCTGTTCGCAGGTTCTGGTGCGAACCGAACAGGGGGTGTTCGGCTCATCCCTAATAGTCACACAGCATGACAGGATAGTCACTCAGCATCAGCATAGGCAGTCTTAAAGGGATCTCACATTCAAAAATAAATTATTCGGTTACATCAGCATCAGGTGCTTGGTGATCCAAGACTAATTTATTTTTATGAAGGTCAGCCGATCGACCGAGTCGGTGGACAGGCGCACCCTGTGATCGGTTACAAAGCCTCCAGCAGCACTGAATGTGCGTGCCGAAAGAACGCCGGATGCAGGACAGGCCAGAAACTCAATTGCATACTGTGCAAGCTCTGGCCAGTGATCCATCCTCAAGACCCAGTAACCCAGAGGATTTTCGGTGGGAAAGGTGTCCAAGTCTGATCTTGCCCCTAGGTATTTCTGCACCATGTGAATCAGACACTGGCAATGGTTGCTGGAACAGATCATACCTTGGGGCTGCAGACTAAAAAAAATTGTCTGAACGCACCGGTCAGACGACCACTTTCTCCACCGCTCCTTCTGTGACTGATCGAAGCCTCAGCAACACGTTGTCCAGGACCAGGAATTTTTAACCTCCCAGGCTCTGGAAACACGTTGCACAAACCTTTCTGCAAGGCCTCCCAAAGATGTTTCATCCTCTGCTCCCTCTGCGACGGCTGGATAAGGTCCGCAACCTTACCCTAGTAACATGGATCAAGGAGGGTTGAGAGTAATGATCCCTCTCCTTGATACCACGAATACAAGGATCCTTTCGCAGGATTAGGGAGGCCATGCAGTGTAGGTTTGCTGAGGCATTCAGTTCGGAGTCCTCTGGGTCACTAAGGACGACATGATCTGCAGCCACCTCCTCCCAGCCACGTACAAGTCCATGGGTTTCTGGGGACTGTAAATGATCCCTTGAAGACTGCTGCTGATGCTGAGTGCTAGGCTCCACCTCCATGCCGACACAATCCTCCTCCTTTTTTTTTTTTTTGACATTCGTTTTTGTCCTCCACTAACCCATTCATAGTGCACATCACCTTCATTATTTTTCTCACAACCTTCATATTTCGTTTATTTTGCTTAGAATATGGCAAACATACCTTATTAGTTAAATACCACCATAGAAACACATCGATCATATTCCATTCATTATGCTTAGAATATGGCAAATATACCTCATTAGCTAAATATTACTACAGAAGTACATTGACAAATATAAATATATATATTTAAGGCCATACCACTGCTGACCTCTAGTCTGTCCACTTAATACTCATTAACCACATAGTGTATATGGATGCATGACGGATGCATCCTACATTGATGCCCTTGGTGTTTCATTACAGGTGCCGGCTGTCCGTCCGTGCGCGCCCCCTCTCGGGTCTCTCCCCCTCCATATGACTCCTTGCAGGTCGCACACGCTTTGGTGGCGCCCTACTTTTGGGTGTCAAATGTCCGGGAGGCTGCTGATTCCCCTTGAGATGCTAGTGATGGAACTCCGGTTAGAAACCATGGTTCTAACACACAGTTGACTGGTAATCATACACTATATTTTTTACCATTGGGCCTACACCCATGTAGAGAATTGAAATATAATATATATATTTCCCACAGCAAACCACCCATCCTCTGAAGAGATCTATTTTGATCGAAACGCATCAAAACATATACAGATGCATGTGAAATGTAAAACTGTATGGCAATGTTGTGTCTTAAATCTGTGTGGTTATTATATACATGTTTTTACATGTTAGTATATACGTGTTGGGACTGTACTTAATGTGTATACACAATACATTTTTAACATGCATTATTGTAAATCATTTTCGGAATTTTGCTGCAGAAAACCCCTTGGGGAAACTTCCTATCCTGCTACAATCCTCCTCCTCTTCCTGTTTGATCGGTGGGCCTGCAGGAACACTGTCTGGATAAAGGGGGTCTTGAGAGGTAAGGAAGTCCTCCTCTTCCTCCCTCTGTTCTGCCTCAAGTGCCTTGTCCATTATTCCACGCAGCGTGTGCTCCAACAGGTGGACAAGAGAAACAGTATGCATGCAATGCATGCACTGTCACTGCTCACCATCCTTGTGGCCTCCTCAAATGGTGACAGGACAGTGCATGCATCCCTGATCATGAGCCACTGGCGTGGCAAAAAAAAAGCCAAGCTCCCCCGACCCTGTCCTGGAGCCATAGTCGCACAGGTACTCATTGATGGCCCTCTGCTGCGTGTGCAGCCGCTGCAGCATGGCCAACGTTGAGTTCCACCTGGTGGGCATGTCACAGATTAGGCGGTTCTTGGGCAGGTTAAATTCCCTTTGGAGGTCATCCAGCCGAGCACTGGCATTATATGACCGGTGGAAATGCCCACAGACTTTTCTGGCCTGCCTCAGGACATCCTGCAAGCCCGGGTACCTGCCCAAGAACTGCTGCACCACCAAGTTAAGGACGTGAGCCAAATAGGGCACATGGGTCAGCTGTCCCTGTCGGAGGGCGGAGAGGAGGTTGGTGCCTTTTTCGCAAACCACCATTCCTGGCTTAAGCTGGCGAGCCGTCAACCACCTCTGAGCCTGCCCCTGTGTCAGAGGAATTACCAACTCAGCCGCGCCAGCCGCAGTCCTGTACGCATGTGCGGCGGAAAAGTGCTTTGGCACGCGCGCGAGCCGGTGGAATGGCGCATGCGTGC
Organism: Rana muscosa; assembly: GCA_029206835.1. Taxonomy (NCBI): domain Eukaryota; kingdom Metazoa; phylum Chordata; class Amphibia; order Anura; family Ranidae; genus Rana; species Rana muscosa. The sequence goes on along the minus strand of CM055121.1, from coordinate 18,655,222 downwards.
TAGTGTGCCAATCGGAGCTCTCGCGGGCCTATATAAAGTGGCCCAGGTACTCTGACAGGTTGCTGCTTTGTTGTCAGCTTCCTGGCTGTACCTGGTTTCCTGTTAAATGCATCTGAACTTCTGTTGTGACCCGGATCGGCTTGACTACTCTGCTCTTCTCCTGGACCTGACCTTTAGCTTGCTTGTTTTACGGATCTGCCTTGCTACCTGTGTTTGACCCCCGGCCTGTGACTCGGATCTGCCTCTTGTCTAAAGCCCTTGACCTTCTGCCTGCATCTCGGATCTGCTACTTGTCTTCAGCCCCTGACCTACTGCTTGTACTTCTTGGACTTGTTACTTGTCTCTTGTGCTAGACCCTCAGCCTGCACCTTCAATACTGGACCCTCAGCCTGCACCCGGACTCAGTCTTCTGCCTACTTGCTCTGACCCCTGTTGTGCTCTGGACCAGTGTTTCTCAACTCCAGTCCTCAAGGCGCACCAACAGGCCAGGTTTTCAGGATTTCCCTCAGATGAAACAGCTGTGGTAATTACCAAGGCAGTGAAACTGATCAAATTAACTGTGCAAACTAATGGAAATCCTGAAAACATGACCTGTTGGGGCGCCTTGAGGCCTGGAGTTGAGAAACACTGCTCTGGACTTGTGTCTTCAGCTAGGATCCTGAAAAGAGCCACACCTATCAGGTGTTTGATCCTCAGCCTGCTCTTGGGTGGCTTTCCTTCTGCCCTCGCTCAGCTGTTCAGCTCTACCGGATCATATAGCAAGACCTACTGTGATGGAGTTTATAAAACGATTATTTTATATGAAGGATCTTTCTCTCTATAATCCATTCAAACATTGATTTTTTTTATTTTATCCTTTATTATTCTTATTATTTCTTTGTTTCATTATGTTTTGGTGTATGGGTTTAGAAATTTAGTGTAGGTTAAATGACTGTTACATTTAGCTGCTGACATGGTCTACTGCCCAACCCTCAGGAATTTTGAGTAATTAGCATCCTTCTGAGAATGTGTTTGCAAGGAACAAGACACAAAAACACACCAAGATATGTTTGTACAATAAGAAACATATTGATGTTCATATTGGGAACTAGAAAGTTAATGTATGCTAGCTAAGAATATTGGCAGGGGACAGGGTACAGTTCTTTGAAACGGCGGCGGAAGCCTCAGCTTGGCTAGACACAAATGATCATCTCTTCCACCAGGCAGGTGGGTCGGCAGCGGATGCAGATTGACCACTGCGGTGGGGTATACCCTTGAAGTATCCTTCGTTTGAAGCAAGATAAGTTGCAGCCACAAGGTCACACGGTCGGGAGACACATACCTATGTTTTTGCCAGGAAATGAGCATTAGAAATCAGCATGCAATTTGAACTATCATTGGTATACCCCGAGGGGTATCGGACTTGGGCCAGTGTATGCCTGTTGCACCTGAGCCCGCACTGGGTTTCTGTTCACTCCCAGGACCTTTTAGTTCGGTTGATCGGTTGTTTTTTTATTTTTTACCACATTTTTTTTCTCTCTCTCGCGCTCTGGAGGCCCTGTTGTCGCAGGCGGACAGATGACTTTGCTGCACCCTTCCCCACCCCCCTTCCCCTCGTTTTTCTATGCGGGTACATACCAGGACCGGCGCTGGTCGTGCAGGCTTTGCCTGGTGGGCACTGGATGACCCCTTCCCCCGCACGGAGTCCCTCTCTGATTGACAGTCTTTCCGCCCCAGCTGGTCCCCCCCCTCTTCCCAACTTGGTTACCCAAGTACTAACACCGCACATGTCGCACCTCGGTAGAGGGGGCAGGAGAAAGACATTGGATGTTGGGTGGAGGGGGGATATAAAACTATGTGTTATCCGTGTGTTTTTGCATGGCGACTGCGGGGGTCCATTGTGCGCCAGGTTTGGCCGGTGGACAACCCTACTCGCTCAACTGCACTGTTGCATTTACTATTATATGGTTACATGATGGCTAGTGTACCTTTAGTGTCTTGGAACATTAGGGGCTTGAGTGATCCACTTAAGCGCACCATGGTGTTCACTTTCATCAGAAAACATCTCCCGGCAGTGTGTATTCTCCAGGAAACTCATTTGACTCCTGACACACTTTCGGGGGTGGGGTATGCTTGGGCGGGATGGGCATATCACTCCACTCACACCTCGTACTCGCGGGGTGTGAGTGTCCTGATACATAAGTCACTGGACTTCCAATTGTTTGATGCAAGGATTGACCAGGAGGGAAGATATGTTTTTTTGCACTGTAGCCTCTACCACTTTACGTTCATTCTGGCAGCAGTATATGTCCCGCCACCATTTAACGCGCAGATTTTGCGTGCCTTGCTGGCATTCCAGCTCTGTAGTCCAGGGGTTCCCCTGATTTTAATAGGGGATCTGAATGGTGTTGCGGACCTCAAGTTAGATAGGCACCCTCCCCCATCGGGTGGAACAGGGACTAACAAGACAGCTCTGGCTAGGTTCGTGGAGGAGGTGGGGTGGATGGATCCCTGGAGAAATAGAAATCCTCTGGAGAAGCAGTTTTCCTGCTTTTCAAAGACGCATATGTCTTTATCCAGAATTGACCTGTGCCTGTGTTCAGCAGAGGCGTACCAGTATATTGAGAAGGTGCAGTATCTTCCCAGGAGCATCTCGGATCACTCTCCCCTGTTGGTTCACCTGAGGGTAAGGCCGGAATCTACCTTGCAAAGAGCGCCATGGAAGCTGAACGCTTTCTGGCTGAATCTTTTCCCCTCTCATGCTAAAATAGAGGCTGACATTGCGCAGTACTGGCAGAGACATGCTGGTCACCCTGATTTGAACGCCTCTTGGGATGCTTTTAAAGCTTTCCTGAGGGGGGGTCTTTATATCTGAAGTCAATGTCATTAAGCGCAATACCTCGGAACAGAGAGAGCAGGTCGCCCGCATGGTTAGACACTTGGAGGCGGAGTACATTGCCAACCCAGGGGAGGGCTCCCGGGAGGCTTGGATAGCGGCACAGGACGCACTAAATAGAATAGATGCATCCAAAGCGGATAAAAAAAGATTTTTTACTAAACTAGCTTTCTATGAGGAGGGGGAACAGACAGGCAAACTACTAGCTAAATTGGTTAGATCCCAGCAGTCATCCCCATCCATCGGGGCATTACACAACACAGCGGGGAGGATGGTTAATACCCCCGATCTTGTCATGCGGGAATTGAGGGACTTTTACGCGGATCTATATAGACCCATACGATGGAGGAGCTTCAGGATTTTCTGCGGGGCATAGAACTACCGCGTTTGACGGAGTCCCAGGCGGAATCTCTGGAAGCTCCCATTACAGTGGAGGAAATGCTTGCAGCCACCAGCTCCTTTCCCAACTCCAAGGCACCTGGAGACGACGGCATCCCGATAGAGGTGTATAAACAATATGGGGAAGAGATTTTACCACAACTGCTCCGTACCCTAAATATGGCCAGGGAAACACACCGTCTACCCGAATCTATGAGACAAGCCAGTATAGTCCTCCTGCTCAAGCCTGGGAAGGACCCATTAGACCCGGGCTCGTATAGGCCGATATCGCTACTGCAGACTGATATTAAAATCCTTGCTAAGGTATTAGCCACAAGATTGAATGGGGTAATTGCATCTATAAAACACTCGGACCAATCCGGCTTTATACCGGAAAGATCCACAGCTATTAACCTTCGGAGATTGTTTCTTAACATGCAGTCTCCTGCGGATAATATTGGGGATAGGGCTCTGCTGTCCCTTGATGCTCATAAAGCATTTGATAGCATAGAGTGGCAATATCTATGGGAAACGATGAAAAAATTTGGTTTTGGACCGGTGTACCGCTCCTGGGTGCAGCTTCTATATTATTCCCCTTCGGCGGTCATTAGGGAGGCGGGCAGGGTCTCTCCTCCGTTCCCTCTTCATAGGGGGACGCGGCAGGGGTGTCCCCTGTCCCCGTTGCTTTTTGCCATCGCCATAGAACCAATGGCTGCTATCATTAGGTCCAACCCCTTAATATCTGGGTTTAAGTATGGCCAGACGCATGAAAAAATCATGCTCTATGCGGACGATACGATGTTGCTGCTGGGGGATACGGGGGGGTCCCTGAGAGAGGCTATGGCGGTGGTCCGGAACTTTGGCTCATTTTCTGGCCTGGTAATTAACTGGACTAAATCCTCAATGATGCTATTGGATTCCCCGGGGGACCAGGGACCCATGCCGCAGGATATCCCAGTCTCACGGCAATTTAAATATTTGGGTATATGGGTCACTCCACAACTTAGTGAGTACATTTCTCTCAATCTATCGCCCCTGCTAACTAGGATTAGGGATAAATCCAAAATATGGTCTAAACTGAGGATGTCCATGGCGGGCAGGGCCAACCTCATTAAAATTATTTTTATGCCACAACTTTTGTACGTTCTACATAACACTCCCATTGTGATCCCGTTGAAATTTTTCAGAATCATTAATTCTCTATTTCGATCTCTTCTCTGGCTTAACAAAACCCCTAGAATCAAATTGGAGCAGTTGCAGAGATCCAAGGAGGAGGGGGCCTGGCCCTCCCAAATCCATGGTTATATTATGTAGCTGCGCAGTTGCAGCACGTTGCTAGAGCCCTAACAGAGAAGCCGGTCATGGAAGGGGAGGTGAGGGACCCGACAGTTGCCCTGATGCTGCGCACCACGGGAGCAGAAAGGCCTTGAGGCATTGCAATTTGCCAAGTCAAACAAGCTCTTCCCCACCTATGCCCTGATCCAAAAAATTTGGAATAAAGCACGTCAAATACAAAAGATTGAGGGGTTTACAGTTTACAGCCCGGTTTGGAGCAACCGGTATTATGGGGAGCTGCTTCTTTTGACCTGTGCGGAGCGTTGGAGGAGGGGTGGAGTTACCCATTTGGTTCACATCTTTTCCAATGGCTGTTTGCGGCCCTTTGTGGAGCTGCAGGAGCAGTTTGGGCTGCATGGATCCATGCACTTCTATTACTTACAGTTGAGCCATGCAGTTAGGGCCCAGGCGGGAAACAACCCGTGGATATTGTCTCCAGCCCCAATCTTTCACTCTATGATGGGGGTGCCCAGTTTTAAGGGTTTCATATCTAGAACATACGCCATGCTATTATCCTCTTTTTTGCCGGGCTTTCCTGCGGGGGTAAGGGCCTTGTGGGAAAGGGATGTTGGTCTATTTGAGGAGGGTCAGTGGGAGGAGGCGTTGTTAGCAGTTCAGGGAAGTTCGCTTAACGTTGCCCAACGCTTGTCCCAATTGTACATATTGCTGAGAGTACACTTTACGCCTGCGAGATTGCATAGGATGGGTCTGGGAGAGGAGGACAGCTGCCCGAGATGTGCTAGGGATCACGGGGACCTCATCCATTTGCTGTGGTGATGCCCTAAGTTGCATCTCTACTGGAGGGGGGTTCTTAAAACCATAGGGGAGGTGTTCTCGGTGGAGATTCCGCAGTACCCCAGGATCTGTGTCCTGGGGGTTGTGGATGACCTGCCAATAGAGGACAATCCAAAATCAGCCATCGGTAGAGCCCTCTTTCAGGCCCGTAAACTCATTCTTCATCATTGGAAGGCGGAGGAGCCTCCTGGACTGAGTGAATGGATAACTCAGATGGGACGTACCTTACGCCTTGAAAAATACATCTATCAGCACAGAGGTCGCCAGGGGAAATTTGAAAAGCTGTGGGCTCCGTGGTTGAATACCCCGGGGCTCTCTCCGCTCGAGCTTGTACTGGACAGAATGCTTTTATAGGCTGTGTGGTGGGAGACCGGGGGTGGGGGGCTTGCGGGTCCCATATGCAGTTTGCAGTTGGGGCCTGGTGGGGGTGGGGGGGGTCTAGTCTTGTTTGAGTATAATTTGGAGGTATGGGGGTCTGGGGAGTGCGAGAGAGAAGTATGGTACATTTACAGCTTTGTATTTGTGTTTTTGTTTATTATTTCAAAAGTTATCTAAATATTCAAGTGTTCTATGGATATAATACTACACATTGTGCAATGGTATGTAAACTTTTGCTTAATATATTTTTCAATAAACATCCTTTTGGAGAAAAAAAAAGAGTATATTGTGTGTTTTGGTAAATCTTATAACCAGACAGTAGTATTTTCCCTTGCATAAAATGACAAAACAGATTTTTCTTCCATCCCCCACTGCTTAATTCACTGCTTCAACTTACTCCTTCCAGCCCAACCCACCCTGTAAAGCAATATGGCCCCCATGTCCAGGAATGTGAAGACACGTGGAAGAAGCAGGCGTCACAAGAGAAGCACCATATTTGGAATGAGCCAATCATATGTACATGTTTGTGATGACGATTGCTTATGTCACTTTGTCCATATAAGCTGAATTTGAATAAAATAACTTCCTGTTCTGTTGAGCCACAGATGAAGAAGAACCAATACTGACATGTCTGTTCTCAATGTGCAATTCTTCAAGCAGGCCTGCATGTATATTCACACCATAAATTTGGATCAGCGGGAGAATAGCGAATAGTATACTGGTATTGGACCGGAGGTAATCTATTACAATTTTGCTCCCAGCGTGAATTCTGGATTCTGATTTCTGCCAGAGCCGACCTAGCTATGGATGTCAGCGGATGGAGACATGTCTACCGGGACGAGGCCTGATCATCTTCGATGCACGGTAAGTGAATACTGTTCTATTCCTTACCTATTTTATTCCGGTTCAGTCACCCTCCATTTTGCTCACATTCAGTCGGCTCTTCCGAGATCAGCAGAGACGGGTAATTTCTTGTCCAAAACCAATTAACTAAAAACCCGTCGACCTATTCTGCCGGCTGTTATTTATGTTATGTTTTGTTTTGTGTTGCCTTGCATGTGCCTTTTCTCCAACTGTCTGTATGTGAAGGGGGTGACGCAGTTTCCTTGTCAGCGTGTTTTTTACAAGCCTAGTTTCAAGAAGGTGTAATAATTGCGCAGATGCCTGGCGAGACCTTGTACAAAAACATGTTGGTTTAAGAGGGCGTACGGGACGTTATAGAGACACAGGTGCCTGCCCGGTTTTTATTTTTGTACAATAGCCGATTCCGAGAAGGTGTAATACTTACACAGATGCCTGGTCGGCCCAGTTGTACAAAATTTACGGGTTTGAGAGGGTGTCATTAAATAATTATGTGCGTGGGATTCCTTGTCATTTATGATTGAACAGAGGGCACAGGGAAAATATATGAGTGTATGGAGTCACTGGATTCCTTGCTGAAAATTCCCGTTATTTAGGGATTCGGCTAAAGTGAGGTTGGCTTATATTTATATATATATATATATATATATATATATATATATATATATATATATACTGAACCATGTAGGTTCGGGGTTGAATTTTACCTCCATACAAACAGCTGGGCTGAAATAGCGTGTTATATTCTAATCTATCTTGACAGCAACAGCGTTTGCTCTCATGATACGTAAATCAGCGACTCTAGTGCTGTAGGAGGTGATTTCACCACCACAGTTGAAAAAAAAAAAAAAAAGAAAAAAGAAGGAGCATATATGCCAAAGCATGGAGGCAGGGGTGGAGGGGCGATTGGCATATAATTTTTACTTTTTTTTGGCACAGATTGCAATAAAAAAAAAGTTGTTTTATTGAGTTAATGTTTTATTGTTTATATGTAAATCAGCATCTAATGCGCTGTAGGAGGCGATTTCACCACCACAGTTATAAAAAAAAAAAAAAGTGCATGTATGCCCATCATTAGAAGTGGGTGGATGCAGGGCGGTATTCCAATGGTGGGTATACCCACCGATCAATCTCTTTTTTGTTCAGCCCGCAGGCTGCATGAAAAAAAATAAAAAAACAACATTACAATATATGCCCAACAAGGACCAGCAACGTACTGGTATGTTGCTGGACTTTGAGTGGTTATACCAGAATGATGCCTGCAGGTTTAGGTATCGCTCTTTACAGCCAGCAGTCGGCTTTCATGTAAAAGCAATTCTAGCGACAATTAGCCGCTAGCCTGCTTTAACAAGCAGTGGGAGGGGATGTCCCGTCCCCCCTCCCATCATCTTCCATGGTTTTCTCTGGCTCTCCTGTCCCACCGGGGGGAACCTGGGAATGCAGCCGGTGGTTCCGCCAGCTGACCAAAGACCAGAATGGCTCCAATCATCTCTATGGTCTAAGAACCCGGAAGCTACAAGCATTTTATGACTTCTTTTGCTGGATATAAACAGCGCCATTGGGAAAGCATCTTATCACACCGATCTTGGTGTGGTCAGATGTTTTGGAGGGCAGAGGAGAGATCTAGAGTCCAATAGACCCCAATTTATTTATTTTTTTTTAAAGAGTACCTGTCACTACCTATTGCTATCATAGGGGATATTTACTTTCCCTGTGATAACAATAAAAATTATTAAAAATAAAAAATAAAAAAAAGCACCCCTGACCCCCGTGCGCAAAGGCGAACGCAAGTGTCGGTCTCGTGTCATATGTAAACAGCAATTGCACTATGGATGTAAGGTATCACCACAAACGTCAGATCGACGGTAGTCATTTTAGAAGAAGACCTCCTCTGTAAATCTAAAGTGGTAATCTGTAAAGGATTTTAAACACTTGACCACTGGGCACTTAACCAGACCAATTTTCCACTTTCGGTGCTCTCACATTTTGAATGACAATTACTCAGTCATCCAACACTGTACCCATATGAATTTTTTGTCCTTTTTTTCCACACAAATAGAGCTTTCTTTTGGTGGTATTTAAGCACCGCTGGGATTTTTATTTTTTGCGCTATAAAAGAAAAAAAAAAAGGACTAAAAATTCTGTAAAAAAAAAATTGTTCTTTGTTTCCGTTATAAAATTTAGCAAATTTGTAATTTTTCTTCATAAATTTTGGCCAAAATTTATACTGCTACATATCTTTGGTAAAAATAATCCAAATTGGTGTATATTATTTGGTCTTTGCCCAGGTTCACACTGGGCTGCTGGCAGTCCCGATTTCAGCCGCGATTACAAAGACATCTGACACAGATGTCAATGTAAATCGCGGCCGAAATCGCAGAAAGTAGTACAGAAACTACTTTTTGAAATCGGTGCAGCGCCGCAGATGCGGCGTCGCACCGATTACGATGCTGTCATTGCCCGCAATTTGCGGCAAATATCGCCGATTTGACATGTCAAATCGCATGTCAAATCGCACCAGTGTAAACCAAGGCTCAGTGAAAGTTAGAGTCCACAAGCTATGGTGCCAATCTCTGAAAATTGATCACACCTGAAGTACTGACAGGCCTATCTCATTTCTTGAACCTAACAAGCCAGGAAAGTACAAATACCCCCCAAACGACCTCTTTTTGGAAAGTAGAGACACTCCAATGTATTTAGCAAGAGGCATGGTGAGTTTTTTGAAGTTGTATTTTTTCCCCCACAATTCTTTGCAAAATAAAGAATAAAGATTCCCCCCCCCCCCCACACACACAAAATTGTCATATTAGCAGGTTATTTATCACACACAGCATATGCATAACACAAATTACACCCAAAAATACATTCTGCTACTCCTGAGTATGGGGGATACCACATATGTGAGACTTTTACACAGCATGACCAAATAGAGAGGTCCAACATGCAGGGAGTACCTCCAGGTGTTCTAGGAGCATAAATTACACATATAATTTCATGACTACCTCTTGCACTTTTGAAGGCCCCGGAGCACCAGGACAATAGAAACGGCCCAAAAAAGACCCCATTTTGGAAAGAAAACACCCCAACATATAATCTATGAGGCTTAATGAGTCTTTTGAACATGTCATTTTTTTCTACAAGTTTTTGGAAAATGAAAATATGGAAAGAAAATAAAAACGCACTTTTTATTATTTATTTTTTACACAAAATTGTCCATTTATACAATTGTAGCGGCCTCCACTCTCTCCCTCCGCGCTACAGTTCTTCTGGCTCTGGCTTTTGTCTAGGGGTACTCTGAAGGAGAGAGCGCGGGGTCACCACGCCAAGTTCCCTCTGCAGATGTGTGTGCAGTGAGAGACAATCCTATTTTACCTTCGGGTCGGTGTTCTGCATCTGGAGCCTCCTCCTGGTTTTCTTGAACAATGTCTGCCAGAAAATGAGCCCCACACCATTAAAGTCCAACACTACTTTATTCTTCTCAGTCCCAGACCTCCATCCAAGTACCTCACCCCAGGCTGAAGGTGCCTGGGATGGAACACGACCTCCGAATGTCCTCTAGGCCTAGGCCGCCTAGACTCCCAACACGAACCACCGCCCTCAGGCTGAAGGTGCCCGGGACTCGACTCCCGCCACTAAAAATGGCCGTCCCTTTATACCCTCTCCCAGCAAGCACGGCGGGTTCCCTGCCCCACCATACAACCGCTGAGAGAGGCCAAAAAGAGGTACGACACTGCAACGATGGCTCAACCTCGGGCCCAAAGTGACAGCGCCACCCAGTGGGCCCCAGGGAACCATACATCACAGTTTACCCACCAGATTCAAATAGAAAAGCACATACCCGCTACACTCTCCCCCTGGTGGTTTGACACTGGTCCCCAGTGTCTGGAACAAACCATGCCCCCAAATGGCTGACATAGTCCAATCCAGAAACAGACTAAAAATCACAAAACAAAAAAACGTTGGAAACTAAAACTAGCTAGAGCAGTTGTGCTTGAGCCTCACATGAATGGGAGGGAAAGGGAAACAACAACATATAACAACAACATTGAAATCACATCTTCACATAACATCCTTTCCCCACCCATCCTGGCTAGGACCCACCCCATTCTCAGTGGTCTTGATGGGATGCTCTCCTGCAGAGGGGAAAAGAAAAGTTAAACACACAATCCCTGACACATATGTTCGTGTGAGAACGAAAGAACTTCTCCGTAGAGAAACCCTTTCCTTCAAAAAGTGTGTGTGTGAACAGTGAATGCCGATGCACGACACTGCCACCTGGTGACAGCATCGCGGTAACTGCACTTGTGGAACTTTCCTTCTTCTTGGGACCCTATCTACCCCAGAGTCCATGATTGCTTGCTGGAAAATTGAAGAACAAACAGGAACAGTCCTTCATTCCTCTGGGTAACAAGAACAAACCCCGGAAAGTTCAGCAGTGTAAAGAACAAGAACGGAGTCTCTCTTCTCCTATAGATAGAAACGAGGGTGCGGCAGGACAAGTGGTTTCAAGTGCTGGTCCATGGTCTCTAGATGGTATTCAACATCTTCCCCTTCCTTGCGTCGGATCAGCACCTTGTCCGCGTGGATATGTCGTCCCAGCATCCATTCTGCTTTGCAGTCTTTAAAGCGCTGAGAGGCCTTGGGGGAGCATGCAAGGTATCTGCGGGCGTGTGGGACCTGAATGTGGGTCCACACGAAGTCATTGTACCACCGCTCCTGGCAAACTTCCACTTCGTACAGTAATTCCTTGGACAGGTATGGGTACTCCCACCCATATTCAGCAGCGACCTTCTGACAAAACAGGCGTTGTAGTCTCGCCAGTGGAGGCATAGTGGCTTTGTCCCCTTCACCTGGCAAGACTATGGCATCCGGGTGACTAGGTGCTCTGATCACCTCCGTTCTGGGCATAGATGCCCGCAGCGACAATCTCTTATCCCCAGAATTAGGTGCAGGTGGCACCGGGGAGACAAGAGTAGTGGGGGACGGGACCCCTCCTCAGGCGCTGGTGCCTCCACCCGGGGTGTACTATCCCCTGTAGACATGGATGGGTCCCTGGTTCTGCGGGATGAGGCAAGAGGTACTTTGTCTCAGCCCTTTTGAGCAAACAGTTCGTCGATGGCGACATCGTCTCCCACATCAGAGAGCGATTCTAGGTCGGAGGTGTCACACTCCTCTGCGGGTATGTAGCCTGTAGTGGAAACGGGACTACCACCCCCCACGGACACACAAGACTGTGGACCCCCCGACACCTCTGCCCACACACCAAATCTCTCCGCCTGGCTTACCTCTGCCTTTTCTTGAGGCGGGACGTCCGGTACTCTTCTCAACGGATCCATCCGGTCCGGGCGTAGGCAGGCAAGATGGTCCACCGCAACCGCTGGACGGGGCTACCATGCCGGTCTTTCTCTTCGGCGGTGGACGCTGTGAGACTGTGGTGACCAAGTCAGCATCCTTGCATTTCTCCCATATTAGAGTAGAGTACTCACGACCTCCTCCGCGGTCGCTACAGTGCGCACAGGGATGGCCGTCAAAGCTGCAAGTCCTCCAACTTGAGTGGTGCTGCCTGTGGTACGGCCGGGGTAGATGGTTCTTGGCTTCTCAATGACTGTATCTACCTCGAAGAGGAATTCCCCACAGACTTCGCATTGCCCGAACGGCTTCAGATGACACACCAGTCCCGAGCAGCCGGGACAAAAATCACACCCAGGGCCTCAACGTCCATGCATGAATAAAGGGTGAATCGACCCCTTGGCTTTAGTCGAATCCCCGTATCGGTCACCGGAGCAGCAGCAGCAGTCAAAAACGTGGTGGAAGGGTGAAGTGGAACCCACGCTGTATGTCTGAACATCGTGACTTGCTGCTGGTCCATTGTGCACTGCAAGTTTTTGCGCCAATGTCCCATGTGAAGTCCTTTACACGTATTGGACTCCTCCCCTCTGCACTCTAGTTTGCGGGCTTTTCTTCTTTCCTGAGTCACGCCCATGAACTAAGCAGTGGGGGTGTGCCTGGTGGCGCAGTGCAAATAGAACCCCTCACGTGTAGTCCTTCACACGGCTGAGCTCCCCCCTTTTCTCGCTCTTCTGCGCGGGCCTTTCCCTTCACTGGGTCATGTCCACGACTTCGAGCAGGGATGTACTTTGGCCAATAATATGGCCGACCTACTCGGAACTCCTCCGGGCAGACACGTTCAAACTCCGTAGTAGCACGAACACCATACCGGACCCGAGCCCCCACGTGTAGCGGCCTCCACTCTCTCCCTCCGCGCTACAGTTCTTCTGGCTCTGGCTTTTGTCTAGGGGAACTCTGAAGGAGAGAGCGCAGGGTCACCACGCCAAGTTCCCTCTGCAGATGTGTGTGCAGTGAGAGACAATCCTATTTTACCTTCGGGTCGGTGTTCTGCATCTGGAGCCTCCTCCTGGTTTTCTTGAACAATGTCTGCCAGAAAATGAGCCCCACACCATTAAAGTCCAACACTCCTTTATTCTTCTCAATGCAAAAATGAACACAATCAGTTGGACTCCCTCAAAGAACAGAACAGACAGAGGGTGTGGATGCGAGTAGGCCCAGGCACAATGAACTCTCCTACTTCCTTCCCAGAAGTAGATTTCTGCTCCCGATCGAGGAAGACATCCCTCCCGGTGGTCTCCGGAGGCTCACCCGTCACTGGCAATTTGCTGCACCAGGTCTTCAGGTAAGTACCCCCTCCGGTCCCTTACGCCATTGGATTCGGGTACCCACTCCCGGGGTCACCTAGGAAGTCCCTCCCTCGCGGAGCCTTGGTCCGGGACCCTCAGTCCCAGACCTCCATTCAAGTACCTCACCCCAGTCTGAAGGTGCCTGGGATGGAACACGACCTCCGAACGTCCTCTAGGCCTAGGCCGCCTAGACTCCCGACACGAACCACCGCCCTCAGGCTGAAGGTGCTCGGGACTCGACTCCCGCCACCAAAAATGGCCGCCCCCTTTATACCCTCTTCCAGCAAGCACGGTGGGTTCCCCGACCCATCATACAACCGCTGAGAGAGGCCAAAAAGAGGTACGACACTGCAACGATGGCTCAACCTCGGGCCCAAAGTGACAGCGCCACCCAGTGGGCCCCAGGGAACCATACATCACAGTTTCCCTACCAGATTCAAATAGAAATATTGTGTAGCGGGTATGTGCTTTTCTAACACATAGCATGTACATACCAAAAATTACACCCCAAAATAGATTATACTACTCCTCCTGAGTACGACGAGACCACATGTGTGGGACTTTTCTACAGCCTTGCCACATACAGAGAGCACCATCAGGTGTATCTAGGGCCATACATTTCTCAAATCTAATTTGACTACTAATTACACTTTTGTGAGGCACTGTAGTGGCGTGGCATTGATGAGCCATAAATGTGGATGGCTGAGTATGGATGGGATGGCTGAGTACGGCCGAGTACAGCTGGGTGCGGCTGAGTATGCCCGAGTATGGCTGAGCATGGATGGATGAATATTGCTGAGTGTGGATGGCAGAGTATGACAGAGGGATGGCTGAGCATGGATGGATGGATGGGTGGATGATTATTGCTGAGTGTGGATGGCTGAACATGGATGAGTATGACAGAGGGATAGCTGTGAGTATGGATGGATGGCTGGCTGTGAGCATGGATGGATAATACCTGAAATAAGCACAGAGCAGCGCTGTGGGCACTACAGATGCAGCCCACAGCACTGCTGCAACTGATCCCTCCCCTTCTCTTCTCACACTGTACCGATCAGTACAGAGAGGGGAGAGAGGAACCGGACATGACGCCGGTTTGTTTACATAGGATCGCTCCATCATTTGACGGATTGATCACGTGGTAAACGGTCGCTGCCAGCGGCCATTTACCGTGATACGCCGGTGTTTTGATGATATGGGTCCCCCGTCGGATAATGCCCGGGCTGGACTGCACAGCGCATGTGCAAACGGGGTAGCCGAAAATTTCCGAGGATGAACAGCTGTGAGTCAGCTGTACACGGCGCCTGAGCAATATGTGCCGCATGCTCCCAAAGCTCCGGGCGGTTTATTCATTGAACATAACAAGGGGCAGATGCATACTGAAGAGGCCGCATGATGGGCAGTGCTTTTCTCAAAGGGGGCGGATGTATTATTGAGAAGTGTGGCCACAGGGGATGCATTTAAACATATATTAGTAATGGATGTATATACAGCAAGACGTGTAGTTTGAGAAAACTATGCCCCAAAAAAGCACTGCTCAATAATACATCCGCCCCTTTGCGAAAAGCACTGCCCATCATGCGGCCTCTTCCCCTTGTTGTGTTGAATGTATAACCATACATCCACCCCTTTGAGAAAAGCATCCGCCCTTGACCCATATCGTCAGAACACTGTCCCTTGTTGTGTTCAATGAATAACCCGTCCCGAGCATCGGGAGCAAGCGGCGTGTTGATTGCGCATGCGCCGTGTACAGGTGATGAACAGCTGTTCATCCTCTGAGATTTTCGGCGGCTCAGTTTGCGCATGCGCAGTCCAGCCCGGGCATTATCCGATGGGGGACCCATATCGAAAGGACAACAGGTCCTCCGGACCCGGCGGTCATGGATACTCCCATGTGCATGCCCCAGGGGAGCGCACGTGAACACGATTCTGGGAGAACGTCAAAGTACGCCCTGCCAGAGTTATTGAGTCGCGCTGTAGCCGTCATTCGGCTATGGCACGGTGATTAAAAATGTATGTAGTTCGTCGCTGCTGCACGATTGATTTAAAGCATGTCATGTTTTGTTTTTTTTTTTGAACAGAAGGAATGTTTATTGAGATATCATATTATACACGAGAACAGCGTATTTGAAATTACAAAAAAAAAAAAAAAAAGGACCAGAAACCTCAGACACTGTACGCCACACTTAATCATAGTAAAAGGTACACTCCATCAACCGCCAAGCATCCCTGTCAGGCCCTTCCACCGTAGAACCTGCTCCACCAGTCATTCCAGCCAAGGTCATCTACACCATAATGTGTCTAGCCTGCATCCAGGCCTCCCAGATTTTTTTCTAATTTTTGGGGGCAGTAACATCCCATATAAGTGAGCTTATATAAAGGAAGAACCACATTAACAAGCACCTTCCAGAAAGTATCGTTTTCCTAGCACAGTAGGCTGCATAGAAGACAAATAGACCAGTGTGCTTAGGGGTATACAGGTTATCGGTAATGCCTAGCAGAAATATCATAGGGTCCCTATCCAAGGAAAGGCCGGCAACCCTGTTCACATCAGCGACCACTGCCCGCCAGAATTCCTGAATATGTGGACAGTCCCAGACCATGTGCATGAAAGTGCCCACTGACAGCCTGCATTTAGGACAGATATCCGGCACGGCGGCACCCCAGGGTAAATTTTTGAAAGCCTGGAGGGGGTGTAGTACACCCTATGCAAAAACTTAAGCTGGACGAAGCGGTCCCTGGCCGATATCATAAGAGGAATACATTCCTGCAGACCCTCGTTCCAGTCTTCCTCTGTCAGGTCAAGGATATCCCCCCTCCACACCTCATAAAGCCTAGTTGTATGCAGTATGTCCTTACAGGTGAGTCTAAAATATACACAGAGGATAAAGTACGATCAAGCTCCGCAGCCGACAGGAGGGACTCAATCGAATGCATGGCAAGGGACACCCCACCAGGGAACTGAGCCCCAATGGCATGCTTGAGCTGCAAGTACCAAAAGTACATCCATGGAGGCAGGTGAAATCGCCGTTTGAGCTCCGCCAGGGAAAGGATGCGCCCATCAGACATGACATGGCTTAATTTGGTAATCTGGAATCTAGCCCACACCTGGGGGTCAGGCACAGATTGAAGATGATGCAAAGAAGGATTACCCCACAGCGGGGTATGGGGAGAGATGAAACCCTCCTCGCTGACATATTGAGTAACCCGTTTCCAGGCCATCACCGTCGTCTTCATAGGAGTAGTCACCTGGTCACTGTATCTGACCCCACGGTACACAAGTTTGCTGAGTTCAGAATATGAACCCAAGATGGTCGCCTCAAAGTTTACTGCCGGATTGGATTTATCTTGTGAAAACCACAATCTCACCGTGACCAGTTGGGCAGCCCAATAGTATTTCTTAAAGTGTGGGAGGGATACGCCCCCCTCAGTCAGGGACAATTGCAGCTTGGCCTTTGCTACCCGGGGGACAGAACCCGCCCAAATGAATGATGAGACTACACTGTCCAATTTAGCAAAGAAGGCCACGGGGACAGGGATAGGAGAGTTTCGGAACACAAAAGGAATTTAGGAAGAAAATTTATTTTAACGAGATTAACTCACCCTACCGGGGTAAGTGGAGGAGACTTCCATACACTGCATTTGTGGATAAGTTGGTGTAGAACAGGGTATACAAAGCATGTCATGTTTGGTATCTATGTACTCGACATAAGATCATCTTTTATATTTTACCAAACATTTGGGCAATATAGTGGATTAAAAAAAATAAGTGTTTTTTTCCCCCCGGAAAATAGCTGCGCAAATACTGTGAAAAAAAAAATTGCAACACCCATCTGTAGGGCCTTTTCTTTAAAATATATACCGTATTTATCGGCGTATAACACGCACCCCAAGTTTAGGAGGGAATTTTAGGGAAAAAAACTTTTAGGAGGGAAGTTTAAGGGAAAAAAAACTTACATTTAAATGCAGCCTTACCTGTGTCCGTTGCAGCCTTGTCAGTGCAGCCTTGCCAGCAGCCTTGCCCCAGTGTCCAGTGCAGCCTTTGCGCAGTGTCCAGTGCAGCCTTTGCCCAGTGTCCAGTGCAGCCTTTGCCCAGTGCAGCTTTACCAAGTGTCCAGTGCAGCCTTTGCCCAGTGCAGCCTTTGCCCAGTGTCCAGTGCAGCTTTGTCCAGTGCAGCCTTTGCCCAGTGTCCAGTGCAGCTTTGCCCAGTGTCCAGTGCAGCCTTTGCTAAGTGCAGCCTTTGCCCAGTGTCCAGTGCAGCCTTGCCCCAGTTTTCAAAATTGGCGCCACCGAGATCGCCGCAGAGACTGGGCGGAGCGGGGCGAACGCCGCCGAGAACGCAGGGACTGGGCGGAGCCGAGATACACATAGCCGAGTGTACTCGGCTATACTCGGCTTTTCTCGGCTTCGCTCACAGTCACGCCGAGTCCCGCCCTATGATGGACATATCACAGGTCCAATGGCGGGACTGGGCGTGACTGTGAGCAGAGCCGAGAAAAGCCGAGTATAGCCGAGTACACTCGGCTATGTGTATCTCGGCGGCGATCGCTGCGCTCCGCTCAGTCAGCGGAGATCGCCAGGATCAGTGGGTATCGGCGTATAACACGCACCCACGATTTCCCCCTGATTTTAAGGGGAAAAAAGTGCGTGTTATACGCCGATAAATACGGTAATGTTTGGGGGTTTAAAGTAATTTTCTAGCAAAACAAAAATGGGAATTTTCAGTTCATGGAAGGACAATCTTGACAAGTGGGTATTAGCCTTCATTTAAGAGTGACTAGGCAGAAAAAGTGAACAGCCCCACCCTGGGGGCGGTCCTACTGGCTATATCCCCTCAGCCTGCACTAAGCAGATCAGTTCGTCAAAAAGCAGTGCAAACTTAAAAACAAGGGGTGGGTGCTGTGTCCGTCCATGAACTCAGAGAAAAGGATTTTACGGTGAGTACAAAAATCCTATTTACGCTTTCGTTCATGGACAGACACAGCTTAAATTTTGACAAGTGGGACGTCCCAAAGCAGTGTCAAAAACGAGGGGTGGGAACAGCATTAAAACGACTTCACCCCAAAACAAAACAGAGCTCCTCAACGGAGGAGTTGCAACTCTAAACAGCCGCCTGCAATACCTTGCGGCCGAAAGAAGCATCCGAAGATGCACACACATCAACTTGTAAAGTCTAGTGAAAGTGTGAACGGACGACCAAGTCACCGCCTTACACACCTGGTGAAACAGACGCTTGATGCTCTCAGAGCTCGGACAGCGTCCAAAAAATACAACGTTGTCTCCTAGGATTCGACGGATAAGGACACAAGGATGGCAGAACAATGTCTTCCTTGAGATGGAAGGTCGAAACGACCTTAGGAAGAAAAGAAGGCTGTGGACGCAGCACCACCTATGCTTGTGGAAGATCAGATAGGGAGCCTTGGGTGACAAGGCTGCCAGCTCAAAAACTCATCTTAACTGAAGCAACACCAAGAGGCACCTCTTGCCCTGGTCGAATGCGCCGGGAAAGGAAGGCGCCTGACCCTTCATGGCGTAAGCCTGATCACGATCTGTCGGATCCACCTAGAGATGGTGGCCGACGAGACCGCTGGGCCCTACTTGGGACCAGCCACTGAAACAAACAGTGAGTCTGGACTCTGGAATGGAGCAGTACCAGACAAGCATACGCTCAGAGCTTGGACAACGTCCCAGGGATGCAACGCCGTCTCCTTAGGATTCGACGGATGAGGACACAAGGATGGCAGTACAAATGTCTTCCTTGAGATGGAAGGTCAAAACACGACCTTAGGAAGAAAAGAAAGCTGCTGACGCAGCACCGCCTATCCTTGTGGAAGATCAGATAGGGAGGCTTGCATGACAAGGCTGCCCGCACAGAAACCCATCTTAACTGGCATAACAGCCACCAAAAGGATCACTTTCCGAAAAAGTGTCACCTCATTTCCTCACAAAAGGATATGTAGGTCTTCCAAGTGCGATGGTAAATCTTCCTAGGGGATGATTTCCGAGCACTCCTCATTGTAGAGATCACCAAGTGAAAGGCCCCAGTCTCTTAGCCATGCCGTTAAGCCAGTGACTGTAAAAACAGGATGGCGTATGGGACCTGCGATAGCAGGTCCTTTCTTAGCGGCAGGTGCCAAAGGGCGTCTGCTACCAGACGCACTAGATCGGCGTACCAAGGACGCCAAGGCCAATCCAGAGCAATAGGGACCATTGGAACCCTCTCTGCCTCCAGTCTGTGAAGCAGATGAGGAAGAAGCTTCAGAGGAGGAAAGGCATAGATTAGGCCGGTACTGGCTCCACGGTGCCATCAACGCAGCTGTCGTGTTTGCCCATGGGTCTCTTGACCTGGCCACAACCTCAATACCTTCCGATTGAGTCGAGAAACCAGGAGATATACGACTGGCGTACCTCCCCTCTGGGAAAGGAGCTGAAATGCCTCCGGGAGTAGAATACCATTCTCCTTGGTCCAGCATCTGGCAACTCAGGTAGTCCGCCTGACAGTTTCCCACACCCGGAATATATACGGCCGACAGGCCTGGTACGCTCCTTTCTGCCCCCCTTAGGAGGTGAACGACCTCCGATGCTGCAGCAGAGCTGCTTGTTCCCCCTTGATGATTGACATACGCCACCACTGTGGTGTTTGTCCGACTGGATTCTGACTGGACGCCTCTGAGACCATGGAAAGGCAAAGCCAGATCGCCCGGAGTTCCAGAACAAAGATCGGCAAGTGGGATTCCTCCCCCCAGACTCCTGTTCAACCAGGAAGACAGGCGTCCACCGTGACCACCATCCAGTAAAAAAGGAAGGAACGACTTCCCGGACAGAAGTGCTGGTGATGTCGGCCACCAACTAGGGAGGTCCTGACTAGGTGGCTCACCCGGATTTTGACAATCCAGGGATGAAGGGCACTTGACCCTCTGGACAGAATTACCTTCTGTAACACTTGCTTGTGAAATAGTGCATATGGTACCGCCTCCAAAGAGACTACCATGAGGCCCAGGACTCGCCTGAAAAAGTGGCGTGGCAACCATCTTTGGGATGTCAACTGCCACACCGCAGCCCGAAGGATCTGCAACTTTCCCATAGGGAGGAAAAAAACTTTCGCCAGAATCAACCCTAGATACACTAGGAGTTGAGACGGTACCGATACCGATTTCTGAGTGTTCAGCACAAAACCAAGGATCGGAGGGTCTGACAGGTTATAGACACGCTCACCTCTAATTTTGAGTTTGAAGTGGCCCTCAGAAGAAGATCATCCAAGTTGCCCATGATAGCAATGCCACGCTGTCTTAGTAGGGCCAGAATCGGGGCAAGCACCTTGGAGAACACCCTTGGTGCCGATGCCAGGCTAAAGGGGACAGCCACCATTGGTAGTGGTCTTCCCCGGCCGCCAAACGCAGACATCTGATGCCTGGTGCATATGGGGACATGCAAGAATGCGTCCTTGATGACCAAGGATGCCGTAAATCCCCCGGATGGAGGGCCGCGACAACAGAGCGTCTTCAGCACCATGAACAGATTAGAGTAGAACCCCTGAACCCGTTCCTGTACTGAGACAGGAAGGACCACCCTGCGTATCAGCAGGTCTTGAACCGCCCCATATAGGACTTCCAACGGGTCGGCTGAAGCTAGCGGTTTAGAGGGAAAAAAAATAGGATTTTTGTACTCACCGTAAAATCCGTTTCTCTGACGTCCATGGACCGACACAGCTCTCATACTGATTACGTGTGGGTATATGTCCCTGCTTGCAGGAGAAAACCTAGGCAGAATGTTAGCTGTTAAAACATTCTAGAACAAGCCAGAGCTGAACAGCCCCGCCCAGGGGGGCGGTCCCTCCGGACATGACCCTCCCACCTGCAGCTAGCAGCCTCAGTTCGTAACAAAGCAGTACAAACCTTAAAAAGGAAGGGTGGGTGCTGTGTCGGTCCATGGACCGACACAGCTCTCATACTGATTACGTGTGGGACATCCCAAAGAAGTATAAGAAAAGGGTGGGAGCAAAAAGTAAGGAACAACCAAAACTTCACTCCAAACCAGCAGAGCTCCTCAACGGAGGAGTTGCAACATTAAACAGCGGCCTGCAACACTTTGCGGCCGAAGGAAGCATCCGAAGATGCAGCCACATCAACCTTGTAGAACTTTGAAAAGGTATGAACGGACGACCAGGTCGCCGCCTTGCACACTTGTGCAACCGACGCTTGATGTCGGAAAGCCCAGGAAGCACCGATTGCCCTGGTGGAATGCGCCGTGACCGGGAAGGGAGGCACCCGTCCCCTAATGGCATAGGCCTGTATAACAGTCTGTCTGATCCACCTAGAAATGGTGGCAGACGATACCGCTTGGCCCTGTTTGGGACCAGAGACAGATACAAACAGCGAGTCAGACTTCCGAATAGAAGCAGTAGCCGCCAGGTATACCCGTAAGGCACGCACCACATCCAAATTGTGAAGCGCAACCTCTCTAGGATGAGATGGATGAGGGCACAAGGACGGAAGGACAATGTCCTCATTAAGGTGAAAAGCCGAAAACCACCTTAGGAAGGAAAGACGGTCGCGGTTGCAATACCGCCTTATCCTTATGGAGGACCAGGTAAGGCGACTTGCATGACAGAGCCGCCAACTCAGACACCCGTCTAACAGAAGTGATGGCCACTAAAAAAGCCACCTTCTGGGACAAAGTTGAAAGAGGAATATCTCTTATATTCTCAAAAGGAGATTCCTGAAGAACCGAAAGCACCAAGTTCAGATCCCAAGGAGGGAGCGGGGGCTTGACAGGTGGAACCACATGGCGTACCCCCTGCACAAAAGTGCTAACCAAGGAATGACCAGCTAGGGGTCTTTGAAAGAAAACGGCCAAGGCCGAAATCTGACCCTTAATAGTGCTCAAAGCCAGCCTTTGAGCAACACCACGCTGTAAGAACCTCAGGATTCTGGGGACAGAGTACGTCCGTGGACGCCAGTCTAGTTCTTCGCACATAGCGATGTAAGCTCTCCAGGTACGGTGATAGGTCTTCCTAGAAGAAGACTTCCGTGCCCTAAGCATGGTTGAAATTACCGAATCCGACAGGCCTCGGTCTTTCAGCACCTGACTTTCAATAGCCATCCCGTTAAAGCCAGAGACTGTAAAGCAGGATGAAAGATAGGACCTTGAGATAGAAGGTCCTCCCTCAAGGGCAGGCGCCAAGGGACGTCCGCGATGGGACGTACCAGGTCGGCGTACCAATGACACCGAGGCCAGTCCGGAGCAATGAGGATCACCGGAATGCCCTCGGCCGCTACCCTGCGCAGCAGACGAGGAAGCAACTGCAGCGGAGGGTAGACATACATCAAGCGATACTGACCCCACGGGGCCACTAACGCGTCCGAGGCATCCGCCCAGGGGTCCCTGGACTGGGCCACAAACCTCGACACCTTGCGATTGAGTCGAGACGCCATCAGATCCACATCCGGAGTGCCCCACCGCCGACAAAGGAGTTGAAACACTTCCGGATGCAAGGACCACTCCCCCTGGTCCAGGGACTGGCGGCTCAGATAGTCCGCCTGCCAGTTTTCTACGCCCGGAATGTAGATGGCCGACAGCGCCGGCACGCTTCTTTCCACCCACCTTAGGATGTGGGCGACCTCGGACGCCGCAGCAGAGCTCCGAGTGCCCCCCAGATGGTTGACATACGCCATGGTCGTGGCTTCGTCCGACTGGATTCTGACCGAGCGGCCCTGTAGCCTCTTCGACCAGGGTGTTGATTGGGAGACGAGATTCGCCTGGAGTCCAGAGCCCTTGAGCTGACAGGACTCCCCACACTCCTCCCCAGCCCGTCAGGCTGCCGTCCGTTGTGATCACCGTCCAGTGGATCTCAGCCACCACGTCAGGGTCGCCCTGACAGAGTGACTCACCTGGATCTGAAGATCCAAAGACAATGGGGACTTGTCCCAAAACAGACAAAATTCCCTTCTGTAATGCCCGAGTGTGTGATTGAACATACGGAACCGCCTCAAAGGAGGCCACCATTAGTCCCAGGACTCTCATCCAGAAGCGAATTGACGACCATTTTCGAGACATCAGAACCTATACTGCCGACTGAAGTGTCAGTAACTTCTGAGGGTAGAAACACCTTTGCTGCCGAAGTGTCCAGGATCAGACCCAGATACTCCAAGCGCTGAGTCGGGACTAGAGCCGACTTCTGCGTGTTCAGAACCCATCCGAAGTCCTGGAGGGTCTGACTGACCATCGTCACATTTTCCTCCAATTCTGAGCCATTTTCTGCTCTGAGAAGGAGATCGTCCAGATAGCCCACGATAACAATTCCTCGCTGTCTCAGCAAAGCCAGAACCGGGGCAAGCACTTTGGTGAAAACCCGTGGTGCCGATGCTAGGCCGAAAGGAAGAGCCACGAACTGATAGTGGACTTCGCCTATGGCAAAGCACAGAAACCTCTGGTGGCTTGCGCAGATTGGGATGTGCAAGTAAGCGTCCTTGATAACCAAGGACGCCAAAAAATCCCCTTGGTGGAGTTTCGCAATCACCGTGCGAATGGATTCCATCCGGAATTTTAATACCTTCACATAGGCATTCAGGGCCTTGAGGTCCAGGATTGGCCGAAACCCGTCCAGGGCAATGGTCTCAGGAGGGAGATTATGCTCCTGCACTGTCTGGTGCAAAATCTTTGCCCATCCTGTGAGTGTCTGAGACACAAGCGTCGCCGCCACTATAGGGCGTAAAGCAGACCCCAATAAGGTAAACATAGTTCTACTCACCACCTCAGACCTCCTGTCAGTGGGATCCTTAAATGCAGGAGTCCCTTCCATCGGGAGTGTGGTAGCCTTATTCAAACGGGCGACCGGGGGGGTCGACCACTGGGGGGAAGAGTCCACTTCTTAACCAGGTTCTCCTCAAAGGGGTACCTTAAAGCTAGGCGCCGCGGGACCGTCAAGGTCTTCTGCGGCTTATCCCAGACTTTGTCAATGAATGTATCAAAAAATGGCACATATGGAAAGACCTTTTTTGAAGAAACGGCTTTAAAGGAACCAAAAGGATACAGCTTCCACCTGAGGTTCCTCAGCCTCAACATTCAGCTTGAGAGTGTCCCTCACAGCATCAATGAGTTCACTTACAAGCACCCTGTCAGTTGGTGGTTCAAGACAGGGGTCTTCCTCACAAGGAATGTCCTGTCCAAACACATCAAAATCCTCAGAACTAGGGTCCTGAGCAGCAGTAGCTAGGCCCATATCTGAGTCAGAGCACTCCCCATGTGGAGATTGCGTGGGGAGGGGGCGCTTTACAGCTCCCGTGCGTTCGCACACCGCTTCCAGCTTGACAAGGAATGATTCCAGGACTGCCGACAACTGGTCCATAGGGACCGCAGGTGCAGGAGCACTGCGCCAGTTGCCTCTGACAAGTGTGGGGAAGCAGGTGAACCAGACTCCATATTGCCACCCTCTGAGACCTTATTCACTATTAAATGGAATAATACAGTCCACCCACTGGCTGTGCTGAGGCTGAGGAGGGGATACCCGGAGGACTCACCACCCTTAGGGACCGCTTGGTTCCGCTGTATGAGCCGCGCTGTAGCGCGAGTGAAGCCTGAGGAGAGTGAAGAATCTGTGAGGAGATGTATTTCCGTTCAGCAGCGCCGCTAGAGGCCGAAAACGAAACGGAAAGCGCCGCGGCTACAAGAAAATGGCCGCTGGGCACCTGTATAACTGCGCTTTGACCCGCGGCAAAATGGCCGCTGATGGCGCACTTTAAAATTTAAAACACCGCACCAATGGCGCACGCAATAAGTCTCGCACACTCCCCCAGAACACTTTCCAAGTTCACTAACAGCCATGGAGCCCCCCCCCAGGGCAGAGCGACCCCCCCAAGTATCCCCACACAGCAAAGCACCAGAGCAGGGTGCAGAGAGCAGCATAACAGGGGGGACACAGGGAGAACCCCCCACACACAGAAACACAGCCAGTACCCTAGAGGGACCCACTGGCTTGTTTCAGACAGACCTATCACAGAGTCGTACTGCGTAGCTGTCGGCCCGGTCCACCGCGAAAGTTACAGTAGGTACTGTTCAATCTTGAGAGGACCGCGGGAGCATGAAAGCAACCCGGCCACCCCTGGAGCAATGGGGTATGTCGTGAACTGAGTCTCACGCACACAAGGCGAGGATCAGCACGCATGATGGTCGGACAGGGAAGACTACGAGGATACTAGTGTACCCAACCTGTTGCCCAGCCGACAGTTGATTGAAGGTCTCAAAAATAAAATAATAAAATTCCCAAAGGAATAAACATTAAAAGTAAAAATCTTCCAGGAGACTGGCTCCTGAGAGAGCCACGTCTTCTCCTTCTGCTAGGCAGAAAAAAACTGAGGCTGCTAGCTGCAGGTGGGAGGGTAATGTCCGGAGGGACCGCCCCCCTGGGCGGGGCTGTTCAGCTCTGGCTTGTTCTAGAATGTTTTAACATCTAACATTCTGCCTAGGTCTTCTCCTGCAAGCAGGGACATATACCCACACGTAATCAGTATGAGAGCTGTGTCGGTCCATGGACGATAAGAGAAAAATCTGTTCGGTAGGCAAGCAAGGTTGGGCTTGCGAAACCAGGGACGCTTCTGTCCCTCAGCAGGCATGGGGTCATTTATTTGCCGCACTAGGCGGATGAAAGAACTGCTTGTGCGCGGTGAAGGAGAGCCCTAGCCTATGGCGTGGCTCCTTACCCCTTTTTA
This sequence comes from Rana muscosa, assembly GCA_029206835.1. Classification (NCBI taxonomy): domain Eukaryota; kingdom Metazoa; phylum Chordata; class Amphibia; order Anura; family Ranidae; genus Rana; species Rana muscosa. Next base: position 18,629,197 of record CM055121.1, on the reverse strand, counting down.
GATTGCGGGAGCAGTAAGCTCTTACCTCCTGTAGCATCCTTAAATGATGTCATCCAGAGAGGCTCCAAAAAGATTGTCACCCTTAAAGGGCAGGTCCAATAAGGCCTTCTTGGAAGTTTTTTGGTCCGTAGACCAGCACTTAGCCAAACCAGGTGGCGTAACACCACCGTATAAACCGAGGCTCTGGACAGCAAGGGGATAGTATCCATGTCTGACTCGCAGACAAACTTAAGGCCCTGTACTAACTGGTCGGCCAAAGCTACCTCGTTCAGAGGAGCTTCCCGTGTCTTTAATCCCTAGGAGTAGCATGTTTGCCCACTCAGTAGGTGTCTGAGACACCAAAGCCCCAGCCATTGCTGGACGCACCGCTGAGCCCACTATAGGTAGCGAGCGATTGCCTCAGCCTTCTTGTCCGCATGGTCCTTGAAGACAGGAGCCCCTTCCACTGGACTTGTGGTTACTTGGTTAAGTCTGGACACAGGGGGGTCCACTATCGGGGGGAGAGGTCCATTTTTTCAGGAAACTCTCCTAAAAGGGTTACCGGACCGCCAAATTTTTTGGGGTCGAAAAAACCTACAGCGGTTTTTCCCCTCCTTATATAAAAGTTTGTCAAGATAAGACGTACAAGGAAACACCTTGGCAGTGTAGGCTGGCTTACGGAACCCAAATGGAACCGCCGTCACTGTTGCAGAATTCCCCAACTTCAGGTTGATAGATACCAGGCCTTTTCGCGTGCTGACCCGGACCTGGAGTCATCCTCACTGTCCGACCGGTCATGGTCCGCAGCCGCTGATGCATCAGAATCAGGGTCATGAGCCACAACTGTGCCTGGCTCTGCATCAGAATTATCCCCAGAAGATGGCGGGGAGCGCTTCCTACCCCCTGTGTTCCCACGCGCCGCTTCCACCTTGGCAACAAAAGGTCTCCAGGATCACCGACATAGCGTGCACCGATATAGCAGGGGCACCAGTTGCCAACTCAGGTGTTTCAGGGGAAAAAAACATCTGCTGACCCACGCGCCTGACACCCATAGGGACTCCAGGTAAGGTATCACAGCCCACCCTCCTAGCTGCTACAGAGATGCAGGGTTTCCCAGAGGACTCACCACCCTTAGGATGGTCACTGTTACTGCTGATCGTCTGCTCCCGCCAGTGATGGTCTCCCATAGCTGCCTGTGTCAGTCTGATCCTCCGTCAGCGTGTCTGTCTATCGCGCGCCTGTGAATGCACCCTAGAGGCCAAAGACTTCCACAAAATGGCCGCAGAGCGGCCGTACTGAAGAATGGCGTAAACCACAAGAAAATAGCCGCCGAGCAGTCAACAGAGGCCAAAGTGGGTGCAGACCACAAGAAAATGGCCGCCGAGCGGTGGTAGATCCATACAGGCGCTGACCACAAGAAAATGGCCGCCGAGCGGTAGACAGAGGCCAACACAGGCATGGACCACAAGAAAATGGCCACCGAGAGGCAGAGCTAGCAGGCGCGGACCACAAGAAAATGGTCGCCGAGCGATAGACAGAGGCCAAAACAGGCGTGGACCACAAGAAAATGACCGCCAACAGCATGAGGGAGAAACACACAGGTAAGCAGCAAAAATTTACATTTCCAATGATAGCCTACAGCGCAGTTCCCGCTCCAGATGGAGCCCCCCCAGGTGACACCCAGCAGCCAGCCTTAGCTTGCAGAGCCCAGGGAGGAGGGAAGGCAGGGAGAGAGGAAATAAAGGGCAAAACCACTTACTTGATCTCTCCAGGAATGTCCAGCCAAGTCCTCCTGCCGAAGCAGGGGAAGCTACTTACCCTTCCTGCGTGGATTATGCTGAAAGACATTCCGGACAGACCATCTACCGCGCAGTTATGGAGGTGACTGTCGGTCTGGCATGCTGTGATTGAGCCATAGAGACCGATCATTTGCATGCCCTGGAGCATTAAGCTCACCGGCCACCCGTGGAGCAACGGGCATGTCGTGGAAAACACAGCGCGTAGCTAGGGTCGGCACACGCTCGATGGCCAAAACTGGGAAGACTACAAGGATCTGGGATCCAGCCTGTCACCCAGTCGGCAGTTGTTTGAAGATCACAGATAGAAAAAAAAAACGTAGAAACTTAGAAAACGTAGAAAAAAAAAACAGACCAATGGGCCCGAAGGGATCCATGTCCTTCTCCTATACTAGGCAAAAAAAAAAAAAAAACTGATCTGCTTAGTGCAAGCTGAGGGAATATAGCCAGTAAGACCGCCCCCTGGGTGGGGCTGTTCAGCTCTGAAGTTAACACTTTTTCTGCCTAGTCACTCCTAAATGAAGGCTAATACCCACTTGTCAAGATTGAAGCTGTGTCCGTCCATGAACGAAAGAGTAAATATTTTTTCATGTAAACAAAGTGTCAGAAAGGGCTTTGTCTTCAAGTGGCTAGAAGAGTGGGTGATGTGTGGCATAAGCTTCTAATGTTGTGCATAAAATACCAGGACAGTTCAACCCCCCCCCCCCCAAATGACCCCATTTTGGAAAGTAGACACCCAAAGCCATTTGCTGAGAGGCATGTTGAGTCCATGGAATATTTTGCACAAAGTCGTCACTAAATGATATATTGCTCACACACGACATGGGTATATGTGGAATTTCACCCCAAAATACATTCTGCTGCTTCTCCTGAGAACGGGGATACCACATGTGTGGGACCTTTTGGGAGCCTAGCCGTGTACAGGACCCCAAAAACCAATCACCGCTTCAGGATTTCTAAAGGCGTAAAATGGTGATTTTACTCCTCACTACCTATCACAGTTTCAGAGGCCCTGAAATGTCAAAATAGCACAAACTACCCCCAAATGACCCCATTTTGGAAAGTAGACACCCCAAGGTATTTGCAAAGAGGCATGGTGAGTATTTTGCAGCTCTCATTTGTTTTTGAAAATGAAGAAAGAAAAAAAGGAACTTTTTTTTTTTTTAATTTTCAAAAAACTTTGTGACAAAAAGCGAGATCTGAAAAATACTCAAACATAAATCGGCAGAGATTTCAATGCCCAATTACGTAATTGCTTCAGTATGCACATGAATTGAAAATTCTGTTGACATAAAGCAACTGTGGAGAGCGGTAGCCCAAGATTAAGGGCCTATGATTTGGTTTATGAGCACCAGGAACTAGGGATGCACCGAAATTTCCGCCACCGAAACATATCGGCCGATAATGGCCCTTTCGTCAAAAATCCGAAACCAAATTCTTGCCAATACTGGCGCCGAAAATCACGCATGCGCAGTAGAAACGGCAGGACCAGCGGGTGACGACACTCGTTGTGTTGGTGGCGTGCACATTCCTTGCGGTTAAGACGCCGCACTCGTATGCACGTTCCCTGCTGAGACACTGGCACCTTCCCCGCAGACGCTCCTCGCGCTTGTGAGACGCTGCTGGGACCCGAGAGACGGCTTCATAGAGGGCTGCACATAGCATACTCAAGTACAAGACTGGGCACTGTCACTCCTGGGATGGCTACCTTTACTATTCACCGGTGAGCATTGCTGCTTTTGCCTTCTTAAACTGACAAAGACTAGTAATTTTGGTTCTTGATTATATAGTACTAGTACTGAGTCTGACTATTTAAAATGACTGTGTGTCTGCACTGCAGTACATCTGATCTGACTTGTAGCAAAAAAAAATTATATAATTGAGCGATTAAATATGATTTAAAATGGAATGGATTGCAAATTGCAAGCTTTTTTTTAGCTATTTCTGTAGTATACAGTATAAAGTTCATGCGCTTGCTGTTATTGAATGTGTCACTTTGACAGCGTAGTATAAGTTATACAGTACTGACATGACAGCAAGCGCATGAATTTTTTAAACATAACAGTATGCAATAAATATATATTATATTTAATTTTTAAATAACTAAATAATTTTATTGCGTACTGTCATGTTTAAAAAATGTATGCGCTTGCTGTCATGTCAGTACTGTATAACTTATAATACTACGCTGAGACAAAAGGGGTTGATTTACTAAAACTGGAGAGTGCAAAATCTGGTGCAGCTGTGCATAGAAACCAAATCAGCTTCCGTTTTTTTTTGTCCAAGATTAAAGTGGTTGTAAACCCACTTTGACAATAAACACCTACAGGTAAGCCTAGATTAAGGCTTACCTGTAGGTGTTTGCAATATCTCCTAAACCTACATGGTTTACGAGATATTTGTCATTAAGAATGCACCGTTGTCTACGACGCATGCTCGCCGTAGGTAACGGTGCAAGCTCACTGAGAGCTTCCATTCATAAATCCGGCAATTATGGATTTGACGGCATCGCCGCTCCGGCCAATCACAGCGCCGGAGCGGCGAAAACAGTGCCGCTCCAGCCAATCATAGCGCTGGAGCGGCGAAAACAGGAGCTAGCGACAAGGGGACATGGCAGGCACGGTGGACGGGACCGAGGCGGACTTCGGGGGCTTCGATCTGAGGTAAGCGACACATAATGAGCTAGTATGCTGTGCATACTAGCTCATTATGCCTTTCTCTTGCAGGTCATTTAAAAAAAAAAAATATACGGAGGGTTTACTTCCTCTTTAAACAAACTGAAGTTAGAAGCTGATTGGCTACCATGCACAGCTGTACCAGATATTTCACTCTCCACAGTTTTAGTAAATCAACTCTATAGTGACCAATTCAATGACAACAAGGTGCATGAAGTATACTACAGAATAGCTCCAAAAAATTAAATAGCATGCAATTGCAATTTGCAAGCAATCCATTCCATTTCAAATCAAATTTATTCAGTTCAATTATATTTTTTTGGTACAAGTCAGATGTACTGCAGTGCAGACACAACTACCTTGCATGCCAAGAGCAGTACTAGGGATGTCCCGATACCGATACTAGTATCGGTATTGGCACCGATACCGAGCATTTGCCTGAGTACTTGTACTCGGGCAAATGCTCCCGATGCTTCACCCGATACTTGTGATCAGCAGTGATCAGTGCGGTGGGGGAAGTTACCAGCACCGATCACCGCTGTATATATTTAAAAGTAGTTTCTCCGAGTCCACTTCTCTCTCTCTCCCCCCCTCGTGCGGGTATCAGCTGCTTTAAAATCAGCGGTGATCGGTGCTTGTAGCTCCCCCACACACGATTGTCCCCGTATCCTCCTCCAGCCCCCTCCGTTTTGCTGCCGTCCCCCTCCGTGTGTCCCTCCGTGCTGCCGTCCCAATCCGTGTGTCCCTCCGTGCTGCCGTCCCAATCCGTGTCCTCCTCCGTGCCGCCGTCCCAATCCGTGTCCCCCTCCGTGCTGCCGTCCCAATCCGTGTCCTCCTCCGTGCCGCCGTCCCAATCCGTGTCCCCCTCCGTGCTGCCGTCCCAATCCGTGTCCCCCTCCGTGCTGCCATCCCCCTCTGTTCTCCTCCTCCACCCCCTCGATCTGTCAGGATGGAGAGCGGAGGTAGGAGCCGGTAAATCTGGCTCCTTACTGTTCGGAATGTACAGAGTCAGTGATCACTGACTCTGTCCATTCACATAACTGAAACATCGTAAACTTTGTTTACAATGTTTTAGTTTATGAATGAAGAGAAGCCGCGGTCTTCTCTCCATTCATTTTCAGCGCAGCAGAGGCTGCTGAGAAAGGGACTGGGGAATCTGTCCCTAGTCCCTTTCTCGGTCTCAAAGGGGAGATGTCAGAGGTCTGTTAAGACCCCTGATATCTCACCAAAGCCCCCCAACAGGGCTGATAAAAAAATAAAAAATTTAATAAAAAAATAAATAATAAAGAAATGAATTGTAAAACATAAATAAAATAAAATAGAAGAAAAAACACACTGACACTGTCCACCCCCCACCCCTTAAAAAAAGAAAACATTGATTTTTTCTAATCAATAAATAAATAAAAAAAATTGTAAAAAAAATAAAAAAATAAATAAAATTGTAAAAAAAAAAAATTTTTTTTTTTAAAAGAGATTAAAAAAAAAGGATCGGTATTCGGTATCGGCGAGTACTTGGAAAAAAGTATCGGTACTTGTACTCGGTCTTAAAAAAGTGGTATCGGGACAACCCTAAGCAGTACCATAAAAAAAAAGAAAAAAAAAGGAAGGATTGTTTGTTTTTATTTTATTTTTTAAAGCTACCTCCTGGGGTTTAGCTTTTAAATTGATACCGTCATCTCCCCCCCCCCCCCCTTAGATTTCACTCCCACTATAAATCATGCTATTATATTATTCTACGTTACCAGCAAAGGTGGACCATGTCTGCAGTGTGGACATTTTTTTAAGTTTCTGATAAAGACCCCAAATTTGCAATCTGTACTCTTTGCTCAGCAGAAATTTCAAAAAGGAGTACAGTGCCAAAGAATTTTTCCAACATCAGGTTTGATACACCACCTGAAAACACGTCATACAGTTCAGCATTCAGATTACAAGAAAATAGCACCACTTTTAAAAAGTTCCTCAGTGGCCACAGTCTTTGAAAAGGTTAAAAAATATGCAAGTGACAGTCCCAAAGCTCGTGCCATTACAGCTAAATGTATGGAATATATTGCATTAGACGACTAGCTATTCTCTGTTGTGGAGGACATTGGATAGGCTCATGCAACATATTGAGCCGCGTTACTCACTACCAAGCAGACGCTACTTTGCAGATACCAGTCTACATGAATTGTTTAGCAGTGTTAGAAAACACGTTCAGGAGCTCATGACTACCGACATCATAGCAATCAGTTTTACTACCGACATTTGGAGTTCAGATGTCAGTCCAACGAGCATGCTCAGCCTGACAGCGCAGTGGATAGATGACAAATTTCAATTGCAAAACATCCTACTTAACGCACGCAAGTTTTTTGGATCACATACTGCAGCAGCAATATCTGATTCTTTAAAAACCATGCTTGACACTTGGCACATTAAGAAGTCTAAAGTGCATTTGATTGTCCGAGATAATGCGCGGAACATGGCAAACGCAATGGAGGACAGTGAACTTCAAAGCATACCGTGCATGGCACACACACTACAATTGGCTGTGAATGAAGGATTGCTGGGTCAGCGCACCATATCTGATTTCGTATCAAAAGGAAGAAAAATTGTGGGTCACTTTAAGCATTCTCCGCTTGCTTATTCCAGATTACAAGCTTTGCAGATGCAGTTTGGAATGGCACTGAAACGACTGCAGCAAGATGTAGCCACTCGTTGGAACAGCACCTACTGTATGCTACAAAGTCTTTTTGAACAAAAGCGTGTTTTAGCTGCATACATTGCAGATTACGAGCTGCCAGCAACACTGAGTGCAAATCAGTGGATGTTAGTTGAAACAGTTTGTCTCTTCTATCTCCATTTGAACAGTTAACAAAAGAAATAAGCTCAACAAATGCTTCCATTGCTTAAGTTATCCCCTTGATTGCTGCACTGAAGCGTCTGCTTGGAAAAGAGGTAGAAACAGACCATGGCGTAAAAACGGCTAAAACCACTCTACTGGAGGCCGTTACCAACGGGTTTCAAGACACCGAGTCCAACCCTCTGTACTACATTGCAACAGTTCTAGATCCTCGATTTAAAGAGCATTACTTTAATGAGGAGAAAAAGCAGCGTGCACGGGAAATGATACTGGGACAAATGGAGGTGGTGGAAGCATCTAGTGAAGGAGTTTCTAGGTGTCGCACAGAGGAAAGTGAGAAACGGTCGCATACTGAAGAGGAACACACTCCCTCCATATCTGATATGTTTGAAGAAATTTTGCACGAATGCACCCCAATCCATAGCGGTGCCACAAGTGCAGCTACCCAACAGCTGGACATTGACTTAGCTAAACAGCCTATTGCCAGAAGCGACCATGGTAAATTAATTGGTCTATGCTACGGATTTTGAAATTTCAGTAAAAGTGGCAGATTTCGCTTTAGAAAAAAAGTTGTTCAGCTTTCTCACAGGAGAGAGGGTTTCTTTTCTCATCATGAATATGAGATGCTAGACTGAATAGTCTCTCACTCTCTGTACTGGTGCTTGGGGCAGATAAATATCTGCGTGCAATCTGTACAAGCAAGGGAACACATTCTTTGTTGATGCTCCAGTACTCAAGGGGATACTATGTTACATCAGTATTTCTCAACTCCAGTCCTCAAGGCGCCCCAACAGGTAATGTTTTCAGGATTTCCCTCAGATGCAACAGCTGTGGTAATTACTAAGGCAGTGAAACTGATCAAATCACCTGTGCAAAATAATGGAAAGCCTGAAAACATGACCTGTTGGGGCGCCTTGAGGACTGGAGTTGAGAAACACTGTTACATTTACAGAAACTGTTAAACAGAGTAACGGCCTTCTGCCATATTTCTGTTATGGTTGGTTAGTTGAGACTGAGTGAGTTGTTCTTTAAAAAGTTATACATAGTTTGTTCTGTTGTTGGGCCAAACTATGTCATTGTCTGTCCCTAAGCTGTCAGCCCACTGCATGTGCAAAACTGTATGTTCTGTATCTGTGCCTGTCTACATACTACAGTACTATATTGTATCGCACTGTGTTCCGGGTGTGGACGGAGACTTCCAGAAACACAGACTAGTCTACATTGCTTGCTGTGATTGGCTGAGCACCGCTGCTGTAGACTAGTCTGTGTTCGGTGACGTCAGCGACAAACCAACAAACGCTATCCCGGAAGGACGGGCAGATAGTGAAGCCGGCCGGCTTACGAACGATTTTTATGCTCTTTTATCTTCACTTTCTTCTAAGTGTAATTTTTTTATATCTTGATTAAACTGCCTATAAGTACTTCACTATGGTGGCCTTTATATTTCTTTTGGGATCATATATCCGGGAATGTTATTGAGGAGCCTAATTGTGGAGGAAGATTTCGAATGCTGATCTATCATACAGAGACCCTTGGCGGGGGAAACAGCCACAGGCGAGTGTGATCTCTTTTATTAGGGATCCACAATAGCTGGTAAGGAGATTTGATATAGATGGTGGAGGATTCTATTCTTTACAAGTGCCACACACTTTTCTTGGGTGTTTTGGAGTGTGAAATCACCATTATACTTGCCTGGAGGAACTTTTCATCAGTGTCTTTTGGGAATTTTTTTATTTTGAATATTTGTCTACTCAAAACTCTCTTCAATCTTTCTTGGACATTTCATAGGACGAACTTCATGCTAACCAGTCTTTATTGATATTTGAGTGATTGTTTGTCATGGTTACAGGTCACCAGGTCATACTGTTATTATTTAATTTTCACATCATTTATTCCAATTGATGGTATATTTACCGTGTCACTAATATAAGTCATCACCAGGTGTTACGGCTTATTGGCACGAGAGTGCCACCATCACGCAGCGCAACTGTTACGTTTTACATTAGCTTTATTTGTGCATATCCACATTTCTAGTCGCAGCAGCGGCCACTATTCATCATTAGTGGTGTCATTTTATTTGTTCACTATCTGACATGTGCAGTATTTTTTCTTTACTTATTGCCACATCCGAAGTGTCCCACCGCCGACAAAGGAGTTGAAACACCTCCGGATGCAAGGACCACTCCCCCTGGTCCAGGGACTGGTGGCTCAGATAGTCCGTCTGCCAGTTTTCTACGCCCGGAATGTAGACGGCCGACAACGCTGGCACGCTTCTTTTCGCCCACCTTAGGATGTGGGCGACATCGGATGCCGCAGCCGAGCTCCGAATGCCCCCCTGATGGTTGACATACGCCACGGCCGTGGCGTTGTCCGACAGGATTTTGACCGAGCGGCCCTGTAGCCTCTTCAACAACGCGGAGAGACACAGTCTGATCACCCGCAATTCCAGGATGTTGATTGGGAGACGAGATTCGTCCGGAGTCCAGAGCCCTTGAGCTGACAGGACTCCCCACACTCCTCCCCAGCCCGTCAGGCTGGCGTCCGTCGTGACCACCGTCTATTGGATGGGGAGGAACGACTTCCCGTCCCGAAGAGCCGGAGATCTCAGCCACCACGTCAGGGACGCCTTGACAGAGTGACTCACCTGAATCTGAGGATCCAATGACAATGGGGACTTGTCCCAAACAGACAGAATTCCCTTCTGCAATGCCCGAGTGTGTGATTGAGCATACGGAACCACCTCGAAGGAGGCCACCATTAGTCCCAGGACTCTCATGCAGAAGCGAATTGACGACCATTTTTGGGACGTCAGAACCCGCACTGCCGACTGAAGTGTCAGTAACTTCTCTGAGGGTAGAAACACTTTCGCTGCCGAAGTGTCCAGGATCAGACCCAGATACTCCAATCGTTGAGTCGGGACTAGAACTGACTTCAGCGTGTTCAGGAGCCATCCGAAGTCCCGGAGGGTCTGACTGACTATTGTCACATTTTCCTCCAATTCTGAGCCATTTTCTGCTCTGAGAAGGAGATCGTCCAGATAGCCCACGATAACAATTCCTCGCTGTCTCAGCAAAGCTAGAACCGGGGCAAGCACTTTGGTGAAAACCCGTGGTGCCGATGCTAGGCCGAAGGGAAGAGCCACGAACTGATAGTCGACTTCGCCTATGGCAAAGCGCAGAAAACTCTGGTGACTTGCGCAGATTGGGATGTGCAAGTAAGCGTCCTTGATATCCAAGGACGCCAAAAAATCCCCTTGGTGGAGTGTCGCGATCACCGTGCGAATTGATTCCATCCGGAATTTTAGTACCCTCACATAGACATTCAGGGCCTTGAGGTCCAGGATTGGCCGGACCCCGTCCTTCTTCGGGACAACAAACAGGTTTGAGTAAAACCCCTAAAACCTCTCTTGCGACGGAACCGGCACAATTACTCCGCACCCGAGCAAATCACGTACGGCCACCAAGAGGGCCGCCCGGCGGGCAGGAAGGAGAGGGAGGTTCGAGGGAAAGAACCTGTTTGGGGCCACGAGCGGAACTCTATCCTGTATCCCGAGGTGACCACCTCGCACACCCACCGGTCGGAGATCCGGGAGGTCCACAGCACCGAGAACCTGCGAAGACGTCCCCCCACCCCAGAGTCGGGCAGGGGCAAGACTTCATGTGGTGACGGGCTTGGGAGCTTGCTTGGTAGGCTTACGCACCCAGGGACGTCTTTGTCCCCCAGCCGCACTTTTTTCAGTCTGGGCGGGCTTACCCGTGGAATCTGACTGACGAAAAAACGTCTTCGCCGGAAAGGAAGGGCCCGGCCTGCGGTGGGGCTCCTTTCCCTTAATAGACTGGGGAAGGAAGGTGCTCTTACCTCCTGTGACATCTTTAAAAATGTCATCCAGAGCGGCCACAGTCTACCGCCCTTAAAGGGCAAGTCAGCCAGGAGCTTTTTGGAAGCCAAGTCGGCTGACCAGCATTTCAGCCAGATAAGGCGACGCAGCACCACAGCAGAGATAGAGGCCCCTGATATTAGAGGGGCCGCATCCAAAGTGGCATCGCACACGAAGACTAAACCCTGCGCAAGTTGGTGAGCCAGGGCAATGGTCTCAGGAGGGAGATTATGCTCCTGCACTGTCTGGTGCAAAATCTTTGCCCATCCTGTGAGTGTCTGAGACACAAGCGTCGCCGCCACTATAGGGCATAAAGCAGACCCCAATAAGGTAAACATAGTTCTACTCACCACCTCAGACCTCCTGTCAGTGGGATCCTTAAATGCAGGAGTCCCTTCCATCGGGAGTGTGGTAGCCTTATTCAAACGGGCGACCGGGGGGGTCGACCACTGGGGGGAAGAGTCCACTTCTTAACCAGGTTCTCCTCAAAGGGGTACCTTAAAGCTAGGCGCCGCGGGACCGTCAAGGTCTTCTGCGGCTTATCCCAGACTTTGTCAATGAATGTATCAAAAAATGGCACATATGGAAAGACCTTTTTTGAAGAAACGGCTTTAAAGGAACCAAAAGGATACAGCTTCCACCTGAGGTTCCTCAGCCTCAACATTCAGCTTGAGAGTGTCCCTCACAGCATCAATGAGTTCACTTACAAGCACCCTGTCAGTTGGTGGTTCAAGACAGGGGTCTTCCTCACAAGGAAAATCCTCAGAACTAGGGTTCTGAGCAGCAGTAGCTAGGCCCATATCTGAGTCAGAGCACTCCCCATGTGGAGATTGTGTGGGGAGGGGGCGCTTTACAGCTCCCGTGCGCTCGCACACTGCTTCCATCCTGACAAGGAAAGATTCCAGGACTGCCGACAACTGGTCCATAGGGACCGCAGGTGCAGGAGCACTGCCAGTTGCCTCTGACAAGTGTGGAGAAGCAGGTGAACCAGACTCCATACTGCCACCCTCTGAGACCTTATTCACTATTACAGTGAATACTACAGTCCACCCTCTGGCTGCGCTGAGGTTGAGGGGATACCTGGAGGACTCACCACCCTTAGGGACCGCTCAGTTCCGCTGTATGAGCCGCACTGCAGCGCGAGTGAAGCCTGAGGAGAGTGAAGAATCTGTGAGGAGACTGAGAAATTCGTGCCGCAGCAGCGCCACTAGAGGCCGAAATCGAAAGTGAAAACGCCGCGGCTACAAGAAAATGGCCGCCGGACGCCTGTATAACTGCGCAATTGAGCCACGGCAAGATGGCCGCCGAGCGCACTATTTGAATAAAAAAAACAGCGCTAATTGCGCACGCAATAAAGCCACACCAGAACACTGCTCCACTCCCAGAGTTCACCAACAGCCATGAGCGCCGCCCCAGGCCACAGCAACCCCCCAAGCACCCCCACACAGCACAGCACCAGTACAGGGAGCGTAGAGCAGCTAAAAGGGGGGAGACAGGGAGAACCCCCCATATAAAGAAACACAGCCAGCATGTACTCACCTGCATCAGGAGAGACTACTTACCCGTCCCAGAGGGACCCACTGGCTTGTTTCAGACAGACCTATCACAGAGTAGTACTGCGTAGCTGTCGGCCCGGTCCACCTCGAAAGATACAGTCAGTCAGATACTGTTCAATCTTGAGAGGACCGCGGGAGCATAAAAGCAGCCCGGCCACCCCTGGAGTCATGGGGTATGTCGTGAACTGAGTCTCACGCACACAAGGCGAGGATCAGCACGCTCGATGGTCGGACAGGGAAGACGAGGATACCAGTGTACCCAACCTGTTGCCCAGCCGACAGTTGATTGAAGGTCTCAAAAATAAAAAATAATAAAATTCCCAATGGAATAAAAATTAAAAGTAAAATCTTCCAGGAGACTGGCTCCTGAGAGAGTCACGTCTTCTCCTTCTGCTAGGCAGAAAAAAACTGAGGCTGCTAGCTACAGGTGGGAGGGTAATGTCCGGAGGGACCGCCCCCCTGGGCGGGGCTGTTCAGCTCTGGCTTGTTCTAGAATGTTTTAACATCTTACATTCTGCCTAGGTCTTCTCCTGCAAGCAGGGACATATACCCACACATAAACAGTATGAGAGCTGTGTCAGTTCATGGACGATAAGAGAAATGGCCGTTTTTCCATGTGTCCTCTCCACCAAAAATTAAAAAGGCCAATGTGGTAGGAGAGCAGCAGCAACAGCAGGACTGTGAATGACATTTTCAGTGGCCAATCACAGTCTTCTCCCCCTGGAAACAGCAAACGGGACTCGATCTCCCCATCACAGAAGCTGGGTGGATCTTTGCTGCGGCTGCAAGTAACGCAGCCGCAGCAAAGAGGTAGAACCAAAATAGTGTTTCACATGTTCTACATGGTTTGGAGGTACAGTGCACCCCCCCCCCGTGCCGCTGTGGGTCAGGGAATTCGGAGATTGGCATTTGGCATGCGCTAGCGCGGCAGCGGCTGTGTCACTGACACTTCCCTGTGTCCCTCTGCAGATGAAGAGGGAGTCGGCTTGCCAACAAAAAAAAGCTTCACGTGACACTTGTGGCACACGTGTCAGGGGTTGCCGACCCCTGGTGTAGTCCCTTCTTGGTTGTGCTTTCACAGGCTAATGCCCCCACATGGACACAGGGCAACAGCAACACTGCAGCCTTCTTGGACTCTTCAACATCCCCTGCAAGTCAAACAGGTTTCCTGTTGCCAGGGGTAACAGCACACACATCTTTACTCATGGACTTGAGCCATCTCTGCAGAAGGCAGGAGCTACAGCAAACAGACTTTCACCAGTTGCTATGGGAGACCACATTCTCCCTGCAGAACTTTTCCAACGTGCTCTAGACCGGATTGCTGCTTTGTAGCTGTCATAATCATCTCAGTTATGAACCATCCAGTGGGAAACTTGCAGCTTCGGCTAATAACAGCGACGGAGCCCGCGATATCCAAAAGTAATTCTAGGAGTGATGTACGAGGACCACTGCGGGGGCTTCGATCTAAGGTAAGTAATTCATAATGAGCTCGTTTTGCTATGCATACTAGCTAATTATGCCTTTTGTCTTGCAGGGTTTTTTTTGTGTTTTTGTTAATGGGTTTACAACCACTTTAATGACCAGACCATTTTTTGCGATACAGCACTGACGATTTAACTGACAATTGCGCGGTCAGGCAACGCGGTACCCAAACGAAATAGATGTCCCTTTTCCCCCCCCCACAAATAGCTTTCTTTTGGTGGTATTTGATCGCCTCTGCGGTTTTTTTTTTTTGCTCTATAAAACAAAAAAATAGCGACAATTTTTAAAACAATTAATAATATTTTGTAATTTTTGCTGTAACAAATACCTTTTTTTTTTTTTATTGGGGCTATTTTTTTCTCAGTTTAGGCTAATATGTATTCTTCTACATATTTTTGGTAATAAAAATCTCAAAAAGCATATATTGGTTTGCGCAAAAGTTCTAGCATCTACAAAATAGGGAATAGGATTTATGTTGCGGACAAAAATCGGACACTTTTGGGACCAGTGTCATTTATAAAGCGATCAGTGCTATAAAAATGCACAGATTACTGTATAAAGGACACTGGCAGGGAAGGGGTCAACACTAGGTGGTGATCAAGGGGTTAACTGTGTTCCCTATTGTGTGTTCTAACTGTAGGGGGGATGGGACTGACGAGGGGAAGAGATTGTGTTCATACTATGTATGAACACCGATCAGTCTCTTCGCCCCTGAGAGAACCTGGGATTTGTGCGCGCGCACACACACACACACACACACATCCCCGTTCTGTAACAAGCAATCGCGATCGCCGGGCACTCGCATCGGCTCCAGGAACACGCTTTGGGCACACGCGCGCCACCGGGGGCGTCTTAAAGAGCTCACGTACAGCTACGACGGCTTGCGCAGGGGGCTAGCCTGCCGCAGTATAACTGCGGCGGCTGGTCCGGAAGCAGTTAAGGGCATTGCAGCCCACTTTTATTTAATCACTTGCCAACCAGTTGCTGTCGTCACACGGTGGCAGGTCGACTCTCCTGCGTGAGTCGCCGTAGCTGTACGGTCACTCGCGCAGTTGTGGGCGGGCGCGTGCCTGCAGGTCGGGCAGACTTGATGATCGCCTAGTACAGAGGCAGAACGGGGATCTGCCTATGTAAACAAGCGGATCCCCGTTCTGACAGGGGACATGACAGATCTACTGTTCCCAGTCATTGGGAACTGTGATCTCTGTCATGTCCCTGTCCCATCGAACACACCGAGGAAACAGACTTAACCCCTTGATTACCCCCTAGTGTTAACTCTTTCCGTGCCAGTGTAATTTTTATATTGATCAGTGCATTTTTATAGCACTGATCAATGTAATAATGTCACTGGTTGGGGGCGTGGCTATGGCATGCACGAGTGAGGACGTGCTCTCTCAGAGCTCCGTGAGACCCGCGCTCTAATCGGCACATTCAGCGGCTTCTAGTGGGGGAAATACACCACTGCTCGGATGCCTGCAAAGCGCAAACCATCCCCGCACTCACAGCGGACACCTCGGGGCCGATCCGGATCACTGGATAACTTTTCCGGGACCCGCAGCAGAACGGCAGGTACAGCTAAGATGGCGTCCGGCAACCACGCTGCTAGGGCTGCCTTCCCCATCAGCTCCCCGCACTTGCCTGTGCAAACCCTGCCTTCCCCTCCTTCTCTCTCCGGCTCTGAAAACATGGAAGAGCCTGCACATGGAGGTGATCCCTGGGATGATAAAGATATCTGTGCCCACATCCTCTCCCTCCCCACTAAGGCTGACTTGGAGAGGTTTGCTAGCAGAGTGGAGATGGCTTTTAAAAAAAGACATTGAGGCCCTGCAAGCTGACACTGCACATTTGGGTGATAGAGTGGAGACTTTGGAGGCACAGTGGGATGAGACTGCTCCAACCCTGCAGGCTCTCTCTGATCACTGCAAACAACAAGATCGCAGGCTTGAGGACTTGCTAGATCAAATGGATGATTTTGAAAACAGGAGTCGCAGGGTTAACATCCGCATCAGAGGCCTGCCTGAAGCCACTGGCCCCAGAGATATCATCCCCACCCTGCAAGGGATCTTTAAGCAAATTCTAGGCTAACAGGCACCTGAACATTTTGAAATCGACTGGGCCCACAGAGCCTTGCGGCCCCCCTCTGATGATCCTGATAAACCCAGAGACATTATCTGCAAGCTGCACAAATACTCGCTTAAAAAACGCATCATGAATCAGGTTAGGGGAGTCAGATTTGTGGACTTTGACGGGGCCAGGCTGACATTCTTTCCGGATCTCTCCAGACGCACATTGATGCAATGCCGAGCTCTTAAGCCACTGTTGGCGGCTCTACAGGATGCCCAGCTTCCCTATCGGTGGGGTTTCCCGTTTAGCCTCTCCGCAACTAAAGATGGCAGACAGGCCACACTACGGAGCAGGGATGATCTGCCCCGATTCCTGGAATCCCTAGACCTGCCTCAGGTTGACATCCCGGACTGGAGGTCGCCGTTTGACATCTCTCTTCCCGCACGCCCTGACACGTGGCAGTCCGCCCGCCGGAGACATCGCCGCGGACCCAGGCGAGGTCCCCCTGGCTCGGCGCCTCCATCTCGCCCCCCGCAGGGAGAAGACTGAACGACTGAACTGCTTTTTGCTGGCTTCTGAGACGTCTTTGTTTCACTTTTTTGACTTCCCCCTAGCTGCCGTATCACCTTTCTGCCCCTGGTCGAGGGGTAGATGAGCACCTTTAACTACTTGCGGGTCTTCATGCGGACTTGCTCTTGGTGCCTTACCACTTCCCCCCAATAGGTCAACTCCTTGGAGTTACGTGTCCCATTTTGGGAATGCCTCTGCTCGCTGGCCTTCACCATCTCCTCGTCTTGAGGGGGGGGGTGGAGGCCCCCGACTGGTGGCGATGATGCACTTTGTTGCGCCCTCTGGGCTTGTTATTTGTGTTTGTTTTTTCGTCTCCTAAATTTTTCCCTCCCCTTTTTTTTCTCTATGTCCTATTTTCTATGACACCTGCTATAACCTTGGTTTGTTTTTTAGGCTCCTGTGTGTAATCCCTGTGCTCCTGGTGTCCTTCGCTACAGGCCTGTTGTGCTGTGGGTCTCTCTTCCCTCTTGCCGCCGGCCTAGTGGCCGCACCCATTGAACTCTCATTATGGCTGCTCTGAAAGTCGTGTCATACAACGTTCGTGGCCTGGGCTCCCCGTCGAAACGCAGTAAGTTGTGGCTTGAGATGAAACGCATGGGGGCACACATTCTTTTTTTGCAGGAAACGCACTTCTGACCTGACTCGGTCCCCTGCCTTCCCACCCATTTATATAGCTCCTGGTATCCCGTCTTAAATCGGGGGGAGTGGCTATAGCACTGCCCCAGCTACATCACTGACCTAGTCTCTAAATACCAACCTAATCGTTCTCTTCGTTCTTCTCAAGACCTCCTGCTCTCTAGCTCGCTCATCACCTCCTCCCATGCTCGACTCCAGGACTTTTCCAGAGTCTCCCCAAGCCTATGGAACTCCTTACCCCAATCGGTCCGTCTATCTCCTTCTCTATTAGCTTTTAGAGGATCCCTAAAAACCCTCCTCTTCAGAGAAGCCTATCCCACCCACACCTAATAACTATATTTCCATTCTGTCCACCTGATCATCCCCCACAGCCAATACCCTTTGTTTCACGTGACCCTCCCTTCTAGACTGTAAGCTCTATCGAGCAGGGCCCTCTGATCCCTCTGTATTGAATTGTATTGTGATTGTACTGTCTTCCCTGATGTTGTAAAGCGCTGCGCAAACTGTTGGCGCTATATAAATCCTGTATAATAATAATAATAATAATAATAATAATAATAGCGATACACAAAAATTGCCCTTTTGTGATGACGGACCAATTGCTCGACCCGGAGGGTCGGTTTGTGTTTGTCAAAGGCACCATATATACCCCCATGTTCACCTTTGCAGCCGTGTACGCCCCGAATAGCAAACCGCTTACCTTCCAGGACTCGGTCCTGGAGTCCCTGTCCACCTTCCGGGAAGGACAGCTCATCCTGGGGGGGACTTTAATGTTAGCCCTGACCCACTCGTGGATACATCCTCGGGCCACTCGACTCATTCCTTTGCCTTCCTGAAGCACTTTAGAAAGTCCCTACAAGAGCACCATTTGGTCGACTGCTGGAGACTTCTCCACCCTACGGATAGGGATTATAGCTACTTCTCTGCCACACAGAGTATATACCCGCATTGACCTTCTGGTGATGGACCAGTTCTCGCTTGATTCCCTTGCTAACGCCTCCATTGGGTCCATTACTATTTCGGACCATGCGCCGGTCTCCATCTCCCTGCGTCCCTGTGTCCTCTGTTAATGGAGGCACGGACGTGGAGCTAGCGTCTAAATGATGGCATCCTAGATGATGCGGTTGCCCAGAAGCGAGTGTCAGATACCATTTCCCTGTATTTCTCAGAGAACAAACCGGGGGAAGTTAGCATGGGCTCTGTATGGGAGGGGCATAAGGCGGTGGTTCGGGGGGAGCTGATATCTCAGGGAACGAGACTGAAACGGGCCAGGGAAGGGGAACTGCAGACCCTCTTGACCATAATACATGCAGCTGAACTGCTGCATAAACAGAAGCTAACCCCGGACTTGACGTCTAAATTACAATCCCTGCGACAGGAGTTGGCTACACTGTTAGACACCAAAATGAAGGCGCGCATTCGACACTTGGCACACAAATTCTATGAATTCGGTAATAAATGTGGGAGGTTACTGGCTAGGGCCCTTAAAAGCCGACGTGCCTCAGGACATGTCCACAAGCTTGCCTCCTCGACGGGACTTCCGGTCGTCCACTCCTCAAAAATTGCTAATGTCTTTCGGGACTTTTATGCCCGCTTGTACCATCTCCCTGATACTTTACATGGCGCGACGGAATCCCAACGGGTTGACCGCATTTATCAATACCTCACAGAGGCCAAGTTCCCGCAGCTGGAGACATCTGTATGTAAGCAGCTGGACTCACCCATCACTACTGCTGAAATTCAGAAGGTGGTGAAAGACCTACCCAATGGGAAAAGCCCTGGCCCTGATGGTTACACGAATACCTACTACAAAAAATACTCTGAGGTGCTCTCTGGTCCCATGTGTACCTATTTCACGGCGCTGGCGTCCGGCACGGCGATACCCCCTGAAGCACTGATGGCACACATTGCAGTCCTCCCGAAGGATGGTAGAGATCATACCCTACCGGGCAGCTATAGGCCTATTTCACTTATTAACACAGACGTCAAGATTTTGGCCAAAATCTTGGCTAATAGACTTATGCCGATACTCCCAACGGTCATCCACCCGGACCAGACAGGGTTCATCATGGGCAGGGAGGCCAGGGATAACTCCAACAGAGCACTCCAGCTGATTCATTGGGTGGGGTCGCGGGTGGAGTCTCGCCCCTGTCTCTTGCTTTCCACCGACGCGGAGAAGGCGTTTGCGACCTCCGGCGCACCTTTACTGAACCTCAACTAGAGCACTTATATAGCTTAACACACTCGAGCACAGTGGATACTAAGATGCAGGAGAATAGTTACAAGGTACTGTCCAGGTGGTACAGGGTACCATCCAAACTTGCTAAGATTTACCCCTCTCTCTCAGATGATTGTTGGAGAGGTTGTGGCCTCAGAGGCTTGTTCCTTCACATCTGGTGGGAGTGCCCTAAGCTGAGGCCCTTTTGGTTAGATATCCATGCACAGATCAAATTGATCTTGGATCTGGAGCTACCCGATTCCCCGTTGGAATCCTTGCTGCACTTTCCCACCATTCCCCTCGGCCAATATAGCAAATCCATCCTGCCCCATTTGCTTAATGCGGCTCGGCGGCTGATACCGATTCACTGGAAGACACCTCGGGTGCCTTCCCGTGCGGATTGGGTAAATTTAGTGAATAATATCATGGCTGCTGAGGAATGGATGGCTAAGTGTAAAGATCGGTACGAGAAATTCTATTCCGTATGGGCCACTTGGATAAACTATGCAAGCCCGCCTGTTTTGTGTGCCCCGGGTCCCTCTCTGGCTGCGACCCCGCCCCCGTAAGGGGCTGGGTCGGAGGGGAGACATGAGGGTTGTAAGGCGGTTTCTGAAAAGAATGAGGAGCTTCCACAAACCTACAGAAGCTTAACGTTATGTACTACTTTGGTTGGTGTCACTTTTTCCCCTGGTTTTATGTTTTTTTGTTTTTGTTTATTGCCCCACCCTTCACCCCCCTTTTTAGTTTTTGTTTTTATTTAACTTTTCACTGAGGTTACTGCCCCTAGGCTTTAGGCCTGCTAACTGTGGACCCAATCTACTCCTAATTTTTGGGAGTGGGATGGCATCCTCGATAGGGGTATGCCAGAAGGGGTCGAATGGGGTGATCCATGTCTGTTTGAACTCATATCACGCTGCTCATATGTTGATTATTATTCCCCCAGATATGGTTGTTACACCGTATGCTTCCATGATTGACTTTACCACTAACTGTTTGTCCATGGTGGAGGGCTCCTCCTATAATGCTGTATTTTGCAAATCTTTCTACTTTGCCTATTATCTCTCTGTTTGTCCTTTGAATATATATTTTTAAATAAAGATTACATAAAAAATAATGTCACTGGTTCCCAAAAAGTGTCATTTGGGGTCCGCCGCCATGTCGCAATCCTGTAAAAAAAAAAAAAAAAAAAAATCGCAGATCACCGCCATTACCAGTAAAAAACCCGAAATCTATCCCATAGTTTGGTTTATGCAAAAGTTATGTTTACAATCAATATAGGCCTATTGTGATTTTTTTTTTACCAAAAATAATATATACACACACACACACACGCGGCCTAAACTGATCAATAAATGTGTTTTTTTTGGGGGATATGCATTACAGCAAAACAAAAAAATATATTTTATATTATATATATATATATATATATATATATATATATATATATATATATATATATATTTTTTTTTTTTTTTTTTCTTCAAAATTTGCGCTCTGTTTACAGCGCAAAAAAATAAAAAATAAAAAAAAACGCAGAGGTGATCAAATACCACCAAAAGAAATCTCTATTTGTGGGAGAAAAAAAAAAGGCGTCAATTTTGTTTGGGCACAGCATCGCACGACCATGCAATTGTCAGTTAAAGCAACGCAGTGCTGGATCACAAAAAATTACCTGGTCATTAAGGGGGGAAAATCCTTCCGGGGCAGAAGTTGTTAAAGGAACAGAAAAACTTCACATAAGACAGCGATTTCCCACACAGGGTTTCCACCATTACTGTAACTTGCCCAATACTTCAGCCTCCTGGCTTACTCACTTGCCACGGATTGTCCATAACTGAGCCATGTAAACTGTGTTTACGATTCTTCAGTTTATGAATGGACAGGAGCTGCTGTCTTCTGTCCATTCATTTTCAGTGCAGCTGAGACTGCAGAGAAAGGGACTGGGAAATCTCTGTCCTCAGTCCCTTTCTCTGTCTCAAAGGGGAGATGTCAGGGGTCTGTTTATACAGTGTGTGATTTTTTTTTTTTTTATACAATATTTGTCATTCATAAAGATATTTTGTATTTAAAAGTATAACTAAGCCTGGGTTCACACTATTGCGAACACAGACATTGCATGTGATTCACACTGCATTGCTGTGCCGATCACATGCGATGTCTGTGCAATGCGAGAGGTATTAAAAAACCTAAATTTGTTATTTTTATTGCCTCTGTCCCCATTAGGGAGATTCACCCTCTCTATTTGTCCTGTTTAACATTATCATTGAAAGCGAAATGTAAAGAAAATCACAAATTTTGGGTTGTCCCAATGGGGACACAGATGGATAGAATTTTTTTTCTATGCAAAATGGAAATAAAAAAAAAAAAAGCCTGTAGTTTTACTTTGAGGTAAATAGACTGTGCACTTTGGAAGTTGCTCCAGAGCTTAGTACATGTCTTCAGACTTGCAATCCCATAAATGACTCAATCCTCCTTATGATGTAGGCAAAAATAAATGAAGCGGTCTATAGCGAGGACATTATTTATATGCATCTTAAAGCAGCTTTGCTCAGGGCTGGTGCAAGGATTTTTGACACCCTACCAAATTTTGACGCCCCACCCATGACTCCACCCCCTTTGCCCTGCCCACCTTTTTATGAAGTGCCTATGAAAAGCAGCCCACCAGCGCCCAAACGCAACCTCACCAGCACCCTTCAAACGCAACCTCACCAGCGCCCATCAAAACGCAACCTCACCCATCAAATGCAGCCTCACCAGCGACTTTGTTTCTTGCTGCAGAGAGAAGAGTAGGAACACCAGTGGCTGGGCGCCCTAGTTTGCTTGTGTTCCATATACAGTGCCTTAAAAAAAGTATTCCTACCCCGTGAAATTTTCCAAATTTTTTCATCTTACAACCAAAAACGTAAATGTATTTCATTGGGATTTTATGTGATAGACCAGCACAAAAGTGGGACATAATTGTGAAGTGGAAGGAAAATGTTTTACAAATAAACATCTGAAAAGTGTGGCGTGCATTTGTATTTTGCCCCTCATGGGTCAATACTTTGTAGAACCACCTTCCACCTTTTTGGGTATTTCTCTACCAGCTTTGCACATCCAGAGAGTGAAACTGTTCTGATTATAAGGTATATATTTACTGATCGTACTGTTGCTTTAAATTGAAATCCATTACTAGCAGGAACTGTAGTATATTCCTCCCACTTCCTGCTCAGCAGTCATATTAAATAATCTTTGTACAGAGAAGGAAGCATGCTAAAGACCTCCACTATTTCTTAATACAGGCCTTGGAAGCATAAGTCTGTAAGTTAGCAGTCATTAGTTTTCAGTTAGTCAGTATATGTTCTACTAATGCAACTACTTTTTATGTGTGTGTTTGGTGGGATGTGTCTGTCAGGAAGTTCACTCAGCTAGGCCACATTTTTGCTAGCTAGTGCCTTAACAGTATTGTAGCATGCAGTGTTGCCAACCGTACGTAGATTTGCGTACGGTACGTTAATTTAACCCCTTTTTTGGGGTGTACGTTAATGTCCGCTATGGGCACCGGCGCCCATAAAAAAGATGGCCACGAGCCGGCCATTCAACTGCGCATGCGTCGTTCCGAAGCCGGCCGAGCGCAGGAAAACGTATTCACGCTCGGCCGGGCGGCGCACGCGCAGTAATGTGATGGCGCCGCTGGCGCCATTTTTGAATACACCGGCGTGACCACAGCGACTGGTGCGAGCTGCGCGACTCGAGTCCTCAGTCCTGCAGTAGCACTCATCATCATAGGTGCCGGTGGAGGAGCGAGCGGAGCACTGACAGGGTGGAGGACAGAGACAGACTCGAGGTGAGTGAAACTGGGGGGGTCAGTGAGTGAGCCTGGAGCGTGAAGCCGTGCCAATGGTGCCATGCAGGGGATACAGAGACTGATGTGCTCTCTGTCTACCGGCACCATATTACTTCTAGCTAGAAATCATCAGTGTGCTGTGTCCTCCTCTGGCTCCTGTGCACCTTTCCACAGGTCAGGGCAGCACAGTGCTGCCCTGACCTGTGGAGTGGTGAAAGGGGCACAGGAGGAGGACACAGCACACTGATGATGTGGAGAAATAATATGGTGGTGGTCAGAGGAGGAGGCTACTGTGAGGGGGTGAGGAGGGCACCATCATGTCCGCAGAGTGTCTCCGGCACCTCCAATAGTATGTCCGCAGTCTCTGTCCACCTCCTGTAGTATGTCCGCAGTCTCTGTCCAGTGTCCACCTCCCTGTAGTATGTCCACAGTCTCTCCAGTGTCCACCTCCCTGTAGTATGTCCGCAGTCTCTCCAGTGTCCACCTCCCTGTAGTATGTCCGCAGTCTCTGTCCACCTCCTGTAGTATGTCCGCAGTCTCTGTCCAGTGTCCTCCTCCCTGTAGTATGTCTGCAGTCTCTGTCCACCTCCTGTAGTGTGTCCGCAGTCTCTCCAGTGTCCACCTCCCTGTAGTATGTCCGCAGTCTCTCCAGTGTCCACCTCCCTGTAGTATGTCCGCAGTCTCTCCAGTGTCCACCTCCCTGTAGTATGTCCGCAGTCTCTGTCCACCTCCTGTAGTATGTCCGCAGTCTCTGTCCACCTCCTGTAGTATGTCCGCAGTCTCTGTCCAGTGTCCACCTCCCTGTAGTATGTCCGCAGTCTCTGTCCAGTGTCCACCTCCCTGTAGTATGTCCGCAGTCTCTCCAGTGTCCACCTCCCTGTAGTATGTCCGCAGTCTCTGTCCCCCTCCTGTAGTGTGTCCGCAGTCTCTGTCCCCCTCCTGTAGTGTGTCTGCAGTCTCTGTCTACTTCCTGTATCGTGTACGCAACCTCTGACCATCTCTTGTCATGTCTACAGTCTATGAGGGGATCCTAGAAAGGAGTCAAGAGTGGGAGTGCCGCCGGGATGGGGGTTACGGCCCGGGAAGAAACAGACGTGTGGACTGGGGAGAGGAGATCAGAGCCACCAAGCTGGAGCCATCTGACTGAGCCCCACACTGTGCACCTGGGAGGAGGTAAGTGACAGTGCCGCCAGGCCATTCTGAGGGGGGGGGGTCACTGATGTAAGAAGGTGAATGAATACAATAATGTAAGGGGGCACTGATATAAAGGTTTCCCCCTTATATTAGTACCCCCCTTACCTTAGTGTATTCACTCTGTGGAAGGTGGTCTCTATTCACCAGAGCCCCCCCTCCACATCAGAGTTCCCCCTTACATCATGATCTGCAGCATTCCCCTTTACATAAGAGTTCCCTTTCACTGTAAGGGGGATCCCTGCAGACTCTGATGTAAGGGGGAACTCTGTGCTGGCTGGGTTATAGTAACCTGACCTTCATGTGAATTGAGAAATATGTTTTTTTACTTTTGTTTAACTTAAACACATTGATATTAGCATTAGCTGTGTGTTTATAGTTGAAATGTTGATATTTGCACTGTTTAGCACTAAAAACAGTAATTTTAGGTACTAGTTTTGCAGTGTCAGTAAAAAATGCGGCTCTGCCAGTAATCTTCATTATTTTTGCCAGTAAGAAATTGGTGCCGTACAGGATTTTTGGCATCCTTGCCAGTAAATTTCACTTCAGGGGGTTGGCAACACTGGTAGCATGCCTGTTACTATTTTCATTTGTGATGTAATGTTAAATGCTAATGCATATTTTTATAATTTGTATTTTGCAGTTTTACAAAAAAACTTATTCTCAGTAAAGATTTCAACTATAAGCCCTTCCTCCTGAGTCTTTGTTGGGAAGCTGTTAGCTGTCTGCCAAGCTTTGTCCTTTGAACACATTGTGAGGGCAGAACACTTTTAACACAGCGGGCCTAATTTAAAGAAGAGTGGATGCATTCTGCTCATCATCAGCTAACCTCTACAGCCACAGACACTACAAAGAAGTAATCTGTTTCATCATGCAGCACACAGACAAGGATAATACACCAGTCATCCCTCAGCATACACAAGCAGAGGAAAGCATACAAAATATGACAACCAACAGGTCACGCTGCACAAGCTCCAGAGTCTCTAGTCAGTCAGATCAGTCATCAGCTAGTGCTGAACAGGGATGAGCCGAACACCCCCCTGTTCGGTTCGCACCAGAACCTGCGAACAGACAAAATGTTTGTGTAAACTTTAGAACCCTATTAAATACAATGGACTCGAACGTTCGAAATCTAAAGTGTTAATTATAAAGGCTAATATGCAAGTTATTGTCCTAAAAAGTGTTTGGGGACCCGGGTCCTGTCCCAGGGGACATGTATCAATGCAAAAAGAAGTTTTAAAAACGGCCGTTTTTTCGGGAGCAGTGATTTTAATAATGCTTAAAATGAAAAAATAAAAGTGAAATATTCCTTTAAATTTCGTACCTGGGGGGTGTGTATGATATGCATGTGAAGTGGCGCATGTTTCCCGTGCTTAGAACTGTCCCTGCAAAAAATTTCATTTTTGAAAGAAAAAAATTAATTTAAAACTGACTCGCGGCTATTAATGAATTGTCGGCTCCCGGCAATACATTCAAAAGTCATTGATAAAAAAAAAAAAAAAGCGTGGGGGTTCCCCAGAATTCAATTACCAGGCCCTTCAGGTCTGGAATGGATATTAAGGGGAACCCTGCCGCAAATTTAAAAAAAAAATGACGTGGGGTTCCCCCAAATATCCATTCCAGGCCCTTCAGATCTGGCATGGATTTTAAGGGGAACTCCACCCCAAATTTTAAAAAAATGGCGTGGAGTCCCCCTAAAAATCCATACCAGACCCCTTATCCGAGCACGCAACCTGGCCGGCCGCAGGGGAAAAGGGGGGGATGAGAGAGCGGCCCCCCCTCCCTCCTGAACCGTACCAGGCCACATGCCCTCAACATGGGGAGGATGTCCCCATGTTGATGGGGACAAGGGCCTCATCCCCACAACCCTTGCCCGGTGGTTGTGGGGGTCTGCGGGCGGGGGGCTTATCGGAATCTGGAAGACCCCTTTAACAAAGGGGACCCCCAGATCCCGCCCCCCCCTATGTGAATTGGTAAGGGGTACATTGTACCCCTACCATTTCACGAAGAAAGTGTAAAAAAATGTTTAAAAAAACACACAAACACCTTGAAAAAGTCCTTTATTTAAAAAAAAAAAAAAAACATTCCAGCGGTGAAGTCCAGTGTCCCGCGGCGATCCCGATGTCCAGCGCTGTCCTTCATTGGTTGTGCCTGAGCGGACCTGATGGGGAACTCCCTCTCAGTATTTTAAATGTATAGACCCGCCCCTTCTGAAGTTCCCCATTAGGTCCGCTCAGCGGGGAACTTCCTTCACTATGTAAATTTAAATTACACAGTGAAGGAAGTTCCCCGCTCAAGACAATGACGTAGGCGGGTCCGACATACCGAGGGGGCGGACCTGATGGGGAACTGCTCTCACTTTAGTAATACATGTTCCGCATCTGGTCCGCTTAGCGGACCTGATGGGGAACTTTAGAAGGGGCGGGCCTATACATTTAAAATACTGAGAGGGAGTTCCCCATCAGGTCCGCTCAGGCACAACCAATGAAGGACAGCGCTGGACATCGGGATCGCCGCGGGACACTGGATTTCACCGCTGGAATGTTTTTGTTTTTTTTTTTAAAATAAAGGACTTTTTCAAGGTGTTTGTGTGTTTTTTTAAACATTTTTATACGCTTTCTTCGTGAAATGGTAGGGGTACAATGTACCCCTTACCAATTCACATAGGGGGGGCCGGGATCTGGGGGTCCCCTTTGTTAAAGGGGTCTTCCAGATTCCGATAAGCCCCCCGCCCGCAGACCCCCACAACCACCGGGCAAGGGTTGTGGGGATGAGGCCCTTGTCCCCATCAACATGGGGACATCCTCCCCATGTTGAGGGCATGTGGCTTGGTACGGTTCAGGAGGGAGGGGGGGCCGCTCTCTCGTCCCCCCCTTTTCCCCTGCGGCCAGCCAGGTTGCGTGCTCGGATAAGGGGTCTGGTATGGATTTTTAGGGGGACTCCACGCCATTTTTTTTTAAATTTGGGGTGGAGTTCCCCTTAAAATCCATGCCAGATGTGAAGGGCCTGGAATGGATATTTGGGGGAACCCCACGTCAATTTTTTTTTAAATTTGCGGCGGGGTTCCCCTTAATATCCATTCCAGACCTGAAGGGCCTGGTAATTGAATTCTGGGGAACCCCCACGCTTTTTTTTTTTTTTTTTTTATCAATGACTTTTGTATGTATTGCCGGGAGCCGACAATTCATTAATAGCCGCAAATCAGTTTTAAATGACTTTTTTTCTTTCAAAAATGACATTTTTTGCAGGGACAGTTCTAAGCACGGGAAACATGCGCCACTTTACATGCATATCATACACACCCCCCAGGTACGAAATTTAAAGGAATATTTCACTTTTATTTTTTCATTTTAAGCATTATTAAAATCACTGCTCCCGAAAAAACGGCCGTTTTTAAAACTTCTTTTTGCATTGATACATGTCCCCTGGGGCAGGACCCCGGTCCCCAAACACTTTTTAGGACAATAACTTGCATATAAGCCTTTATAATTAGCACTTTAGATTTCTCCCATAGATTTTTCGAATTTGCCGCGAACACCCCAATTTGTTCGCTGTTCGGCGAACGGGCGAACAGGCAATGTTCGAGTCGAACATGAGTTTGACTCGAACTCGAAGCTCATTCCTAGTGCTGAATCTGCCAGGTCCAAGCGCACTAGCTCTAGACATTCAAGCTGCTCTAACCTGTCGTCCACCAGTGCTGCAGCTGCCAAGGCCCATGCAAAAGCAGAAGCTGCGCGTGCACTGGCTTCCTATGCAATACGTGAAGCTGAAATGATAAAAGAACAGGGCTGCATAGATGGAGAACATCATATGATTAAAGCTAAAAGCAAAGCTGACGCACTTAGAAGAAAAGCAGAGGTGAAAGCATCTTTACATATTATCAAGCAAGAAAAAACTGCTTTAGCAGCCTTGGCTGAAGCCGAGGTGCACATGAGAGCTGCCGAAGAACAGTACAGAGAGCACTCTGTGATAGATACCCAAATGACACCACTCAGTGCAATCCAACGCACCAGTGAGTATGTGCAATTGCACGCGACCATGCACTCGGATCAACAGTCTAATGATGCATTGGAATCGTCAAAGGTCCCGCTAGCAGCAGACAACTTTGATATTGCTCAATGCCACAAGACTGAACCAGAACTTTACTATAACAAGCCAAGTGGTTACATACTCAGAGACCAATCTGTTGGTCCTTCAGGAAATCAAACAAATGGTGACATAATCCCTCCTTGGGAAAATATAAATCCGGCCTATAGCAGGAAGACTTACAGTAAACGAGAACAACCACACGACTATATAGTGGATTTAACCAAGCATCCCAACCGTCTTACCAGCCACAGACATGCCCTGTGTTTGTTCCCAGAAAATGCCCACCTGAGGCAGCAGGAGCCACAGAGGTGACAAAATACTTGATACGGCGTGAAATGGTGAGCTCTGGTCTCCTGAAGTTTGATGACCGTCCAGAAAACTATTGGGCCTGGAAGTCATCTTTTCTAAGCAGCACCCAAGACTTAAATCTAAAAGACAGGGAAAAGCTTGACCTACTCTCCAAATGGCTCGGACCAGAGTCCACCGAGCAAGCCAAAAGAATCAAGTCAGTACATGTTCATGATGCGACAGCAGGGCTTACAATGTTATGGCAGAGATTGGAAGACTGCTATGGGTCACCTGAAGTAATTGAAGATGCACTTCTAAAGAAAATTGAAATTTATCCAAAATTAACAAACAGAGACAATCAGAAGCTGAGAGAGCTCGGTGACATACTTTTAGAGCTGGAAGCGGCAAAGGCTGGTGGATACCTGCCAGGCCTCTCATATTTGGATACAGCACGCGGATTCAAACCGGTAATCGAGAAGCTTACTTACAGCTTACAAGAAAGATGGATCACGCAAGCATCAAAATACAAGGAAGATCATCAGGTGGCATTTCCACCTTTCTCCTTCCTCGCCAAATTCATTGTGAAGCAAGCTAAAATATGCAATGACCCAAGCTTCGCCTTTTTGAACAGGGGAGGCTCCAGTTCTGTAAAGGCAGAGAAACAACTTTCAGTGTACAATAAAGAACGCAGAGCAACAGTATCTGTACGGAAGACAGAAGTACCGACTGAGTTTGAGGCCAACCAGGATAAAAGCTCAGGAGTGCAAATTGAGGACCCAGATAAGCAGTGTCCCCTACATAACAAGCCTCATCCACTAAGAAAATGTCGCGGTTTCAGAAGCAAGACGATAGAGGAGCGCAAATCTTATCTTAAGGACAAGCGCATTTGTTTCAGATGCTGTGGTTCAACTCAACATCTTGCTAAAGACTGTGTGAAAACAATTCGATGCAAAGAATGCAATAATGACAACCATCTGTCTGCTTTACACCCAGGACCAGCACCATGGAAAACAGAGAATCCGGTAACCCAAGAAGATCATGGTGGGGAGCAAAAAGAGAGTGCATTACCAGCAATAACCTCAAAGTGCACTGAAATCTGCACAAACACATTTAACTCGAGATCATGCTCCAAGATATGTTTAGTCAAGGTGTATCCTGCAGGCCTCAGAGAGAGGGCAATCAGAATGTATGCGGTCCTAGATGAACAAAGTAACAGATCTTTGGCAAGAACAGAGTTCTTTGACCTCTTCGGTGACAGAGGAAGTCCAACTCCGTATACTTTGAAGACATGCTCAGGAGTTGTGGAGACATCAGGGAGGAGAGCAAACAACTACATCATTGAATCATTAGATGGGAAAAACGGAGCTGACTCTGCCCACTCTCATAGAATGTGATATGATACCAGATGATAGATCAGAGATACCCACACCTGAAATTGCACGTCACTACCCTCATCTGATGCAAATATCAGACAAGATTCCAGTACTGGACCCAGGGGCTGTAATTATCCTTCTACTTGGAAGAGACATACTGAGAGTGCACAAGGTCAGAGAACAATACAATGGGCCACACAATGCACCATTTGCACAACGTCTTGACCTTGGATGGGTCATCATTGGTGATGTATGTCTGGATGGAGCTCACAAGCCATCAAAAGTGAATGTCTACAAAACAAACATGTTGCAAAATGGCCGCACATCATGTCTTAGCCCCTGTACCAACAGGATACAGATTAAAGAAAGACTAGTCAACCCAATACAACAGCAGAAAGTTCAGAGTTACATGGAGGCTATCACCTCATCTGAAGATACAGATGAGCTAGGATGCAGGGTGTTTGAAAGAACGCGAGATGATGACAAACCAGCACCATCTGTTGAAGATAGCCTCTTCCTTGAGATAATGGACAGAGAAGTCTTTCTAGAGGAGTCAAACAGCTGGGTAGCTCCGCTACCTTTCCGTTTCCCCCCGACATCACCTTCCTAACAACAAAAGACAAGCAGTGAAGCGTCTCACCTCATTGCGACGCACTCTAGACAGAAAGACAGATATGAAGGAACACTTCCATGATTTCATGCAGAAGATCTTCAACAGTGGTCAAGCTGAAAAAGCACCACCATTGGAAGAAAAACAAGAATGTTGGTACTTACCAATATTTGGAGTGTATCATCCTCAGAAACCAGGACAGATACGAGTAGTATTTGACTCCAGTGCAAAGTATGAAGGCCTTTCCCTAAACGATGTCCTCCTCAGTGGACCTGACCTGAATAATACACTCCTTGGAGTCCTCATCAGGTTCCGAAAAGAACGCGTTGCAGTAACAGCAGATGTACAACAAATGTTCTACTGTTTTCTTGTCCGCAAAGATCACAGAGACTACCTGAGGTTCCTGTGGTATGAAAACAATGACTTTACCAAAGATGTCACAGAATACAGGATAAAGGTACATGTGTTCGGGAACAGCCCCTCTCCAGCTATAGCCATCTACAACCTGAGACGAGCAGCACAGGAAGGTGAAGAAGAACAAGGCACAGATGCCAAACAGTTTGTTATGAGAAACGTTTATGTGGACGATGGACTCGCTTCTTTCTCTAGCAATGAAGAGGCTATCGACATCCTGAAGAGAACAAGGGAGATGTTAGCAGAATCTAACATAAGGTTACACAAGATAGCGTCCAACAGTAGCAAAATCATGGAAGCGTTTCCCTCAGAGGACCGTGCAAAAGACCTCAAGGACCTGGATCTAGGAACAGATTCACTGCCCCTTCAAAGAAGTTTAGGGCTCAGTTGGGATCTGAAAACCGACAGCTTTACATTTAGAGTATCCAGAGAAGAGAAGTCATTCACGAGAAGAGGTGTCTTGTCCACGGTCAACAGCCTTTATGACCCGCTAGGATTTGTAGCCCCCATAACCATGCAAGGCAAGGCTCTTCTGAGAGAAATTGCTACTGAACATGAACAAAGTGAATGGGATACACCTCTACCTAAGGAGAAAGAAATGCAGTGGAAGTTGTGGAAGGACTCATTAATAGAGCTTGAACAACTTATCATCCAAAGGTCATATGTCCCTGTTTCTCTGTCTGCCACGAAGCAAAGAGAATTGTGTGTATTCTCAGATGCATCTACTATGGCTATAGCAGCTGTAGCCTACCTTAGAGTAATGGACTTTGAAGGACAAAGTTATGTTGGGTTTATCATGGGAAAGTCCAAACTAGCTCCATGTCCTGCTCACACGGTTCCACGTTTGGAGCTTTGTGCTGCTGTCTTAGCAGTGGAGATGGCAGACATGATCATTGCTGAACTGGACATTGAAATTCATGCAGTGAAATTTTACACAGACAGCAAGATTGTGTTAGGATATATTCACAATGCTTCGAGAAGATTCTACATGTACGTGTCAAACAGAGTGATACGCATCAGAAAGTCCACACGGCCAGAACAGTGGCACTACATCAGTATGGATAAAAATCCAGCCGATCATGGGACTAGACCGGTTCTAGCAGCTGTCCTGAAGCACACTAACTGGTTCTCAGGACCATCCTTTTTGACTAGATCAGAAACCGAAGAGACCACTCAGTTTGAGACATTTGAACTTGTAGAACCAGATAATGACAAAGAAGTACGTGCACAAGTAACAGCGTATAGTACCATAACTACTAGAGGCAACCTTGGCGCACACAGGTTTGAAAGATTCTCCAGTTGGAAGTCACTCATTCGAGCTATAAGAAAGCTTATTCACCTAGCCAAATCCTTCTGTAGAGCTACAAACACTGACAAGTGCAATAGCAATCATCTTATGCAAGCCGAAATTATCATCATTAGATGTGTTCAGCAAGAAGTTTTCAAAGAAGACATCAAGTGCCTTCTTAAAAGAGAAGAGATCTCCAAACACAGTACACTCAAAAAACTGAACCCAATATTTGATGAAGATGGAGTGATAAGAGTTGGAGGTCGCTCGTCAGCAGTTGATATGACAGTCGAAGAGAAACATCCTTTTATAATACCCTTAGTTCCAGTGTCTACCGATCCAGAAATGCCGACAGTTTTGACACCTGCAATGCTTTTGACCCAGAAGATGGAAACAGTGACAGCTCCCACAGGAGATTTTGGTCTCAAAGATCTTTACACCAAGCAATGGAAGCAAGTTCAGAGTCTTGCAGACATCTTCTGGAATAGATGGAAACAAGAGTACCTGGTGACGCTCCAGTCACGCAGAAAATGGCAAATTGACAAGCCTAACTTACAAGTCGGAGATGTCGTCCTACTAAAAGACACTCAGGTCCACAGAAAAGAATGGCCAGTTGGACTCATTGTCGAGACTGTACCTAGTAATGATAGTAAGGTTAGAAAGGTCAAAGTTAAAGTCATGAGACAGGGCACCCCTAAGGTGTACTTTAGGCCTATCTCTGAAGTTGTTTTACTTCTTAACCACTTAAGCCCCGGACCATTTTGTAGCTAAAGGACCAGAGGTGTTTTCAGAATTTGGCACTGCGCTGCTTTAACTGGAAATTGTGCGGACATGCAATGTTGTACCGAAACGAAATTTGCGTCCTTTTCTTCTCACAAATAGAGCTTTCTTTTAATAGTATTTGATTGCCTCTGCGATTTTTATTTTTTGAGATATAAACGGAAAAAGACTGAAAATTTTGAAAAAAAAAAAATATATATATTTTCTACTTTTTGTTATAAGAAAAATCGAATAAACTCAATTTTAGTCATACATTTAGGCCAAAATGTATTCAGCCACGTCTTTAGTAAAAAAAATGTCAATAAGCGTATATTTATTGGTTTGCGTAAAAGTTATAGCGTCTACAAACAAGGGTAAATTTTCTGGAATTTACATAGCTTTTAATTCATTTCTTGAGGTGCTAAAATGGCAGGGCAGTACAGTACAAAACCCCCCCAAATGACCCCATTTTGGAAAGTAGACATCCCAAGGAAATTGCTGAGGAGGCATGTTGAGCCCATTGAATATATATATTTTTTTGTCTCAAGTAATTGAATAATGACAAAAAAAAAAAGAAATTACAAAAAGTTGTCACTAAATGATATATTGCTCACACATGCCATGGTTATATGTGGAATTGCACCCCAAAATACATTTTGCTGCTTCTCCTGAGTACGGGGATACCACATGTGTGGGACTTTTTAGGAGCCTAGCCGTGTACGGGGCCCCGAAAACCAAGCACCGCCTTCAGGATTTCTAAGGGCACAAATTTTTGATTTCACTCCTCACTACCTATCACAGTTTCGAAGGCCATAAAATGCCAAAATAGCACAAAACCCCCTAAATGACCCCATTTTAGAAAGTAGACACCCCAAGGAAATTGCTGAGAGGCATGTTGAGCCCATTGTATATTTTTTTTTCTTGTCCCAAGTGATTGAATAATGACAAAAAATATATAAAAATTACAAAAAGTTGTCACTAAATGATATATTTCTCACAACTGCCATGGTTATATGTGGAATTGCACCCCAAAATACATTTGCTGCTTCTCCTGAGTACGGGGATACCACATGTGTGGGACTTTTTAGGAGCCTAGCCGCGTACGGGGCCCCGAAAACCAAGCACCGCCTTCAGGATTTCTAAGTGCACAAATTTTTGATTTCACTCCTCACTACCTATCACAGTTTTGAAGGCCATAAAATGCCAAAATAGCACAAAACCCCCCCAAATTACCCCATTTTGGAAAGTAGACACCCCAAGCTATTTGCTGAGAGGCATGATGAGTATTTTACAGCTCTAATTTGTTTTTGAAAATGAAGAAAGAAAATAATTTTAATTTTTTTTTCCAATTTTCAAAACTTTGTGACAAACAGGGATGAGCCGAACACCCCCCTGTTCGGTTCGCACCAGAACCTGCGAACAGACAAAATGTTTGTGTGAACTTTAGAACCCTATTAAATACAATGGACTCGAACGTTCGAAATCTAAAGTGTTAATTATAAAGGCTAATATGCAAGTTATTGTCCTAAAAAGTGTTTGGGGACCTGGGTCCTGCCCCAGGGGACATGTATCATTGCAAAAAAAAGTTTTAAAAACGGCCGTTTTTTCGGGAGCAGTGATTTTAATAATGCTTAAAATGAAAAAATAAAAGTGAAATATTCCTTTAAATTTCGTACCTGGGGGGTGTGTATGATATGCATGTGACGTGGCGCATGTTTCCCGTGCTTAGAACTGTCCCTGCAAAAAATGTCATTTTGGAAAGAAAAAAAGTCATTTAAAAAACTCACTCGCGGCTATTAATGAATTGTCGGCTCCCGGCAATACATTCAAAAGTCATTGATAAAAAAAAAAAAAAGCGTGGGGGTTCCCCAGAATTCAATTACCAGGCCCTTCAGGTCTGGAATGGATATTAAGGGGAACCCCGCCGAAAAATGAAAAAAAAAATTGACGTGGGGTTCCCCCAAATATCCATTCCAGGCCCTTCAGATCTGGCATGGATTTTAAGGGGAACTCCACCCCAAATTTTTAAAAAAATGGCGTGGAGTCCCCCTAAAAATCCATACCAGACCCCTTATCCGAGCACGCAACCTGGCCGGCCGCAGGGGAAAAGGGGGGGACGAGAGAGCAGCCCCCCCTCCCTCCTGAACCGTACCAGGCCACATGCCCTCAACATGGGGAGGATGTCCCCATGTTGATGGGGACAAGGGCCTCATCCCCACAACCCTTGCCCGGTGGTTGTGGGGGTCTGCGGGCGGGGGGCTTATCGGAATCTGGAAGACCCCTTTAACAAAGGGGACCCCCAGATCCCGGCCCCCCCCTATGTGAATTGGCAAGGGGTACACATTGTACACACTCATTAAAATGCAAATCAATTTATAACTTTTTTTAAATGTGTTTTTCTGTAAATTCTTGTTGTTTTTCGGTCTCTCGCTGTTAAAATAAACCTACAATTAAAATTATAGGCTGATCATTTCTTTGTCAGTGGGCAAACGCACAAAATCAGAAGCAATTTGAATGCGCAAGTCGCGTGCGCATATGTAAACAGTATCCGAACCACACATGTGAGGTATTACATGAACGTTAGAGTGAGAGCAATGATTCTAGCACTAGACCTCTTCTGTAGCTCTAAACAGGTAACCTGTAAAGGCTTGTCAGAACATTTGGGGTTAAAAAGAATTACATATAGGCCTTTATGTTATGCATATTACATATTTTTCATATTGTTCATATTCATGTATATTATGAACGAGAGGGAGACCATCTTGTCTCTAAAGTTTAAAATAGCTCACGAGATGCTATGAACAACACTTTATATTCTGCTTTCCCTTTAAGGGGTTAACCCACATTTGCTATGTTTAAATTTATTTCCTGTCTCACAAGAAGGCATTGTTTTCCCAATCCATAAACTCAAAGCTTTGAACATTTAAGAAAATATACCAGCCTCCCCAGGTGGTAATTCAAAGGTTTGGACACTTGGTAAAATAAACAAGATAAGGGACTCTTGTTTCTAGGGAGTATAAAAAAAAAGTAAAGTAGTATTTCAGAATAAGTTACAAAACGGTAGGGCTTATTCAAAATTTCTGTTGTGTTTCTCTTATAGTATATATCTATATATATATATATATATATATATATATATAAACCCATATCTACATATATATATTATTACAAAATGTGACATCCTAGCGGTATTGATACTAGGAGCTGTATTTGTCAAAAGTAAGTTAAAAGTTATTCCAAATGACTTCAGCTTCGAGGAAAGTTAACAACCCATTAGCAGAGAGGTGGGAAGATGTTCCCAAGACATTACTCTGAGCCATTCGCCGAAATGTCTGGTATACTTGACACATTTTGACACCCTTAGACAATTAAGTGTGTTTTACTAAGTTAGATCAAAGGGTAGTCGTAAATTACCTTCGGCCTCCATGAAAATAACATTAGAAATTATTCCTTATACACCACTGCCCCTACAGGTTAAAAACAACATTGTTCAAGATGGCGTATATGTGGTTGCTAAGACAACCATCCAAAAAAAAAAGTTACCTAGTGATACGATACACACCCACTTTTGGAGTGAGATAAAAGTAGCAGCTGAGATAAGAAAAAGGGGGTCTGAAGGAAAAAAAAGAGGGGAGAGAGACCCTTGGGCTGAAGACCGGGAGTGATCGTAGGGAGCTGAAGAAGAGTTGATCTCTGAAGGCACTGACTCTCTGAAGCTGGAAGCAGATCTTAGAACGCCAACATGTAGCAATATTGGAAGGAGTCCTATGGGACTCATCATTGCCTCATAATGGAAGCTTCTCAAACAGACAGAACTTTAACCTGGTAACGTATTCATTTTGTTTATTTACCTGCTTTGGTAATGGAGTTGTTTTTGCATACACATAACTAAAACCATTTAAATATATATGGCAAAGCAATTTGGAATGGTATCATATTTTAACTGCAGTATAAATGAAATATTATTCCAAATATTAAAGACACATACCCTAATTTGGTTGTCTTTAAAAAGCTAGAGCCACGTGGTACAATGGTTTTATTATGATATATGTGTAAAAATGTATTCTCTCTAAATTTAATATAAGACTTGATGTCTTATCAAAGCCGTGTTCCTTATATGACCCTTGGTCTGGACACGTTTAAGAAGTGTAATCAGGAGATCTGTTGGTTTGAGAAAGAAAGTGTTAAAGAGAACAAAAGAGTGTTTACACCTTCCGTGAAGTAACGGAAAGACATTTCAAGAGCTACCAATTGTTAGATGTACAAGTATCATTTAAGTATTGAATTGTGAATATACCTTGTCATATAGAGCTTGCATAGAAATGTATGTAAATATTATCTGGACATAATCCATCAATTATCTCTGATTGTAGAAGTATATCCATTCAATTGTTTTATCACAACTTATACCTGATATTAATTTGCACTGTACTTTAGTTAATAAATATATATAATATTTTAAGAAATATTCATTTGTGTTACTTGTCTTCAAACTAGCATGGATTAAAGAACTTAGAATTTCTTGTTTAATATTGTAGGAAATCGGGAATCTCCAAAATTAAGATTTACCTATTTCCGCAATAATATTTTTTATATTTCAGTATAAACATTCTGACATATTCGTAGGCACTATGCTGAGATGCGTCAATGTTTCTGACATATATGGAGGCACCGCTTGAGATCTGTCAACGTTTGAAACAAGTGATATATTTGTGAAAAATTATATATATTTTATTGTCATAATTTTTGGAAAAAAAAAATATAAAATT
This sequence comes from Rana muscosa, assembly GCA_029206835.1. Taxonomy (NCBI): domain Eukaryota; kingdom Metazoa; phylum Chordata; class Amphibia; order Anura; family Ranidae; genus Rana; species Rana muscosa. Next base: position 18,590,898 of record CM055121.1, on the reverse strand, counting down.
TTTAAAAATTTATAATTTATTGTTTGTTTTGCTATTGCCATTGTTAGTTGCAATATTGAAAAATGACAAATACTAAAGTTATTTTTAGTGCAGCCGGTCCTGCTGATGCAGAGAATGAAATTGATATGCATCACAGAAAAACCGTAGAGTTTGCAAAATATCAGGGGATGTCTTCTATCAGAGAAATTAAGACAGAACTTGGTCCCTGTAAGTCAGTTATTACTGCAAGAAGGACCATGTGTACTTTGGATTGTAAGCACAATCAAAGTACCAGAGGACTTTTAAAATCTCTCAAGAAAGCCCATTACTTGGCTAAGATCAACCCAGATTTTGAAAGCCATGGATTTTTCCAACTGTTTGATGAAGCTTTGCCAAATAAAATTTAAATTATTGTGGCCTGGGATTACTATCCCAAAAATGGATTGGATTGGCTGATAGAGCACCATCCGTTTTGCTGTTCTACAGAACAGTAAAGAAGCTTCAAGAATAAAATTTAAATATCCCGCTCAAATTATAGCTTAAAAAGGAGCAGGGATAAATTGAAGCTACAAAATATAATTAGCCTGGAATTGTTAAAAATTCCAATTCCCCCAATCAAAAGTTACACCCAGTTTTAAAAACTAAAAAAGTGAAATCTAGCTGAGGTGTTTAAATATTTAAATGTCTGTAATTGACCAAAAGAAAAAAACATGAGCAAGAGTAACATGTTTAAAGACATTTTTTTTTCTTTTCTCTAAAAGGAGTTTCACCCCCTCCTGTGGAAAAAGGAGGGGGGAGTTGTAAAGAGTAGAATGATCTTTGCAGCCAAAACCTTGTTAAGAACTGACAGGTTTTAGGAATGTGCCTGTGTGATGCAAAGGTTGGGGCTACGTGCTCTTGTTTATACAAACACACACAGCTGACAAAGTGTAACCAAAACTGTTACCCGTCATTTAAATTGTTTTCCTGGTTTTATATATTGTTTTCCTTACAGGTATTTTATAATAACAGGATACCATAAGAAGTTATTAGATAATTATCTAAGCAATTATTTTGTTTCAGAAACATTTATAATAAATCCAAGAATTTATTTTCTGAAAAATAACATCGGCTAAAATTATGTTTAAAGCTGACTTTGTAAACATTTTAGGCACTGCCCTGAAATCAAATAAAAATAAAAATCCCAGTTGAACTACAACTTAAAAGGGAATGAAGTCATGTACATTCCCGCATTTGTAGTTAATATGCCCAACGATCGATTACGTATTGGTATCGATCTATTAAAAAATAAATAAGTGTTTTTAAATCCTATTGTGATTTTATTTTAAATGTTATATGGTCTCAAGTGACAAGGCCATACATAGGAACCTTCTCAGTTCTCTCACAAGTAGAGAGTATAGTTGAGATCCATCTCAGGAATAATTAAATTCTAAATGGCACCTTGTGTACAGGCAACTCTGCTTCCCCCAGAAAGGGTTAGACAGGAGGTTCATACAAAATGTATGTCCCCTGGAATATAGTTGAGAGGAATGCTTGGAAGGTGATATTCTCAATGCTCACATCCATACTGTCAGGAATGGTGTCATTACTGGGCTCACCTGCTGGTGGCACTGTTGCTTTCAGCACCAGTGGGTGTAGTTCTGGTGGCCACCAGCGGGTGTCTCCTCACCAAGACTTTCCACCAGCCATCAAGCACACCTGATCTGGGTCTGCTGGACTATATAAGCCCGCCTTTAACCAAGCTCATTGCTCCAGAATTCCTTCCGTAAGCCTGGTCCCTGCCTGAACCTGATCCGTTACCTGATCCGTTACCTGATCCGTTACCTGATCCTGAACCTGATCTGTTCCCTGCCTTGTCCTGGACTCTGATCCTTGTACCCGGTCCCCTGAAACCTGTCCCCTGATACCAGCTTCCAGCTTCCCCTTGCTGACTGCTCCCAGTACCTGGCCTTCTGCTCCCCTTGTCTCTCATCCCTGCCTTGTTCATGTATGTGTGTTCCCTTTTGTACATATTAGTTAGCTAGTTAGATTAGGTTGTTTTTGGGGTTTGTTGTGTTCTTTTGTATTCGTTTCTTGCTTATGGTTTGCTGTGGTTTTGTTTACACGTGTGTCTTTATCTTTAATAAATATTTATATTTTTCACTTACTCTGATTCCTTAATGTGCAGCCCAATGATCTGACCACCTGTATTGGATGTCTGTGTAAAGCATCCTCGTGACAGAATTCTGGAGCCATACAATCAGATCGGCTGCACCTGGGAATTGCGTCTGAGCACTTGTTAAAATTAACAAGATGCAGGTGGACGATATTCTTTATCTTTCGCTCCTGGCGACAGATGACAGAGACTTCTGTTATCAGACACTAAAAGAATACACTAGAGAGCAGTTATTAGAATACATCCGCATAACTCACGTTTTTGTGGATCAGGGCTATTTTTTGTTTGAGGATGTGCAAGCTTTGATCTGTATCTGTACAGAGTTGGCCCTGTCTGATGCCTCTAGTGGAACAGATGATTATACACCTCCTTTTGATGCAGCTCAAGTAGAATCTTTGGTGTGGCTGTTGGAAGATGACTCAGCCTTTTTCCATGAGCACTACTCTGCTTGTCCTCAACAGGTGCTTGCAGCATGTATTGATTCAGTACAGTCTCTGGTCAGACAAGCAGTGTGCAAACCTTATTTTGTTCAGCCTGTGCTTCAGGCCTGGTCTGATCTCCTGTATCTAGCTAAACCACAACAACTCAACCCTGCCATTAATCACCTGCCTTCCCAAGAATGTATCCGCCCGTCACCTATGGCAACCCCAGCTACCGTCCAGTGTGTTCAGCCCCCCAAATACTACTACCCCCTCTCTACCTGTTGCACCTACCCTGCCTTCAATCCACCTGCTTCTTCCCTCCTATCCGTAGCCAATCCACAAGAACCTCCTCCAGCCACTGTCCCTGCACCTGTGCCATTTTCTTCCATTTGCCCAATCCCAACCTTTTCATATATTCTCCCCGTTACTTGCAAACCTGCAGTGACTAAGCCCAAAAAGAAGCGGAAGTACTTTCCAACCCACACAATCTTACCGGTATCCCAACCTGCCTCCACACCAACCAATCTGCTCCAGCCTGCAGATCCCGTGCCACCTGAAGTTCATGTGCCACCCTGCCAGCCTGAAGTTCCCGTGCCACCCTGCCAGCTTGAAGACCCTGTACCAGCCTGCCAGCCTGAAGACCCTGTACCAGCCTGCCAGCCTGAAGACCCTGTGCCAGCCTGAAGACCCTGTGCCAGCCTAAAGACCCTGTGTCAGCCTGCCAGCCTGAAGACCCTGTACCAGCCTGCCAGCCTGAAGACCCTGTACCAGCCTGCCAGCCTGAAGACCCTGTGCCAGCCTGAAGACCCTGTGCCACCCTTACCATCCTGAAGACCCTGTGCCAGCCTGAAGACCCTGTGCCAGCCTGCCAGCCTGAAGACCCTGTGCCAGCCTGCCAGCCTGAAGTTCCCGTATCAGCCTGAAGTTCCCGTGCCAGCCTGAAGTTCTCGTGCCAGCCTGCCAGCCTGAAGACCCCGTGCCAGCCTGCCAGCCTGAAGTTCCCATGCCAGCCTGCCAGCCTGAAGTTCCCGTGCCAGCCTGAAGACCCTGTACCAGCCTGCCAGCCTGAAGACCCTGTACCAGCCTGAAGACCCTGTACCAGCCTGCCAGCCTGAAGACCCTGTACCAGCCTGCCAGCCTGAAGACCCTGTACCAGCCTGAAGACCCTGTGCCAGCCTGCCAGCCTGAAGACCCTGTGGCAGCCTGCCAGCCTGAAGACCTTGTACCAGCCTGCCAGCCTGAAGACCTTGTGCCAGTCTGCCAGCTTGAAGTTCCTGTGCCAGTCTGCCAGCTTGAAGTTCCTGTGCCAGTCTGCCAGCTTGAAGTTCCCGTGCCAGCCTGCCAACTTGAAGTTCATGTGCCTGCCTTCCAAACAGAAGTCCTGATGACGGTGTCCCAGTCGGAAGATCCGGTGTCCCAGTCGGAAGATCCGGTGCCCGTTTCCTGGCCTGTGGTTGTGGTGCCCGTTTCCCGGCCTGTGGTAGTGGTGCCTGTTACCCGGCCTGAGGTTGTGGTGCCCGCTGCAGTGCCCGTTTCCTGGCTTGAGGTTGTGGTGCCCGTTTCCCGGGTTGAGGGTATGATGCCCGTTTCTCAATCTGTGGAGCCTACTACCCAGCCTGAGATGTTCCCGTCTGCTGCCCAGCCGGAGATGATCCCGTCTGCTGCCCAGCCTGAGATGATCCCGTCTGCTGCCCAGCCTGAGATGATCCCGTCTGCTGCCCAGCCTGAGATGTGCCCGTATGCTGCCCAGCCTGAGATGTGCCCGTCTGCTGCCCAGCCTGAGATGTGCCCGTCTGCTGCCCAGCCGGAGATGTGCCCGTCTGCTGCCCAGCCGGAGATGTGCCCGTCTGCTGCCCAGCCGGAGATGTGCCCGTCTGCTGCCCAGCCGGAGATGATCCCATCTGCTGCCCAGCCGGAGATGATCCCGTCTGCTGCCCAGCCGGAGATGATCCCGTCTGCTGCCCAGCCGGAGATGATCCCGTCTGCTTCCCAGCCGGAGATGATCCCGTCTGCTGCCCAGCCTGAGATGTGCCCGTCTGCTGCCCAGCCTGAGATGTGCCCGTCTGCTGCCCAGCCTGAGATGTGCCCGTCTGCTGCCCAGCCTGAGATGATCCCGTCTGCTGCCCAGCCTGAGATGATCCCGTCTGCTGCCCAGCCTGAGATGATCCCGTCTGCTGCCCAGCCTGAGATGTGCCCGTATGCTGCCCAGCCTGAGATGTGCCCGTCTGCTGCCCAGCCTGAGATGTGCCCGTCTGCTGCCCAGCCGGAGATGTGCCTGTCTGCTGCCCAGCCGGAGATGTGCCCGTCTGCTGCCCAGCCGGAGATGATCCCGTCTGCTGCCCAGCCGGAGATGATCCCGTCTGCTGCCCAGCCTGAGATGATCCCGTCTGCTGCCCAGCCTGAGATGATCCCGTCTGCTGCCCAGCCTGAGATGATCCCGTCTGCTGCCCAGCCTGAGATGTGCCCGTCTGCTGCCCAGCCTGAGATGATCCCATCTGCTGCCCAGCCTGAGATGATCCCGTCTGCTGCCCAGCCTGAGATGATCCCGTCTGCTGCCCAGCCTGAGATGATCCCGTCTGCTGCCCAGCCTGAGATGTGCCGTCTGCTGCCTAGCCTGAGAGGTTCCTGTCTGCTGCTCCGGTGCCCGCTGCCCAGTCTGATGTCCCAGAGCCTACTGTCTTGCTTGGTGACCTTGTACCTGGTATCCAGCCTCACGATCCAGTTCCTGATGGTCCCATTCCTGATATTCTGCCTGGTGGTTCCTTTACCGCTGCCCAGCCTGATGACTCGGAGCCCGCTGCCCAGCCTGAGGATATGGTCCCTGCTAAAACCTGTTCCTGATACCCAGCTGGCCGCTGATGTCTTCCTGATGGATGCCCCTGCGTGGTCTGCCTCCGATGGGTTCTTGCCCGTTGCCCTGCTAATTTTTATTTCCGAATCTAAACTTCCTGACCCTGGCGGTGGGATGCGTGTCCTATTTTCAGACTCTAGTGGCACGTCCCCCAGTGGACTAAAGGACTAGAAAATACGAAGAAGTCCGCAGACTCAGTATGGAAGCCTTTTAGGATGTTTCCGCATCCACTCGGACTGCCAAACCAAGGGCTGAATGGAGTGTCCGGAGGCCACTCCTTAAGGGGAGGGGGGACTGTCAGGAATGGTGTCATTACTGGGCTCACCTGCTGGTGACACTGTTGCTTTCAGCACCAGTGGGTGTAGTTCTGGTGGCCACCAGCGGGTGTCTCCTCACCAAGACTTTCCACCAGCCATCAAGCACACCTGATCTGGGTCTGCTGGACTATATAAGCCCGCCCTTAACCAAGCTCATTGCTCCAGAATTCCTTCTGTAAGCCTGGTCCCTGCCTGAACCTGAACCTGATCCTGATCCTGAACCTGATCCTGAACCTGATCTGTTCCCTGCCTTGTCCTGGACTCTGATCCTTGTACCCTGTCCCCTGAGACCTGTCCCCTGATACCAGCTTCCAGCTCCCCCTTGCTGACTGCTCCCAGTACCTGGCCTTCTGCTCCCCTTGTCTCTCATCCCTGCCTTGTTCATGTATGTGTGTTCCCTTTTGTACATATTAGTTAGCTAGTTAGATTAGGTTGTTTTTGGGGTTTGTTGTGTTCTTTTGTATTCGTTTCTTGCTTATGGTTTGCTGTGGTTTTGTTTACACGTGTGTGTGTGTGTGTCGATCTTTAATAAATATTTATATTTTTCACTTATTCTGTTCCTGATTCCTTAATGTGCAGCCCAATGATCTGACCACCTGTATTGGATGTCTGTGTATAGCATCCTCGTGACACATACAGTGTATGCTGACTCCATTGAGCTTAGTAATTATACGTAATTCCTACTGGGATTGTATGGTATGTTCCCTAACAGGTTAGTGACCTGGGGAATGATAATAAGGTTCATATTTATGCCAGGAATATAATCACATTAGTAGAAAGTAGTGATGAGCCGAACACCCCCGGGTTCGGTTCGCACCAGAACCCGCGAACGGACCGAAAGTTCGAACGAACATTAGAACCCTATTAAATACAATGGATGCGAACGTTCGAATTCTAAAGTGCTAATTATAACAACTATTATGCATGTTATTGTCCTAAAAAGGGTTTGGGAACCCGGGTTCTGCACCAGGGGACATGTATCAATGCAAAAAGAAGTTTTAAAAACGGTCGTTTTTCGGGAGCAGTCATTTTAATGATGCATAAAGTGAAAAAAAAAAGTCAAATATTCCTTTAAATATCGTACCTGGGGGGTGTCTAAAGTATGCCTGTGAAGTGCCACGTGTTTCCCGTGTTTAGAACTGTCCCTGCACAAAATGACACTTCTAAAGGAAAAAAAAGCCATTTAAAACTGCTTGCGGCTTTAATGTAATGTCTGGTCCCGGTAATATGGATGAAATTCTTTAAGAAAAATGGCATAGCTACCCCATGACCCCCCCCCCTACCCCAGCCCATTACCAGCCCCTTTGGGTCTTGTATGGATATTAAGGGGAACCCCGCACATAAAATAAAAAAGGCCCTATATACTCTGAACAGCCCTATACAGGCGGTGCATACAAGACAGGGACTGTAGGTTTGTTCTTATGTAGAGTCTGTTTGTAATTTTGAACAGGTACATTGTTGAAGTGTAGCTCCAGACCAAAAATCTATTTTTAAACTTTTTGGAAAACATAGGTAAGGGTTATCACCCCTGTAACATTTGTTTTGCTGTCTGTGCCCCTGTTCAGAACATTTCACCTCACTTTCCGTCCCAATGACAACTCTTTTTGAAATGTGGTCTTTTTCTTGAAACAAGGATTGCTGATAAAGCATCAGTACAGAGGAGACACCTTTCTCCCATATTTATTCTTACAGGAGAGAATTTTCCTTCCTAGTGGTAGATTTCCTCTCACTTCCTGTTGTCTTCTTGCGTTTGCAAGTAGGAGTCGTAAGTTGGATGTTTGAAAGTAGGGACCTGCCGTATATACTCTGCAGAAATAGGCCCCTTAGTTGTTGGTGTTGGCACAACACTGTAAGCACTCACAGTTACTCTTGGTTGGTGCTGGAACGCCCTGCTGTCAACTATTATATCAGGAATTTTAATTACATATAATTGTTGAACAGTGGTAGTAAAAATTGGGCCTTTGATGGTGGTGCTGGTGCCACAACACTGTAAGCCCTGACAGTTACTCTTGGTGGGTGCAGCAATGGGCCCTGCTGTGAATTATTAGATCAAGAATTGTAATTACATGCCCCTGTTGAACAGGGGCTGAAAAATTGGGCCTTAGGCACTGGTGGCACAACACTGCAACCCCTCACAGATACTGTACTTGGAGCACAGCAATGAGCCCTGTTGCAAAGTATTGCTTCAAAAATTGTAATGACACGCCCCTGTTAAACAGGGGCTGAAAAATTGGGCCTTAGGCACTGGTGGCACAACACTGCAACTCCTCACAGATACTGTACTTGGAGCACAGCAATGAGCCCTGTTGCAAAGTATTGCTTCAAAAATTGTAATGACACGCCCCTGTTAAACAGGGGCTGAAAAATTGGGCCTTAGGCACTGGTGGCACAACACTGCAACTCCTCACAGATACTGTACTTGGAGCACAGCAATGAGCCCTGTTGCAAAGTATTGCTTCAAAAATTGTAATTACACGCCCCTGTTAAACAGGGGCTGAAAAATTGGGCGTTAGGCACTGGTGGCGGCACCCATAAACAAAAATGATCTTACAAGCTATCATCATCAATCGTATCATTGAGGACTCGGAGGAGGAGGATAGCCAGTCAACATAACAGCACAGGCACTCAGCATCAGCATCAGTCTTGAAGGGATGTGACATGTTAAAATCAATTAGTCTGTTATATCAGCATCAGGTGTGTGGTAGCTGGTGGTGATCCAAGACTGGTTCATCTTGATGAAAGTCAGTCGATCAACCGAGTCGGTGGACAGGCGCACCCTGTGATCCGTGACAAATCCTCCAGCAGCACTGAATGTGCGTTCCGAAAGAACGCTGGATGCAGGACAGGCCAGTAGCTCAATTGCATACTGTGCAAGCTCTGGCCAGTGATCCATCCTCAAGACCCAGTAAGCCAGAGGATTTTCGGTGGGGAAGGTGTCCAAGTCTGACCTTGCCCCTAGATATTCCTGCACCATGTTTATCAGACGCTGGCGATGGTTGCTGGAACCGATCATACTTTGGGGCTGCGGACTAAAGAATTGTCTGAACGCATCGGTCAGACGGCCACCTTCCCCACCGCTCCTTCTTTGACTGGCCGAAGCCTCAGCAACTCGTTGTCCAGGACCAGGAGTTTGCAACCTCCCAGTCTCTGGGAACGCGTTGCACAGACCTTTCTGCAAGGCCTCCCGGAGTTGTCTCATCCTCTGCTCCCTCTGCGACGGTAACATAAGGTCCGCAACCTTACCCTTGTACCGTGGATCAAGGAGAGTGGCCAGCCAGTAATGGTCCCTCTCCTTGATCCGAAGAATACGAGGATCCTTCCGCAGACTTTGCAGGATCAGGGAGGCCATGCAGCGTAGGTTTGCTGAGGCATTCGCTCCGGAGTCCTCTGGGTCACTAAGGACGACATGATCCGCAGCCACCTCCTCCCAGCCACGTACAAGTCCACTGGTTTCTTGGGACTGTAAATCATCCCTAAAAGACTGCTGCTGATGATGCTGAGTGCCAGCCTCCACCTCCATGCTGACACAATCCTCCTCCTCCTCCTCCTCCTCCTCCTCTTCCTGTGCGATGGGTGGGACAGAAGGAACACTGTCTGGGTAAAGGGGGCCTTGAGAGGCAAGGAAGTCCTCCTCTTCCTGCCTCTGTTCTGCCTCAAGTGCCCTGTCCATTATTCCACGCAGCGTGTGCTCCAACAGGTGGACAAGAGGTACAGTGTCACTGATGCATGCACTGTCACTGCTCACCATCCTCGTGGCCTCCTCAAATGGTGCCAGGACAGTGCATGCATCCCTGATCATGCCCCACTGGCGTGGAGAAAAAAAACCAAGCTCCCCTGACCCTGTCCTGGTGCCGTAGTCGCACAGGTACTCATTGATGGCCCTCTGCTGCGTGTGCAGCCGCTGCAGCATGGCCAACGTTGAGTTCCACCTGGTGGGCATGTCACATATAAGGCGGTTCTTGGGCAGGTTCAACTCCTTTTGCAGCTCAGCCAGGCGAGCACTGGCATTATAAGATCTGCGGAAATGCACACAGACTTTCCTGGCCTGCCTCAGGACATCCTGTAAGCCCGGGTACCTGCCCAAGAAGCGCTGCACCACCAGGTTAAGGACGTGAGCCACACAGGGCACATGGGTCAGTTGTCCCTGTCGGAGGGCGGAGAGGAGGTTGGTGCCATTGTCGCAAACCACCATTCCTGGCTTAAGCTGGCGTGGCGTCAACCACCTCTCGGCCTGGCCCTGCAGAGCAGACAGGACCTCTGCCCCAGTGTGGCTTCTGTCCCCCAAACACACCAGCGCAAGCACGGCATGGCATCTTTTTGCCTGCGTACTTGCGTAGCCCCGTGAACGGCTACGGAGCACCGCTGGTTCATAGGACAAACCACAGGAAGAGGCCATGGAGGAAGAAGAAGAGGAGGGGGTGGAGGAGAGAGGTGTGTCACAACCAGTAGTAGCATTTTGGAGGCGTGGCGGTGGGACAACCTCCAACACTACTGCACCTTGTCCTGAATCCTTCCCAGCTGCCAAAAGAGTGACCCAATGGGCCGTGAAAGAAAGGTAACGTCCCTGTCCATGCCTGCTGGACCATGAGTCAGCGGTAATATGCACCTTACCGCTGACCGCCCTGTCCAGCGAGGCCAAGACATTGCCTTCCACATGCCGGTAGAGAGCCGGAATAGCCTTCCGTGAGAAAAAGTGGCGTTTGGGAACCTGCCACTGAGGAACCGCACATTGCACAAACTCACGGAAGGGGGCCGAGTCTACCAACTGAAAAGGCAGCAGTTGAAGCGCTAGCAATTTAGCCAAGCTAGCATTCAACCGCTGGGCATGTGGATGGCTGGGAGTGAACTTCTTTCGACGGTCCAGCAGCTGGGGCAGGGAAATTTGCCTGCTAGAATCGGACGTCGGTGTACTGCTAGCAGAGTGGGCGCAAGTACTTGGCTGTGACACACCTAATTCTACACCTTCATTCCTCTCAGTGCATGTTTCAGAGAGGACTGAAGTTATAGTGGGGTTGGAGATCCCAGCTGATGCGGTGCAAGGAGAGGTCCGCTTTGTTCTTTGGTGTGGGTCTTTGAGGTAGGCTTGCCAACGAGCTGCATGGCAGGTCAACATATGTCTGGTCAGGCATGTGGTACCCAAGCGGCTGATGTTTTGGCCACGCGATATACGCTTGAGACATATGTTGCAAACAGCAGCTGTGCGATCTGATGCACTAGCCTCAAAAAAGGCCCACACCAAAGAACTTTTTGAATGACGGGCAGAGGCAGCGCCCTGCACAGGCGGAGCTCTGCGGTGTGATTCCGTCGGTGTACTGCCCTTACGCTGGCCACCAAAGGGCATCCTGCCTCGTTGGAGATGTGCCTCCTCCTCATCCTCCTCCTCCTCCTCTCTCCTATTAGGCACCCACGTGGAGTCAGTGACCTCATCATCCCCTCCCTCCTCATCACTGGAGCCAATCTGGCAGTATGCTGCAGCTGCTGGAACATGACTGCCAGATTGGTGTCCTTCTTGAGCATCCCCTCTGTCTGCTCTCACGCTACTGCCTTCCTCTAGCTGGGTTTCATCATCAGACCCTTCGAAACGCTGGGCATCCTCCTGGAGCATGTACCCAACACTGTGCTGAAACAGTTCGGGGGACTCCTCAGGAGGAGGACATGGTGGGTCTAGGGAAGGAGTGACTGATGATTTGTCTGACATTGATACCAGGGAAGACGACGCTTTGGCAGCTGCTTTTCCAGTACCCTGAGCCTGGGTGAGAGAGGATGAGGAGGAGGAGGAGGGCTTGGTCATCCACTCTACCAAGTCTTCGGCATGATGTGGCTCAACATGTCCAGCTGCCGAAAAGAAGGACAAGCGTGTCCCATGGCCATGTGCTGATGACAATGCACCGCGTCCACGACCAGCACTGTTGCCCCCAGACACAGAGCCTGCTTGCCCTCTTTTATTGCCTCCTGACTGTCTGCCTCTCCTTGTTTGCCTTCCAGACATTCTAATAGATGGCCTGCAGGGAGATGGGAAAAAAGCAATAAGGGCTACCTTCAGGTGTCCTTCTCTGTCCCTTGAAACAAGGACTTTCACAGTGAAAGAAACTGACACTCTCCCTACCTACAGTTTTCTGTCCCTAGAAAAAATATTTTTTTTAAGCACAATATAGCACAAGGACAATTCACTCACTGTCCTTACAGGTCCCTGGAAACAAGGACTTGCAGAGTGAAAGAAAAAAAACACTCTCCCTACCTACAGTTTTCTGTCCCTAGAAAAAATGTTTTTTTTAATCACAATATAGCACAAGGACAATTCACTCACTGTCCTTCCAGGTCCCTGGAAACAAGGACTTGCAGAGTGAAAGAAAAAAAACACTCTCCCTACCTACAGTTTTCTGTCCCTAGAAAAAATGTTTTTTTTAAGCACAATATAGCGCAAGGACAATTCACTCACTGTCCTTCCAGGTCCCTGGAAACAAGGACTTGCAGAGTGAAAGAAAAAAAACACTCTCCCTACCTACAGTTTTCTGTCCCTAGAAAAAATGTTTTTTTTTAATCACAATATAGCACAAGGACAATTCACTCACTGTCCTTACAGGTCCCTGGAAACAAGGACTTGCAGAGTGAAAGAAAAAAAACACTCTCCCTACCTACAGTTTTCTGTCCCTAGAAAAAATGTTTTTTTTAATCACAATATAGCACAAGGACAATTCACTCACTGTCCTTACAGGTCCCTGGAAACAAGGACTTGCAGAGTGAAAGAAAAAAAACACTCTCCCTACCTACAGTTTTCTGTCCCTAGAAAAAATGTTTTTTTTTAATCACAATATAGCACAAGGACAATTCACTCACTGTCCTTACAGGTCCCTGGAAACAAGGACTTGCAGAGTGAAATAAACTGACACTCTCCCTACCTACAGTTTTCTGTCCCTAGAATAAATGTTTTTTTTAAGCACAATATAGCACAAGGAGAATTCACTCACTGTCCTTCCAGGTCCCTGGAAACAAGGACTTGCAGAGTGAAAGAAAAAAAACACTCTCCCTACCTACAGTTTTCTGTCCCTAGAAAAAATGTTTTTTTTAATCACAATATAGCACAAGGACAATTCACTCACTGTCCTTACAGGTCCCTGGAAACAAGGACTTGCAGAGTGAAAGAAAAAAAACACTCTCCCTACCTACAGTTTTCTGTCCCTAGAAAAAATGTTTTTTTTAATCACAATATAGCACAAGGACAATTCACTCACTGTCCTTCCAGGTCCCTGGAAACAAGGACTTGCAGAGTGAAATAAACTGACACTCTCCCTACCTACAGTTTTCTGTCCCTAGAATAATTTTTTTTTTTAAGCACAATATAGCACAAGGAGAATTCACTCACTGTCCTTCCAGGTCCCTGGAAACAAGGACTTGCAGAGTGAAAGAAAAAAAACACTCTCCCTACCTACAGTTTTCTGTCCCTAGAAAAAATGTTTTTTTTAATCACAATATAGCACAAGGACAATTCACTCACTGTCCTTACAGGTCCCTGGAAACAAGGACTTGCAGAGTGAAAGAAAAAAAACACTCTCCCTACCTACAGTTTTCTGTCCCTAGAAAAAATGTTTTTTTTAATCACAATATAGCACAAGGACAATTCACTCACTGTCCTTCCAGGTCCCTGGAAACAAGGACTTGCAGAGTGAAATAAACTGACACTCTCCCTACCTACAGTTTTCTGTCCCTAGAATAAATGTTTTTTTTAAGCACAATATAGCACAAGGACAATTCACTCACTGTCCTTAGAGGTCCCTGGAAACAAGGACTTGCAGAGTGAAAGAAAAAAAACACTCTCCCTACCTACAGTTTTCTGTCCCTAGAAAAAATGTTTTTTTTTAAGCACAATATAGCACAAGGACAATTCACTCACTGTCCTTCCAGGTCCCTGGAAACAAGGACTTGCAGAGTGAAAGAAAAAAAACACTCTCCCTACCTACAGTTTTCTGTCCCTAGAAAAAATGTTTTTTTTAAGCACAATATAGCACAAGGACAATTCACTCACTGTCCTTACAGGTCCCTGGAAACAAGGACTTGCAGAGTGAAAGAAAAAAAACACTCTCCCTACCTACAGTTTTCTGTCCCTAGAAAAAATGTTTTTTTTTAATCACAATATAGCACAAGGACAATTCACTCACTGTCCTTCCAGGTCCCTGGAAACAAGGACTTGCAGAGTGAAAGAAACTGACACTGTCCCTACCTACAGTTTTCTGTCCCTAGAATAAATGTTTTTTTTAAGCACACTATAGCACAAGCACAAAACACACTGACACTCTCCCTACCTATCCTTCTCTTTCCCTAAACTAAAGGAATCCAGGTTAAGCAAGAAAGAAATAACAGTCACTGTCCCTGCCTATGCTGCTCTATCCCTGCTCCGGAACACACTACACTAGGCCGCCGTGCTGGCGGCCTTTTATAGTGTGGGGCGTGTACTAAACACCCTCAGCAATAATTGGCCACAGGCATCCTGCCTGTGGCCAATCATTGCTCTCCTCGCTGCCGGGGCAGTGATTGGCCAAGCATGCGGGGTCACAGTGCATGCTTGGCCAATCACAGCGCCTGGATGACACTGCGATGGCGTAGTGCATTGTGGGCCGTTCGCGTCACTCGAATTTGGCGCGAACGGCCCAAATCGTTCGATCTTCGTCGAACGATCGAACAGCCGATGTTCGAGTCGAACGTATGTTCGACTCGAACACGAAGCTCATCCCTAGTAGAAAGTTATTAAAATAGTTGATCAGTCCTAAAGTAAATATTTAGGTATTCAAACCCTTCAGGATAAATAATCAGTCAATCATTTATTCCTGATAATCAATGACCCAAAATATCATGTGTACATTGGCAATGATATATTACATCGCTTTGCTATACACATGGATCTGGTAAATACCACTGTGGTCCAGATTAAAATAAAACCCAAGTAGTTTCATAAATGAACATGAAGCCTTTAAATAATCTTGGTTACTGCCATATGCGGTAAACATATTAGTACCACATAGGTCATTATTCAGACAGGTACTAATAAAAAAATAATGTATTACCCGGCCAGGTATAAATAGGCCAGAATTTCAAGAACCCTGCTGCATTAAAATGTTTTGCAGACAGGATGTATATAGAAAAGATTTCAGTAAATCACACTCATGAAAAATAAAAGTTTTCATGGAGTTCAAAAATATGTTTGTGAAAAGATTCCTGTGATGTGGTATAATAGACATACACATTGCCAGGATTCAATCTGATCCAAGTGAAAACGCACCTTGTGTTTTAAATCAAACATTGCTGTCTTTCCCTAGCTTGCTATGTTTTGCTAGTGGAGACCATTAAGAATTCTGAGGAGAGGGGTGTTGTAGGATCAGTGCACCGGACCTTATGATAATCCTATACTTGATATTCTTAAACCAAATGGTCATTGTTTATATATGCTGATCTAAGACAGCTAAATAAACGAGTATATATGTACGGCTAAGCTGTGCTATATATTGACCAATGCTTGATGTAAAAATACAAAGCGCTAAGTACTTCACTACACTAAATTAGGCCCAATGATGGTGGAACATTCAGGTAAGTCCTGAAGACCCATACAAGCTGGCATTTAAAGGTGGTAAGAAATAGTACAACTGGAACAGAATGTTAATTTGGTCAGATAAATTAAGTTTGAATTTGATTTTGTTTTTGTTTGTTATTTCACATAAGGCCATTGCCTGATGTACCTTCAAGAAAAAGTTTAACATATGTGGATGATATTTTTGTTGAATAGCATAATGTTTGAAAAGCATATCCCAAAGTTCAGATATGTTCTTAACCAGTTGAGGGAGGCGGGCGTTTAAAATTTCATTTCAGGAAGACCAATGGTGTCGCTCCAAGGTTCATCTCCTGAGGCCTAAGGTTTGCAGCCTAAGTGTCAGGGAAATTCCCCACCTAGTGTCACCAATCTGCGCCCAGCGCGCATGCACGGCGGAACGATGCTTCGGCGCATGCGTGTGCGCGGTGGAACGTCGCTCCGGCGTTCACGGGTGCGCGCAACGGCGCATGCACGTGCGCAATGCACGTGCGCAATGGCGCCCCAATAGGATGACAGGCGGGCCTATTTAAACAAGCTCAGTGACGCAGTCTGGTTGCTGGTTTGTCAGCGTTCCTGTGTTCCTAGTACCTGAAAAGTATACGTTTGATCTCCTGCTGTGACCTGGACCTGGATTGACTACTCTACTACCTCTCCTGCACCTGACCCCCTGGCTTGCTCTACGGACTTCTACCTCTCTCCCAGTGTTTGACCCTCGGCCTGTGACTCGGATCTGCTGTTGTCTCCAGCCCTTGACCCCCTGCCTGTACCTGGAACTTCTTTGCTCAGCCTGATTCTAGTCTCTGCCTGGACTTGTTTACCCGCTGCTAGTTCTTGCCTGGACTTTGTTCACTTGCTGCTGGTTCCTGCCTGAACTTGTCTACTCCTGGTGTTTGACCCTCGACCTGCCCTCAGTCTACTCATCACCACTAGACCTTCCAGCAAGACACCTCTACCTGCTGGTAGCCAGTGCTCCCTTGTGCCGTCCTCTCCCTGTCTCACCTCCAGGGGGCGGAGTGCGCTTGGGTGCAAGGGTGAACCACTCTCGGCATCTTGGCCTCGGTGAGTACTCGCCTGATAGTACAAACCAGCCAGATGTCTGAGGCCGACAGGGTGCGTTCCCCGTTTGACACCCTCTGCCAGCAGGTATCCACCTTAACGGACACAGTTCAAAAACTACAAGATGGCTATGCCCAAATAGATGGCCGCCTTCAACAGCTCACCGGTCTGTTAGGACCTGCACCCCAGGCTGCTACCTCCGCCAATGTTGCCACCACCTCTCAAGTACCAACAAGTTCAACCGTAGTAATGGCTACCCCTGAACCCAGGGTCCCTATCCCGGAACGATTCTCGGGGGTCCGCCAAAAATATCGGGCTTTTAAGAATGCTTGTTCCCTTTATCTCGCCCTTCAACCAAGAACTTTCTCTTCCGAAGCAGTCAAAGTAGGGTTCATCATCTCCCTCCTGACTGATGACCCTCAAGCCTGGGCCCATGGGTTGATGGAACAGCAAAGCCCCATACTGGACTCTGTGGATACGTTCTTTACGAGCATGGCGCAACTGTACGATGACCTTCAGCGTTCAGCTACAGCTGAATCCGTTCTTCATAGCCTGTCCCAAGGGAAAAGGCCGGTGGAAGATTACACGGCAGAGTTCAGGAAGTGGTCAGCCAGTAACCGGATGAAATGAGGCGGCCCTCAGATACCAATACCGCCAAGGACTGTCCGAGGTTCTCAAGGACGAGCTGGCCAGAATAGAAACCCCCACTTCCTTGGAGAACTTGATTCAGTCAGCTACCCAGCTTGACAGGCGCCTACGTGAGCGGCGCGCGGAGCGCTTTCAGCTTCCTCGTCCCAGCTGGCCTCCTTCCAGAACTGCTCCTCATTACCCACCTACCGCTACCCCCACAGCAGCATCCCTTCCCGAACCAGAACCTATGCAGCTTGGGTTGGTGCGGCCTCCTCTTACTCCCGAAGAAAGACTGCGCAGGCGCCAAGCCAACCTGTGCCTCTACTGCGGGGGTACCGGCCACTTTCTTCGTAGCTGCCCAGTGAGACCCAGTAAGTCTACTTCTAAAGACATTCTGAATTATCAAGTTTCTGGCAATCCTCAGATTTATGTCATTCTCTTTATTTCTCTACAGCTGCCGGAAGGGGCAATCCGCCTCCCGGCAATTATTGACTCTGGAGCCTGCAGCTGTTTCCTGGACTCTTCACTGGCCTCAAGTCTTCATGTCCCTATTCAACCTAAGGACCACTGCCTCCAGATACACCTGGCAGATGGGTCCCTACCCCGCTCGGGGCTTGTTACACAGGAAACCAAACCCATCCTTGCTGTTTCTGACTCAGGCCACCAAGAGTTCCTCCGGTTAAACCTCATCCCTTCTCCAATGTTCCCCATCATTCTGGGTCTCCCCTGGCTGCAGGCGCACGAGCCCCTCATAAATTGGGCAAAAAGAGAAGTTAGCTTTACCTCATCCTACTGTTCCCAGCACTGTCTTGCCTCAGCCTCTACCCACCTGTGCTTCCATGATCGCCAAACCAGATAATTTGCAGCATGTTCCCCCAGTTTATCTGGAGTTTCGGGACGTCTTCGATAAGCAGCAAGCCGATCATCTACCACCCCATCGGCCCTACGATTGTCCCATCGATCTCCTGCCTGGCTCAGAAATTCCGTTCGGACGTATCTTCCCTCTGTCTGAAACCGAGTTGAAGGCCCTCAAGGCCTATATTGATGAAAACCTTGAGAAGAAATTTATTCGCCCTTCTTCCTCTCCAGCCGGTGCCGGGATCTTCTTTGTAGGAAAGAAAGACGGTTCCCTACGACCCTGCGTCGATTATCGGGAGCTGAACAAAATAACCATCAAAAACAGGTACCCATTACCCCTTATCCCGGAGTTGTTTCAGCGCTTCTGATCTGCTCGGATCTTTTCTAAATTGGATCTGCGGGGAGCCTATAACCTCATCCGGATCAGGGCTGGAGACGAGTGGAAGACCGCCTTTAGATCTCGTTTCGGACATTACGAATACCTGGTTATGCCATTCAGACTGTGTAATGCTCCAGCCACCTTCCAACATCTGGTCAACGACATTTTCAGACAACATCTTGACGACTTTTTAGTAGTATACTTGGATGATATCCTTGTTTTTTCAGCTTCTATTGAACTTCACCAGACTCATGTCATGAAGGTCCTCACCATCCTTAGAGAGCATAAACTCTACCTCAAAGCCGAGAACTGTGACTTCGAAAAAACCACTGTGCAATTTCTCTGCTTTATCATTTCCATCGGAGGGGTCGCGATGGACCCACAGAAAGTGAAGACAATTCAAGAATGGCCAGCTCCAACTGACAAAAAGGGGGTACAGCGGTTCATAGGCTTTGCCAATTTTTATAGGAGATTCATTGTGGGGTTTTCCTCCATTGTAGCACCAATCACTCAACTTACCTCGGCAGGGCAACCATTTCTACTGGTCGCAGGAAGCCCAGGAAGCCTTCACCCACTTAAAAGACGCCTTTACCTCAGCACCGGTACTTCTGCACCCAGATCCTTTACTGCCATTTACCTTGGAAGTGGACGCCTCCGAGACAGCCATAGGGGCCATTCTCTCCCAAAGACAAGGCCTCAAGGCCCTTCTGCACCCAGTAGCCTTTGCTTCTCAAAAATTTACTCCTCCGGAACGGAATTATGATGTAGGAGACAGAGAATTACTGGCCATAAAATTCGCTCTGGAGGAATGGCGGTACCTTCTGGAGGGGGCAGTCCACCCCATCATGATCTTCACAGATCATAAAAATTTGAAGTATTTAAGAACAGCTAAACGCCTACGACCCAGGCAGGCCCGTTGGGCTCTCTTTTTTACCCGGTTTAACTTCCATATTTCCTACAGACCCGGTTCCAAAAATGGGAAGGCGGACGCGCTATCCAGGATGTTTCCTGAAACCCCTCAGTCAGCACAACCAGGTACCATCCTGTCAGCTCAGAACTTCCTGTTGATTCCTCAGGCTGACCTGCTAACCTCCATCAAAGCCGCCTCCGGGAACTGTTCTGATCCTGTCACTTCATCCCTGGAGAAGCGCGATGGTTTGTTCTGGTCCCGAGACAAGATTTTCGTCCCTTTGGAAACAAGTCCCCTGGTCTTGAGAACTTTTCATGACCTCAAGCTGGCCGGTCATTTTGGCGTACGTAAGTCCACGGAACTAGTCTCGCGCTCCTTCTGGTGGCCAGGCTGGAGGCAGGATTGTAAGACATACGTCGCCTCCTGCACTCAGTGTCAGCGTAATAAGGGGCCGAACACCAAAAGCTGGGGTCTACTCAAGCCTTTACCCATCCCTGAACGTCCATGGGCAGATGTGTCCATGGATTTCATCATTGACTTGCCTCCTTCCGGAGGATTTACCACGATTCTAGTCGTTCTCGACTGCCTCTCCAAGATGGCACACTTCTTACCTATGATCGGGACTCCTTCTGCAGCGGATACCGCCAGAATCTTCTTCAAAGAGATAACCAGGCTTCACGGAGTACCGAAAAGCATCACCTCCGATAGGGGTGTCCAGTTCACGTCTAAATTCTGGAGGGAACTCTGCAAGTCCCTGGAAATCAAAACCTGCCTTTCGTCAGCCTACCACCCCCAGAGCAACGGCCAGACGGAAAGAACTAATCAAACTCTGGAGCAATACCTCCGTTGCTTCTGCTCCGCTTCTCAGGACGATTGGTCATCCCTGCTCCCATATGCAGAATTTGCCTACAATAATTCAGTGCATTCCGCTACTAATCAGACCCCCTTTTGGGCCAACTCGGGCTTCCATCCCTCCTTTCTCCCTGAAAACATCCCAGAGAGTTCTGTCCCCGCGGTCCAGGATCGAGTAACCTCTGTTCAGGAGAATTTTCAAAGACTCCGGGGAATGATGCAGAACGCCCAAGAGTCCTATAAGAAATTCTATGACCGAGGAAGGAAGGAAAACCCAGCTTTCAAGGTGGGGGAGGAAGTATGGCTTTCTGCCACCAATCTCCGATTGCCTATTCCCTCACGGAAGCTAGGACCTAGATTCATCGGACCCTTCAAGATCAAACGGGCAATCAACCCTGTGGCCTTTGAACTGGCATTGCCTGCTTCCTACAGGATTCACCCAGTGTTCCACTCATCTCTGTTAAAACCCGTTACTCCCAGCTCCTTTCCTGGAAGAGATGAGCCTCCTCCCCCACCAGTTGAGGTGGATGGGGAAAAAGAATACGAGGTGGAATCCATCATGGGCTGCAGGAAAAGAGACAGACAGTTGCAATATCTGGTAAAGTGGAAGGGGTACCCCCTGGAAGACAACTCTTGGGAGCCATCCAGGAATCTGCATGCTCCCCGCTTAATCAGAGCCTTTCACCAGGAACATCCGGAGTTGATGGCCAGTCTGGGCGTCCGGAGTCCGCCCCTCAGGGGGGGCACTGTCAGGGAAATTCCCCACCTAGTGTCACCAATCTGCGCCCAGCACGCATGCGCGGCGGAACGACGCTTTGGCGCGTGCGCGGTGGAACGTCGCTCCGGTGTTCACGGGAGCGCGCAATGGCGCAACGGCGCGTGCGCAATGGCGCGCCAATAGGATGACAGGCGGGCCTATTTAAACAAGCTCAGTGACACAGTCTGGTTGCTGGTTTGTCAGCGTTCCTGTGTTCCTAGTACCTGAAAAGTATACGTTTGATCTCCTGCTGTGACCCGGACCGGATTGACTACTCTACTGCCTCTCCTGCACCTGACCTCCTGGCTTGCTCTACGGACTTCTACCTCTCTCCCAGTGTTTGACCCTCGGCCTGTGACTCGGATCTGCTGTTGTCTCCAGCCCTTGACCCCCTGCCTGTACCTGGAACTTCTTTGCTCAGCCTGCTTCTAGTCTCTGCCTGGACTTGTTTACCCGCTGCTAGTTCTTGCCTGGACTTTGTTCACTTGCTGCTGGTTCCTGCCTGAACTTGTCTACTCCTGGTGTTTGACCCTCGGCCTGCCCTCAGTCTACCCATCACCACTAGACCTTCCAGCAAGACACCTCTACCTGCTGGTAGCCAGTGCTCCCTTATGCCGTCCTCTCCCTGTCTCACCTCCAGGGGGCGGAGTGCGCTTGGGTGCAAGGGTGAACCACTCTCGGCATCTCGGCCTCGGTGAGTACTCGCCTGATACAAAGTCTCACCACAAGAATAAAATGGAGACTGTGATGAGGTCAAGAGTATCTGCCAATATCAGTGAATTGAGGACATGTTTGGGTATGGTATAAAATATTCAATTGTATGCTTGTCATCCTAGGTTCCAATTAAGAATGCTGGAAGGCAACGTATAAGAAGAGACTTATAAGGATCAAGAGAATGTAATGTAAAAATATGACATTGTGATATTTCTCTCCTAACTTACAGATCTTCCAATCTTATACTTCAGCATTAACGTTGATCCTGCCAATCATGGCAGAATAGTATCATCAGTAGATCATTGATGATTTTAGTTAATTAAAATATGGTTAACCAATCGCTATATCATATATATATATATATATATATATATATATATATTGTGAGGGGGTTAGCTCGGCAGCGGGTGTGTGTGACCCCCGGGATGGGCTCCCCACACAAAAACAGGCCCAGCAAACGGAGGTTGTGGTTTTCAAAATCAAAAAAAAGGTGTGGTTTATTTTCTATTTACAGTGACAAAACACAGCAAAGCCAAAAGAAACAAACAAAATAAATCCTGGTCAATTTGACCTCTGACTAAACATACAGGTTTCCTAACTAACAACTGGGATCAGCCTAGTGCTGTCCTAGTCCCTAAGTCCCTGGTTTTAAATGTCCAAGCAAATAGCCACACAGGCTTTGTCTCACCGCACAGGGGTTCACTCTCCCTAGACAGTCCACACAGGTCTGGGTCCAGGCATGAGCAAACACCTAATGAAGCTGGGAGTTCTTATAGAGGCCTAAATGAGCTGACAAGCTTCAGCTGGTCTCATCAACTCCCTGTCTGCACGACGCCCCACACTCTCCCTAGAGGTATGAGTCATCCATGAGCCCACTAGCCTCAGCTGGGCTTATACAACTCTCCACCTAGTTGTATAAGTCGGCGTAAAGCCTGAATCTGGGCGAAATATATCTACCCCCCTGGATGCAACCAGGTGACTTTACCTTCCTGCTGTCACATACCCCCCCCTCTTGTTTTAACCTCGGGGTTGGAACACCAGCAATCAGGCATTCATGTACTCGAGACAAAGCATCCACATTCCCCATTTGAACGCCAGGGCGATGCTTTACTGTGAAGTTGAATTCCTGGAGGGCCAGGAACCACCTATTCACTCTTCTATTTGTTTCCTTGTTTTGAGCCATCCACTTTAACGGAGCGTGATCCGTAACCATGTCAAAGTGCCTACCTAGCAGGTAGTACCGAAGGGAATCTAGAGCCCACTTCACCGCTAAACACTCCTTTTCAACGGTGGCGTAATTTACCTCATGGGACTTCAACTTCCTGCTGAGGTAAATGACTGGGTGCTCTTCCCCGTTCCAGACCTGGGACAATACTGCTCCTAACCCCACATCTGACGCATCACTTTGTACGACAAAGTCTTTAGAGAAGTCGGGTGAGTACAACACTGGCTGGCTACATAAGGCTTGTTTCAAGAATTGGAATGCTGCCTCAGCCTCGGGGGTCCATTTAATCATGACCGACCCTTTCCCCTTCGTTAGGTTGGTTAGGGGCACAGCCTTAGAAGCAAAGTGGGGAATGAATCGCCGATAATACCCAGCGATTCCCAGAAAGGCTCGTACCTGCTTCTTGCTGTTGGGACGTGGCCAACTCTGGATGGCCTCGACTTTGTTGAGTTGGGGTTTTATTACTCCCCTCCCAATGGTGTACCCAAGATATTTGGCCTCCTCCTGCCCAATGGTACACTTCTTGGGGTTAGCCGTAAACCCCGCTTCCCGAACAGAGTCCAGGACTGCTTGCACTTTTGGCAGATGTGAGGCCCAATCTGTGCTATGGACAATTACGTCATCCAGGTAAGCCGCAGCATACTTCCGATGGGGCCTCAGCATCTGGTCCATTTTCCGCTGGAATGTGGCCGGCGCATTCTGTAACCCGAACGGCATTCTTTTATATTGGAACGCCCCGTCTGGGGTTACAAATGCGGTTTTCTCTTTGGCCAATTTGGCCAGGGGGATTTGCCAATACCCTTTTGTGAGGTCAAGAGTCGTCATGTATCGGGCTGTTCCCAGCCGGTCGATCAACTCATCTATACGTGGCATGGGGTAGGTGTCAAATTTTGTAACATTGTTCAACTGACGAAAATCGTTACAAAATCGCCAGCTCCCATCCGCTTTAGGCACCAACACAATGGGACTAGACCAATCACTTTGGGACTCCTCTATCACCCCTAAGTTCAGCATTTTCTGTACTTCCTCCCGTATTGCCTCCCGTCGGGCCTCTGGGATCCGATAGGGTTTTAACTTCACCCTTTCACCGGGCGGGGTAATGATGTCATGCTCTACCCCAGATGTTTGTCCCGGCAGCTCAGAGAATACCTCCTTGTTGCGAAGCACAAACTCCTTAACCTCCTGTTGTTGGGGTTGTGACAAGGTGGCTGCTATTCCAACCTCAGGAATCACGCAACCAGTTTGAGCTGGTGACCAAGTGTCTGCGACTAGGGACTCTCTATCCCTCCAGGCTTTCAACAGATTAACGTGATAGATCTGTTCGGGCTTTCGCCTTCCTGGTTGTCTGACCTTGTAATTCACTTCGCTCACTTTTTCCATTATCTCGTAGGGGCCTTGCCATTTGGCAAGGAATTTACTTTCAACCGTAGGGACAAGTACCAGTATCCTATCCCCCGGGGAAAAGGTACGGGTCTTGGCTCCACGGTTGTACACTCTCTGCTGTGCTAACTGCGCTTGGGCCAAATGTTCCTTCACGATGGGCATTACCTGTGCAATTCGGTCTTGCATCAGGGCGACATGCTCAATCACACTCCTGTGGGGAGAACTCTCACTTTCCCAAGTTTCCTTGGCAATATCCAACAGCCCTCTTGGGTGTCTCCCATACAGTAACTCAAAGGGGGAGAATCCCGTAGAGGATTGGGGCACCTCCCTAATAGCAAACATCAGATAAGGAAGTAGACAGTCCCAATCCTTTCCATCTCTATCCACCACTTTCTTCAACATTTGTTTTAGGGTTTTGTTGAATCTTTCAACCAGCCCATCGGTTTGGGGGTGATACACAGATGTACGTAATTGCGTCACTTTGAACAATTTACACAGCTCCTTCATAACCCGGGACATAAAGGGTGTACCTTGGTCCGTAAGCAGTTCTTTACAAATACCCACCCGGCTAAACACAAGAGATAGCTCTTTGGCTATGGTTTTGGCCGAGGTATTTCGGAGAGGGATCGCTTCTGGATAACGGGTGGCATAGTCCATTATAACTAATATGTACTGGTGCCCCCTAGCGGACTTGATTATAGGACCTACCAAATCCATGGCGATCCTCTCAAACGGGACCTCAATGATGGGTAGAGGGACCAGCGGGCTACGGAAATGTGGCATCGGGGCCGACCTCTGACACACAGGGCAGGAGGAAAAATAATTTTCTATGTCCTTCATCACCCCCGGCCAATAGAATCTCTGTAATACCCTCTCTCGGGTTTTCTCTGTCCCCAGATGACCTCTGTTTTAACTAACTCAGCCTTTATCAGGGTCACAAGGCTACCTGAATCCAGCAATACCACAACATTTCTACCATTAACACACATTTTGCATAAATGTTTCTCAGTTCCTCGAATGGCAGTGCATGCGACTGTCGCACACAGCGACTGACGTCTGCCCGTCAGAAAGTCACACTGCATGGGTTCCTCCACAACCGGGCAATTGGCTGCAATATGTCCCGCTTGCCGGCAGCGGTAGCAAACGATCCTTCTTGCCGCCTCTTGAGCCGCTGATTTCCCAGGCTGTTCTCGCCAAACTTGGGGTAGAGCTCCCACCCTCTCACTCTCTCCACCCTCACCCCTTGGAATCCTCTTATCCGCCCCTGGGGATGGTCTGGTCTTAGGGTGGAAAGTCCGAGTGTCTCTGGAAGAGGCCGTCAGGTTCTCTGTAGCCAAGTATTTCTCCACACGATCCACAAGACCATCGGCCGTCTCTGGGTCTCCATGGCTTACCCACTTTTGGATGGCAGTAGGAAGAGCTCTCAAAAACCGATCCATTACAACACGTTCCACAATCTTTGGTGCGGACAAAGTCTCTGGCTGTAGCCACTTTCTGCTCAGGTGAATGAGATCATACATTTGAGACCTGGGGGGGTTTCCAAGCTGGAAAGTCCAGTTATGCACACGCTGAGCCCGGACAGCCTGGGTGACACCCAGCCTTGCCAATATTTCAGCTTTTAGCATCACATAGTCTTTTGCTTGGTCAGGCTCTAGGTCATAGTAAGCCTTCTGCGATTCACCAGTTAACAGAGGAGCCACCAGTCCAGCCCACTGCTCCTCAGGCCACTTTTCTCTTTCAGCAGTCCTTTCAAATGTGGTCAAAAATACCTCTGGATCATCCTCTCCAGTCATTTTTGTCAATAAACGACTCACCCCAAAGGACGCGGTATTAGTGGGACGGCTTTCCTCACTGGTCTGCGGACGTTGCTGCATTACTGCTTCCATTTGTTGTAGTCTCTGCTCTTGCTTCTGTAACAGGTCTATGAAGCGGGGCTTCAGATTGCTGCTGGGCTTGTTGCTGAGCTTCCAGACTCTGTTGGTGAGCTTGCTGCTGGGCTGCAAGGCTCTGTTGATGAGCTTGCTGCTGGGCTGCGAAGTTCTGTTGTTGAGCTGCAAGGCTCTGTTGATGAGCTGCAAGGCTCTTTTGCAAACCTGCATTTGTCTGCTGTTGATTGGCATTTGCTAGAGCCAGCTGCTTCAGTATCTCCTCCATGCTGGCTTAAAAAAAAACTGCCACTGGTTCTCCACCAACTGTGAGGGGGTTAGCTCGGCAGCGGGTGTGTGTGACCCCCGGGATGGGCTCCCCACACAAAAACAGGCCCAGCAAACGGAGGTTGTGGTTTTCAAAATCAAAAAAAAGGTGTGGTTTATTTTCTATTTACAGTGACAAAACACAGCAAAGCCAAAAGAAACATAAACAAAATAAATCCTGGTCAATTTGACCTCTGACTAAACATACAGGTTTCCTAACTAACAACTGGGATCAGCCTAGTGCTGTCCTAGTCCCTAAGTCCCTGGTTTTAAATGTCCAAGCAAATAGCCACACAGGCTTTGTCTCACCGCACAGGGGTTCACTCTCCCTAGACAGTCCACACAGGTCTGGGTCCAGGCATGAGCAAACACCTAATGAAGCTGGGAGTTCTTATAGAGGCCTAAATGAGCTGACAAGCTTCAGCTGGTCTCATCAACTCCCTGTCTGCACGACGCCCCACACTCTCCCTAGAGGTATGAGTCATCCATGAGCCCACTAGCCTCAGCTGGGCTTATACAACTCTCCACCTAGTTGTATAAGTCGGCGTAAAGCCTGAATCTGGGCGAAATATATCTACCCCCCTGGAGGCAACCAGGTGACTTTACCTTCCTGCTGTCACAATATATATATAGCATAGTTAGAAAATGTAAGTATTAATTAATAAGAATATGTATTCATACTTACTCAAATAGAAAGTGATTGACACTCCAGACCAGATCGTTGATTGGTAAAGGCGAAGCGAACTGCCAACAGACACAGCGATCGCATGGATGATGTTATAATCCTTGGCGTCCAGTTCCGGAGGGAACCTGTCACCAAACCACACTCCAGACCAGATCGTTGATTGGTAAAGAGAAGTTGACCACCAAAAGACACAGCGATAGTTTGGATGATGTTAATCCCTGATGCCCAGTTCCGGATGGAACCCATCACCACATCGAATCCTTCATCAGGAGTCATGAAGAAAGACGCTCCAGGATTCGTATTGCCGGAAAGAAAGATTTGTGCAGAAGTCCCTTATTTGCTTGACTCCCAGAATATCCATTGAAAGGAGGGATATTGAATCCCATTTTCAGCTTGTAACACTACAAGAGTGGATTCGCTGAAGAGTTTCTTCAATTGCGGGTTTACCAGCCTTGTTTTTATCACATTTGAAATGGGGGGGGGGGTGACACCACCACTGCAACAGTTCATTTTGTTTTTATAAAGACTTGAACTCATCAACAAAGATCCAAGTCATACAAGAGCATTCTTTTTCATATGGATGAAGAGAGGAACGTTCTTCAAGTATAAAGAAAAATAATAATATGGCCATAGCTTTTAAACAACTGATATTTCTTCAGAACCGTTTCTTAGTATGTCCATGACTATTCATCAGAATACAAGAAGCGTGGGGGGGTTATGTCAGAACATTTGGGGTTAAAAAGAATTACATATAGACCTTTATGTTATGCATATTACGTATTTTTCATATTGTTCATATTCATGTATATTATGAACGAGAGGGAGACCATCTTGTCTCTAAAGTTTAAAATAGCTCACGAGATGCTATGAACAACACTTCAGATTCTGCTTTCCCTTTAAGGGGTTAACCCACATTTGCTATGTTTAAATTTATTTCCTGTCTCACAAGAAGGCATTGTTTTCCCAATCCATAAACTCAAAGCTTTGAACATTTAAGAAAATATACCAGCCTCCCCGGGTGGTAATTCAAAGGTTTGGACACTTGGTAAAATAAACAAGATAAGGGACTCTTGTTTCTAGGGAGTATAAAAAAAAACTAAAGTAGACGGGATCGGCCCCGGGGCCGGATGGGCTCTCGAACCCCTATTATAAAACGTTTGCCGAGACCCTGGCCCCGCATCTAACTAAATTCCTTAATGCTAAAACAAGGGGTGACCCACTCGATCCTCAACTCAACACTGCGTATATTACAGTGATCCCTAAGCCGGACAAGAATCCAGAAGAGATTGGAAATTATCGACCCATTTCTCTTATAAATAGTGATTTAAAAATCTTAACTAAAATACTAGCTAACCGTTTGGCTTCTTTCATAAGCACATATATCCATAAGGACCAAGTGGGGTTTATCCCCGGCAGGCAGGGCCCTGATCAGATACGGAGGGCGATAGATATAGTTTCCATTCTCCAAACAAACTGGATGGGAGGTCCCAAGCAATCAGGAATGCTCCTTTCTCTGGACCTCCACAAGGCCTTTGATTCTGTGTCCTGGCCTTATATCTTTACACTCTTAAGCCCTGTACACACGATCAGATAACCTATGGATTTTCGTCCGATGGATTTGTCCATCGGAAATCCGATGAAACTGTTTTTCATCAGTCTTGGCCACACACCATCATTCAAAAAACCGACCGTTCCAAACACGGTGACGTAAAACACTCCGATGAGCCGAGAAAAATTAAGTTTAATGCTTCTGAGCATGCGTCGACTTGATTCTGAGCATGCGTGGGTTTTTTAATCGATGGACTTGCCCATAGACGATCGGAAATTCCCATCGGTTTTTTATCCATCGGAAAATTTTAAAACAAGTTCTATTTTTTACAACCGATGGAAAAAAGACCGATGGGTACCATACACGATCGGTTGGTCTGATGAAAACCATCCATCGGACGGTTTTCATCAGTCAAACCGATCGTGTGTACGGGGCTTTAGAACGCTGGGGTTTCGGCACACGGTTTTTGGGTCTGATACACGCCTTATACTCCAACCCTTCAGCATACATACGACTCCAGGGCTGTTACTCGAAGCCCATCCATATCAAGAAAGGGACTAGACAAGGCTGCCCTTTATCCCCGCTCATCTTCGCGATAGCCATTGAGACACTAGCCATCGCAATTCGCCAAAACCCGAACATATAGAGTGTGTCCTGTGGCCCCCCAAACACATAAATGTGGTCTCTTTGCGGACGACATTTTGCCGTTTATAACCTCCCCCATCACTTCCCTCCCGAACTTATGCAAAACTCTAGATGACTTTGCAACGGTATCTGGCCTTCACATGAATTACAACAAATCCCAAGCCATGAATATCTCACTACCAAACGACACTGTGGCTCTCCTAAAACAATCCTTCCGGTTTGCGTGGAGCGAATCCTCTCTTAGGTACTTGGGGATCAACTTGACATCTAAGACAGAATTCCTCTACATGAATAACTACCCCCCTCTGTATCGTAAGCTAGAATCAGATCTACTCACTTGGTCCAAAAATAATCTGTCATGGCTGGGAAGGGTACACTCCATAAAAATTACGTTACTCCCGCGGTTATTATACCTTTTTCGCTCTCTTCCCATACCCATACGGAAGGACCACATTAAATCATTCCAAAGTAAAATAATGAGATTCATCTGGGGAAAGGGGGGTTTAGGTTACCCCAAAAAAACTCTACACCTTCATAGACGGAAAGGAGGTCTCGGCTTGCCCCATCTTCACAATTATTACCGGGCAGCCAGGTTAGCTCAGTTGTCTGTAGTCTATTCACGATTTGAGAAACCTGATTGGGTGCATAGAGAAAGACAGGCCGTTCCTCGTTTCACGCTAGACTTCCTACTCTGGAGCCCCCCGAAATACAGACCCCCGATCTTAGCCCCTACCCTTTCCCACTCTTTCGTCCTATGGGATAGGCTACGTTCGTCAACTCCATTAGTATCATCATACAGACCCTTGACTCACCTCTTCAACAACCCAAACTTTCCTCCCGGGAAAAACGACTTAGCATTCAAATGGTGGCTGGACAAGGGACTTTACCGAATTGGGCAATTGTTTACAGCAGCAGGCCCCTTCACCCTAAACCACTGTATCAAAACACTGGATCTGCCCGACTCGGAACGATTCAGGTTTGGCCAAATATCACACTTTATACATACCCTTTGGAAAGAAAAGCCCATCCCGCCAAAGTTTACCAAGTACGAGTTGTGGTGTGGTCGGGTCGGGGACCAGAGGGGAGGGATCTCGGTGATCTACCCGTCGCTTACCTCTGCGACCTCTAAGGAGGCCTTTATGACTGCCTGGGAGTCTGACTTCCAATTCCAGTGGGACCTGGAGGGATGGCAGAATGCATGCTTTCGGTCATTTAAAGGTATCCTCAACACTACACTGATGGAGGCTAGCCTTAAAGTGATTTCTCTGTGGTACTATACCCCCTCCAGACTAGCCTCGATCTACCCCGCAGCGGATCCTCTATGTTTTAGAGGTTGCCGACATATAGGCACAATGGCCCACATATGGTGGGAATGTCCTAGAATACGCCCCTTCTGGAAAAACATTTTTAACTTGATTAACAGGCTGGTTGAAACTCAGATCCCCAGGACCCCGATGATTGCCCTACTGAATGCTCAAATCCCAGGGATCCCCAAACCTTCCCAAAGGTTAACTCATTTTATTTTGTTGGGCGCAAAGCTTACGGTGGCTAAGGCCTGGAAACAACCAAAGGTCTCTTTTCCTGCAGCTAAAAAGAAAATATCTAGGATAATGTCGCAGGAAAAGCTTTCCAGTATATTACTAAACACAACGGACAAGTTCGAAATGGTATGGGAACCATGGGCCCAACAGATGGGAATCCTCATTGGTTCTCTTTCCAAGCAGGTTTAGTGCATTCTCAGCATTTCAGGTGATGTTCCATCTCTTCATTCCTCTTTCTTTTTCCTTTCGGCTCGCTCTGAGTCTCTGTGTTTATCTTCCTACTTTTTTCCTCTTTTATCTCCGCCAATGTTTTTTTTTTTTTAGTATAAGAGGTCAGGTTCACAAGATCTCAGGTAGAGCATGAGTAGTCAACAATTTAATTGCGTTCTGAATTTTAAAATTCGGTATAAGCCTTCCCCCTGCTGATGGGGATCGGAATAATGGGAGGTTCTGGGATCCCCCTTCCAACACAGTTAGTTCCCACTCGGGTGTTGGGGGGAGTGGAACCCGCTTCCTGCTTGAATTTATTTCCCTATGGTTATGCCGACAGTTACTACTCTCCATAGATTCAGGACTGACAATAGGCCTCTGCTCTTGGTTCTATCTATCACAGCTATAGTCAGTTTCAATTCCTCTGAACGTATACTATTGTTTACATATGTTTGACTTATGCTTTATGTATAACCTATGCATTTTGAAATAAAAAATATTGATTGAGATCTTAAAAAAAAAAAAACTAAAAGTAGTATTTCAGAATAAGTTACAAAACGGTAGGGCTTATTCAAAATTTCTGTTGTGTTTCTCTTATAGTATATCTATGTATTGGATAGATTATATATATATATATATATATATATATATATATATATATAAACCCATATCTACATATATATATATTATTACAAAATGTGACATCCTAGCGGTATTGATACTAGGAGCTGTATTTGTCAAAAGTAAGTTAAAAGTTATTCCAAATGACTTCAGCTTCGAGGAATGTTAACAACCCATTAGCAGAGAGGTGGGAAGATGTTCCCAAGACATTACTCTGAGCCATTCGCCGAAATGTCTGGTATACTTGACACATTTTGACACCCTTAGACAATTAAGTGTGTTTTACTAAGTTAGATCAAAGGGTAGTCGTAAATTACCTTCGGCCTCCATGAAAATAACATTAGAAATTATTCCTTATACACCACTGCCCCTACAGGTTAAAAACGACATTGTTCAAGATGGCGTATATGTGGTTGCTAAGACAACCATCCAAAAAAAAAAAAGTTACCTAGTGATAAGATACACACCCACTTTTGGAGCGAGATAAAAGTAGCAGCTGAGATAAGAAAAAGGGGGTCTGAAGGAAAAAAAAGAGGGGAGCGAGACCCTTGGGCTGAAGATCGGAGGGAGCTGAAGAAGAGTTGATCTCTGAAGGCACTGACTCTCTGAAGCTGGAAGCAAATCTTAGAACGCCAACATGTAGCAATATTGGAAGGAGTCCTTTGAGACTCATCATTGCCTCATAATGGAAGCTTCAACAGACAGAACTTTAACCTGGTAACATATTCATTTTGTTTATTTACCTGCTTTGGTAATGGAGTTGTTTTTGCATACACATAACTAAAACCATTTAAATATATATGGCAAAGCAATTTGGAATGGTATCATATTTTAACTGCAGTATAAATGAAATATTATTCCAAATATTAAGGCACATACCCTAATTTGGTTGTCTTTAAAAAGCTAGAGCCACGTGGTACAATGGTTTTATTATGATATGTGTAAAAATTAATTCTCTCTAAATTTAATATAAGACTTGATGTCTTATCAAAGCCGTGTTCCTTATATGACCCTTGGTCTGGACACGTTTAAGAAGTGTAATCAGGAGATCTGTTGGTTTGAGAAAGAAAGTGTTAAAGAGAACAAAAGAGTGTTTACACCTTCCGTGAAGTAACGGAAAGACATTTCAAGAGCTACCAAGTGTTAGATGTACAAGTATCATTTAAGTATTGAATTGTGAATATACCTTGTCATATAGAGCTGGCATAGAAATGTATGTAAATATTATCTGGACATAATCCATCAATTATCTCCGATTGTAGAAGTATATCCATTCAATTGTTTTATCACAACTTATACCTGATATTAATTTGCACTGTACTTTAGTTAATAAATATATATAATATTTTAAGCAATATTCATTTGTGTTACTTGTCTTCAAACTAGCATGGATAAAAGAACTTCGAATTTCTTGTTTAATATTGTAGGAAATCGGGAATCTCCAAAATTAGGATTTACCTATTTCCGCAATAATATTTTTTATATTTCAGTAAAAACATTCTGACATATTCGTAGGCACTATGCTGAGATGCGTCAATGTTTCTGACAGGGTTTTAAAGCGTCGCCTATAAAGATTAACCACGTCAATACCGGGCACTTTCCCATCTTCCTGCCCAGGACAATTTTCAGCTTTCAGCGCTGTCGCATCTTGACTGACAATTGCGTGGTCATGCAACACTGTGTCCAAACTAAATTTTTATCATTTTCTTCCTACAAATAGAGCTTTCTTTTGGTGGTATTTGAGGACCTCTGCGGTTTTTATTTTTTGCGATATAAAACAAAAAAAGACCATCAATTTTGAAAAAAACAAACTGGTGGGCACAGATAGGTGGCACTAGATAGGCAGCACTGATGAGGAGCTGCTGACAGGCATAACTGAGTGGCATCTGAAAGGCATTACTTATGGGGCACAGGCTGGCAGCTAATGGGCACATCCGATGGGGGCTGCACTGATAATCAATGTGCTGATTATCAGCGCAGATGCCCCTCTGACAGGGAAAGCCACCAATTGGCACTCCCCGTCAGCGAGAACCGAGGAAAGCCGTAAATCGGGACTGGTTCACGCAATGATCAGCTGTGATTGGTCACATCTGATCACGTGGTAAGAAGAGGCTCCATACCATGATTGGAGTTGTGGTGTGTCAGTCTGA
This sequence comes from Rana muscosa, assembly GCA_029206835.1. Classification (NCBI taxonomy): domain Eukaryota; kingdom Metazoa; phylum Chordata; class Amphibia; order Anura; family Ranidae; genus Rana; species Rana muscosa. The sequence continues at coordinate 18,557,237 of CM055121.1, read as the reverse complement.
CCGGCTTGTTATCCTGATCATGTCCGATCAGGATAACTAAACCACTTTGCCGCCGTCATATTGCTTTATGGCGGGGGGTAAGTGGTTAAGTAGCGTAGATTTTTGCCATTCCACGAGCATGCGCAATTTTAACACGTGACAGGTTAGGTATCCATTTACTCGGCATAACATCATCTTTCATGTTATACAAAAAAAATTGGGGGTAACTATTGTGTTTTGTTTTTAATTCATTAAAGTGTATTTTCTCCCAAAAAATTGCGTTTACAAAACAACCGCCATTTTATTCCCTAGGGTGTCTGCTTATAAAAAAAAAAATATTTGGGGGACATAAGTAATTTTCTAGCAAAAAATACTGATTTAAACTTTAAAACAAAAAGTGCCAGAAAAAGTCTGGTGGGCAAGTGGTTAAAGTACCAGTTGATGCCAATCAGCCCTAGTTCAGTCCAAACACAACTCTGGACCCAAGCTGCACATCGATGTATGTCGGCAGAATGGCACGTGGGCGTACCTGTACGTCCCTGCCTTCCCACGGGTGGGGGGGTCCAATCGGATCCCCCCGGTACCTGCGGCAGGCCGTTTCGCTTCAGGAGCGATCCGTGATGAGGGGGCGGCCATTGGTTTCTGGACACCCCCTCACGATTGCTCCTGGCGAATGGGATGTTTCCCCTGCCTGTGTAATGTAAAACACAGGCAGGAGGAAGTGATGTCATCTCTCCATGCGGCGCTCTTTTCATCCAGAGCGCTGAGGAGAGAAGACATCAGGTTAGTGCACCAACAGTACACTGACACCAGCACACATATAGGCACATAAATCACCCCCCAGCCCCCAGTCACAGTGTCACTAATTGCAGTGATCATTTACTGATCACTGCATTTAGTGTATCTGTGACAGTAAAATGTTGCAGGGCAGTTAGGTTTAGGCCCCTTTAGGTCCAGGGTACCCTCTAACCCCCCTAATAAAAGTGTAGGGGATGTATGTGAAATACCATGAAGCTCCTACTGAGGCACCATCCCCTAAGAATATGCGACTGTGTCAAGAAAAAGTTTGAGCGGGGTGGGACTGTGTGTGTGCGCCTCAGTGGAGTAAATAAATACAGATATACTGAAATGATAGAAAAATAAACAACTTTTATTTTTCTGCCATATGGCAGTAATATCAACAAAGTATATATTCAAAACACAGGATAAAATCAAGTTACAGTTCTGAAGATCAAATTCAGGGTGTGCAATTCCCAAGCATGAAAAGTCAGAGGGCCTACACGTTTCGCGGATTTTCGCTTTGTTAGGGCCTTTGAAAATGGCACAGTAAGATATTGTATAGATTCTAAAAACAGAGAATGTTGTGAGAGATATATATATAATAAATATCATATCCAATACATATGAGAAAGGGGGAAAAAAAAAAAGATAAAAATAACTAACTATAATCAAATGGATCAAGAATGATAGTAAAACATATAAAAGCATACATATGGTAATATTTATACGTTCACTGAATATATATTGTGAGGGGGTTAGCTCGGCAGCGGGTATGTGTGACCCCCGGGATGGGCTCCCCACCCAAAAACAGGCCCAGCAGACGGAGGTTGTGGTTTTCAAAAATCAAAAAGGTGCGGTTTATTTTCTATTTACAGTGACAAAAACACAGCAAGGCAAAAAAAACATAAACAAAATAAATCCTGGTCAACTTGACCTCTAACTAAACTTACAGGTTTCCTAACTAACGACTGGGATCAGCCTAGTGCTGTCCTAGTCCCTGGTTTTAAATGTCCAAGCAAAATATAGCCACACAGGCTTTCTCTCACCGCACAGGGGTTCACTCTCCCTAGACAGTCCACACAGGTCTGCTTCCAGGCATGAGCTAACACCTAATGAATCTGGGAGTTTTTTATAGAGGCCTAAATGAGCTGACAAGGTTCAGCTGATCTCATCAACTCCCTGTCTGCACGACGCCCAGCCCTCTCCCTAGAGGTATGAGTCATCCATGAGCCCACTAGCCTTATACAACTCTCCACCTAGTTGTATAAATCGGCGTAAAGCCTGAATCTGGGCGAAATATATCTACCCCCCTGGATGCAACCAGGTGACTTTACCTTCCTGCTGTCACATACCCCCCCCTCTTGTTTTAACCTCGGGGTTGGAACACCAGCAATCAGGCATTCATGTACTCGAGACAAAGCATCCACATTCCCCATTTGAACGCCAGGGCGATGCTTTACTGTGAAGTTGAATTCCTGGAGGGCCAGGAACCACCTATTCACTCTTCTATTTGTTTCCTTGTTTTGAGCCATCCACTTTAACGGAGCGTGATCCGTAACCATGTCAAAGTGCCTACCTAGCAGGTAGTACCGAAGGGAATCTAGAGCCCACTTCACCGCTAAACACTCCTTTTCAACGGTGGCGTAATTTACCTCATGGGACTTCAACTTCCTGCTGAGGTAAATGACTGGGTGCTCTTCCCCGTTCCAGACCTGGGACAATACTGCTCCTAACCCCACATCTGACGCATCACTTTGTACGACAAAGTCTCTAGAGAAGTCGGGTGAGTACAACACTGGCTGGCTACATAAGGCTTGTTTCAAGAACTGGAATGCTGCCTCAGCCTCGGGGGTCCATTTAATCATGACCGACCCTTTCCCCTTCGTCAGGTTGGTTAGGGGCACAGCCTTAGAAGCAAAGTGGGGAATGAATCGCCGATAATACCCAGCGATTCCCAGAAAGGCTCGTACCTGCTTCTTGCTGTTGGGACGTGGCCAACTCTGGATGGCCTCGACTTTGTTGAGTTGGGGTTTTATTACTCCCCTCCCAATGGTGTACCCAAGATATTTGGCCTCCTCCTGCCCAATGGTACACTTCTTGGGGTTAGCCGTAAACCCTGCTTCCCGAACAGAGTCCAGGACTGCTTGCACTTTTGGCAGATGTGAGGCCCAATCTGTGCTATGGACAATTATGTCATCCAGGTAAGCCGCAGCATACTTCCGATGGGGCCTCAGCATCTGGTCCATTTTCCGCTGGAATGTGGCCGGCGCATTCTGTAACCCGAACGGCATTCTTTTATATTGGAACGCCCCGTCTGGGGTTACAAATGCGGTTTTCTCTTTGGCCGACTTGGCCAGGGGGATTTGCCAATACCCTTTTGTGAGGTCAAGAGTCGTCATGTATCGGGCTGTTCCCAGCCGGTCGATCAACTCATCTATACGTGGCATGGGGTAGGTGTCAAATTTTGTAACTTTGTTCAACTGACGAAAATCGTTACAAAATCGCCAGCTCCCATCCGGTTTAGGCACCAACACAATGGGACTAGACCAATCACTTTGGGACTCCTCTATCACCCCTAAGTTCAGCATTTTCTGTACTTCCTCCCGTATTGCCTCCCGTCGGGCCTCTGGGATCCGATAGGGTTTTAACTTCACCCTTTCACCGGGCGGGGTAATAATGTCATGCTCTACCCCAGATGTTTGTCCCGGCAGCTCAGAGAATACCTCCTTGTTGCGAAGCACAAACTCCTTAACCTCCTGTTGTTGGGGTTGTGACAAGGTGGCTGCGATTCCAACCTCAGGAATCACGCAACCAGTTTGAGCTGGTGACCAAGTGTCTGCGACTAGGGACTCTCTATCCCTCCAGGCTTTCAACAGATTAACGTGATAGATCTGTTCGGGCTTTCGCCTTCCTGGTTGTCTGACCTTGTAATTCACTTCGCTCACTTTTTCCATTATCTCGTAGGGGCCTTGCCATTTGGCAAGGAATTTACTTTCAACCGTAGGGACAAGTACCAATATCCTATCCCCCGGGGAAAAGGTACGGGTCTTGGCTCCACGGTTGTACACTCTCTGCTGTGCCAACTGCGCTTGGGCCAAATGTTCCTTCACGATGGGCATTACCTGTGCAATTCGATCTTGCATCAGGGCGACATGCTCAATCACACTCCTGTGGGGAGAACTCTCACTTTCCCAAGTTTCCTTGGCAATATCCAACAGCCCTCTTGGGTGTCTCCCATACAGTAACTCAAAGGGGGAGAATCCCGTAGAGGATTGGGGCACCTCCCTAATAGCAAACATCAAATAAGGAAGTAGACAGTCCCAATCCCTTCCATCTCTATCCACCACTTTCTTCAACATTTGTTTTAGGGTTTTGTTGAATCTTTCAACCAGCCCATCGGTTTGGGGGTGATACACAGATGTACGCAATTGCGTCACTTTGAACAATTTACACAGCTCTTTCATAACCCGGGACATAAAGGGTGTACCTTGGTCCGTAAGCAGTTCTTTACAAATACCCACCCGGCTAAAAACAAGAGATAGCTCTTTGGCTATGGTTTTGGCCGAGGTATTTCTGAGAGGGATCGCTTCTGGATAACGGGTGGCATAGTCCATTATAACCAATATGTACTGGTGCCCCCTAGCGGACTTGATTATAGGACCTACCAAATCCATTGCGATTCTCTCAAACGGGACCTCAATGATGGGTAGAGGGACCAGCGGGCTACGGAAATGTGGCATCGGGGCCGACCTCTGACACACAGGGCAGGAGGAACAATAATTTTCTATGTCCTTCATCACCCCAGGCCAATAGAATCTCTGTAATACCCTCTCTCGGGTTTTCTCTGTCCCCAGATGACCTCCAAGAATGTGCCCATGGGCCAACTCCAACACCAACTTCCTGTAAGGTTTGGGCACCACAAGCTGCTCAACGGTTTCTTCTGCCCTTTTTGCCACCCGATACAGTAGGTCCTTCTCTACGCTGAAGTATGGGTAAGTGCCGGTATTATCTGGGTTCACTAACTCGCCATCTATTTTCACTACGTTTTCCCGTGCCTTTATTAGGGCGGGGTCTTTCAACTGTTCTGTGGCAAAGTTTTCCCTGTGAACCTCAAGATCAGAAAACTCCACAGACGGTAGGTTTTCGTCTGAGGAGGTGGGCTCCTCTCCAGTTTCTTGAGTCTCCCCTGCCAATACTGATAAGGGAAATTCCGGAGAGTCCTCACCACTCTCAGGGGAGTTCTGGCTATCACATTCCTGGTACATAGGGGCACCAGTGGGGGGCTCAGGATCATCCCACAGTTCCCAGAACTTCGGAAAATCCCTTCCCACAATGGCGTCATGCGGTAACTGAGATACTAAGCCCACTGGATGAGAGAGGGTACCTTTGGGGGTCTCGAAACACACTGTAGTCACTGGATACTCTCGGGTGTCCCCATGCACACAAATAACGGCTACCTTGCTATTCCCAGAGACCTCTGTTTTAACTAACTCAGCCTTTATCAGGGTCACAAGGCTACCTGAATCCAGCAATACCACAACATTTCTACCATTAATACACATTTTGCATAAATGTTTCTCAGTTCCCCGAATGGCAGTGCATGCGACTGTCGCACACAGCGACTGACGTCTGTCCATCAGAAAGTCACATTGCATGGGTTCCTCCAAAACCGGGCAATTTGCTGCAATATGTCCCGCTTGCCGGCAGCGGTAGCAAACGATCCTTCTTGCGGCCTCTTGAGCCGCTGATTTCCCAGGCTGTTCTCGCCAAACTTGGGGTAGAGCTCCCACCCTCTCACTCTCTCCACCCTCACCCCTTGGAATCCTCTTATCCGCCCCTGGGGATGGTCTGGTCTTGGGGTGGAAAGTCCGAGTGTCTCTGGAAGAGGCCGTCAGGTTCTCTGTAGCCAAGTATTTCTCCACACGATCCACAAGACCATCGGCCGTCTCTGGGTCTCCATGGCTTACCCACTTTTGGATGGCAGTAGGAAGAGCTCTCAAAAACCGATCCATTACAACACGTTCCACAATCTTTGGTGCGGACAAAGTCTCTGGCTGTAGCCACTTTCTGCTCAGGTGAATGAGATCATACATTTGAGACCTGGGGGGCCTTCCAAGCCGGAAAGTCCAGTTATGCACACGCTGAGCCCGGACAGCCAGGGTGACACCCAGCCTTGCCAATATTTCAGCTTTTAGCATCACATAGTCTTTTGCTTGGTTAGGCTCTAGGTCATAGTAAGCTTTCTGCGATTCACCAGTTAACAGAGGAGCCACTAGTCCAGCCCACTGCTCCTCAGGCCACTTTTCTCTTTCAGCGGTCCTTTCAAATGTGGTCAAAAATACCTCTGGATCATCCTCTCCAGTCATTTTTGTCAATAAACGACTCACCCCAAAGGACGCGGTATTAGTGGGACGGCTTTCCTCACTGGTCTGCGGACGTTGCTGCATTACTGCTTCCATCTGTTGTTGTAGTCTCTGCTCTTGCTTCTGCAACAGGTCTATGAAGCGGGCCTCAGATTGCTGTTGGGCTTGTTGCTGAGCCTCCAGACTCTGTTGTAAAGTTGCAAGGCTCTGTTGATGAGCTTGCTGCTGGGCTGCAAGGCTCCTTTGCAAACCTGCATTTGTCTGCTGTTGATTGGCATTTGCTAGAGCCAGCTGTTTCAGTATCTCCTCCATGCTGGCTTAAAAAAAAACTGCCCGCATTCTCCACCAACTGTGAGGGGGTTAGCTCGGCAGCGGGTATGTGTGACCCCCGGGATGGGCTCCCCACCCAAAAACAGGCCCAGCAGACGGAGGTTGTGGTTTTCAAAAATCAAAAAGGTGCGGTTTATTTTCTATTTACAGTGACAAAAACACAGCAAGGCAAAAAAAACATAAACAAAATAAATCCTGGTCAACTTGACCTCTAACTAAACTTACAGGTTTCCTAACTAACGACTGGGATCAGCCTAGTGCTGTCCTAGTCCCTGGTTTTAAATGTCCAAGCAAAATATAGCCACACAGGCTTTCTCTCACCGCACAGGGGTTCACTCTCCCTAGACAGTCCACACAGGTCTGCTTCCAGGCATGAGCTAACACCTAATGAATCTGGGAGTTTTTTATAGAGGCCTAAATGAGCTGACAAGGTTCAGCTGATCTCATCAACTCCCTGTCTGCACGACGCCCAGCCCTCTCCCTAGAGGTATGAGTCATCCATGAGCCCACTAGCCTTATACAACTCTCCACCTAGTTGTATAAATCGGCGTAAAGCCTGAATCTGGGCGAAATATATCTACCCCCCTGGATGCAACCAGGTGACTTTACCTTCCTGCTGTCACAATATTTATAAAACTTTTAATATGCATTATTGCAAATTAGATGTTGTATTAAACAGCACTTCAAACCATGTACATGGTTGCATGTATGTGCAGCGACATTCTAAGTGCCAAAAAGTATGTGTAAAAACAAGAACCTTATAAAACACATAACGCGTGCATTAACATCATCATATATGTTGGGTGTGTATCCAGGTCTAAAAAGAGACACACTTACCAAAAAACTAACTGTAAGAAGCCGGTGCGGCGGATTAATAAGGCTTACGTGCCTGTGAGGACACTTCCCCCTACTATGCCCATGTGGAGAAAAGCAGGCGGATATATATATATATATATATATATATATATATATATATATATATATATATACAAAAAAGGCTCATAAGTTGGTGAATGTGAGGTGAGTATTGTATAGGGAAGGGGGGGGGGAGGAAAGAAGGGTGGGGGAAGGAAGGGGGGGGAAAGGAGAGGGGAAGAGGAGGAATAAAGGGGAAAAGTAGGGAGGATGGGGGGGATGGGGAGAGGGGAAAGGGGAAGAGAAAGGAGTGGAAGGTAAGGGGATGGGGAAAAAGGAGAAAGAAGAGAAGACCAAATGGGGGGGAGGGAAGGGGAAGAAAAAGAGGAGGGGGGGGGGAAATGGGAGTAAAGGGAAAGAAACAATGGAAAGAAAGGGGATAGAGGAGGGAGGAAAGAGCAAGGGGAGGGGGGGTTTGGGAAGGGGGGGGAGTGGGGAGGGGAGGAGAAAAGGACTGGGGAAGGGAGGTGTGTGAGAATGTAATATGTGCAAAAGTAAGAGTGTGTGTTGAGTCACTTACCGGATACAAGCAGCTGGTAGGGGCATAGAGGCAGTGTATATATATATATATATATATATATATATATATATATATATATATATACACACATACATACACATATATATATATATATATATATATATTGTGGCAGAGCGAGGCTCTGTCCCAATGAAAGTGAAGATAAAAAAGGGACACAGGGTTTGCATATCTGCAGACTGCAGGACTACAGAGTGTAGAATTTAAATGGAGGAAAATGCTCTGTCAGTTTTCTCCAGGTTTTCCTACTTTAGTATGGGACTCGGTAGTTTGGAGATCCCTAAGAGACTTGGGTGGGACGGGATCTCCAACCCTGTGTCCGGGTCTTGTGGACAGCCAGCATGGTGTGTTCTCAGGTGCACACAACCAATATAATGAGGGGCTGGTGAGAGCAGAGTGTGGAGGATGGTTGAGAGTGAGCAGCTTGCTAACTGCTGTGTGAAGACAGACCTATTTTTGGAGCAGTGGCTGCTAGTGAGTGTCTCTGTGTGAGGATAAACGCTGTGTACGTTGAAGGGCGTTAAAGCTGTGTGTGTCCAAGGAGCCAGAAGCTGTGTGCATTAAAGGGACTTAAAGCTGTGTGCGTTTAAGCCCAAAGCTGTGTGCATCCAAGACTGTGAGACTGGAAGATCTGGTGGTTTAAGGTACCAGTACCTAAAGCAAGGAACTGCTTTAGGTAGGAAACTGCTGACAGGAACTGCTCACAAGAGAGCCAGGTGGCTCGGTATGTTTTTCCTTATTTTTGGACTGCTAAATTAAGTTAAACCCCTGTGTGGGAATTCTGAATGAACATTTTGCTTTTGTTTTCAGGTTTCCAACGGCAGTGTCAGAGGAAGTTGACACTTTTCTATGCAAACCTCTCCTCCACTCCTCCCTGCAGGAAACAGACATACATACACACACACACACACACACACACACACACACACTTTTTTCTGTACAGCTTTTCATTTAAAAAAATACTAATCTCATCAACCAAATTCATTTATGCATCTAGATTGCATCACCCCCAGCACATCGAATCGCATCACCCCCAGCACATCGAATCGCATCAACCCCAGCACATCAAATCGCATCACCCCCAGCACATCAAATCGCATCACCCCCAGCACATCAAATCGCATCACCCCCAGCACATCAAATCGCGTCACAGGGCAAGTTGGGATGGCATAGGGCAGGTTGAGGTTGCACAGGGCAGTCTGGGTGGTACAGGGCAGGCTAGGGTGGCACATGGCAGGCTGGGGTGGCACATGGCAGGATGGGTGGCACATGGCAGGCTGGGGTGAGCAGCATGGAGGGGGAGAAGAGAGGGGGACAGCAGCGTGGAGGGGGACATGGAGGAGAAGAGAGGGGGACACGGAGCAGCATGGAGGGGGAGAAGAGAGGGGGACAGCAGCATGGAGGGGGACACAGAGGAGAAGAGAGGTGGACACGGAGCAGCATGGAGGGGGAGAAGAGAGGTGGACACAGAGCAGCATGGAGGGGGAGAAGAGAGGGGGACAGCACGGAGGGGGACTGGAGGAGGATACGGGGACAGTCAGCGGTGATACTGCACACTACGGTACACACTAAGCACTGCACACTACACACTAAACTACGCTACACATGAAACACTACACTGAACACTAAACTGACTTACTGGCTGCTCAGTCTCCCCAGACCATGTCCACTCCCCCCAGCAGGCCAGCAATGTGACTCATGAGGGAGTCTTTCACTCACCTGCTTTTCTTCCATGGTCTGCTCTGCGGTCTGTCACACTGTCAGACTGCCTGTCACAACAGGAAATGATCCGGAGGGGAGGAGGAGGAGGTGGAGGAGGAGGGGACTCAGGGGCGGTGGTTCACAGCCAAGTGGAGGCCGGTCCCACTCACCAGCGATCCAATCCCACGCTACGCCAGTGGTGAGGAGTGACAATGGCAACACATGCCTGGTTTCCCTCACTTAAAATGGCACCGGGCATCGCCTTGCATCGCGTTATTTCCGGTTTCGAAATAACGCGATGCTTCGGCTCAGGGACGGCTATGCCTTCTGGGATTGATGACAAACATCTCCCAGGAGGCATAGCGGTCCGTGGATGACGTGCTGAGGCTGATCCCGTCGCAAAAAGAAAGACATTCCATTATAACAGTCAGTTTTTAAAATATTTTTTTTTATATGCCAAATCAGCATAAGGGGGACAGAGCTGCAGAGGATGCAGAGAAGTTGTAAAAGAGGGTGGAACTCCACTTTAACTAGAACGCCTGTCTGATATGGACTCACTGCATAAAAATGCATCTATCCACTTGAGCTAAAACACCCCAATATCACAGTGGTGGAGAATGCGGGCACAAGACGGTGGAATCCGGGTCTCTGCGCCAGTAGTGAGTCGCATCAGGAACTGCTGCTATCTTTGTGTAGCAGCCAAGCGAACAGCATTGCACAGAAGTTTGATGGACTGTGTTGCATGCGGGTTGTGTACCTGTAAAAGGAGAATCACATTTTTCTTCCCTCTCTGCTGTGAACTGTGTTACCGGTTGCTGTGTGCAACACCGCAAAGGATGGGGCGGTTAAAAACAGAAAAAGGAGGCGATCCTTGTTGAAGCAAAAGAAAGGCTACTGTGGCTTGAGGGTATTTCACCACATGCCCCAGCCAAACCAGAGAATTTGACTGAGTGTGAAATCTCTGTGATCTGGGGTAAATTACTCATGTCACCCCCAGGTAAAAGGGAAGTGAAAGAGGTTGTCCCTGGCAACAGGAAGCCAGGTGGACAACAGCGTGTGGAAAAGAGGAGAATGGTCATCCATGGAAGCAACGTCCAGGCCAGCAGGGATGTCGGGGATCCAAGGAGTCTGTCTGCTGATGGTCATGACCAGTGGAGTCCTCAAGAGTGGTATCCCGTGGCAACAGAGAGCCAGGCATTGAGGAGATGCCAAGAAATTAAATTTCAGCGTCCAGTCCCATGCTTGGAATGTGGTCAAGTGGGGCATGGGATCTTTACTTGCCCAAGGTTCTGGAACACCGCTGAAGAGTCTGGAAAGGCTGCAGTGTCGCTATATGGCCCCAAAGAAACAGTAGCTGGTATAGATGCAGCTGAGAGACAGCGCACTCAAGTGAAGGCTATGATGCCAGCCACTGAAAATGGTAAGACTGTTTCAGTTTATGGTACTGAACCCAGTGAAGTGGGAGTATGTCCAGTGGGGAGATACACAGTGCCAATGGACATAGACTTGCGACAGTGTGCTACCCAGAGCAGTGGGGAGGCACAGCGTAAAGCCCAACTAGCCAAAGGGCTAAAGACTGGAAAATACATGGGGACTCTGCACGTGCCTGCTATAGTCCAGCAGATGGCTTGGAAAATTGAGTTAGGGGTGACCAAAACAGTGCTGGTACCATGTTCCCTAGTGACAGGTACTGCAGGGTTGCCCAGAGAAACTTCCAAGAAGCCCGCAGTGACGGAGCCGAGCGTTTCCCAGGTCAGCTTTGGAGATGCCCATGTAGGACAGGGTGCCCCTTTAAAGATGGAGGGCACTGTGAGGAGTCACTCAGAGGCTTTGGTGGGTAATAGACAATCCACAAAAGTAGCAGTTATGTCTACACGTAGTGAAAATTCTGATGGTTATGCTGACAAAAGTGTTACTGTTGGCAAATGTGATGGTATTGGTGATAATGACATTGAAAAATGTGTTTCCTTTAATGTTATGTCTGAAAATGTTGGAAATGTGTTTACTACCAATGATGGTAGTAGGATATCTCCCATGACAACCAGAAGCGCAGGATTGTCCATGGAAGTCTCATGGGGCCTCCATGTGTTGGAGCCAGAGGTTTTCCAGGATTACTGTGGTGCTACTCTGGTGAAACAAGGGAAGACTGTGTCACATAGTGAGTGTGTGTGGGCGCAGCCCCACAACCCTAAGTGTAACCCAGTTGTCAAGGGGTTAATTCAGCCTGCAAAAGCTGAAAGTGCAGAGCTGTATGTGTCTGTAGCGCCACCAGAGCAAGGTGATCAAAATGAGGTATTGCACCTTGCCTTGGTTGAGGATGCAATCTCCCAGTGTGATGTGAGAAAAAAAATATTGTCACAATGTGAGGTAGATAGAAGTAACAAGTGTGTTGTTTTGGCTAGTGAATCCTGTTGGGCCTTCTAGAGCAGGTGATGCAGTGCTGTGGAGCACCAGTGATGGAACCACAGGAGACTGGGATAATTGGTGCAAGGAAGCAGTTGTGGCACTAGGCCAAGTGACAAGGAATTACGAAGCAATGATGTGTAACAAAGTTGTGGACAGAACACCTGCTATGCCCAATGGAGGGATCGCAGAATGGCCAGTGCTCAGGAGCATGCCAGCCCCTGCAAAGGCTGATGCCCTCCAGTCTGAAGGAACGGTTCTGGGCGCAGGCATGGCAGATGGGTTGTCCACGGCCCAGCAACTAAGTAATGGCAAGTGTCAAGGTGACAATGTGACTAATGTTGACTCGCAGAGGCTCGTTGGTGTAGCGTTAGAGGGGAAGAGGAGACATGTCTGACAGCGCTCCAGGGGAGCAACAGGCTGGGATGAGGGGTACCTCCAAGGAGATGGAGGTCTCTTCAAATGTCTCAACCTCACAAGCTGCAATGGATTAGCCCAGCCATGTCTCGGACAGGGGAAAGGTTCCCAAAAAGGTCACGCATTTAGACATCGGTTGCAAAGAGTTGACAAAAACTTTATTAGAAATGCTGGAGTTGGTAAAAGTGCCCTCACTGTACACTTGGGTGTCTCCACCGCTGTCGGACCAGGTGGTGCTGCATGGCACCAATAGGTGGAGCCAGGTGGTACAGGCTGTGCTGGGAAGCTTATTAACAGAGTGGCAAATAGTCCTGAGGTTTTCTAAGAGGGTGCTCCCAGTTACTGAGTGGCCTGGAAGGCGCTCAGAACGGTTGGAGACATCAAAGGTCTCTCCGGCTGGTGTAGTGACTGGAAACATCTCTCCGGGTGTGGTCCGAGGTGCAGCTGAGCAGTGGTCAGTAGAGGGTGCAGATACTGTCTCATGAGAAGGAAGGGCCCAGAATAGATGCAGCACTAGCAGAGATGCTTTCTATCACTCAGAAAGAGGTACAACTTAAAGTACCCGGAGACACTGTGAGAAAAAGTGCTAATGTTGGTTGCTGCAACAATGTAATGTGTACATCAGGAAGAAGTAGTTTGTGCTTGGATCAGTGTCATTTGTTAGATCAGTTACCCATGGAGTGTTGGACAACAGGTGAGGTGGAACTTGGCTTTAGTCCTGTGGGATGTAGTCCCTCGCCTGTGTGTGGTCCCTCCTCAGGTCTGGTTCTAACAAGCACTGAGATGGACAGCACTGCTTGCGTTGGAAAGTGTGACATTAAAATATATGATCTGCTAATGATTGGCGCTGTTAAAAGGGATGTGGTTGCCGTGGGTAACCAGAGAGAGGTTTTTGAACCTGAAAGACCTGTGGTGAAAGATAAAAAAACTTACTTCCGTAAGCTGAAAGGTAGAATCAGGGAAGGCAGAGTTCCCCCAAGAGAGAGGAGAGTATGCTCAGGGACCCCAAGAGAAGAGAGGGAAGGCAGAGTATACGGCATTATAGGACCCTGTTAAGATCCAAGCTGGGACGTACCTGGAAGCACACCCGAAAAAAGGGTTGGGCCTACGTGGCTGATGGCCAGCACAGAGGTGTCCCAACTACTATGGTGGGTGCAGGTGTTTCTCCCTCTGGATCAAAACAAGGGAGGGGGTATGTGGCAGAGCGAGGCTCTGTCCCAATGAAAGTGAAGATAAAAAGAGACACAGGGTTTGCATATCTGCAGACTGCAGGACTACAGAGTGTAGAATTTAAATGGAGGAAAATGCTCTGTCAGTTTTCTCCAGGTTTTCCTACTTTAGTATGAGACTCGGTAGTTTGGAGATCCCTAAGAGACTTGGGTGGGACGGGATCTCCAACCCTGTGTCCGGGTCTTGTAGACAGCCAGCATGGTGTGTTCTCAGGTGCACACAACCAATATAATGAGGGGCTGGTGAGAGCAGAGAGTGGAGGTTGGTGGAGAGTGAGCAGCTTGCTAACTGCTGTGTGAAGACAGACCTATGTTTGGAGCAGTGGCTGCTAGTGAGTGTCTGTGTGAGGATAAACGCTGTGTGCATTGAAGGGCGTTAAAGCTGTGTGTGTCCAAGGAGCCAGAAGCTGTGTGCATTAGGGACTTCAAGCTGTGTGCGTTTAAGAAGCCCAAAGCTGTGTGCATCCAAGACTGTGAGACTGGAAGATCTGGTGGTTTAAGGTACCAGTACCTAAAGCAAGCAGAGGAACTGCTGACAAGAGAGCCAGGTGGCTCGGTATGTTTTTCCTTATTTTTGGACTGCTAAATGAAGTTAAACCCCTGCGTGGGAATCCTGAATGAACATTTTGCTTTTGTTTTTCTGTTTTAATAAACGTGGGCTACCAGGCCCTTAACTAGAACGCCTGTCTGATATGGACTCATTGCATAAAAATGCATCTATCCACTTGAGCTAAAACACCCCAATATCACAATATATATAAAAATCGGGGTGGAAAGAAGTGATAGGATCTCTCACTAGTGTATATAGTGGCCACACTGTATGAGTGTATGCCGGGAAGGAAAAGATCCCTGGAAATGCCTCTGGGTGTGGAAAGAAATTCAGATCCACATCAATGGGGATCTAGGTAAAAACATACCAAACAAGCAATTAAGTGAAGGGATCATGTAGGGAAACCAATAAAGTCAAAAACTAAAAAAATTTGAGAGTTTCCTTTCCCAAAAGTACCTTTAGTGTGTGAAGGAAGCGTCTCTCCTCTTAGTCCCTCTCATACAGAGAGGTGCACCGCTGAGGAGAGAGTGTAGGAATGTGCACTGTATTAGGCTGGGTTCACACTAGTGCGACACGACATCTGTCCTACTTTGGATCCGACTTTGCCCTGCGACATGAAGCCGACATATGTCCGACTTTCAATGAACGGGGATCCGACTTGGATCCCCGCCAATATCAGGCACTGTGTTTGGTATGAATCTTGAAGGGGAACTCCAGGCCAAATTTTTAATTAAAAAAACGGCGTGGGTTCCCCTCCAGGGGCATACCAGGCCCTTGGGTCTGGTCTGGATTTGAACAGGCGCCCCTACGCCAAAAAAACGGCGTGGGGGGTCCCCCCAAAATCCAAACCAGACCCTTATCCGAGCACACAACCTGGCCGGCCGCAGGGGAAGAGGGGGGGACGAGAGAGCGGCCCCCCCTCCCTCCTGAGCCGTACCAGGCCGCATGCCCTCAACATGGGGGGTTTGGTGCTCTGGGGCAGGGGGGCGACCTGCGGCCCCCCCACCCCAGAGCACCCTGCCCCCATGTTGATGAGGACAGGGCCTCTTCCCGACAACCCTGGCCGTTGGTTGTCGGGGTCTGCGGGCGGGGGGCTTATCGAAATCCGGGAGCCCCCTTCAATAAGGGGGCCCCCGGATCCCGGCCCCCCACCCTATGTGAATGAGTATGGGGTACATCGTACCCCCACCCATTCACCTGGTGGAAAAAAATTGCAATAAAAAAACACTACACAGGTTTTCAAAGTAATTTATTGCACAGCTCCGGGGGTCTTCTTCCGACTTCCGGGGGTCTTCTTCCGACTTCCGGTGGTCTTTTCCGACTTCGAGGGTCTCCGGTGTCGTCTCCCGCTCTCCGGTTCTTTCTTCCGCCGGGCCTCCGCTAACTTCTTTTTAGCTCTCTTGCTAACAGAGGCCCGGTCTTCCAGTTGTCTCGTCCGGCTCTCCGTTGTTCTTCTGCCGGCCCCTCCACTAACTTCTTCGTAGCTCTTTCGCTAGTGGAGGGGTCGGTCTTCCCGTCGCCGTCGGCTTCTTCTTCCCTCTTCTCCTCCTCGATGTTGACGCGTCGCTTCCTCTCGCTGTAATACTGGCTCTCCGCTCCGCTCCGCATTAATATAGGCTTCTCATGACGTCACAGTCACATGTTCCCATGACGTCACAGTCACATGCTCCGGGGCCATGTGCCCTGGAACATGTGACTGTGACGTCATGAGAAGCCTATATTAATGCGGAGCGGAGCGGAGAGCCAGTATTACAGCGGGAAGAAGCGACGCGTCAACATCGAGGAGGAGAAGAGGGAAGAAGACGCCGACGGGAAGCCCGGCCCCTCCACTAGCGAAAGAGCTAAAAAGAAGTTAGTGGAGGGGCCGGCAGAAGGACAACGGAGAGCCGGACGAGACAACGGGAAGACCGGGCCTCCGTTAGCAAGAGAGCTAAAAAGAAGTTAGCGGAGGCCCGGCGGAAGAAAGAACCGGAGAGCGGGAGACGACACCGGAGACCCCCGAAGTCGGAAAAGACCCCCGGAAGTCGGAAGAAGACCCCCGGAGCTGTGCAATAAATTACTTTGAAAACCTGTGTAGTGTTTTTTTATTGCAATTTTTTTCCACCAGGTGAATGGGTAGGGGTACGATGTACCCCATACTCATTCACATAGGGTGGGGGGGGCGGGATCCGGGGACCCCCTTATTGAAGGGGGCTCCCGGATTCCGATAAGCCCCCCGCCCGCAGACCCCGACAAACAACGGCCAGGGTTGTCGGGAAGAGGCCCTGTCCTCATCAACATGGGGGCAGGGTGTTCTGGGGTGGGGGGGCCGCAGGTCGCCCCCCCTGCCCCAGAGCACCAAACCCCCCATGTTGAGGGCATGTGGCCTGGTACGGTTCAGGAGGGAGGGGGGGCCGCTCTCTCGTCCCCCCCTCTTCCCCTGCGGCCGGCCAGGTTGTGTGCTCGGATAAGGGTCTGGTTTGGACTTTGGGGGACCCCCCACGCCGTTTTTTCGGCGTAGGGGCGCCCGTTCAAATCCAGACCAGACCCAAGGGCCTGGTATGCCTCTGGAGGGGAACCCACGCTGGTTTTTTATTTAAAATTTGGCCTGGAGTTCCCCCTCAAGAGCAGTACAGCACAAGTCGCATGCCAAAGTCGGACCATGCAAGACTGCGGTACGACTTTGATCCGACATCAATGATAGTCAATGGGCTGAAGTCGGATCAAAGTCGGACCAAAGTAGTACAGGGAGCATTTTCAAAGTCGGACCGACATGTGTCGGACCAGTTAGGACGGCTCCCATAGGGAAACATTGATTTTCACACGTCATGCGACATGAGCTCCCAATGTCGGAGCGTTTGTCGCCCCAGTGTGAACCAGGCCTTAGGGAGAGCCGTCTGATTGCCAGCACGTCGACAGGTGGAGAGGGGGAGGATCCCTAGGATCGCTCCAGTCTCCCAGATCGTGAGGAAATACCGGGGTAGAGCCAGAGGATCTGGGGAGACCAGAGAGAGAGCCCATCTGATCACTGATCGCCGCGGGGTGCATGCTTGGGAAATGCATGCATATTAGTCCCCGGTCCATGTCCTTGCTCTGTGTGTTCAGGTGGAGGGGATAAACAGGGGCAGGTCTCCCATGCCGACTGGCCGCGATGGGTCGCCGGGGATAGGAACTGCATTGGACGGAGATGGGCTGGACCTGGAGCGGCGTGACGTGCCGACGGAGCTGTGAACCGCATCGTCAGCGCATTGCGTTCCACAGCTAGTGGAAGGGGGAGAAACCTATGTCCCCTGATGGAAAAACTAGATGGGAACGCCTCCGGGGTGATCAATTCAAACCCACGTTCGAATCGAACATCGGCCGTTCGACGAAGCCAGATCTTTGTGGGCCGTTCGCATCAAAATTTGTGTGATACGAACGGCCCACAATGCACTGAGCCAGTCGCAGTGCATTGCTGGCTGATGATTGGCCAAGCATGCACTGTGACCCTGCATGCTTGGCCAATATCAGCGCCGGCAGCGAGGAGAGCCATAATTGGCCACAGGCAGGATGCCTGTGGCCAATTATAGCTCATGGGGTTTAGTACACGCCCCACACTATATAAGGCCGCCAGCGAGGCAGACTTGTATAGTGTGTTCCAGCGTGCAGGGAAAGAGCTAGATAGGCAGGGACAGTGTTCTTTTCTCAGGCATCTGCAGGAGTTAGTGGGTGTTGTGTGCCTCCAGCGCAGTATACACCTGTATCTACCCTTTATTGCTGGTGTTCTCTAATACAGGCATCTGCAGGAGTTAGTGGGTGTTGTGTGCCTCCAGCACAGTATACACCTGTATCTACCCTTTATTGCTGGTGTTCTCCAATACAGGCATCTGCAGCCTTTACAGTGGGTGTTGTGTGCCTCCAGCACAATATACACTACCCAATTGCTGGTTTTCCCATCTCCCTGCAGGCCATTACTATGTCTGGAAGGCCAACAAGGAGAGGCAGACAGTCACGAGCCAATAAAAGAGGGCAAGCAGGCTCTGTGTCTAGAGACAAAAGTGCTGGTCGTGGACGCAGTGCATCGTCATCAGCACGTGGCCATGGGACACGCTTGTCCTTATTTTCGGCAGCTGGACGTGTTGAGCCGCATCATGCCGAAGACTTGGTAGAGTGGATGACCAAGCCCTCCTCATCCTCTCTCACCCAGGCTCAGGGTACTGGCAAAGCAGCTGCCAATTCGTCCTCTTCCCTCGTATCAATGTCATCATCAGTCACTCCTTCCCTAGACCCACCATGTCCTCCTGAGAAGTCCCCCGAACTGTTTGAGCCCAGGATGATGGATGATGAATGATGAATGATGATACACAGTTAGAGGAAGGCAGTAGCATGAGCGCAGAGAGAGGGGATGCTCAAGAAGGACAGCAATCTGGCAGTCATGTTCCAGCAGCTGCAGCATACTGCCAGGTTTGCTCCAGTGATCAAGAGGGAGGGGATGATGAGGTCACTGACTCCACGTGGGTGCCTGATAGGAGAGAGGATGATGATGATGAGGATGAGGAGGAGGCACATCTTTAACGAGGCAGGATGCCCTCCGGGGGCAGCATAAGGGCAGCACACCGACTGAATCACACTGCGCTGCCTCTGCCCGTTATTCAAAAAGTTCTTTGGTGTGGGCCTTTTTTGAGACGAGTGCATCAGATCGCACTGCTGCTATTTGCAACATATGTCTCAAGCGTATCTCGCGTGGCCAAAACATCAGCCGCTTGGGCACTACATGCTTGACCAGACATATGTTGACCTGCCATGCAGCTCGTTGGCAAGCGTACCTTAAAGACCCACACCAAAGAACAAAGCGGACCTCTCCTTGCTCCTCATCAGCTGGGATCTCCAACCCCACTATACCTTCAGTCCTCTCTGAAACCTGCACTGAGAGGAATGAAGGTGTAGAATTAGGTGTGTCACAGCCAAGTACTTGCGGGCACTCTGCTAGCAGTACACCGATGTCCGATTGTAGCAGGCAAATTTCCCTGCCCCAGCTGCTGGACCGTCGAAAGAAGTTCACTCCCAGCCATCCACATGCCCAGCGGTTGAATGCTAGCTTGGCTAAATTGCTAGCACTTCAACTGCTGCCTTTTCAGTTGGTAGACTCAGCCCCTTCCGTGAGTTTGTGCAATGTGCGGTTCCTCAGTGGCAGGTTCCCAAACGCCACTTTTTCTCACGGAAGGCGATTCTGGCTCCCTACCGGCACATGGAAGGCAATGTCCATGCCTCGCTGGACAGGGCGGTCAGCGGTAAGGTGCATATTACTGCTGACTCATGGTCCAGCAGGCATGGACAGGGACGTTACCTTTCTTTCACGGCCCATTGGGTCACTCTTTTGGCAGCTGGGAAGGATGCAGGACAAGGCGCAGTAGTGTTGGAGGTTGTTCCGCCGCCACGCCTCCAAAATGCTACTACTGGTTGTGACACACCTCTCTCCTCCACCCCCTCTTCTTCTTCCTCCATGGCCTATTCCTGTGCTTTGTCCTCGGAACCAGCGGTGCTCCATAGGCGTTCAAGGGGCTACGCAAGTATGCAGGCAAAAAGATACCATGCCACGCTTACGCTGGTGTGTTTGGGGGACAGGAGCCACACTGGGGCAGAGGTTCTGTCAGCTCTTCAGGGGCAGGCCGAGAGGTGGTTGACGCCACGCCAGCTTAAGCCAGGAATGGTGGTTTGCGACAATGGCACCAACCTCCTCTCCGCCCTCTGACAGGGACAACTGACCCATGTGCCCTGTGTGACTCACGTCCTTAACCTGGTGGTACAGCGGTTCTTGGGCAGGTATGTCCTGAGGCAGGCCAGGAAAGCCTGTGTGCATTTCCGCAGATCATATAATGCCAGTGCTCGGCTGGCTGAGCTGCAAAAGGAGTTGAACCTGCCCAAGAACCGCCTTATATGTGACATGCCCACCAGGTAGAACTCAACGTTGGCCATGCTGCAGCGGCTGCACATGCAGCAGAGGGCCATCAATGAGTACCTGTGCGACTACGGCACCAGGACAGGGTCAGGGGAGCTCAGGTTTTTTTCACCACGCCAGTGGGGCATGATCAGGGATGCATGTACTGTCCTGGCACCATTTGAGGAGGCTACAAGGATGGTGAGCAGTGACAGTGCATGCATCAGTGACACTGTACATCTTGTCCACCTGTTGGAGCATACGCTGCGTGGAATAATGGACAGGGCACTTGAGGCAGAACAGAGGCAGGAAGAGGATGACTTCCTTGCCTCTCAAGGCCCCCTTTACCCAGACAGTGTTCCTTCTGTTCCACCCATCACACAGGAAGAGGAGGATTGTGTCAGCATGGAGGTGGAGCCTGGCACTCAGCATCAACAGCAGCAGTCTTTTAGGGATGATTTACAGTCTCAAGAAACCCGTGGACTTGTACGTGGCTGGGAGGAGGTGGCTGCGGATCATGTCGTCCTTAGTGACCCAGAGGACTCCGGACCGAATGCCTCAGCTAACCTACCCTGCATGGCCTCCCTGATCCTGCAAAGTCTGCGGAAGGGTCCTCATATTCTTCGGATCAAGGAGAGGGACCATTACTGGCTGGCCACTCTCCTTGATCCACGGTACAAGGGTATCTTGCCGTCGCAGAGGGAGCAGAGGATGAGACATCTCCGGGAGGCCTTGCAGAAAGGTCTGTGCAATGCGTTCCCAGAGACTGGGAGGTTACAAACTCCTGGTCCTGGACAACGAGTTGCTGAGGCTTCAGTCAGTAGCAGAAGTAGCGGTGGAGAAGGTGGCCGTCTGACCGATGCGTTCAGACAATTTTTTAGTCCACAGCTCCAAGGTATGATCGGTTCCAGCAACCATCGCCAGCGTCTGATATACATGGTGCAGGAATACCTAGGGGCAAGGTCAGACTTGGACACCTTTCCCACCGAAAATCCTCTGGCTTACTGGGTCTTGAGGATGGATCACTGGCCAGAGCTTGCACAGTATGCAATTGAGCTACTGGCCTGTCCTGCATCCAGCGTTCTTTCGGAATGCACATTTCAGTGCTGCTGGAGGCTGTCACCGATCACAGGGTGTGCCTGTCCACCGACTCGTTTGATCGACTGACCTTCATAAAGATGAATCAGTCTTGGATCACCACCAGCTACCAGGCACCTGAAGCTGATGTAACAGAATAATTTATTTTGAAATGTCACATCCCTTCAAGACTGCCTATGCTGATGCTGAGTGCCTGTCCTGTTATGTTGACTGACTATCCTCTTCCTCCTCAATGATCCTGATGATAGCTTGGAAGAATATTTTTGTTTCTGGATGCCGCCACCAGTGGCTAAGGCCCAATTTTTCAGCCCCTGTTTAACAGGGGCATGTAATTAAAAAAATGTATGCAATGCTTTGCAGCAGGGCTCATTCCTGCACTCCAACTAGAGAATCTGGGAGAGGTTGCAGTGTCGTGGCACCAGCACCAGTGCCTAAGGCCCAATTTTTCAGCCCCTGTTCAACACAATTACAGTTCTTGATCTAATAATTCACAGCAGGGCCCATTCATGCGGCCACCAAGAGTAACTGAGGGCTTACAGTGTTGTAGCACCAGCACCACCACCAAAGGCCCAATTTTTCCTACCACTGTTCAACAATGGCATGTAATTGCAATTCCTGATATAATAGTTCACAGCAGGGCGTTCCAGCGCCCACCAAGAGTAACTGAGGGCTTACAGTGTTGTGGCAACACCAACATCTAAAGCCCCATACACACTATCAGTTTTCTTGCAGGTTTTTCTCTTCAGGTTTACCAAAACCATGTAGTGCAAGGGCCTGCCTGATTGCATACGAATTGAAACTCTTAAGGTTTGACCTCATATTAGATGGTTTTGGTAAACCTGAAGAGAAAAATCTGCAAGAAAACTGATAGTGTATATGGGGCTTAAGGGGCAAATTTCTACAGAGTATATACGTCAGGCCCCTACTTTCAAACATCCAACTTACAAACGACTCCTACTTGCAAACGGAAGGAGACAACAGGAAGGGAGAGGAAATCTACCCCTAGGAAGGGAAATTCTCTCCTGCAAGAGTTAATATGGGAAAAAGGTGTCTCCTCTCTACTGATGCTTTATCACCAATCCTCGTTTCAATAAAAACCCCACTTTTCCAAAAACATTTGTCATTGGGACAGAGAGTGAGGTGAAAAGTTCTGAACAGGTGCACAGACAGCAAAACAAATGTTACAGGGGTGATAACCCTTCTCCAAAAAGCTTAAAAATAGATTTTTTGGCTGCAGCTACACTTAAAAATGTACCTGTTCCAAATTACAAACAGATTCTACTTAAAAACAAACCTACAGTCCCTGTCTTGTTTGCACCACCTGTATACTACTATTCAGAGTATATAGGGTTTTATTTTGGGTTCAGGGTTCCCCTTAATATCCATACAAGACCCAAAGGGGCTGGTAATGGGCTGGGGTGGGGGGGGGGGGGTGATGGGTTAGCCATGCCATTTTTCTCAAAGATTTTCATCTATATTGCCAGGACAAGACATGACATTAAAGCCGCAAGCAGTTTTAAATGGCTTTTTTTCCTTTAGAAATGTCATTTTGTGCAGGGACAGTTCTAAACACGGGAAACACATGCCACTTCACAGGCATACTTTAGACACCCCCCAGGTACGATCTTTAAAGGGATATTTCACTTCTTTTTTTTCCCCCAGTTTATGCATCATTAAAATTACTCCTCCAGAAAAAAACGGCCGTTTTTAAAACTTCTTTTTGCATTGATACATGTCCCCTGGGGCCAGTGGCGTATCCAGGGTATGGCACTCCATGGCAAGTGCCATGGGCGCCCTGGGGGGGGGCGGCAAAATAAACTAAACGAAAAAAAAAATTCCCATCCGCACCTGTCCTCCTGCGGGCCGCCTCCCGCACTATAGCCCCCGGCGGCGGCACAGCACTTCACTCTTACTTGGCTGGATCTGGATGGCAGTGTTATGGAGAGTGACAGGCGCGGGCGCCCCCATGCTTATAGATGAGTGGGACCGTCCACTGCATCTCCAGACCGTCATTCGGCTAACTGGCGGAGGCGGAGCTTTCCTCCTCTGCGCTGGTGGACTGGGCGTGGGGATGGGTGGAGATTTCCCCCCAGGAAGCCTACCTTATTGATAAAACGGCCGCGCTGCCTTAGCCTGTGTTTACTTTTTTTTTTTTTTCTGTCTGTGGCTGTGCAGTGCGGCGGTACTAGTTGCAAGTATTGTGAATGTGTATGCGGGGGGCGGGGCCGAGGGCGGGGGGGGGTAGTACAGAGCGGCCTCCTCCATTAGCAGCCGACATATTAGACTGGCGGAGGCGGAGCCTATAGCTCCGCCCACCCTCTCCGTGCGGCTGTGGTCCACTGCATCCTCTCTTGGGGAGGGGTCTGTCTGATGACAGGAGGAGGAGGAGAGAGAAGCACGAGGAGAATCCCCTGGCAAGGTCAGAAGGTAAAATGTAATAAATTACTCTTATGATGATACACAGTCAGATCATGATTTTGCAATAAAGTGATCCATGCTGCAAACTCAACAGTCTCCCTTCAGTGAAAGTTCATGTTTTGCAAACTTTGCAGTACATGAACTTTCACTGAAGGTGGACTGTTTAATGAGTTTGCAGCATGAATCACTTTATTGCAAAATCATGATCTGTATATTAATGAACTTTCAATGAATGTGGTCTGTTTAACGAGTTTGCATTGAGTTCAGCATGTGCAAAGTGTTCCATGTATGCTGAAATCAATGCAAACTCATTAAGGAGGTTGAGGCTGCACTCATTGCCACTGATTAGGCGGCACTCTAAGGCTACTTTCACACTGAGGCATCAGCGGTAAAGCACTGCTATATTTAGCAGCGCTTTACTGTCGTTTTTGCGGCACTATTTGGCTGCTAGCAGGGTTTAACCCCCGCTAGCGGCCAAAAAAGTCTTAAAAGCGCCGATGCAGCGGCTCTTTGTTGGCGGCTCGGCAGCGCTGCCCATTGATTCCAATGGGCAGGGGCGCTGTAGGAGCGGTGTATACACCGCTCCTACAGCGCCTCAAAGATGCGGCTTGCAGGACTTTTTTTACCGTCCTGCCAGTGCACCGCTCCAGTGTGAAAGCCTTCGGGCTTTCACACTGGAGTGAAAGGAGAGGCTCTTTCAGGGCACTTTGCAGGCGCTATTTTTAGCACTATAGCACCTGCAAAGCGCCTCAGTGTGAAAGTAGCCTTAAGCTGCACTGATATGCTACACTGATGGGCACTGATGAGGCCGCACTGTTGGCCACTGATAAGCTGCACTGGTGAGGCTGCATTGTCGGGCACTGGTGAGGCTGTGCTGATGGGTACTGGCGAGACTGCACTAATGGGCACTGGTGAGGCTGCATTGATGGGTACCAATGAGGCTGCATTGATGGGCATTGGTGAGGCTGCATTGATGGGCACTGGTGAGGCTGCATTGATGGGCACTGGTGAAGCTGCATTGATGGGCACTGATCAGCCTGCGTTGATGGGCACTGATCAGTCTGCACCGATGGGCACTGTCTGCACTGGTGAGGCTGCATTGATGGGCTCTGATAAGGCTGCACTGATCAGGCTGCACTGATGGGCACTGATCAGGCTGCACTGATGGGCACTGTCTGCACTGGTGAGGCTGCACTGATGGGCACTGTCTGCACTGGTGAGGCTGCACTGATGGGCACTGTCTGCACTGGTGAGGCTGCACTGATGGGCACTGTCTGCACTGGTGAGGCTACGTTAATGGGCACTGATCAGGCTGCATTGATGGTTCAATGGGCCACTTGACTGGACTTGCCCCCCAGGCCTAAGGCTGCCAGCCCTCCCCTGGAGCCTGCTTCCATCTTCTCCGCGAGCGGGTCGGTGACGTCACGTGAGGTGAGGTCGCCGTCGCTGAGGAGGATCCCTTGATTGATTGCCGAGCTCCAGCACGTGTACATCTCCTGAGCCATGGGCCTCTGCTACAGCCTCCGACCATGGCTGTTCAGTGATTCTAGCGGCTCCATCTCCAACGCCCCCACCAACTCGGACACCGAGCAGCCCCCTGGAGCCGTTAGTGCCTATGAGAGCCAGGGACCTGAGGATCACAGCAGCAGCTCAGGGGGGGGGGAGCTCTGTAAACCGACTAGAGAGGGGAAAGTTCCAGACGGGCTGCTTCTACTACTGCAGAACTGGGGAGATAGCACCAGCGGCACTGGGGACAGCAATAAGCAGCAGCACAAGCCCAGCAAGGGCCAGCAGGTGCACCATCAACAGCAACATTCTCTGCAGAAGGGATGGGACAAACTCTGACTGGAGGAGAAGGAGGCCAAGAAAGTCAGCAAGAGCATAGATCGGGTACTGAAGGAGCAGAAGAGGGAGTACAAGCAGACCCATAGACTGCTCCTCCTAGGTAAGTGCCTCTCCTTCCATTTCTACACTAACATGGGGGATAGGTGGCCGGCCATGCCTGCTGACACTGCCTGTCTGCTTTATGTTGTCCTTGACATTTTATGGTTGGCCTGCATCCTGGGCATGCCTCTGGACTCTACATGCTCATATATATATATATATATATATATATATATATATTGTGAGGGGGTTAGCTCGGCAGCGGGTGTGTGTGACCCCCGGGATGGGCTCCCCACACAAAAACAGGCCCAGCAAACGGAGGTTGTGGTTTTCAAAATCAAAAAGGTGCGGTTTATTTTCTATTTACAGTGACAAAACACAGCAAAGCAAAAGAAACATAAACAAAATAAATCCTGGTCAACTTGACCTCTGACTAAACATACAGGTTTCCTAACTAACAACTGGGATCAGCCTAGTGCTGTCCTAGTCCCTAAGTCCCTGGTTTTAAATGTCCAAGCAAATAGCCACACAGGCTTTGTCTCACCGCACAGGGGTTCACTCTCCCTAGACAGTCCACACAGGTCTGGGTCCAGGCATGAGCTAACATCTAATGAAGCTGGGAGTTCTTATAGAGGCCTAAATGAGCTGACAAGCTTCAGCTGGTCTCATCAACTCCCTGTCTGCACGACGCCCCACACTCTCCCTAGAGGTATGAGTCATCCATGAGCCCACTAGCCTCAGCTGGGCTTATACAACTCTCCACCTAGTTGTATAAGTCGGCGTAAAGCCTGAATCTGGGCGAAATATATCTACCCCCCTGGATGCAACCAGGTGACTTTACCTTCCTGCTGTCACATACCCCCCCCCTCTTGTTTTAACCTCGGGTTGGAACACCAGCAATCAGGCATTCATGTACTCGAGACAAAGCATCCACATTCCCCATTTGAACGCCAGGGCGATGCTTTACTGTGAAGTTGAATTCCTGGAGGGCCAGGAACCACCTATTCACTCTTCTATTTGTTTCCTTGTTTTGAGCCATCCACTTTAACGGAGCGTGATCCGTAACCATGTCAAAGTGCCTACCTAGCAGGTAGTACCGAAGGGAATCTAGAGCCCACTTCACCGCTAAACACTCCTTTTCAACGGTGGCGTAATTTACCTCATGGGACTTCAACTTCCTGCTGAGGTAAATGACTGGGTGCTCTTCCCCGTTCCAGACCTGGGACAATACTGCTCCTAACCCCACATCTGACGCATCACTTTGTACGACAAAGTCTTTAGAGAAGTCGGGTGAGTACAACACTGGCTGGCTACATAAGGCTTGTTTCAAGAATTGGAATGCTGCCTCAGCCTCGGGGGTCCATTTAATCATGACCGACCCTTTCCCCTTCGTTAGGTTGGTTAGGGGCACAGCCTTAGAAGCAAAGTGGGGAATGAATCGCCGATAATACCCAGTGATTCCCAGAAAGGCTCGTACCTGCTTCTTGCTGTTGGGACGTGGCCAACTCTGGATGGCCTCGACTTTGTTGAGTTGGGGTTTTATTACTCCCCTCCCAATGGTGTACCCAAGATATTTGGCCTCCTCCTGCCCAATGGTACACTTCTTGGGGTTAGCCGTAAACCCCGCTTCCCGAACAGAGTCCAGGACTGCTTGCACTTTTGGCAGATGTGAGGCCCAATCTGTGCTATGGACAATTACGTCATCCAGGTAAGCCGCAGCATACTTCCGATGGGGCCTCAGCATCTGGTCCATTTTCCACTGGAATGTGGCCGGCGCATTCTGTAACCCGAACGGCATTCTTTTATATTGGAACGCCCCGTCTGGGGTTACAAATGCGGTTTTCTCTTTGGCCAATTTGGCCAGGGGGATTTGCCAATACCCTTTTGTGAGGTCAAGAGTCGTCATGTATCGGGCTGTTCCCAGCCGGTCGATCAACTCATCTATACGTGGCATGGGGTAGGTGTCAAATTTTGTAACTTTGTTCAACTGACGAAAATCGTTACAAAATCGCCAGCTCCCATCCGGTTTAGGCACCAACACAATGGGACTAGACCAATCACTTTGGGACTCCTCTATCACCCCTAAGTTCAGCATTTTCTGTACTTCCTCCCGTATTGCCTCCCGTCGGGCCTCTGGGATCCGATAGGGTTTTAACTTCACCCTTTCACCGGGCGGGGTAATGATGTCATGCTCTACCCCAGATGTTTGTCCCGGCAGCTCAGAGAATACCTCCTTGTTGCGAAGCACAAACTCCTTAACCTCCTGTTGTTGGGGTTGTGACAAGGTGGCTGCTATTCCAACCTCAGGAATCACGCAACCAGTTTGAGCTGGTGACTAAGTGTCTGCGACTAGGGACTCTCTATCCCTCCAGGCTTTCAACAGATTAACGTGATAGATCTGTTCGGGCTTTCGCCTTCCTGGTTGTCTGACCTTGTAATTCACTTCGCTCACTTTTTCTATTATCTCGTAGGGGCCTTGCCATTTGGCAAGGAATTTACTTTCAACCGTAGGGACAAGTACCAGTATCCTATCCCCCGGGGAAAAGGTACGGGTCTTGGCTCCACGGTTGTACACTCTCTGCTGTGCTAACTGCGCTTGGGCCAAATGTTCCTTCACGATGGGCATTACCTGTGCAATTCGGTCTTGCATCAGGGCGACATGCTCAATCACACTCCTGTGGGGAGAACTCTCACTTTCCCAAGTTTCCTTGGCAATATCCAACAGCCCTCTTGGGTGTCTCCCATACAGTAACTCAAAGGGGGAGAATCCCGTAGAGGATTGGGGCACCTCCCTAATAGCAAACATCAGATAAGGAAGTAGACAGTCCCAATCCTTTCCATCTCTATCCACCACTTTCTTCAACATTTGTTTTAGGGTTTTGTTGAATCTTTCAACCAGCCCATCGGTTTGGGGGTGATACACAGATGTACGTAATTGCGTCACTTTGAACAATTTACACAGCTCCTTCGTAACCCGGGACATAAAGGGTGTACCTTGGTCCGTAAGCAGTTCTTTACAAATACCCACCCGGCTAAACACAAGAGATAGCTCTTTGGCTATGGTTTTGGCCGAGGTATTTCGGAGAGGGATCGCTTCTGGATAACGGGTGGCATAGTCCATTATAACTAATATGTACTGGTGCCCCCTAGCGGACTTGATTATAGGACCTACCAAATCCATGGCGATCCTCTCAAACGGGACCTCAATGATGGGTAGAGGGACCAGCGGGCTACGGAAATGTGGCATCGGGGCCGACCTCTGACACACAGGGCAGGAGGAACAATAATTTTCTATGTCCTTCATCACCCCCGGCCAATAGAATCTCTGTAATACCCTCTCTCGGGTTTTCTCTGTCCCCAGATGACCTCCAAGAATGTGCCCATGGGCCAACTCCAACACCAACTTCCTGTAAGGTTTGGGCACCACAAGCTGCTCAACGGTTTCTTCTGCCCTTTTTGCCACCCGATACAGTAGGTCCTTCTCTACGCTGAAGTATGGGTAAGTGCAGGTATTATCTGGGTTCACTAACTCGCCATCTATTTTCACTACGTTTTCCCGTGCCTTTATTAGGGCGGGGTCTTTCAACTGTTCTGTGGCAAAGTTTTCCCTGTGAACCTCAAGATCAGAAAACTCCACAGACGGTAGGTTTTCGTCTGAGGAGGTGGGCTCCTCTCCAGTTTCTTGAGTCTCCCCTGCCAATACTGATAAGGGAAATTCCGGAGAGTCCTCACCACTCTCAGGGGAGTTCTGGCTATCACATTCCTGGTACATAGGGGCACCAGTGGGGGGCTCAGGATCATCCCACAGTTCCCAGAACTTCGGAAAATCCCTTCCCACAATGGCGTCATGCGGTAACTGAGATACTAAGCCCACTGGATGAGAGAGGGTACCTTTGGGGGTCTCGAAACACACTGTAGTCACTGGATACTCTCGGGTGTCCCCATGCACACAAATAACAGCTACCTTGCTATTCCCAGAGACCTCTGTTTTAACTAACTCAGCCTTTATCAGGGTCACAAGGCTACCTGAATCCAGCAATACCACAACATTTCTACCATTAACACACATTTTGCATAAATGTTTCTCAGTTCCTCGAATGGCAGTGCATGCGACTGTCGCACACAGCGACTGACGTCTGCCCGTCAGAAAGTCACACTGCATGGGTTCCTCCACAACCGGGCAATTGGCTGCAATATGTCCCGCTTGCCGGCAGCGGTAGCAAACGATCCTTCTTGCCGCCTCTTGAGCCGCTGATTTCCCAGGCTGTTCTCGCCAAACTTGGGGTAGAGCTCCCACCCTCTCACTCTCTCCACCCTCACCCCTTGGAATCCTCTTATCCGCCCCTGGGGATGGTCTGGTCTTAGGGTGGAAAGTCCGAGTGTCTCTGGAAGAGGCCGTCAGGTTCTCTGTAGCCAAGTATTTCTCCACACGATCCACAAGACCATCGGCCGTCTCTGGGTCTCCATGGCTTACCCACTTTTGGATGGCAGTAGGAAGAGCTCTCAAAAACCGATCCATTACAACACGTTCCACAATCTTTGGTGCGGACAAAGTCTCTGGCTGTAGCCACTTTCTGCTCAGGTGAATGAGATCATACATTTGAGACCTGGGGGGTTTTCCAAGCTGGAAAGTCCAGTTATGCACACGCTGAGCCCGGACAGCCTGGGTGACACCCAGCCTTGCCAATATTTCAGCTTTTAGCATCACATAGTCTTTTGCTTGGTCAGGCTCTAGGTCATAGTAAGCCTTCTGCGATTCACCAGTTAACAGAGGAGCCACCAGTCCAGCCCACTGCTCCTCAGGCCACTTTTCTCTTTCAGCAGTCCTTTCAAATGTGGTCAAAAATACCTCTGGATCATCCTCTCCAGTCATTTTTGTCAATAAACGACTCACCCCAAAGGACGCGGTATTAGTGGGACGGCTTTCCTCACTGGTCTGCGGACGTTGCTGCATTACTGCTTCCATTTGTTGTAGTCTCTGCTCTTGCTTCTGTAACAGGTCTATGAAGCGGGCCTCAGATTGCTGCTGGGCTTGTTGCTGAGCTTCCAGACTCTGTTGGTGAGCTTGCTGCTGGGCTGCAAGGCTCTGTTGATGAGCTTGCTGCTGGGCTGCGAAGTTCTGTTGTTGAGCTGCAAGGCTCTGTTGATGAGCTGCAAGGCTCTTTTGCAAACCTGCATTTGTCTGCTGTTGATTGGCATTTGCTAGAGCCAGCTGCTTCAGTATCTCCTCCATGCTGGCTTAAAAAAAAACTGCCCGCATTCTCCACCAACTGTGAGGGGGTTAGCTCGGCAGCGGGTGTGTGTGACCCCCGGGATGGGCTCCCCACACAAAAACAGGCCCAGCAAACGGAGGTTGTGGTTTTCAAAATCAAAAAGGTGCGGTTTATTTTCTATTTACAGTGACAAAACACAGCAAAGCAAAAGAAACATAAACAAAATAAATCCTGGTCAACTTGACCTCTGACTAAACATACAGGTTTCCTAACTAACAACTGGGATCAGCCTAGTGCTGTCCTAGTCCCTAAGTCCCTGGTTTTAAATGTCCAAGCAAATAGCCACACAGGCTTTGTCTCACCGCACAGGGGTTCACTCTCCCTAGACAGTCCACACAGGTCTGGGTCCAGGCATGAGCTAACATCTAATGAAGCTGGGAGTTCTTATAGAGGCCTAAATGAGCTGACAAGCTTCAGCTGGTCTCATCAACTCCCTGTCTGCACGACGCCCCACACTCTCCCTAGAGGTATGAGTCATCCATGAGCCCACTAGCCTCAGCTGGGCTTATACAACTCTCCACCTAGTTGTATAAGTCGGCGTAAAGCCTGAATCTGGGCGAAATATATCTACCCCCCTGGATGCAACCAGGTGACTTTACCTTCCTGCTGTCACAATATATATATATATATATAAAAGGCTTCACTCCTGCCCAGCACACTAGCTGCATGGAGTTTGCATGTTCTCCCTGTGGGGTTCCTCTCCCACTCCAAACACATGCAGGTAGGTGAATTGTACCCTGTGTACAGACTGGCAGTGTACATGGCTGATCACATTCTACACTGACCCTACAATCCTACAGGACCCTACACATATCTATGTATACTTCCATTCAGTCCTGTCCAGCTCTTGGCAGATTTTGGGCCAGAGATCATCTTAAATCATTTTTTGGACATGGGGGTGGCATGCAGAATGTGATTGGCCATATACATTGCCACTTCATACAGACAGGTGACCATCACCTACCAACATGGCTTTGGAATGTGCCAGGAAACTGGAGTACCTGGAGGATGCCCACACAAAGAGAACATGAAAACTCCATGCAGATAGCTTCCTGGCCCAGATTCAAACCAAGTGAGGCAAGTGCCAACCACTAACCTACTGTTCTCCCTATATAACTGTATATACTGACAGCATTATCTGAAAGTAGGGTTTCAAATGTTTTAAAAGGGGCGCATTTTCAGTGCTTGCCATAGGCGCCATTTTCGCTAGATACGCCTCTGCCTGGGGCAGAACCCAGGTCCCCAAACCCTTTTTAGGACAATAACATGCATATTAGCCGTTATAATTAGCACTTTAGATTTCGAACGTTCGCGTCCATTGTATTTAATAGGGTTCTAACGTTCGCGCAAACTTTTGGTCCGTTCGCAGGTTCTGGTGCGAACCGAACCGGGGGGGGGGTGTTCGGCTCATCCCTAGTCCTCAGTAGTTTTAATGACAAGATTGCCCCCCCTTGTCAGAAGGTTTTATTATGCCCTTTCTATCCTTAATTTGATTAAGGGCAGTTCTTTGACAATGTGTTAGATTAGATTTGTTTTTCCCCCTAGATTTTTTCAGGGTAGCACTTACTTCTCGGAGGTCTTGGGTTGTATGGTCAACAAAATGTTTTAAGTTAGGATTTGAGAGGGCTGGGAATTTGTGATTTTCGCTTATATTTGAGTGGTGTGAACGTAGGGGATCCTGTGTCCATAAGTATATGGTGCATTGTCTCAGGGTCGTCCCAGACTCCACCCTCTCTTTCTAATTGTGTTAAGATTTTCAACATTCTGTAATCCTGACGAGACCATTTAAGCTCAGGGTTTGTATCTACCCTATTGGTTTGATTATGCCAGTAGGTCTTAAAGTTTAACTTTCTGGCGAATAGGTTGATGTCTAACAATCTCAAAGGGGCCCGCATCACGTGTAGAGCAAAAATTGAGTCCTAGGCCCAAAACTCCCAGTTCAGTGTTAGAGAACGTCTGTGATGTAAGATTGATAACATCAAATGTATTAGATGATGTTATATTGGGCGAGTTATGAATTGGTCTATGTGGCTCTGTGCTACATGTGATGGTTTTGGAGTTGTAGGGACCTTGTCCTTTGAGGCTGGTGCCCAAAAATTTACTGATCTAGGTTTAGGAGTGGCTCCTGATGCTGTTCCACTATAATGTGGTCGGTCTCGTGCATCAGGGGGCATGGAAATAGTGTCTTCTCCATCTGATGGTGGTGGTATTTTACGCTTAGGTGCTTTAGTGCGATTATTGTTTGGGTTGTCCCCTAGGGGGGTGGTGGACCCTGAATCAGAATGTTCCTGTGGGGGAGCCGTGGCTCCCATGGGGTCAGTGGGGGATGGGGCTGAGGACCACGTCGTGTGCGATTTCTATGAGACCGAAAGGATGAGGTGGTTGAGGTGTCGGAAGCGTTGCCATCGTTGGTCTGTTTAAATCTATTGAAGTTACCCCTATTCGTGGTGTTCCATTTATAGGCTCTGCCCATTCTGAATGCTACTGAATCCTGTGCAAATTTTTTATCTTTATTTTGTATGAGTAATTTATTATATTCATCTACATGCGTTTTAATTTGCTCTTCCAATGCAATAGAGACCTTTGTCTCCCGGAAGGGATAGAGCTTGTTTTGTATTGCCTGAATTTCGGCATCTAGGTTTTCTCTTTTCCAGGTCGTATTGGTCTTTTAACATTTTCATCATGTTCATTGAGCACATAGTGAGATTTTCTTCCCATTCAGTGCGCAATGGAACTGGTGGATTTTTAAGTGTAGGAAATATCTGGATTCTTAGCCCTAATGGGACCACCTTGTTATCAATATAGGTTTATAAAGGTTTAACCCCTTGATCGCCCCCCAGGTCACCCTTTCACCCCCTATCGCCAGAGTCACTAAGCGATCGTTTTTCTGATCGCTGCATTAGTGTCGCTGGTGCCGCTAGGTAGCCAGTTATTTTTTTAGGTTCGCCGCCATGTTTTTATAACGTCGGGTACCCCCATATATTATCTAATAAAGGTTTTAACCCCCTGATTGCCCCTAGAGTTAACTCTTTCACCAGTGATCACCGTATAAGTGTCACTGGTTAGCCAGTTATTTAGCCCCATATATTACCTAATAAAGGTTTTAACCCCCTGATTGCCCCTAGAGTTAACCCTTTCACCAGTGATCACCGTATAAGTGTTACAGGTGACGCTGGTTGGTTAGTTTGCTTTTTATAGCATCAGGACACCCGCCGTATATAACCCAATAAAGGTTTAACCCCCTGATCGCCCGGTGGGTGATATCAACTAGGTTTTATTGTCAGTTAGGGTCTGCGTCGCCCCGGACAGCGTCAGGTTAGTGCCAGTAGCGCTAACACCCATGCACAAAGCATACACCTCCCTTAGTGGTATAGTATCTGAACAGATCAATATCTGATCAGATCTATACTAGCGTCCCCAAAAAACGCATTGTTAGCGGAATCAGCCCAGATACCCGCTAGCACCTGCGTTTTGCCCCTCCGCCCAGCCCACCAAAGTGCAGTATCGATCTATCACTGTCACTTACAAAACACAACACACATAACTGCAGCATTCACAGAGACAGGCCTGATCCCTGCGATCGCTAACAGTTTTTTTGGTAGCGTTTTATACATTTGCTGACAGGTGCTTGTTTACCTGTGAATCCTTATTAGTGTACCACTAAATTTAGAGCCCAAAATGGCAAAGCGAAGGTACACTAGTAAAGAGGCCTACGAGTTTGAGCATGACAGATATTGAAGAGGAGGTCACGCATCTGTCAGATTCAGGCTCAGAATACATCCCTGTAGAAGACAGCGGCTCCATGTCAGATAGCTCTGATGACAAAGATGAGGTCCCTGCTAAGGACAGGCGTACCCCACCCCATTGTGCTGTTGAGGAGCAAGAACCGCAGGTCCCTCGTATGGAGCAGAGAGCCAGTACTAGCGCCAATATTCCTGCTGGTGAACTGGCAAGCACCAGCGGCCTAGTACACCCTGGTCGTACAACCAGCACTGCAGTATCACGTGGTGAGTCCCACAAGTGCAGTTCAAGCTGGCGAGGTGGCAAGCACAAGTAGTGTCCCACTGAAGAAGACAAAGACAGGCCCGTCGTGCCCATAGTGCCCTTCCTGCTGCATTCACCTATCCTGATTGGGTCCCCACCACTTCTGCAGCACCCGTACTTCCCCCATTCACTGGCCAACCCGGTATTGAGGTGGAAAAAGCAGATTTTACCTTACTTGATTTTCATTCGTCGTTTTTCACGGAAGATCTCTATAGATCTATTGTGGACCAAACTAATTTTTATGCTGGTCAATTCATCATCGCCACTTGACCCCAGTCCGCCCTTGCCAGAGAATGGAAACCAGTTACGGTTTCCAAATTCAAGATCTTTCTGGGCCTTTCCCTCAACATGGGCATACATGAATTCCCGAAGATGCGGACGTATTGGTCCACACGCCCACATGACCGTATGCCCGTGTTCTCTGCCTCCATGGCCAGGAAATGATACGCGGCGATCTTGCGGTTCATGCACTTCAACGACAATGAACTTTGTCGTCCACGTGGAGACCCTGAATACGATCAGGTCTACAAAATTCGGCCCCTCATAAATCACTTCAACTAACGTTTTGCAGCCTTGTATACTCCCCATCAAGTTGTCTGCGATGAGTCCCTGATTAAATTTTCTGGCCGCTTATCTTTCAAACAGTACCTTCCCAGCAAGCGTGCCAGAGACGGGGTCAAGCTCTATAAGTTCTGTGACAGGGCAACAGGCTATGTATGGAGCTTTATGAGTTATGAGGGAAAAAGAGTCAGGTAGAGCGGGAGAACTGCCCAGATTACATAGGGAGCGCTGGCAAGATTGTGTGGGACTTGGTGTCACCCTTATTCGGAAAGGGGTACCACTTGTATGTGGACAATTATTACACGAGCGTGCCACTGTTTAGTCACTTATTTGATCATCAGATTGGAGCATGTGGCACTGTGCGACCTAATCGCCGGGGCTTGTAGATTCTCATCTTAGGCTGGGGGAGAGAGCCTGCTTGAAGTGTAATAACTTGCTCGCTGTGAAGTGGAGGGATAATAAGAATGTTTTCGTTCTTACCTCCCTTCATGCAGACACGACAGTACAAATTCGCACGGCGACTGGTGTTGTGGAGAAACCCCTCTGTATCCACGAATATAACCAAAATATGGGAGGGGTGGACCTCAACGACCAGTTGTTGGCGCCGTATCACATTGCCCGTAAGGCGAGACGCTGGTACAAAAAAATAAGTGTCTCTATACTTACAGTATTTCAATTGGCTTTGCTGAACGCTCATGTGCTATACAGAGCTTCAGGACAGACTGGATCCTTCCTTCAATTCCAGGATGAGATCGTCACAGACCTCCTGTATCCAGGCGGTGCTGCACCTCACCATTCCCAACCAAATGCAGTAAGCCGGCTGCATGAGAGACATTTTCTGTATGTCCTCCAGAGTACCCCTACCCAATGAGCATCCCAAAGAAAATGTTGTGTCTGTAGAAAGCGTGGATTTAGGCGTGACACCCGTTATTGTCCCCGCTGTCCTGACGATCCTGGTCTTTGCATTGGTAAATGTTTTGAACGCTACCACACACTAGTGAAGTTTTAGCGTAGGGTACAGCAATGCACAGGATAGGACACACTTACACAGGGTCTCCCAAGATGCCATCGCATTTTGAGAGACCCAAACCTGGAACAGAAAAGTTTTACAGTTACAAAAAAGCCGATATATAAAGCCGTGACCCCAGTGCTGTAGGAGGTGATTTCACCACCACAGTTAAAAAAAAAAAAAAAAAAAGGAGCATATATGCCGAAGCATGGGGACAGCAGGGGCGGAGGAGCGATTTTTCTCCTAATGCCACGTACATACGGTCGAAATTCCGACGGAGGCTTGCCCGTGGAAAAGTCCGACGTGTGTGCGCGGCATAACTTTTTTGCGGGAGGATGCCCCCATGCTTCGGCATATATAAAAATGGTGCATGTATGCCCATAATTAGAAGTGGGTGGATGAAGGGAGGTATTCTAATGGTGGGCATACCCACCGATCAATCTCTTTTTCGTTCAGCCAACAGGCTGCATGAAAAAAAAAAGGATTACAATACATGTCCAATACATGTCCAACAAGGACCAGCAACGTACTGGTATGTTGCCGGGCTTTGAATGGTTATACCAGAATGATGCCTGTGGGTTTAGGTATCATCTTGGTATACTTCTTTTCAGCCAGCAGGCGGCTTTCATGTAAAAGCAATCCTAGCGGCTAATTAGCCTCTAGACTGCTTTTACAAGCAGTGGGAGGGAATGCCCCCCCCCAGATATAAACAGCGCCATTGGGAAAGCATTTGATCGCACCGATCTTGGTGTGGTCAGATGCTTTGAGGGCAGAGGAAAGATCTAGGGTCTAATAGAGCCCAATTTAAAAAGAGTACCTATTGCTATCATAGGGGATATTTACATTCCTTGAGATAACAATAAAAAAAAAGGAAGGAACAGTTTAAAAATAAAATAGCAAAATAAAAAAAAACCCTGTCCCCCCCCTGCTCTTGCGCAAAGGCGAACGCAAGCGTCGGTCTGGCGTCATATGTAAACAGCAATTGCACCATGCATGTGAGGTATCACCGCGAAGGTCAGATCAAGGGCAGTAATTTTAGCAGCAGACCTCCTCTGTAAATATATTGTGGTAATCTGTAAAGGCTTTTAAAAATGTATGTAGTTTGTCGCCACTGCGCTTTTGTGCGCAATTTTAAAGCATGTAGTGTTTAGTATCCATGTACTCGGCCTAAGATCATCTTTTTTATTTCATCAAACATTTGGGAAATATAGTGTGTTTTAGTGCATTAAAATAAAATAAGTGTATTTTTTCCTCCAAAAATGCCTTTGAAAAATCGCTGCGCAAATACTGTGTGGAAAAAAAAAATGCAACACCCACCATTTTAATCTGTAGGGCCTTTGCGTTAAAAAAATATATGTTTGGGGGTTCAACGTAATTTGCTTGCAAAAAAAATAAAAATTTTCATGTGAACAAAAAAAAGTGTCAGAAAGGGCTTTGTCTTCAAGTGGGTGATGTATGACATAAGCTTCTAAATGTTGTGCATAAAGTGCCAGGACAGTCCAAAACTCCCCCAAATGACCCCTGTGACGGATCTCGAATAACCCAGGTGGGCACATCCGCCAGACCTGTGTCTCCTGTCCTCCAAACGCAGCCTGCAGATACGCCATAACCAGCCCTTAACCCCTCAATCACGAGACAATCCACACAGGTGTTTAGGGTTAAACATGCAGAGCATTAACCGTTTATTAAATCCAAAACATACACTTTTACACACAGTTAGGGACACTCCCCTTAGCCTTGTCATAGAGGGGGGGGGTAGGGGACAAGGAAGAACCAATGGGAACTGAACATTGAAACAGAGACTACAGTTAAACATAAATGGATTATGGTAAGCAGGCAGCCCTTCAATACACATCCCCTGCGGAGAGATGTCTGCAGTCCAGACCATTGTCTATGTGCCATTAACCAACACATTTAAACACAGCAACAAGAGGGGGGGGATGAGGGAGTAGGGATGTAGCATTACATTACATTATCTCAATGTCAGCTTTCCCCCAGTCTCTCAGTCTGGGCCATAATCTGTGGGTAAGCGGTCAGCGGCAGCTCAGAGAATACCTCCTTGTTGCGAAGCACAAACTCCTTAACCTCCTGTTGTTGGGGTTGTGACAAGGTGGCTGCTATTCCAACCTCAGGAATCACGCAACCAGTTTGAGCTGGTGACTAAGTGTCTGCGACTAGGGACTCTCTATCCCTCCAGGCTTTCAACAGATTAACGTGATAGATCTGTTCGGGCTTTCACCTTCCTGGTTGTCTGACCTTGTAATTCACTTCGCTCACTTTTTCTATTATCTCGTAGGGGCCTTGCCATTTGGCAAGGAATTTACTTTCAACCGTAGGGACAAGTACCAGTATCCTATCCCCCGGGGAAAAGGTACGGGTCTTGGCTCCACGGTTGTACACTCTCTGCTGTGCTAACTGCGCTTGGGCCAAATGTTCCTTCACGATGGGCATTACCTGTGCAATTCGGTCTTGCATCAGGGCGACATGCTCAATCACACTCCTGTGGGGAGAACTCTCACTTTCCCAAGTTTCCTTGGCAATATCCAACAGCCCTCTTGGGTGTCTCCCATACAGTAACTCAAAGGGGGATAATCCCGTAGAGGATTGGGGCACCTCCCTAATAGCAAACATCAGATAAGGAAGTAGACAGTCCCAATCCTTTCCATCTCTATCCACCACTTTCTTCAACATTTGTTTTAGGGTTTTGTTGAATCTTTCAACCAGCCCATCGGTTTGGGGGTGATACACAGATGTACGTAATTGCGTCACTTTGAACAATTTACACAGCTCCTTCATAACCCGGGACATAAAGGGTGTACCTTGGTCCGTAAGCAGTTCTTTACAAATACCCACCCGGCTAAACACAAGAGATAGCTCTTTGGCTATGGTTTTGGCCGAGGTATTTCGGAGAGGGATCGCTTCTGGATAACGGGTGGCATAGTCCATTATAACTAATATGTACTGGTGCCCCCTAGCGGACTTGATTATAGGACCTACCAAATCCATGGCGATCCTCTCAAACGGGACCTCAATGATGGGTAGAGGGACCAGCGGGCTACGGAAATGTGGCATCGGGGCCGACCTCTGACACACAGGGCAGGAGGAACAATAATTTTCTATGTCCTTCATCACCCCCGGCCAATAGAATCTCTGTAATACCCTCTCTCGGGTTTTCTCTGTCCCCAGATGACCTCCAAGAATGTGCCCATGGGCCAACTCCAACACCAACTTCCTGTAAGGTTTGGGCACCACAAGCTGCTCAACGGTTTCTTCTGCCCTTTTTGCCACCCGATACAGTAGGTCCTTCTCTACGCTGAAGTATGGGTAAGTGCAGGTATTATCTGGGTTCACTAACTCGCCATCTATTTTCACTACGTTTTCCCGTGCCTTTATTAGGGCGGGGTCTTTCAACTGTTCTGTGGCAAAGTTTTCCCTGTGAACCTCAAGATCAGAAAACTCCACAGACGGTAGGTTTTCGTCTGAGGAGGTGGGCTCCTCTCCAGTTTCTTGAGTCTCCCCTGCCAATACTGATAAGGGAAATTCCGGAGAGTCCTCACCACTCTCAGGGGAGTTCTGGCTATCACATTCCTGGTACATAGGGGCACCAGTGGGGGGCTCAGGATCATCCCACAGTTCCCAGAACTTCGGAAAATCCCTTCCCACAATGGCGTCATGCGGTAACTGAGATACTAAGCCCACTGGATGAGAGAGGGTACCTTTGGGGGTCTCGAAACACACTGTAGTCACTGGATACTCTCGGGTGTCCCCATGCACACAAATAACAGCTACCTTGCTATTCCCAGAGACCTCTGTTTTAACTAACTCAGCCTTTATCAGGGTCACAAGGCTACCTGAATCCAGCAATACCACAACATTTCTACCATTAACACACATTTTGCATAAATGTTTCTCAGTTCCTCGAATGGCAGTGCATGCGACTGTCGCACACAGCGACTGACGTCTGCCCGTCAGAAAGTCACACTGCATGGGTTCCTCCACAACCGGGCAATTGGCTGCAATATGTCCCGCTTGCCGGCAGCGGTAGCAAACGATCCTTCTTGCCGCCTCTTGAGCCGCTGATTTCCCAGGCTGTTCTCGCCAAACTTGGGGTAGAGCTCCCACCCTCTCACTCTCTCCACCCTCACCCCTTGGAATCCTCTTATCCGCCCCTGGGGATGGTCTGGTCTTAGGGTGGAAAGTCCGAGTGTCTCTGGAAGAGGCCGTCAGGTTCTCTGTAGCCAAGTATTTCTCCACACGATCCACAAGACCATCGGCCGTCTCTGGGTCTCCATGGCTTACCCACTTTTGGATGGCAGTAGGAAGAGCTCTCAAAAACCGATCCATTACAACACGTTCCACAATCTTTGGTGCGGACAAAGTCTCTGGCTGTAGCCACTTTCTGCTCAGGTGAATGAGATCATACATTTGAGACCTGGGGGGTTTTCCAAGCTGGAAAGTCCAGTTATGCACACGCTGAGCCCGGACAGCCTGGGTGACACCCAGCCTTGCCAATATTTCAGCTTTTAGCATCACATAGTCTTTTGCTTGGTCAGGCTCTAGGTCATAGTAAGCCTTCTGCGATTCACCAGTTAACAGAGGAGCCACCAGTCCAGCCCACTGCTCCTCAGGCCACTTTTCTCTTTCAGCAGTCCTTTCAAATGTGGTCAAAAATACCTCTGGATCATCCTCTCCAGTCATTTTTGTCAATAAACGACTCACCCCAAAGGACGCGGTATTAGTGGGACGGCTTTCCTCACTGGTCTGCGGACGTTGCTGCATTACTGCTTCCATTTGTTGTAGTCTCTGCTCTTGCTTCTGTAACAGGTCTATGAAGCGGGCCTCAGATTGCTGCTGGGCTTGTTGCTGAGCTTCCAGACTCTGTTGGTGAGCTTGCTGCTGGGCTGCAAGGCTCTGTTGATGAGCTTGCTGCTGGGCTGCGAAGTTCTGTTGTTGAGCTGCAAGGCTCTGTTGATGAGCTGCAAGGCTCTTTTGCAAACCTGCATTTGTCTGCTGTTGATTGGCATTTGCTAGAGCCAGCTGCTTCAGTATCTCCTCCATGCTGGCTTAAAAAAAAACTGCCCGCATTCTCCACCAACTGTGAGGGGGTTAGCTCGGCAGCGGGTGTGTGTGACCCCCGGGATGGGCTCCCCACACAAAAACAGGCCCAGCAAACGGAGGTTGTGGTTTTCAAAATCAAAAAGGTGCGGTTTATTTTCTATTTACAGTGACAAAACACAGCAAAGCAAAAGAAACATAAACAAAATAAATCCTGGTCAACTTGACCTCTGACTAAACATACAGGTTTCCTAACTAACAACTGGGATCAGCCTAGTGCTGTCCTAGTCCCTAAGTCCCTGGTTTTAAATGTCCAAGCAAATAGCCACACAGGCTTTGTCTCACCGCACAGGGGTTCACTCTCCCTAGACAGTCCACACAGGTCTGGGTCCAGGCATGAGCTAACATCTAATGAAGCTGGGAGTTCTTATAGAGGCCTAAATGAGCTGACAAGCTTCAGCTGGTCTCATCAACTCCCTGTCTGCACGACGCCCCACACTCTCCCTAGAGGTATGAGTCATCCATGAGCCCACTAGCCTCAGCTGGGCTTATACAACTCTCCACCTAGTTGTATAAGTCGGCGTAAAGCCTGAATCTGGGCGAAATATATCTACCCCCCTGGATGCAACCAGGTGACTTTACCTTCCTGCTGTCACAATATATATATATATATATAAAAGGCTTCACTCCTGCCCAGCACACTAGCTGCATGGAGTTTGCATGTTCTCCCTGTGGGGTTCCTCTCCCACTCCAAACACATGCAGGTAGGTGAATTGTACCCTGTGTACAGACTGGCAGTGTACATGGCTGATCACATTCTACACTGACCCTACAATCCTAGAGGACCCTACACATATCTATGTATACTTCCATTCAGTCCTGTCCAGCTCTTGGCAGATTTTGGGCCAGAGATCATCTTAAATCATTTTTTGGACATGGGGGTGGCATGCAGAATGTGATTGGCCATATACATTGCCACTTCATACAGACAGGTGACCATCACCTACCAACATGGCTTTGGAATGTGCCAGGAAACTGGAGTACCTGGAGGATGCCCACACAAAGAGAACATGAAAACTCCATGCAGATAGCTTCCTGGCCCAGATTCAAACCAAGTGAGGCAAGTGCCAACCACTAACCTACTGTTCTCCCTATATAACTGTATATACTGACAGCATTATCTGAAAGTAGGGTTTCAAATGTTTTAAAAGGGGCGCATTTTCAGTGCTTGCCATAGGCGCCATTTTCGCTAGATACGCCTCTGCCTGGGGCAGAACCCAGGTCCCCAAACCCTTTTTAGGACAATAACATGCATATTAGCCGTTATAATTAGCACTTTAGATTTCGAACGTTCGCGTCCATTGTATTTAATAGGGTTCTAACGTTCGCGCAAACTTTTGGTCCGTTCGCAGGTTCTGGTGCGAACCGAACCGGGGGGGGGGTGTTCGGCTCATCCCTAGTCCTCAGTAGTTTTAATGACAAGATTGCCCCCCCTTGTCAGAAGGTTTTATTATGCCCTTTCTATCCTTAATTTGATTAAGGGCAGTTCTTTGACAATGTGTTAGATTAGATTTGTTTTTCCCCCTAGATTTTTTCAGGGTAGCACTTACTTCTCGGAGGTCTTGGGTTGTATGGTCAACAAAATGTTTTAAGTTAGGATTTGAGAGGGCTGGGAATTTGTGATTTTCGCTTATATTTGAGTGGTGTGAACGTAGGGGATCCTGTGTCCATAAGTATATGGTGCATTGTCTCAGGGTCGTCCCAGACTCCACCCTCTCTTTCTAATTGTGTTAAGATTTTCAACATTCTGTAATCCTGACGAGACCATTTAAGCTCAGGGTTTGTATCTACCCTATTGGTTTGATTATGCCAGTAGGTCTTAAAGTTTAACTTTCTGGCGAATAGGTTGATGTCTAACAATCTCAAAGGGGCCCGCATCACGTGTAGAGCAAAAATTGAGTCCTAGGCCCAAAACTCCCAGTTCAGTGTTAGAGAACGTCTGTGATGTAAGATTGATAACATCAAACGTATTAGATGATGTTATATTGGGCGAGTTATGAATTGGTCTATGTGGCTCTGTGCTACATGTGATGGTTTTGGAGTTGTAGGGACCTTGTCCTTTGAGGCTGGTGCCCAAAAATTTACTGATCTAGGTTTAGGAGTGGCTCCTGATGCTGTTCCACTATAATGTGGTCGGTCTCGTGCATCAGGGGGCATGGAAATAGTGTCTTCTCCATCTGATGGTGGTGGTATTTTACGCGTAGGTGCTTTAGTGCGATTATTGTTTGGGTTGTCCCCTAGGGGGGTGGTGGACCCTGAATCAGAATGTTCCTGTGGGGGAGCCGTGGCTCCCATGGGGTCAGTGGGGGATGGGGCTGAGGACCACGTCGTGTGCGATTTCTATGAGACCGAAAGGATGAGGTGGTTGAGGTGTCGGAAGCGTTGCCATCGTTGGTCTGTTTAAATCTATTGAAGTTACCCCTATTCGTGGTGTTCCATTTATAGGCTCTGCCCATTCTGAATGCTACTGAATCCTGTGCAAATTTTTTATCTTTATTTTGTATGAGTAATTTATTATATTCATCTACATGCGTTTTAATTTGCTCTTCCAATGCAATAGAGACCTTTGTCTCCCGGAAGGGATAGAGCTTGTTTTGTATTGCCTGAATTTCGGCATCTAGGTTTTCTCTTTTCCAGGTCGTATTGGTCTTTTAACATTTTCATCATGTTCATTGAGCACATAGTGAGATTTTCTTCCCATTCAGTGCGCAATGGAACTGGTGGATTTTTAAGTGTAGGAAATATCTGGATTCTTAGCCCTAATGGGACCACCTTGTTATCAATATAGGTTTATAAAGGTTTAACCCCTTGATCGCCCCCCAGGTCACCCTTTCACCCCCTATCGCCAG
Source organism: Rana muscosa (assembly GCA_029206835.1). Lineage (NCBI taxonomy): Eukaryota > Metazoa > Chordata > Amphibia > Anura > Ranidae > Rana > Rana muscosa. Next base: position 18,512,885 of record CM055121.1, on the reverse strand, counting down.
AGTCACTAAGCGATCGTTTTTCTGATCGCTGCATTAGTGTCGCTGGTGCCGCTAGGTAGCCAGTTATTTTTTTAGGTTCGCCGCCATGTTTTTATAACGTCGGGTACCCCCATATATTATCTAATAAAGGTTTTAACCCCCTGATTGCCCCTAGAGTTAACTCTTTCACCAGTGATCACCGTATAAGTGTCACTGGTTAGCCAGTTATTTAGCCCCATATATTACCTAATAAAGGTTTTAACCCCCTGATTGCCCCTAGAGTTAACCCTTTCACCAGTGATCACCGTATAAGTGTTACAGGTGACGCTGGTTGGTTAGTTTGCTTTTTATAGCATCAGGACACCCGCCGTATATAACCCAATAAAGGTTTAACCCCCTGATCGCCCGGTGGGTGATATCAACTAGGTTTTATTGTCAGTTAGGGTCTGCGTCGCCCCGGACAGCGTCAGGTTAGTGCCAGTAGCGCTAACACCCATGCACAAAGCATACACCTCCCTTAGTGGTATAGTATCTGAACAGATCAATATCTGATCAGATCTATACTAGCGTCCCCAAAAAACGCATTGTTAGCGGAATCAGCCCAGATACCCGCTAGCACCTGCGTTTTGCCCCTCCGCCCAGCCCACCAAAGTGCAGTATCGATCTATCACTGTCACTTACAAAACACAACACACATAACTGCAGCATTCACAGAGACAGGCCTGATCCCTGCGATCGCTAACAGTTTTTTTGGTAGCGTTTTATACATTTGCTGACAGGTGCTTGTTTACCTGTGAATCCTTATTAGTGTACCACTAAATTTAGAGCCCAAAATGGCAAAGCGAAGGTACACTAGTAAAGAGGCCTACGAGTTTGAGCATGACAGATATTGAAGAGGAGGTCACGCATCTGTCAGATTCAGGCTCAGAATACATCCCTGTAGAAGACAGCGGCTCCATGTCAGATAGCTCTGATGACAAAGATGAGGTCCCTGCTAAGGACAGGCGTACCCCACCCCATTGTGCTGTTGAGGAGCAAGAACCGCAGGTCCCTCGTATGGAGCAGAGAGCCAGTACTAGCGCCAATATTCCTGCTGGTGAACTGGCAAGCACCAGCGGCCTAGTACACCCTGGTCGTACAACCAGCACTGCAGTATCACGTGGTGAGTCCCACAAGTGCAGTTCAAGCTGGCGAGGTGGCAAGCACAAGTAGTGTCCCACTGAAGAAGACAAAGACAGGCCCGTCGTGCCCATAGTGCCCTTCCTGCTGCATTCACCTATCCTGATTGGGTCCCCACCACTTCTGCAGCACCCGTACTTCCCCCATTCACTGGCCAACCCGGTATTGAGGTGGAAAAAGCAGATTTTACCTTACTTGATTTTCATTCGTCGTTTTTCACGGAAGATCTCTATAGATCTATTGTGGACCAAACTAATTTTTATGCTGGTCAATTCATCATCGCCACTTGACCCCAGTCCGCCCTTGCCAGAGAATGGAAACCAGTTACGGTTTCCAAATTCAAGATCTTTCTGGGCCTTTCCCTCAACATGGGCATACATGAATTCCCGAAGATGCGGACGTATTGGTCCACACGCCCACATGACCGTATGCCCGTGTTCTCTGCCTCCATGGCCAGGAAATGATACGCGGCGATCTTGCGGTTCATGCACTTCAACGACAATGAACTTTGTCGTCCACGTGGAGACCCTGAATACGATCAGGTCTACAAAATTCGGCCCCTCATAAATCACTTCAACTAACGTTTTGCAGCCTTGTATACTCCCCATCAAGTTGTCTGCGATGAGTCCCTGATTAAATTTTCTGGCCGCTTATCTTTCAAACAGTACCTTCCCAGCAAGCGTGCCAGAGACGGGGTCAAGCTCTATAAGTTCTGTGACAGGGCAACAGGCTATGTATGGAGCTTTATGAGTTATGAGGGAAAAAGAGTCAGGTAGAGCGGGAGAACTGCCCAGATTACATAGGGAGCGCTGGCAAGATTGTGTGGGACTTGGTGTCACCCTTATTCGGAAAGGGGTACCACTTGTATGTGGACAATTATTACACGAGCGTGCCACTGTTTAGTCACTTATTTGATCATCAGATTGGAGCATGTGGCACTGTGCGACCTAATCGCCGGGGCTTGTAGATTCTCATCTTAGGCTGGGGGAGAGAGCCTGCTTGAAGTGTAATAACTTGCTCGCTGTGAAGTGGAGGGATAATAAGAATGTTTTCGTTCTTACCTCCCTTCATGCAGACACGACAGTACAAATTCGCACGGCGACTGGTGTTGTGGAGAAACCCCTCTGTATCCACGAATATAACCAAAATATGGGAGGGGTGGACCTCAACGACCAGTTGTTGGCGCCGTATCACATTGCCCGTAAGGCGAGACGCTGGTACAAAAAAATAAGTGTCTCTATACTTACAGTATTTCAATTGGCTTTGCTGAACGCTCATGTGCTATACAGAGCTTCAGGACAGACTGGATCCTTCCTTCAATTCCAGGATGAGATCGTCACAGACCTCCTGTATCCAGGCGGTGCTGCACCTCACCATTCCCAACCAAATGCAGTAAGCCGGCTGCATGAGAGACATTTTCTGTATGTCCTCCAGAGTACCCCTACCCAATGAGCATCCCAAAGAAAATGTTGTGTCTGTAGAAAGCGTGGATTTAGGCGTGACACCCGTTATTGTCCCCGCTGTCCTGACGATCCTGGTCTTTGCATTGGTAAATGTTTTGAACGCTACCACACACTAGTGAAGTTTTAGCGTAGGGTACAGCAATGCACAGGATAGGACACACTTACACAGGGTCTCCCAAGATGCCATCGCATTTTGAGAGACCCAAACCTGGAACAGAAAAGTTTTACAGTTACAAAAAAGCCGATATATAAAGCCGTGACCCCAGTGCTGTAGGAGGTGATTTCACCACCACAGTTAAAAAAAAAAAAAAAAAAAGGAGCATATATGCCGAAGCATGGGGACAGCAGGGGCGGAGGAGCGATTTTTCTCCTAATGCCACGTACATACGGTCGAAATTCCGACGGAGGCTTGCCCGTGGAAAAGTCCGACGTGTGTGCGCGGCATAACTTTTTTGCGGGAGGATGCCCCCATGCTTCGGCATATATAAAAATGGTGCATGTATGCCCATAATTAGAAGTGGGTGGATGAAGGGAGGTATTCTAATGGTGGGCATACCCACCGATCAATCTCTTTTTCGTTCAGCCAACAGGCTGCATGAAAAAAAAAAGGATTACAATACATGTCCAATACATGTCCAACAAGGACCAGCAACGTACTGGTATGTTGCCGGGCTTTGAATGGTTATACCAGAATGATGCCTGTGGGTTTAGGTATCATCTTGGTATACTTCTTTTCAGCCAGCAGGCGGCTTTCATGTAAAAGCAATCCTAGCGGCTAATTAGCCTCTAGACTGCTTTTACAAGCAGTGGGAGGGAATGCCCCCCCCCAGATATAAACAGCGCCATTGGGAAAGCATTTGATCGCACCGATCTTGGTGTGGTCAGATGCTTTGAGGGCAGAGGAAAGATCTAGGGTCTAATAGAGCCCAATTTAAAAAGAGTACCTATTGCTATCATAGGGGATATTTACATTCCTTGAGATAACAATAAAAAAAAAGGAAGGAACAGTTTAAAAATAAAATAGCAAAATAAAAAAAAACCCTGTCCCCCCCCTGCTCTTGCGCAAAGGCGAACGCAAGCGTCGGTCTGGCGTCATATGTAAACAGCAATTGCACCATGCATGTGAGGTATCACCGCGAAGGTCAGATCAAGGGCAGTAATTTTAGCAGCAGACCTCCTCTGTAAATATATTGTGGTAATCTGTAAAGGCTTTTAAAAATGTATGTAGTTTGTCGCCACTGCGCTTTTGTGCGCAATTTTAAAGCATGTAGTGTTTGGTATCCATGTACTCGGCCTAAGATCATCTTTTTTATTTCATCAAACATTTGGGAAATATAGTGTGTTTTAGTGCATTAAAATAAAATAAGTGTATTTTTTCCTCCAAAAATGCCTTTGAAAAATCGCTGCGCAAATACTGTGTGGAAAAAAAAAATGCAACACCCACCATTTTAATCTGTAGGGCCTTTGCGTTAAAAAAATATATGTTTGGGGGTTCAACGTAATTTGCTTGCAAAAAAAATAAAAATTTTCATGTGAACAAAAAAAAGTGTCAGAAAGGGCTTTGTCTTCAAGTGGGTGATGTATGACATAAGCTTCTAAATGTTGTGCATAAAGTGCCAGGACAGTCCAAAACTCCCCCAAATGACCCCTGTGACGGATCTCGAATAACCCAGGTGGGCACATCCGCCAGACCTGTGTCTCCTGTCCTCCAAACGCAGCCTGCAGATACGCCATAACCAGCCCTTAACCCCTCAATCACGAGACAATCCACACAGGTGTTTAGGGTTAAACATGCAGAGCATTAACCGTTTATTAAATCCAAAACATACACTTTTACACACAGTTAGGGACACTCCCCTTAGCCTTGTCATAGAGGGGGGGGTAGGGGACAAGGAAGAACCAATGGGAACTGAACATTGAAACAGAGACTACAGTTAAACATAAATGGATTATGGTAAGCAGGCAGCCCTTCAATACACATCCCCTGCGGAGAGATGTCTGCAGTCCAGACCATTGTCTATGTGCCATTAACCAACACATTTAAACACAGCAACAAGAGGGGGGGGATGAGGGAGTAGGGATGTAGCATTACATTACATTATCTCAATGTCAGCTTTCCCCCAGTCTCTCAGTCTGGGCCATAATCTGTGGGTAAGCGGTCAGCCCACAGTCCCTTCCAAAACACACAGTGACAGTGGGTTCTGTCACAACCCCATTTTGGAAAGTAAAGTAGACACCTCAAGCTATTTGCTGAGAGGCATGTCGAGTAGGGTGACCACATTTCCAAACTACCATTCAGGGACACCCTCCCTTCCCAAAAATCAGCTTGTGCTGCAACGAATCACAGCACAGTGATTGCACACAAGAGGCGGGATTTAAGATTTCTCCAATCACAAGCAGGGGCGGGGATTGTGCTCCTCCAGGCATTCCCGGCCAGGACAAGTACTGTCACAGTGAGTATAGCGGGGATGTGGTGGCCTTTTTGGGGGGGGGCATCAGATTGGCCCGGGGGGGTGGCTGTGTCAGTTTCATTCCGGGACACTGTATTGTCCTGGAATTTATGTGCTCGGGACAGACCTGCAAAATGTAGGACTGTCCCGGGCAATCAGGGACATGTGGTCACCCTTATGTCGAGTCCATGGAATATTTTATATTTTGACACAAGTAGCGGGAAAAAGACCATTTTTTTTGCGCAAAGTTGTCACTAAATTATACATTGCTCAAACAAGCCATGGGCATATGTGGAATTACACCCCAAAATACATTCTGTTGCTTCTCCTGAGTATGGGGATACCATGTGTGAGACTTTTTAGGAGCCTAGCCGTGTACGGGACCCCAAAAACGAAGCACCGCCTTCAGGCTTTCTAAGTGTGTAAATTTTTTGATTTCACTCCTCACTGCCTATCACAGTTTCGGAGGCCATAGAATGCCCAGATGGCACAACCCCCCCCCCCCGAATGACCCCATTTTGGAAAGTAGACACCCCAAGATATTTGCTGAGAGGTATGGTGAGTATTTTGCAGATCTCGCTTATTGTCAATTTTTTTTTTTTTTTTCAATTTTCAAAAATCTAATTTTTTTGTACCTCACCGTAAAATCCTTTTCTCTGATGTCCATGGACTGACACAGCATGTTCAATCTTGACAAAGTGGGTTATGTTCCTGCTCATAGGAGAAGACTAGGCAGAATGTTAGATGTTTTAACATACATTCCATTACCAGAGCTGAACAGCCCCGCCCTCCGGACATAACCCTCCTACCTGCAGCCAAATGCCTCAGTTCGTAGTAAAGCAGTACAAACTTAAAGAAAAGGAGGGGTGGGTGCTGTGTCAGTCCATGGACGTCAGAGAAAAGGATTTTACTGTGAGTACAAAAAAAAATTTAAAAAAATCCTATTTTCTCTTACCGTCCATGGACTGACGCAGCATCTTCAATCTTGACAAAGTGGGACGTCCCAAAGCAGTGTCAAAGAACGAGGGGTGGGAACAGTATTAAGGAAAAAACCAAACTTCAGCCCCAACAAGCAGAGCTCCTCAAGGGAGGAGTTGCAACATTAAACAGCCGCTTGCAAAACCTTGCGGCCGAAGGAGCATCAAAAGATGCAGCCACATCAACCTTATAGAACCTTGAAAAGGTATGTGCGGACGACCAGGTCGCCGCCTTGCACACTTGTGCAACAGACGCTTGATGTCGGAAAGCCCAGGAAGCACCAATTGCCCTGGTTGAATATGCCGTAACCGGAAAGGGAGGCGCCGGCCCCTTAAGGGCATAGGCCTGTGTAGCGGCCTCACCTCTCTCTCTCTTTCTTTATCGGTTATATGGCTCTTGTCTAGGGGTACCTGGGAGAGAGAGAGAGAGAGAGAGAGAGAGAAAGAAAGAGAGAGAGAGAGAGAGAGAGAGAGAAACACACCACGGCCCATGTCCTCCGTGACTGGTGGGTGAAGGCCAGAGATTGAGCTTTTGTGTAGGTGTCCTAGAGTCAAGTCCAGTCCTTCGTCCCTGACTCCTTTGCTTGAGTAACCCAAGTTCCACACAGTGAATAGGTACAACTCAGTTTTATTCTTCTTGCCAAGCAGTAAAACAATCTTTCGCCTTTGGAAAATGAGGGGGACAGATCGAGGCACAATCCTTTCCCTTTTAATGCTGCCCACTGTGATGTCACCAGTGGTGAATAGTCACTGTCACTGACTAGTTAATAGAACGTGAATTTACCTTCGCTCACTTTGCCCCTGTCAGAGGAAGAAATCCGTCCAAGGGAGAAATGGAGGCCTCTCCGTCACCAGCGATGCTGCGCCGGGCTCTTCAGAGAAGTTACTGCGCACCAGTCCTCACGAACTCAGACACGGGCACCCAAGGAGTTAGGGCCCCCTGGGATTCCTCCACCCTCGCGGAACTCAGTCGAAGGTACTGAGCCCCAGGCATCCGCCATAGTACGTCACCCCAGGCTAAAGGTGCCTGAGATGGACTCCATCCCTGCTCCAGCTAGGCCAAGGGCGCCTAGGCCTGAAACACCGGAACGCCAGCACCCAAGCTGAAGGTGCCTGGGTGCAGCCGCGTCCTCCGACTCCCCGCCAAAAAGGGCGTCCGCCCCTTTTATGACCTCTCCCTTTGCGTCCCAGCGGGTCACCCGCCCCACTGTACCAGCTCCAGGAGAGGACAAAAAGGTATGGTTCGCGGTGTGAGTTCAACTCCGGCCCCAGGCAACAGCGCCACCCAGGGGCCCCAAAGAACCTCACACCACCAGAGTCCTCGCATAATTCAAGTACCCGCTACACCTGTATGACGGTCTGCCTGATCCACCGAGAAATGGTGGCAGACGAAACCACTTGGCCCTGTTTTGGACCAAACACAGACACAAACAGCGAGTCAGACTTCCAAAACGAAGCCGTAGTAGACAGGTACACCCGTAAAGCACGTACCACATCTAACGTGTGAAGCGCAAACCCTCTGGGATGCGATGGCCGAGGACATAAAGATGAAAACAATGTCCTCAGTAAGGTGGAAGACCGAGACCACCTTTTGGAGAAAAGAAGGCTGCGGGCGTAGCACCGCCTCATCCTTATGGAGGACCAAGTATGGCGGTTTGCAAGACAAGGCCGCCAATTCAGAAAACCTAGCTGACAGAAGTTAAGGCTACTAGAAAAGCCACCTTCTGAGATAAAGATAAGAGAGGAATCTCTATGTTTTCAAAGGGAGGTTCTTGAAGAACCGAGAACACCAAATCCAAATCCCAAAAGGAGGAAGGAGGTGGTTTCAATAGGGGGGGGAGCACACGGCGAACCCCCCGCATGAAGGTACTAATCAAGAATAGCCCACTAGCGGCCGCTGAAAGAAAACAGGTAAATCTGACCCTTAATGGTGCTTAAAGCAAAGTTATGGTCCACTCCTCGCTGTAAAAACAGCAGGATCCTGGAAACGGAATACGTCCGTGGACGCCAATACAGCTCCTCACACATAGCGATGTAGGCCTTCCAGGTACGGTAGTATATCTTCCTGGAGGAAGATTTCCATGCCCTCAGCATGGTCGAGATGACCGAATCCGAGAGACCTCAGTCCCAGCCTTCAATAGCCATGCCGTCAAAGCCAGCAACTGTAAAGCTGGATGAAGAATGGGACCTTGACACAGAAGGTCCTCCCGCAGCGGTAGTCGCCATGGAACGTCCGCCACTAGGCGCACAAGACCGGTGTGCCAAGGCCAATCTGGAGTGATGAGGATCACCTGAATCCCCTCGGCCTCCACCCTGCAAAGTAGTCGAGGAAGCAACTTCAGCAGAGAAAAGGCATAAATCAGCCGATACTGACCCCACGGGGCCAGCAAACGCGTCTGCCCAGGGATCTCTGGACCTGGCCACGAATCTCGACAACTTGCGATTGAGTCGAGAGGCCAGTAGGTTCACATCCGGCGTGCCCCACCTCCGGCAAAGAAGTTGAAACACCCCCGGACGAAAGGACCATTCCCCCTGGTCCAACATCTGGCGTTTCAGATAGTCCTCAGAATGTGAGCGGTCCCAGACGCTACGGCCAAGCTCCGCGGTCCCCCCTGATGGGTGACATAAGCCACCGCTGTGGCGTTGTCCGACTGAATCCTGACAGAGCGCCCTTGTAGTTCCAGGACAGTGACAGTCCAAAGCCCTTGGGCTGATAGAACTCCCCAGACTCCATCTCAGTCCGAAAGACTGGCGTCCGTCGTGATCACGGTCCACTGGACAGGAAGGAACGACTTCCCTGACCGAAGGGCCGGGATCTCAGCCACCATGTCAGGAATGCCCTGACCAGGTGACTCACCTGGATCTAATGATCCAGAGAAAATGGAGACTTCCCCCTGCAGGACAGGATCTCCTTTAGTAAGGCTCGAGTGTAGAAATGGGCATACGGTACAGCCTCGAAGGAAGCCACCCTGAGTAGCAAAAACGGAGTGACGACTATTTTGCGGGACATCAGCACCCATACCGCAGACTGAAGAGTCTGTAATTCATCTAAAGGGTAGGAAGACCCTCGTCTCCGAGGAGTCAAGGATCAATCCTAGGTACTCCAGACGCTGAGTCGGAGCCAGGACCGACTACTGAATGTTCAGCAGCCAACCGAGTCACGGAGGGCCTGACTGGCTATCAACACAAAATCCTCCAATTCTGAGCCAGAGTCTGCTCTCAGAAGAACGGCCAGATAGCAATGCCTCGCTGTCCCAGCAAAGCTAGAATCAGGGCAAGCACCTTGGTGAAAACCCGCGGTGCTGACGCTAAACCGAAGGGAAGAGCCACAAATCGATAGTAGCAAATAGATTCCATGCGGAATTTTCAAACCTTAAAACAAAAAGGCATTAAGGACTTGAGGTCCAGAATTGGATGGACTCCGTCCTTTGTGACCACAAAAAGATTTGAATAAAATCCCTGAAACATCACCTTTGACGGTACCGGCAAAATCACCCCGCACTGCAGCAAGTCCTGCACTGCCCGCAATAGGGCAGCCCGACGCGCTGGAAGGAGAGAGAGATTTGAGAGAAAGAACCTGTCTGGTGGCCAGGAAAGAAACCCTGTCCTGTACCCCGAGGTAACCACCTCGCAGACCCACCGGTCAGAGATCCGGGAGGTCCACCAATCCGGGAAACTGTGAAGTCGTCCCCCTACCCCAGAGACGGGCGGAGGCAAGACCTCATGCAGTGGCGGGCTTGTCAGCCGTCTTGTTCAGCATACGTACCCAGGGACGCTTCTGTCCTCCACCCGCACTCGTCAGTCTGGGAGAAATTTCCCGTGGGCTCTGACTGACGAAAAAAAACACTTGTGTGAGAAAAGGGCCAGGTTTATGGCGCGGCTCCTTCGCCTTAGTAGGCTGAGGAAGAAGGGTGCTCTAACCACCCGTGACATTTTCAATGATGTCATCTAGGGAAGCACCAAATATTCTTCCGCCCTTAAAAAGGTAATCCGTCAGAAGATTTCTAGAGGCCAGGTCAGCAGACCAGCATTTCAACCAGATAAGGGGACGCCATACCACCGCAGACACTGAGGTCCTAGAAATTAAGGGGACAGCGTACATAGTGGTATCGCACACATACACTGGCCGACCAAATGGTGCAGGACCTGGTGTAACGCAATCCAGAGGAAGATGATGCTCCTGCACAGTCTGGTTCAAAATCCTTGCCCATTCCGTGAGTGTCTAAGACACCAGGGTCGCTGCTACAATAGGATGTAGCGCGGATCCCAGCATGATGAACATGGCTCAGCCCACCACATCTGACCTCCTATCAGTAGGGTCCTTAAAAAAGGTATAAGTCCCCTCAACTGGGAGATTCGTGGCTTTATTCAGCTGGGCGACCAGAGGGTCGACAACTGGAGGAGAGGCCCATTGTTTAAATCAGGCTCTCCTCAAAAGGGGGTACCTAACTGCCAGACGCTGCAAGACCGCAAGGGTCATCTGCGTTTTTCCCCATACCTGGTCTATGGATTTTGTCAAAGAAAGGTGTATAGGGAAAAACCTTTTTAGAAGGATTAGCTTTAAATGAACCAAAGAAGATTGCCTCCACCAGAGGTTCTTCAGCCGCAGCATCCAGCTTGAGAGTGTCCATCACAGCATCAATGAGTTCACAAACAAGCAACCTGTCATTTACTGATAAAGAGTTTTCCTCACAAGGAATGTCCTTGGTCAAAAAAAAAAAAAAAAATCCAGAGCTAGGGTCCTGTGCCGCAGCATTGCCCATATCTGATTCTGAGCACTCCCCTGGAGATGGCATGGGGAGAGGGCGCTTTTTAGCTCCCCTGCGCTTGCACACCGCTTACATCCTGGTAACAATAGGATTCCAGGACAGCCGACAACTGGCCCATAGGGACCGCAGGTGCCGTAGCACTGCCTGTTGCCTCTGACATAAATGGGGAAGCAGGTGACACTGACTCCATAATACCACCACCCTCTGAGACTTTGTCATGTGAGAGAAAAAGTCCACGCTCCTGCTGCACTGACTGTGGGGGGTTACCCAGGGGACTCACCAACCCAGTCAGGACCACTCGGTTCCGCTGCCTGGGCTGTGCTCCCAGCGCGAGTGAACAGTGAGGAGACTGAGGAGAAACATGCCGTTCCAGTCAGCAATAGAGGCCAGACCAGCACAAAAGAGCGTGCGGCTTCAAGAAAATGGCCGCCGCAATTACAAGTGCGCCACAGCGAGGCCACGGCAAGATGGCCGCCAATGCGGTTTTCAATGTAAAGTAAAAACATAGGAAAAACATGGCGCCGAACGGCGCACAAGGCCCAGACTGACACAGAAAACAGCCCACACCGCAATGCAAACCCCTATGGACCCCCACCGGGACAGAGAGACCCCCAGCCACACCCAGTCAGCGCATCGCTAGAGTAGGTGACAGAGAGTAGCAAAATACACAAGGGGGAGACAGGGAACCCCCCACAGCATAGGAACACACAGCATGTACTCGCCTGCAGAGGCAGGAGGAACTACTTACCTGTCCATGAAGGACCCACTGGTGCGTTCCTGACAGACCTATCACAGTGCAGTACTGAGTAGCTGTCGGCCCGGTCCACTGTGAAAGATACAGCAGAACTGTTCAGTCATATGTGGACCCTGGAGCAAAAGCTCACCGGCCACCCCTGGAGCCGTGGTGTATGTGGTGGACTGATCTCACGCTGAGCAAGGATCAGCACGCTCGATGGTCAGTTGCCAAGCCGACTGTTGATTTCTTCCTTCATTTTCAAAAACAAATGAGAGCTGTAAAATACTCACCACGCCTCTCAGCAAATAGCTTGGGGTGTCTACTTTCCAAAATTGGGGGGGGGGGGGGGGGTTGTGCTATCTTGGCATTTTATGGCCTTCGAAACTGTGATAGGTAGTGATTCAGAAGGCGGTGATTGGTTTTGGGGCCCCATTACGCGGCTAAGCTCCCAAAAAGTCCCACACATGTGGCATCCCCGTACTCAGGAGAAGCAGCAAAATGTATTTTGGGGTGCAATTCCACATATAACCATGGCATGTGTGAGCAATATATCATTTAGTGACAACTTTTTTTTTTAATTTCTTTTTTTTATTTTATTCAATCACTTGGGACAAAAAAATAAAATAAATATTCAATGGGCTCAACATGCCTCTCAGCAATTTCCTTGGGGTGTCTACTTTCCAAAATGGGGTCATTTGGGGGGGGGGGTTGTACTGCCCTACCATTTTAGCACCTCAAGAAATGAGATAGGCAGTCAAATTAAAAGCTGTGTAAATTCCAGAAAATGTACCCTAGTTTGTAGACGCTATAAGTTTTGCGCAAACCAATAAATATACGCTTATTGACTTTTTTTTACTAAATATACGTGGCTGAATACATTTTGGCTTAAATGTATGACTAAAATCGAGTTTATTCGATTTTTCTTATAACAAAAAGTAGAAAATCTTTTTTTTTTTTTTTCAAAATTTTCTGTCTTTTTCCATTTATATATCGCAAAAAATAAAAAAAAAATCACAGAGGCAATCAAATACCATCAAAAGAAAGCTCTATTTGTGGGAAGAAAAGGACGCAAATTTCGTTTGGGTAAAACATTGCATGACCGCGCAATTACCAGTTAAAGCAGCGCAGTGCCAATTTGTAAAAACACCTCTGGTCCTTAGGCTGCATAATGGTCTGGGTCTTAAGTGGTTAAAGTGATACTAAAACAGAGAAGTGTTAATTGGCATAATTCATTCACATAAATCATATATACTGTATCATGGCACCGTATTTAGTTTTTTTGCACCCGAGTGTGCTCTCTCCCGAGCCCTGCTCTGTGTGTCCATAAGGCTTGGCCCCACCCCCTGCTCCCTCCTCACTGACTCTGATTGAAAGCAGAGGGAGCCAATGAAAATAGAGCTGTCGTGCATATCTCTGGATTGAGATTGGGCTCAAGTTTGTAGAGGAGGGAGGGAGGGAGGGAGGAGCTGCATGCAGAAGGTTTATATCTTACTGCATAAAATGCAACCACTTTTATACCGATTTGTATTAAAACTAAGCGTTTTTGAAAATTTCTTAGTGCATGTAATCAATCAGCATACTATATTCCACCCCCATAGTGTTTGGCAATATGAGGACATGGAGGACGGAGGGGAGTGTCATTTATCACTGTGTATTTGCTCACATACATAGTCATGTGGGCTGCACAGATAAGAGAAAGGAGCAAATGGAAGAGCTTAGAAGAGAATTGAAATATGAGCAGGCTCCGTAGAGGACATCAGCTGGTCTACACAATCTCAACCTGCAGCAAAAGCTTTAGTGACTTTGTGGGCATGAACATTCAGTTCTATAGCATCTAAGGCTCGATTCACATCTATGCATGTTGCTTTTGAGCTTCTCTGCAGTGCTTGCCGTAGTGCTTGGTGCGTTTTTGGACACGCGTTTTTGCCGTGATTTGCGTTTTTTTTTTACACTGTATATAGCTGGTTGCCAAGGAGGGGGCCGGGAAGCCGCCCGCCGTGTCCTTAACAACGGATGAGTCATCAGCTGTCAGCGGGCTTCCCGCTGAATGTAAAAAAACTAAATAAAAAAAAAAGGCCGCCAGTACTTCTTCAGGTGTAGGGATGAGCTTCGAGTTCGAGTCGATTCCATGTTCAACTCGAACATCGCCTGTTCGCCGAATTTCGAACATTATGGGCCGTTCGCGCCAAATTCGAGTGGCGCGTCACGGCCCATAATTCACTGCGGCATCGCAGTGCATTGCTGGCTGATTAGCCAAGCATGCACTATGACCCGCATGCTTGGCCAATCACAGTGCCGTAATTGGCCAATCATGGCTCAGAGGAGTAGGTACACGCCCCACACTATATAAGGCCGCCGGCTTGGCGGCCTTGTGTAGTGTGTTGCGGCATTGGTTAAAGGAAAGAGACAGAGAGAGAGAGACAGTGTAATTTGATTTGAGTTAGATAGAGCAGGCAGGCGAGTCAGTTAGCTGCAGTTACAGTGTGTAGAGGATATATATATAGATATAATGTAGCACTACCCCCGTAGGAGCTGCTGTTTGTTTGATTTGGGTCTACGTCCTGCCTATCAACCCCTGGAAGTGGCTCAAGCCTTCCCTTAGCACAACTGATATGAATAAGGAGTGTGAGACCTATTGAGTATTAGGAGACACAATAACCTGTAAATGTTATTACCTTTGCTGGTCACTAGTCCTTCTAAGTGACAGAGATACTTCACACAAGTTATATGCTTAATCAAAGGTACCTTTACTCAGTATAAAAGGGAAGGGTAAAGAATCACATTAATACACACAGTTGACTCTGCATGCGCATTGCAGAGTCAATAAGCCAATAAGGATAGGTATCACTGAGATTAGGTAATAACAGGAAATAACATCAGCTATATATATGTACATGTATCTATATGTGTCTCTGCACGGCTAACTGGTTGCTTGCGAGCTCCCCCTTTGTTGCAATACCTTGCACGTTTTCATTCCCTATAATAGGTAAGCAAGGCCTATCTGCGTCCCACTCAAAGTTCCTTTCTCCAATGAAGTCTTCGCTAGCCACCCTCGGTGCACAAGTTAAATTGTAATCCACAGGGTTTCAACAAGATGCTGTAATTATCCGCAATATACCTGAGTACTCGTGTGCCTGCCACCCACTAATGACGGATGCACCAATCTCTGATCTGATCTAGTCTCCAGTGAGATACACTAGGCCGCAAGCTGTGGCGTGATAGGTGAAGTGTGGCTGGCACTAACTAAATCACTTTCCTCTAAGGTAGTAGTCAATTCTGGGCAGGTGCCCTTCTCACCAAACAGGCCCGACTTTCAGATAGTCTCCTCTGGCTTGTCCCGGTCACTCGATCTCCACACTTCTGCTTCAGCTGCAGTCTCCGGACTCCGTCACTAACAGCATATGGTGATGGATGACTCCGGTCTCTGCTGGGCAATCACAGGACGCTGTGGACGATCCTCTGCTGGAAATCACTCAGGCACTCCCGTAATTTAGGCCCAGGCTTCTGGCCTAATCCTTAGGAAGCAGGCCTCCGTGCCAACTTCCTGCTTGATTGAGAGCTGGATCCAGAGAGAGAGAGAGACGCTGGCCCCTCCCCTGGTTTAGGTAGTCTGCCCAGAATGCTTTGCGGTGTTGCAATGCACCCTGGGTAATGTAGTCTCTTTTACTAAAAGCAACAAAGTCTTTTCTCCTAGCTGATATCTGTCCCAAAGTGCATTAGTTGCATTGTAACACTTATACCACCGGAGGGAGCCGGATTCCTTCTTACATATGGACATCCTGCTACACACTCCCCCCACTTAAAGTCTTTGGTCCCCAAAGAGGACAACAGTATGTAACCTAACACATACTTTGGCAATACCTGCAGGGAAATTTGTTAGTTTATGCATGACAATAAACAACTTGCCTTTTCATAAGCAGGATTTAAACTTAAACAGCTCATATCATAACACAGAGCCGACAGAGGAACCTCCCACCAATTATCACAAGGAGGGAGGTTGTCCTGTATACGGACCACCGACACTTGGGTGTCTGTTTCAGATGTGCTAGGGAGTGAGCTCGGGTTGTCTTCCACTGAATCTGAATCTGGAGTGGAAGAGCTAGACTGATCAATGGTTCTCTTAGAAGTGATGATGGCCTCCTCAGATCATTCACCCAATTGGTCGTACGTCAGTCTTTTTGGGGGGTGAATTACTCTTCTTTCTTTTTTTTTTTTTACACTGTATATAGCTGGTTGCCAAGGAGGGGGCCGGGAAGCCGCCCGCCGTGTCCTTAACAACGGATGAGTCATCAGCTGTCAGCGGGCTTCCCGCTGAATGTAAAAAAACTAAATAAAAAAAAAAGGCCCTTGGGTCTAGTATGAATTCGGAGGGCACCCCCATGCCAAAAAAAAAAAGGCTTGGGGGTCCCCCCAAAATCCATACCAGACCCTTATCCGAGCATGCAGCCCGGCAGATAGGGAAAGAGGGGACAAGCGAGCACCCCCCTCCTGAACCATACCAGGCCGCATGCCCTCAACATGGGGGGGGACGAGTGCTTTGGGGCAGGGGGGGCTCTGCGCCCACCACCCTAAAGCACCTTGCCCCCATGTTAATGGGGACAAGGGCCTCTTCCCAACAACCCTTGCCCGGTGGTTGTCAGGGTCTGCGGCGGGGGGGCTTATCGGTATCTGGAAGCCCCCTTTAACAAGGGGGCCCCCAGATCCCTCCCCCTTATGTGAATGAGTATGGGGTACATTGTACCCCTACCCATTCACTAAAAACAAAAAATAGTGTAGTGTTAAAAAATACAGTAGACAGTTTTTGACAAGTCTTATTTTTAATATCTTCTCCGCTTCTTCCTACGGTCTTCCTCCATCTTCTCCCCCTGCTTCTTCTTCTGTCTTCTTTGTCCTTAGTTCTTCTTCCTCTGCCGCCGTTCCCGCTGACGACCCTCCTCCGATGCTGTGTCCCGCTGATCTGTCGGCGCCGATGTCCTGCATTTCTTAAATAATGATAGGGGCGTGGCAATCGTAAGCCGTCTTTCGGAGGCAAAGCCCCCTTGTGACGTCACCGCCCGGGGCATGGGTTGTGACGTCACAAGGGGGCATGGCCTCCGGATAACGTAATCTGATTGCCACGCCCCCATCATTATTTAACCACTTAACAACCAGCCAATAGCCGAATGACGGCTACAGGGCTACAGGGCTGTTCGTTATTCTGGGAGGGCGTACATTGACGTCCTCCCAGAATCACGCTCCCCCTGGGGCGCGCACTCTGATAGCGGCTGTTTACCACGTCATTGCCCAGTCAAATGATGGAGTGATCACTTGTAAACAAACCCGCATCATGTCATGACGCCGGTTCCTCTCTCCCCTCTCTGTACCTATCGGTACAGTGTGAGAGGAGAGGGGGAGAGAGCGGATGGCAGCAGCACTGTGGGCTGGATGTGTAGTGCCCACAGCGCTGCTCTGTGACAATTGCAGTCACAGATCTATCCATCCATGCTCAACCATCCCTGCCATACCCTGCAATACCCCGCCATACTCGGCCTCTGTATGTGGAAGTCTCACACATGTGGTATCGCCGTACTCAGGAGTAGGAGAATCTATTTTGGGGTGTCATTTTTGGTATGTACATGCTATGTGTTAGAAATATTGTATAAATGGACAACTTTGTGTTAAAAAAAACAAAACAAAAAAAACAAACATTTTAACCACTTCCCGCCCGCTGACATCCTTGACTTTGTGCGGGGATATCTGAATGATGGGTGCTATCATTCAGAGATCAGCTTTTTCAGCCAGCGATTCCCTACACCATAAGAATGATCATAGCGGCTGTTCTGCCGCTTGATTGTTCTTACGGGCGGTGAGAAGGGACAATCCCCCCCCCTCCGGTGCTTCTACCGACTCACCGATACAATCCGAAGCCAGGACCGTTTTTTTTTTTGTTTTTTTTGTTTTTATTTTATTTCAGGCTTCCCATCCTAGGAGAGATGTGGGGTCTTATTGACCCCATAACTCACTGTAAAGAGGACCTGTCATGCCATATTCCTATTACAAGGGATGTTTACATTCCTTGAAATAGGAATAAAAGTGATCAAAAAAAAATATTTTTGGGAAAAAAAAGTGTCAAACTAAAATAAAGTAAAATTAACAAAAACCTGTTTTTTTTTTAAAGCGCCCGTGTGCTCGCATGCAGACTCGAAGTCCCGCCCACATATGAAAACTGTGTTCAAACCACACATATGAGGTATCGCTGCGAACGTTAGAGCGAGAGCAATAATTTTGGCCGTAGACCTCCTCTGTAACTCAAAAGATGTAACTATTAAAACATTTTTAAAGCGTCGCCTATGGGGAGTTTTAGCTAGCAAATTTTTTGCGCCATTCCACGAGCGTGTGCAATTTTGAAGGGTGACATGTTAGGTATCCATTTACTCTGCGCAACTTCATCTTTCACATTATGCAAAAACATTGGGCCAACTTTACAATTTTTTTTTTAAAAAGCACAAAAAAATGTTATTTTTCCAAAAAAATTGCTGCGCAAATACCGTGCGAGATCTAAAAAGTTGCAACGACCGCCATTGTATTCTCTAGGGTCTTTGCTAAAAAAACATATATAATGTTTTGAGGTACGAAGTAAATTTCTAGCGTAAAAATCATAATTAATTTATGTAGGAGAGAAATGTCAGAATCGGCCTGGGTGCTCCAGAACGCCTAAAGGTGCTCCTTGCATGTTGGACCTCTGTATGTGGCCACGCTGTGTAAAAGTCCAACACATGTGGTATAGCCATACTCGGGAGTAATAGCAGAATGTGTTTTGGGTGAAATTTGTGGTATGCATATGCTGTGTGTGAGAAATAACCTGCTAATATGACAATTTTGTGAAAAAATAAAAAATCTTGATTTTGCTAAGAATTGTGGGAAAAAATGACAACTTAAAAAAACTCACCATGCCTCTTTCTAAATATCTTGGAATGTCTTCTTTCCAAAAAGGGGTCATTTGGGGGGTATTTGCACTTTTCTGGCATGTTAGGGTCTCAGGAAATGAGATAGGCCGCCAGTACTTCTTCAGGTGTAGGGATGAGCTTCGAGTTCGAGTCGATTCCATGTTCAACTCGAACATCGCCTGTTCGCCGAATTTCGAACATTATGGGCCGTTCGCGCCAAATTCGAGTGGCGCGTCACGGCCCATAATTCACTGCGGCATCGCAGTGCATTGCTGGCTGATTAGCCAAGCATGCACTATGACCCGCATGCTTGGCCAATCACAGTGCCGTAATTGGCCAATCATGGCTCAGAGGAGTAGGTACACGCCCCACACTATATAAGGCCGCCGGCTTGGCGGCCTTGTGTAGTGTGTTGCGGCATTGGTTAAAGGAAAGAGACAGAGAGAGAGAGACAGTGTAATTTGATTTGAGTTAGATAGAGCAGGCAGGCGAGTCAGTTAGCTGCAGTTACAGTGTGTAGAGGATATATATATAGATATAATGTAGCACTACCCCCGTAGGAGCTGCTGTTTGTTTGATTTGGGTCTACGTCCTGCCTATCAACCCCTGGAAGTGGCTCAAGCCTTCCCTTAGCACAACTGATATGAATAAGGAGTGTGAGACCTATTGAGTATTAGGAGACACAATAACCTGTAAATGTTATTACCTTTGCTGGTCACTAGTCCTTCTAAGTGACAGAGATACTTCACACAAGTTATATGCTTAATCAAAGGTACCTTTACTCAGTATAAAAGGGAAGGGTAAAGAATCACATTAATACACACAGTTGACTCTGCATGCGCATTGCAGAGTCAATAAGCCAATAAGGATAGGTATCACTGAGATTAGGTAATAACAGGAAATAACATCAGCTATATATATGTACATGTATCTATATGTGTCTCTGCACGGCTAACTGGTTGCTTGCGAGCTCCCCCTTTGTTGCAATACCTTGCACGTTTTCATTCCCTATAATAGGTAAGCAAGGCCTATCTGCGTCCCACTCAAAGTTCCTTTCTCCAATGAAGTCTTCGCTAGCCACCCTCGGTGCACAAGTTAAATTGTAATCCACAGGGTTTCAACAAGATGCTGTAATTATCCGCAATATACCTGAGTACTCGTGTGCCTGCCACCCACTAATGACGGATGCACCAATCTCTGATCTGATCTAGTCTCCAGTGAGATACACTAGGCCGCAAGCTGTGGCGTGATAGGTGAAGTGTGGCTGGCACTAACTAAATCACTTTCCTCTAAGGTAGTAGTCAATTCTGGGCAGGTGCCCTTCTCACCAAACAGGCCCGACTTTCAGATAGTCTCCTCTGGCTTGTCCCGGTCACTCGATCTCCACACTTCTGCTTCAGCTGCAGTCTCCGGACTCCGTCACTAACAGCATATGGTGATGGATGACTCCGGTCTCTGCTGGGCAATCACAGGACGCTGTGGACGATCCTCTGCTGGAAATCACTCAGGCACTCCCGTAATTTAGGCCCAGGCTTCTGGCCTAATCCTTAGGAAGCAGGCCTCCGTGCCAACTTCCTGCTTGATTGAGAGCTGGATCCAGAGAGAGAGAGAGACGCTGGCCCCTCCCCTGGTTTAGGTAGTCTGCCCAGAATGCTTTGCGGTGTTGCAATGCACCCTGGGTAATGTAGTCTCTTTTACTAAAAGCAACAAAGTCTTTTCTCCTAGCTGATATCTGTCCCAAAGTGCATTAGTTGCATTGTAACACTTATACCACCGGAGGGAGCCGGATTCCTTCTTACATATGGACATCCTGCTACACACTCCCCCCACTTAAAGTCTTTGGTCCCCAAAGAGGACAACAGTATGTAACCTAACACATACTTTGGCAATACCTGCAGGGAAATTTGTTAGTTTATGCATGACAATAAACAACTTGCCTTTTCATAAGCAGGATTTAAACTTAAACAGCTCATATCATAACACAGAGCCGACAGAGGAACCTCCCACCAATTATCACAAGGAGGGAGGTTGTCCTGTATACGGACCACCGACACTTGGGTGTCTGTTTCAGATGTGCTAGGGAGTGAGCTCGGGTTGTCTTCCACTGAATCTGAATCTGGAGTGGAAGAGCTAGACTGATCAATGGTTCTCTTAGAAGTGATGATGGCCTCCTCAGATCATTCACCCAATTGGTCGTACGTCAGTCTTTTTGGGGGGTGAATTACTCTTCTTTCCCTCTGCTCTTTAGGTATCATATTCTCAAGGACATTGGGGCTGGCTGTTTCTAGAAGCTCTTCAGGGGCTTCCTCATCTAGTTCAGGCATGTTGGGCTCCAGAACTTCAGGAGCGTCCCGCTCTCCTTCAGATAGAGACAACGACCCTTCTTCTGGGTCTTCCATTGACAAAGAGTCTGAGTCATCAGCTACCTCCTCAATGAGAAGGTTTGAAGGCACGAATTCAGGAGCTTCTGCCCGAAGAGTTCCATTGTCAACTGTTTTGGGTGAGGTTTGGGAGGTGGTCATGGGTTCTGGCAATTGGGATGACCACAACCAGTCAGATTCTGCTTCTTCATCCTCTTGACCTTCATTGTCAGAGTCTCCATCTCTCACATCTGGAAGCACTGTTTGAGATCGGGTGATGGGTCTGGAACCTTGAGAAGTTGAAGGGGTTTCTTGCGAGTCAGATGAAGGAGGCATGCAAACTGCCTCGGAGGGGGGCAACAAGTGATTCCTGTGCCAGGTCTTTAACGGTCCCACGCTTCCTTCTGGCCTAATTTGGTACACAGGAAGGTTTTCCAGCTTCTTGCAGATAACATAAGGTTGGGATTTCCAACGGTCAGCCAACTTATGTTTTCCCGGAATTCCCAAGTTCCTCAACAGCACTCTATCTCCTGGCTGTAAATCTTGAATTCTGACTCTTAGGTCAAAGTTTCTTTTATTTCTCAGCCCCCGTTGGTCAGATGCTGCTTGGGCCTTTTCAAAAGCTGTCTTCAGACTCTTTCTCAATCGGTCTACATACCCCTTGTGGGATGCTGCTGAGGTATGATCCAGCGATATGTCAAAGGCCAAGTCCACTGGCAACCGAGCCTCCCGCCCGAACATCAAACGGTATGGGGAATACCCGGTGACATCACTGGCAGTGCTATTGTAGGCATGCACTATGGCAGCTACATGCTTGCTCCAATGCTGCTTTTTCTCTGAACTCAGAGTCCCCAACATATCCAAGAGAGTCCGGTTAAACCGTTCAGGCTGAGCATCTCCTTGTGGGTGATAAGGGGTTGTCCTGGTCTTCTGGATGCCTAACAGGTCTAATAAC
Organism: Rana muscosa; assembly: GCA_029206835.1. Lineage (NCBI taxonomy): Eukaryota > Metazoa > Chordata > Amphibia > Anura > Ranidae > Rana > Rana muscosa. The sequence goes on along the minus strand of CM055121.1, from coordinate 18,491,091 downwards.
TTCTTTATTAATTTGCTTTCAAAGTCTCTGCCCTGATCTGAATGAAGGCGTTGGGGTAGACCATAGTGCACAAATAATTTTTCTACCAGTACTTTGGCTACTGTTGAGGCCTTCTGGTCTTTTGTTGGGAATGCTTGAGCATATCTGGTAAAGTGATCTGTTATCACCAAGACATTCCCTTGACCACTCAGATCAGGCTCCAGGCAAAGGAAGTCAATGCACAGCAGTTCAGTCCCTGACTTTGCAGATGGCCCATTGGGGCTGCTTGACGTGGCAAGGTCTTCCTTTGAATGCATCGGACACAGGAATGGCAATATCCTTCCACTTCAGCCCGCATGCAGGGCCAATAGAACCTATCCCGTACAAGGTGAAAAGTCCGTTCGGACCCTAGGTGACCATGGTTGTCATGGAGGGCAGCTAGGACCGCTTCTCGATATTTGGCTGGTAGAAACAGCTGCCACTTCTCTTCTGAGTCGTCAGAGGGGCCCCTTCGGTAGACCACCCCTTGACGTATGTGTAGCCGATCCCACTCCCTGCGCAACAATCGGGCTTCTCTTGGGGAGTCTGTTTCAAGCATCTCGGGACGCTGGCTTTCCAGGGCCTTTATCAGGAGTTTCCCTAAAGAGTCTTCTTCTTGCTCCTTTCTCAAATCCCTTTTTGTCAGCTTGGGCAAGCCCTCCCCTTCGACTTGGGTCACACTGCAATAGCACTTCGGTACTCCAACAGCTGAGACCCCAATTTCTTCGGCTCTTGACCCACCTCTGGCTTGAAGTTCTGTCCCCTGATATAGGGCTCGCACTCCCTCTGGGTCTAGTTGGGCCCATTCTTCGGTAGGGTCGGTGGGGGCATGAGACCTCCTGGACAGGGCATCTGCATCCCTATTTCCCACTCCGGGTCGGTACTTCAAGCTGAAGGTGAAGCTTGAAAGGGCAGCCAACCACCGGTGTCCCATTGCATCCAACTTGGCAGTGGTCAGAAGGTAGGTGAGCGGGTTATTATCTGTCTTCACCACAAACTCCGCCCCATATAGGTAGTCTCTCAGTTTGTCTACCACTGCCCATTTCAAGGCCAGGAATTCAAGCTTGTGGGTGGGGTAATTCTTCTCAGCAGGTATCAGACTCCTGCTCACATATGCGACGGGTCTTAGGTAACCATCATGTTCCTGGTACAGCACCCCACCCAGCCCATCTCGGCTGGCATCTACATGCAGTTCATAAGGCTTCTTTGGATCAGCATAGGCCAGGACTGGTGCAGTGGTAAGACTCTTCTTTAACATCTGGAAGGCTTCCTCGCACTCCCCTGTCCACTGGTCTTGAATCGACTCTTTGGGCCTTCGGGGTCCCATGGTGAGTTTCACTGGTTTGACCAGCTCTGGAACATCATCTTCCCCTTCGTTTCTGAGTAACTCGTTCAGGGGTCTGGCAATCTTGGTGAATCCTTCTACAAATCTTCTGTAGTAAGAACAGAACCCCAGGAATGACCGAAGCTCAGTCACGTTGGTAGGTCTCGGCCAAGAGGTGACGGCATCCAGCTTCTCTGGGTCCGTGGCCACCCCTTCTGCAGAAACGATATGGCCCAGGTAATGGACTGAGGACTGGTAAAATTGACACTTCTCTGGGGAGAGTTTCAGGCCCTCTTTACTGAGCCTCTTCAGGACCTTCTCCAGTCTCTCTTCATGCTCTTCTAGGGTTCTCCCGAACACGATGACGTCGTCCAAATATACCAGTACCTCTATTAGATTCAGGTCCCCGACGGTTCTCTCCATTAGCCTTTGGAAAGTGGCGGGGGCTCCTGATAACCCTTGAGGCATACGGTTGAACTCAAAGAACCCCACAGGGGTGATGAAGGCTGTCTTCTCCCGATCCTCAGGGTGCATGGGGATTTGGTAATATCCACTTTTTAGATCCATTACACTGAACCACTTGGCCCCTGACAGACTCTGCAGGGCGTCTTCAATTCGGGGAGTGGTGTATTGATCTGGGATGGTCCTTCTGTTTAGTGTTCTGTAGTCGATACACAGTCTCAGCGACCCGTTCTTCTTTCGGACTACCACTATTGGAGAAGCGTAAGGGCTCCTGGATTCTCGAATAATCCCCGTCCTCTTCAGCTCAGCCAACTGTTCCCGCAAGTCTTCTAAGTCACCCAGTGGGACCCGTCGAACTCTCTCTCTAAAGGGCTTATCTTCTTGTAAGCGTATCTTGTGAGTGGCACTCCTTGCGCACCCCACATCGAACTCATCTTTAGAGAAGATCTTTTCCCACCTTGCAAGTTGAGCTTTGGCCCTTTTTCTCCATTCTGGTGGGAGGGCCGTGTCTTCAGAACAGAGCTTCTCTATGGTGACTTCACCCCTTTCTTCTTTCTTCAATTCACACGGGGCAATGGGGGTGGCTGGATTCACCTGGCCCAACAGCATTCTGGCCGGCACCTTCACTGGTGTATTAGCAGTGTTCCTTATACTCACTGAAACCCTCCCATGGCTTTTCTGTAGGGCCTTCAATGGGATCACTTCGGGGATTACTTCAATCCCTTTCTGTCTTTCCTGTGGGCCTGGTTCGAAGACAATGAAGGGACCTGGCTGTTTCCATGTGAGCTTGACAGAAGCCCTCAGGCAAGTCACCTCTCCCGGTTGTAATACCTTCTCCGTCTTGTCTAGCTTCCAAATCTTGCCAACTCCCTCAGCCGGGGCCTTCTGCTCCAGTACCAGGCGCTGGTAGGCTTGCCTTAACATGGGGTGGACTCTTGTGGTCGGGGCTTCTTCCTGTTGGGCCAACGGTGTCAGCAGTCACCTGACTAGATCAGTGTTGGTCCCTATGATGAGTGAGCTCTTGCTGGCCCCTGGTGGGCGAGTGCACACTACTGCCAGAGTATCGAAGGTCTCTGTCTCCCCAGCCACTGAGGGATCAAAAGTCAACTTGATTGGCAGGTAACCGTCATAGGGAAAGCTCTGAGTTCCAATACCCCATATTTCCAGTTCCTCTAATTTCTGTAGGGGCAGATGTTTAAGATGTTTATCATAGAAATCCCTATACAGAAGAGTCACTTGAGCCCCAGTGTCAAGAAGAGCCTTGGTGTAGATCCCTTCTACTTGTATGGAGACTACTGGAGAAGGCCCCACTAACTTGGCAGGGAACTCCTTCAACACAGACTTCTTGCTGGGTTCAGTTACCTGTACCCTCACTTCTTTTTTTCTTGAGTTTCCGGTGGGTCTCAGTCCCTTCTGGGTCTGGTGTGCACTGGCCTTCTGTTCAACAGCAGCCTGAGTTGTGGGACGGGGCCTAATTGGCAGAGGTTTAGGTCCCTGACTCTGATGTTTTGGATCATTGGACTTCTTGAAGGAGTTCGTGGAAACTGGTGGGCGCCCGGCTGACTCCTTCACCGGGGCCCTCTGAAGTTTTCCGCCGGCTTGCGATATCTGGATGCAACTTCATCTGGGCTGGGACACACTGCTCTAACATGCCCGATTCCCCCACAATTGAAGCATGTTATCAATCTCTTAGGCTTCTGTACTAATTCCATATTGGAGCTAGGAGGTTTTTTGGGTTCCTCTGACGTGTTCTTGTTGTGTGGCACAGAGGCCTGGCTAGTCAGCATGGACACCATTTCTACTAGTTGTGACACCTGGGTCTTTAGGAGTTCAACTTCTGAATCACCTTCTTCTGCACTTAACATTCTGACTCGGGCAGTTGGTTCGGTGTGTTGACTCCTCCTTTTGTCTTCCAACATGGCCTCCTCCTCCCTGACTATCCGGATCAAGTCGGGGTATTCCAGGCTGCTCCCGTCCCGCCGGGTGCGTAGCAATAATGCGATGGGGTCCAAGGGTTGAGCTCCCCTCAACACCTGCTGGGCACGGGCCTCATCCACTTTTCTTGGATCGATCCCTTTCTTCAGTAGGATCCGATGCAGGATCTTATCCAGGCGTCCTATGAATTCTGACAGCTTCTCTCCCTCTTTTTGGTAGCAATGCCCCAGCTGGTAAGTGAGTTCAGTGACGTTTTCCGTCCCGCCGAACACATTCTGCAGAATATCCAGATAATCCTGTGCATTGCAGTCCTTCTTGCTTAACTTGAGGTTACGTATGGCCTCCAGAGCAGGCCCCTTTAAGCTTTACACAATCCGTTGTTTTTTTGTTGTTCTGGCACCTCCCATTCTTCTAGGGCCTGAGTGGCGCCATCTAGCCACTCTTCAAATCCATCTTCCACTGAAGGTACAGGTTTCTTCCCAGAAAAGGTCCTGAGTTTCCTGTATCCTGACATCAGGTAGTCTGGAGGGTCCTTTTTACACTTGGTCACAATCTCCCCCAGGACAGCGCACAATTCTGAGCTAAGGGTGGTCAATGGTGGTGAACCGGGACCCTTTTGTTGGGCGCTCCCTCCTGTGCTGGGGCCTCCTGAAGTAGTGGATGTGGGGCCATCTTTATTCTCTTCTGGGTGTATCAGGAGGAGTTCTACTTGGTTTGTAGTTTTTATGCTGGCACCCTTGAAGTAGTCAGAGATTCCGTTCCTCCACTCACATAATGCATAGGTGTGGGGATTTACAGTATATGTCTTTATGTCAATCACCCATGGCTTCCTGTCCGTGGACAATGCTCTCAAGACTGGAGTTAGCTGCTCCTCTACCCAGGCCTCTCTCTGGATTTCAACCACCAGGCCATTTCCGGGTAGGATGCCTTCATCCCTGCACCACCGGGCTACGGCAGCAGGGTCCATTTCTGTGCTGTAAGGGTTCTGTCTAGGGGGAAAGTTGATTGCAGAACCGTAGAATATCCCAGACGAGCCCCCACGTGTAGCACTACCCCCGTAGGAGCTGCTGTTTGTTTGATTTGGGTCTACGTCCTGCCTATCAACCCCTGGAAGTGGCTCAAGCCTTCCCTTAGCACAACTAATATGAATAAGGAGTGTGAGACCTATTGAGTATTAGGAGACACAATCCTGCATACATCACACAATAACCTGTAAATGTTATTACCTTTGCTGGTCACTAGTCCTTCTAAGTGACAGAGATACTTCACACAAGTTATATGCTTAATCAAAGGTACCTTTACTCAGTATAAAAGGGAAGTATAAAGAATCACATTAATACACACAGTTGACTCTGCATGCGCATTGCAGAGTCAATAAGCCAATAAGGATAGGTATCACTGAGATTAGGTAATAACAGGAAATAACATCAGCTATATATATGTACATGTATCTATATGTGTCTCTGCACGGCTAACTGGTTGCTTGCGAGCTCCCCCTTTGTTGCAATACCTTGCACGTGTTCATTCCCTATAATAGGTAAGCAAGGCCTATCTGCGTCCCACTCAAAGTTCCTTTCTCCAATGAAGTCTTCGCTAGCCACCGTCGGTGCACAAGTTAAATTGTAATCCACAGGGTTTCAACAAGATGCTGTAATTATCCGCAATATACCTGAGTACTCGTGTGCCTGCCACCCACTAATGACGGATGCACCAAACTCTGATCACATAGTCTCCAGTGAGATACACTAGGCCGCAAGCTGTGGCGTGATAGGTGAAGTGTGGCTGGCACTAACTAAATCACTTTCCTCTAAGGTAGTAGTCAATTCTGGGCAGGTGCCCTTCTCACCAAACAGGCCCGACTTTCAGATAGTCTCCTCTGGCCTGTCCCGGTCACTCGATCTCCACGCTTCTGCTTCAGCTGCAGTCTCCGGACTCCGTCACTAACAGCATATGGTGATGGATGACTCCGGTCTCTGCTGGGCAATCACAGGACGCTGTGGACGATCCTCTGCTGGAAATCACTCAGGCACTCCCGTAATTTAGGCCCAGGCTTCTGGCCTAATCCTTAGGAAGCAGGCCTCCGTGCCAACTTCCTGCTTGATTGAGAGCTGGATCCCGAGAGAGAGACGCTGGCCCCTCCCCTGGTTTAAGTAGTCTGCCCAGAATGCTTTGCGGTGTTGCAATGCACCCTGGGTAATGTAGTCTCTCTTTTACTAAAAGCAACAAAGTCTTTTCTCCTAGCTGATATCTGTCCCAAAGTGCATTAGTTGCATTGTAACACTTATACCACCGGAGGGAGCCGGATTCCTTCTTACATATGGACATCCTGCTACACATATATATATGCATCCTAGGTGTTGTATATATATTTACACACTGTATTCAGTTTAGCTAGATCCGTTCCTGTTCTTCTCTATACTGACAGGCAGGCAATTGTGCTAGCTGCAGTGTTTCACTTAGTGTACTGTGTCCTTTGCACAGTGTGGACCAAAAGCTTACCTGAATACAATTGCTGGTGTTCTCATACTAATACCACAAGCAGGGAGTTCAAAATAACAACAGATTCTACGTAACAAACATACAATCCCTGTCTTGTTTGCACCGCCTGTATACTGCTGTTCAGAGTATATAGGGCCTTGGGGCCCCACGCCATTCCTTTTTTAATTTGGGTGCCAGGTTCCCCTTAATATCCATACAAGACCCAAAAGGGTCTGGTAATGGGCTGGGGGGGGGGTACCCATGCTATTTTTCTCAATGATCTTCATCCATATTGCCGGGACCAGACATTACATTAAAGGCTCAAGCAGTTTTAAATGACTTTTTTTCCCCCCTTTAGAAATGTGTTTGTGCAGGGACAGTTCTAACCACGGGAAACACGTGCCACTTCACAGGCATACTATAGACACCCCCCTTTTTTTTTTTTTTCACTTTATGCATCATTAAAATCACTGCTCCCGAAAAACGGCCATTTTTAAAACTTATTTTTGCATTGATACATGTCCCCTGGGGCAGGACCCGGGTCCCCAAACCCTTTTTAGGACAATAACTTGCATATTAGCCTTTAAAATTAACACTTTTGATTTTGAACGGTCGAGTCCCATAGACTTTAATAGGGTTCTAAAGTTTACGTGAACTTTCGGTCCGTTCGCAGGTTCTGGTGCGAACCGAGGGGTGTTCAGCTCATCCCTATTCAGGTGTGATCAGTTTGTTGACTATGACTTTCACAAAGACCAAATATACACAAATTTGTACTTATTTTTACCAAAAGATATGTGGCAGTATACATTTTGGCCAAATTTTATGAAGAAAAATTACCAATTTGTTAAATTTTATAACAGAAACAAAGACAAAATGCATTTATTTTATTTATAGCACAAAAAATAAAATAAAAAATTTAACCCAGGAGTAGGGATGAGCTTCGTGTTCGAGTCGAACATACGTTCGACTCGAACATCGGCTGTTCGATCGTTCAACGAAGATCGAACGATTTGGGCCGTTCGCGCCAAATTCGAGTGACGCGAACGGCCCACAATGCACTACGCCATCGCAGTGTCATCCAGGCGCTGTGATTGGCCAAGCATGCACTGTGACCCCGCATGCTTGGTCAATCACAGCGCCGGCAGCGAGGAGAGCAATGATTGGCCACAGGCAGGATGCCTGTGGCCAATTATTGCTGAGGGGGTTTAGTACACGCCCCACACTATAAAAGGCCGCCAGCGCGGCGGCCTTGTGTAGTGTGTTCCGGAGCAGGGAAAGAGAAGCATAGGCAGGGACAGTGTCATTTTTTTTCCTTTACTAATCCTGGATTCCTTGTGTTTAGGGACAAATAAGGATAGGTAGGGAGAGTGTCAGTGTGTTATTCTGTGCTAAACCTTGTTTGTAGGGACAGAGAGGTACAGTGAGGGAAAGTGTCAGTGTGCTATTCTGTTCTAAACCAATCTTGCTGAACCATATTTGAAATCCTTGAGTTTAGGGACAGAGAGGTACAGTGAGGGAAAGTGTCAGTGTGCTATTCTGTGCTAAATCTTGTTTGTAGGGACAGAGTAGGACAGTGAGTGAAACTGACAGTGTGCTATTCTGTTCTAAACCAATCTTGCTGAACCATATTTGAAATCCTTGAGTTTAGGGACAGAGAAGGACACTCGTGGAAACTATCAGTGTGCTATTCTGTGCTAAATCTTGTTTGTAGGGACAGAGTAGGACAGTGAGTGAAACTGACAGTGTGCTATTCTGTGCTAAACCAATCTTGCTGAAGCATATTGCAAATCTTTGTGTTTAGGGACGGAGAAGGATAGGCAGGGGACAGTGTCAGTGTCATTGTTGCTAAGCCTCCTGCACAGTATACACCTGAAGGTAGCCCTTATTGCTGTTTTTCCCATCTCCCTGCAGGCCATCCATTAAAATGTCTGGAAGGCAAACAAGGAGAGGCAGACAGTCAGGAGGCAAAAAAAGAGGGCAAGCAGGCTCTGTGTCTGGGGGCAACAGTGCTGGTTGTGGACGCGGTGCATTGTCATCAGCACATGGCCATGGGACACGCTTGTCCTTCTTTTCGGCAGCTGGACACGTTGAGCCACATCATGCCGAAGACTTGGTAGAGTGGATGACCAAGCCCACCTCATCCTCCTCATCCTCTCTCACCCAGGCTCAGGGTACTGGCAAAGCAGCTGCCAAAGCGTCCTCTTCTCTGGTATCATTATCTTCATTAGTCAATCCTTCCCTAGACCCACCATGTCCTCCTCCTGAGGAGTCCCCCGAACTGTTTGAGCACAGTGTTGGGTACATGCTCCAGGAGGATGCCCAGCGTTTCGAAGGATCTGATGATGATACCCAGATAGAGGAAGGCAGTAGCGTGAGAGCAGAGAGAGGGGATGCTCAAGAAGGACACCAATCTGGCAGTCATGCTCCAGCAGCTGCAGCATACTGCCAGATTGGCTCCAGTGATGAGGAGGGAGGGGATGATGAGGTCACTGACTCCACGTGGGTGCCTAATAGGAGAGAGGAGGAGGAGGAGGAGGAGGAGGAGGCACATCTCCAACGAGGCAGGATGCCCTTGGGTGGCCAGCGTATGGGCAGCACACCGACGGAATCACACCGCAGAGCTCCGCCTGTGCAGGGCGCTGCCTCTGCCGTCATTCAAAAAGTTCTTTGGTGTGGGCCTTTTTTGAGGCGAGTGCATCAGATCGCACAGCTGCTGTTTGGAACATATGTCTCAAGCGTATATCGCGTGGCCAAAACATCAGCCGCTTGGGCACCACATGCTTGATCAGACATATGTTGACCTGCCATGCAGCTCGTTGGCAAGCCTACCTTAAAGACCCACACCAAAGAACAAAGCTGACCTCTTCTTGCACCGCATCAGCTGGGATCTCCAACCCCACTATACCTTCAGTCCTCTCTGAAACCTGCTCTGAGAGGAATGAAGGTGTAGAATTAGGTGTGTCACAGCCAAGTACTTGCGGGCACTCTGCTAGCAGTACACCGACGTCCGATTCTAGCAGGCAAATTTCCCTGCCCCAGCTGCTGGACCGTCGAAAGAAGTTCACTCTTAGCCATCCACATGCCCAGCGGTTGAATGCTAGCTTGGCTAAATTGCTAGCGCTTCAACTGCTGCCTTTTCAGTTGGTAGACTCGGCCCCCTTCCGTGAGTTTGTGCAATGTGCGGTTCCTCAGTGGCAGGTTCCCAAACGCCACTTTTTCTCACGGAAGGCGATTCCGGCTCTCTACAGGCATGTGGAAGGCAATGTCTTGGCCTCGCTGGACAGGGCGGTCAGCGGTAAGGTGCATATTACCGCTGACTCATGGTCCAGCAGGCATGGACAGGGACGTTACCTTTCTTTCACGGCCCATTGGGTCACTCTTTTGGCAGCTGGGAAGGATGCAGGACAAGGTGCAGTAGTGTTGGAGGTTGTTCCAACGCCACGCCTCCAAAATGCTACTACTGGTTGTGACACACCTCTCTCCTCCACCCCCTCCTCTTCTTCCTCCATGGCCTCTTCCTGTGGTTTGTCCTCGGAACCAGCGGTGCTCCGTAGGCGTTCAAGGGGCTACGCAAGTACGCAGGCAAAAAGATGCCATGCCGTGCTTGCGCTGGTGTGTTTGGGGGACAGGAGCCACACTGGGGCAGAGGTCCTGTCTGCTCTGCAGGGGCAGGCCGAGAGGTGGTTGACGCCACGCCAGCTTAAGCCAGGAATGGTGGTTTGCGACAATGGCACCAACCTCCTCTCCGCCCTCCGACAGGGACAACTGACCCATGTGCCCTGTATGGCTCACGTCCTTAACCTGGTGGTGCAGCGGTTCTTGGGCAGGTACCCGGGCTTACAGGATGTCCTGAGGCAGGCCAGGAAAGTCTGTGTTCATTTCCGCAGATCTTATAATGCCAGTGCTCGCCTGGCTGAGCTGCAAAAGGAGTTGAACCTGCCCAAGAACCGCCTTATATGTGACATGCCCACCAGGTGGAATTCAACGTTGGCCATGCTGCAGCGGCTGCACACGCAGCAGAGGGCCATCAATGAGTACCTGTGCGACTACGGCACCAGGACAGGGTCAGGGGAGCTCGGGTTTTTTTCACCACGTCAGTGGGGCATGATCAGGGATGCATGCACTGTCCTGGCACCATTTGAGGAGGCCACGAGGATGGTGAGCAGTGACAGTGCATGCATCAGTGACACTGTACCTCTTGTCCACCTGTTGGAGCACACGCTGCGTGGAATAATGGACAGGGCACTTGAGGCAGAACAGAGGCAGGAAGAGGAGGACTTCCTTGCCTCTCAAGGCCCCCTTTACCCTGACAGTGTTCCTTCTGTCCCACCCATCGCACAGGGAGAGGAGGAGGAGAAGGAGGAGGAGGAGGAGGAGGATTGTGTCAGCATGGAGGTGGAGGCTGGCACTCAGCATCATCAGCAGCAGTCTTTTAGGGATGATTTACAGTCCCAAGAAACCAGTGGACTTGTACGTGGCTGGGAGGAGGTGGCTGCGGATCATGTCGTCCTTAGTGACCCAGAGGACTCCGGACTGAATGCCTCAGCTAACCTACGCTGCATGGCCTCCCTGATCCTGCAAAGTCTGCGGAAGGATCCTCGTATTCTTCGGATCAAAGAGAGGGACCATTACTGGCTGGCCACTCTCCTTGATCCACGGTACAAGGGTAAGGTTGCGGACCTTATGTTACCGTCGCAGAAGGAGCAGAGGATGAGACAACTCCGGGAGGCCTTGCAGAAAGGTCTGTGCAACGCGTTCCCAGAGACTGGGAGGTTACAAACTCCTGGTCCTGGACAACGAGTTGCTGAGGCTTCGGGCAGTCAAAGAAGGAGCGGTGGGGAAGGTGGCCGTCTGACCGATGCGTTCAGACAATTCTTTAGTCCGCAGCCCCAAAGTATGATCGTTTCCAGCAACCATCGCCAGCGTCTGATATACATGGTGCAGGAATACCTAGGGGCAAGGTCAGACTTGGACACCTTCCCCACTGAAAATCCTCTGGCTTACTGGGTCTTGAGGATGGATCACTGGCCAGAGCTTGCACAGTATGCAATTGAGCTACTGGCCTGTCCTGCATCCAGCGTTCTTTCAGAACGCACATTCAGTGCTGCTGGAGGATTTGTCACGGATCACAGGGTGCGCCTGTCCACCGACTCGGTTGATCGACTGACTTTCATCAAGATGAACCAGTCTTGGATCACCACCAGCTACCACACACCTGATGCTGATATAACAGACTAATTGATTTAAAAATGTCACATCCCTTCAAGACTGATGCTGATGCTGAGTTCCTGTGCTGTTATGTTGACTAGCTATCCTCCTCCTCCTCCTCAATGATCCGATTAATGATGATAGCTTGGAAGATCATTTTGGTTTATGGGTGCCGCCACCAGTGGCTAAGGCCCAATTTTTCAGCCCCTGTTTAACAGGGGCGTGTAATTACAATTTTTGATGCAATACTTTGCAACAGGCCTCATTGCTGTGCTCCAAGTACAGTATCTGTGAGGGGTTGCAGTGTTGTGCCACCAGTGCCTAAGGCCCAATTTTTCAGCCCCTGTTCAACAGGGGCATGCAATTATAATTATTGATCTAATAATTCACAGCAGGGCCCATTGCTGCGCCCACCAAGAGTAACTGTCAGGCCTTACAGTGTTGTGTCAACACCACCACCACCAAAGGCCCAATTTTTCAGCCCCTGTTCAACAGGGGCATGCAATTATAATTATTGATCTAATAATTCACAGCAGGGCCCATTGCTGCGCCCACCAAGAGTAACTGTCAGGCCTTACAGTGTTGTGGCACCAGCACCACCATCAAAGGCCCAATTTTTACTACCACTGTTCAACAATTATATGTTATTACAATTCCTGATATAATAGTTGACAGCAGGGCGTTCCAGCACCCACCAAGAGTAACTGTGAGTGCTTACAGTGCTGTGCCAACACCAACACCTAAGGGGCCAATTTCTGCAGAGTATATACGGCAGGTCCCTACTTTCAAACATCCAACTTACAAACGACTACTACTTGCAAACGGAAGAAGACAACAGGAAGTGAGAGGAAATCTACCCATTGGAAGGAAAATTCTCTCCTGTAAGAATTAATATGGGAGAAAGGTGTCTCCTCTCTACTGATGCTTTATCACCAATCCTTGTTTCAATAAAAACACCACATTTCAAAATCAGTTGTCATTGGGACGCAAAGTGAGGTGAAATGTTCTGAACAGGGGCACAGACAGCAAAACAAATGTTACAGGGGTGATAACCCTTCCCTATGTTTTCCAAAAAGCTTAAAAATAGGTATTTGGGCTGGAGCTACACTTAAACAATGTAGCTGTTCAAAATTACAAACAGATTCAACATAAGAACAAACCTACAGTCCCTGTCTTGTATGCACCGCCTGTATACGGCTGTTCAGAGTATATAGGGCCTTTTTTATTTTGTGTGAGGGGTTCCCCTTAATATCCATACAAGACCCAAAGAGGCTGGTAATGGGCTGGGGTAGGGGGGGGGGGTGATGGGGTAGCTATGCCATTTTTCTTAAAGATTTTCATCCATATTACCGGAACCAGTCATTACATTAAAGCCGCAAGCAGTTTTAAATGGCTTTTTTTTCCTTTAGAAATTTAATTTTGTGCAGGGACAGTTCTAAACACGGGAAACACGTGGCACTTCACAGGCATACTTTAGACACCCCCCAGGTACAATATTTAAAGGAATATTTGACTTTTTTTTTTTCACTTTATGCATCATTAACCACTTCAATACCATGCACTTATTTACCTTCCCGCCCAGACCAATTTTCAGCTTTCAGTACTCTCACACTTTGAATGACAATTACTTAGTCATGCTACACTGTATCCAAACAAAATTTTTATCATTTTCTTCTCACAAATAGAGCTTTCTTTTGGTGGTATTTAATCGCCACTGGGTTTTTTATTTTTTGCGATATAAGCAAAAAAACAGCAATTAAAAAAAAAAAAAAAAAAAAAAACACTTTTTTTTAGTTCCTATTGTAAAATTTTGCAAATAAGTAATTTTTCTTCATAAATTTGTGCCAAAATGTATACTGCTACATATCTTTGGTAAAATGAACCCAAATTAGTGTATATTATTTGATCTTTGTGAAAGTTATAGAGTCTACAAACTATGGTGGCAATCACTGAAAATTTATCACATCTGATCACGCCTGATGTACTGAAGTTTCTTGAGACACTAACAAGCGAGGAAAGTACAAATACCCCAAAATTACCCCTTTTTGGAAAGTAGACAGTCCAAGGTATTTACTAAGAGGCGTGGTGAGTTTTTTGAAGTTGTATTTTTTACCCCCACAATTCTTGGGAAAATTAATTCTTTTTTTTTTTTTTTTTACACAAACTGGTCATATTAACAGTTTTTTTCTCTCACACAGCATATGCATAATTGCAACTACACCCCAAAATACATTCTGCTACTCCTCCTGAGTGTAGCGATACCACATGTGTGAGACTTTTACACAGCCTGGCCACATACAGAGGCCCAACATTGAAGTAGCACTTTCAGGCGTTCTACAAGCATAAATCGCACATATCCTTTCTCAACCACCTATTACAATTTTGAAGGCCCTGGAGCACCAGGACAATGGAATTTTCCACAAAATGACCCCATTTTGGAAAGCACACACCCCAACGTATAATCTATGAAGCATTATGAGTCTTTTGAACGGTTCATTTTTTTCCAGAAGGTTTTGGAAAATGTGGAGAAAAAATTAAAATGCATTTTTTTTTACACAAAGTTGTCCATTTATAAGATATTTCTAACACATAATATGTACATAGCAAAAATAACACCCCAAAATGCATTCTGCTACTCCTCCTGAGTATAGCGATACCACATGTGAGACTTTTACACAGCCTGGCCACATACAGAGGCCCAACATCCAAGTAGCACCTCCAGGCATTCTAGCAGCATTAATTGCACATATCATTTTCTGACTACCGATCACATTTTTGAAGGCCCTTCATATATCTAACACATAGCAGGTACATACCAAATAACAAAAGATTACCTGTGGTTTTAGAAGTGCAGTGGTCCACAGAGGAGAGCATCGGTCCAGGCAGCAGGCAGGGATGAGGTCAGCGACAGCAAAAGCAATCATCCAGGCAGCAGGCAGGAATACTGTCCATAGTTCGCACAGGCAGAGATACTGTCAGCACAGCCAGAGCACAGCCAAAGCACAGGTCCAGGTAGCAGGCAGAGGTGTCCCGGCAGAAATGCTGTCCAAAGTCAGTAGAGGCAGCAGGCAGATATATGGTCAACACAGCCAAAGTATTGGTCCAAGCAGCAGGAAGAAACATGGTCCATAATGTCATGGGTCATTACAGGCAGTAATATGGTCAGCACAGCCAAATTATTGGTCCAGGCAGCAGGAAGGACCATCAAGCTTAGGGCCAGGGGGACAAGGGGAGAGGCTTCTCCCACCCAAATCGCTTTGAAGCCTCCGGGCAACCAGACCCTGTTCTTGGAGCACAGAAAACGAAAAACTGGTTTTCTCTACTCAGAACGCTATTCTGAAGCCCCTCACATATGTGAGACCCCTGTGTACTAAAAGTAGATGGCCAAAAGATCAGTCCAAGTGGCAGGCAAAAACATGGTCGATTAACAGGCCAAGGTCGGTACACGTGGAAGTCAGAAACGTGGTTTAAATCGGCAGGCAGAGGCATCGTCGGTAAACAGGCTGAGGTTGGTGCACGTGGAGGTCAGAAACGTGGTTTAAATCGGCAAGCAAAGACATCGTCGGTAAACAGGCCAGGGTCAGTTAATTAACATGGAAGGTAGTTAGTAACATGGTAGCAGGCAAATAGGGAAATGGCAGTCTGTTAATAATAAGGGGAACTAATGGATGTATGATAATTTTTGAAGCAATTTCCGATGCACAGGCCAGGTTGGGAGGGACAATTGGGACAATAATAGCTGGTGACTCTTCTTACTCCTCCTCTGCTGCATACACGGCATTTCTTTTGGCGTCTTCTTCCAGATTCTGTGGGGGGGGATGCTAAAGGGATAGTGTCGCTCGTGAAGCCGACTCACACTATCAGAGCGAATGCTTCCTGGGGCGGGATCTTGTTGGTAAATGAGGGCATCGATGATATCTTCGATATATTGGAGGTAGTGGAGTCGGTGATTTTGAGTTGCTTTTTGGTAGCAGACAAACAAATTAAAAAGGGCCATGTGAAACAGGTGAAACGCAACTTTTTTGTGCCAATAACGGGACTTTCTGGTTGATAAGTAGGGCTGTAGCATCTGGTCGTTTAAATCCACCCCCCCATGTACAAATTGTAGTCGTGGACACATTCGGGCTTTACAATGGAGCCGCGTCTTCTTGGGATCTCCACCATGGTGTCATTGTGGATCGTAGAGAGGATGTGGACATCTTTCTTGTCCCTCCACTTCATGGCCAACACCTCCTCGTTCCTCATGGATGCCGATTCTCCAGGTCGCAATTTTTTTGCCAATACATTTTGTGGGAATCCCTTCCGGTTTTTTTTGAAGGTACCGCAGGCCGGGGTTTGTTTACTGTAAAGGTGGCGAAAAAGGGGCAGGCTGGTATAATAATTATCAACATATAAATGGTAACCTTTTCCGAACAGGGGGTATGCCAACTCCCAGACAATTTTCCCACTGGTTCCAATATATGTGGGGCAATCACGGGTCTGGAGCTGGGAGTCTTTGCCTTCGTAGATCCTGAATTTGCAGACGTATCCAGTGGCTCGATCACATAATTTATTTAATTTTAACCCATACCTGGCTCTCTTGCTTGGTATGTACTGCTTGAACTGCAGTCGGCCGGTGAAATGTACGAGGGACTCGTCCACACAAATTTTTTGGTCTGGGATGAAAACTTCTTCAAATCGCTGGGAAAAGGCATTGATTAGGGGGCATATCTTGTACAATTTGTCGTAGTTGGGATGATCTCGGGGAGGGCACTGTGAATTGTCATTGAAGTGGAGAAAGCGCATAATCATGTCGTATCTTTTCCTGGACATGACAGCGGAATATATGGGCATGTGTTGGATGGGGCGTTTGGACCAATATGAATGGACTTCGTTCTTTTTTGTAAGCCCCATATTGAACATAAGGCCCAAAAATAATTTAAATTCCTCCAATGTTAGACGCCGCCACTGGAACATGCGGGCGTAGGAAGAATCGGGGTTGGCAGCAATAAATTGGGATGCATACAGATTCGTTTGATCCACTATATTCTGCAGCAAATCTTGTGGGAAAAATAAACAAAAATAATCAAATTTAGAAAAATTTGTAGTGTCGGGCTGCACACCTGGCTGTGCGGTGAAAGGGGGGATGATAGCGGATCCTGAGTTGGCAGGCAACCATAAGGGGTTTGCCAGGGCATCGGGAAGGTAGGATTGGGGCTGGATTCTTCGGGTTGGGCGTGCATTTCCATTGCTTGTACTGGGCTCCTCTTCCTGGGGTATGGCGCTGCTGGTGGTGGGCAGTTCTCCTGATCTTGGTGCCGATCGCATTCTTTTGGGAGGGACGGTTTCCTCCGGGGACTCGGACTCTGAGCCACTATCCTCCACTGGCTCGTATTCCGAACCAGAATCGGATAATGGGAGCTCCCCGCTGCTCTCATCATCCGACATGGCAAGAATGGCATATGCCTCCTCAGGTGTGTAAACCCTTTGGGAAATTATGGCAGTGCTTATTGGTGGGCCTGTGTAATGGTACTGCTGGTGGTAGTGGTGGCGGTCTGTGTGGTAGTACCGATGGAGGTATTAGTGGTGGGCCTGTGTGGTGGTACCGATGGCGGTATGGGTGGTGGTGGTACCAATGGCGGTACAGGTGGTGGTGGTACCGATGGCGGTACGGGTGGTGGTGGTGGCGGCGGTACCGATGGCGGTACAGGTGGCGGTACGGGTGGTGGTGGTAGCGATGGCGGTATGGGTGGTGGTGGTACCAATGGCGGTACAGGTGGTGGTGGTACAGGTGGTGGTGGTACCAATGGCGGTACGGGTGGTGATGGTACCGATGGCGGTACAGGTGGTGGTACAGGTGGTGGTGGCACTACCGACGGTGGTACTGGTGGTGGTACCGATGGCGGCACTAGTGGTGATACTGGTAGCGGGCCTGTGTGGCAGTATAGATGCTGGGCCTGGTGGTGGTACTGGTACCGATGGCGGTACTGGTAGCCTGTGTGGCGGTACCGATGGAGGTGGGCCTGTGACAGATGATTGACAGATGGGCTGATTGATTGACAGATGGGCTGATTGACAGATGGGCTGATTGACAGATGGGCTGTGTGACAGGTCCTCTTTATGGGGGGGGCGTGTTGTGCACTGTAAACTTATGTAGACAAACTACACTGAGCTAACTTACTGATCTCTTCTCTCTCCTTTACAGATCGGTGTGTGAGGAGAGAGCAGGGATCAGGTAGTAACTCCTGTGAAGTTTGTTTACATTTGTGACCGGCAGTGATTGGACACAGCCGGTCACGTGGTAAACAGCCAATTCATTGGCTGTTTACTTTGATCGGGGACGCGCTGTGTCCAAGGGACACTCGCCTTCCCCGATCCCCGCTCTGCAAGCCTGTGGCGGCGCGCACGGAGCGCGCCGCCGAGTTTGTTTTGACAGGTGATCGGCTGTGACTTTGACACAGCCGATCACATGGTAAACAGCCAATGAAATTGGCTGTTTACCGTGATCGGGGAAGCGCTGTGTCTGAGGGACACATGCCGTCCCCGATCACCGCGCTGCGCGCCCCCGCGCAAGGCATTATCCTGCAGGACGTCATATGACGTCCAGTATCGATAATGCAACCACTTCCCAGACGTCAATTCACTATTGACTGGGCGGGAAGTGGTTAAAATGACTGCTCCCGGAAAACGTCCGTTTTTAAAACTTCTTTTTGCATTGATACATGTCCCCTGGTGCAGAACCCGGGTTCCCAACTTCTGTTTAGGACAATAACATGGATAATAGTCGTTATAATTAGCACTTTAGAATCCGAACGTTCGCATCCATTGTATTTAATAGGGTTCTAATGTTCGCGCGAACTTTCGGTCCGTTCGCGGGTTCTGGTGCGAACCGAACCCGGGGGTGTTCGGCTCATCACTACCCAGGAGGTGATAAAATAACACCAAAAGAAAGTTCTATTTGTGTGAAAAAAGGACGAAAATTTCATATGGGTACAGCGTTGCATGACTGAGTAATTGTCATTCAAAATGAGAGAGCACTGAAAGATGAAAATTGGTCTGGTTATTAAGGGGGTTTAAGTGCCCAGTTGTCAAGTGGTTAAGAAATGCCGGACATCAGCGCCGACAGATCAGCGGGACGCAGCATTGGAGGAGGATCGTCGGTGGGAGTGGAAGAAGAACACCAGACAAAGAAGACATAAGAATAGCGGAAGAAGAAGCAGGGGGAGAAGACCGGAGGATGAAGATAGTTTCTGGCAATTCTTTTATTAAAAATATCTACTGTATTTTTTAACACTACTTTTTTATTGTGAATGGGTAGGGGTACCCCATACTCATTCACATATGGGGGGGTCAGGATCTGGGGGCCCCCCTTGTTAAAGGGGGCTTCCAGATACCAATAAGCCCCCCGCCGCAGACCCCGACAACCACCGGGCAAGGGTTGGCGGGAAGAGGCCCTTGTCCCCATCAACATGTGGGCAAGGTGCTTTGGGGTGGGAGGGGGGCAGAGCACCCATAACCACCATGTTGAGGGCATGTGGCCTGGTATGGTTGAGGAGGGGGAGGGGAGGGGCGCTCGCATGTCCCCTCCCTTTCCTGACCTGCCGGGCTGCATGCTCGGATAAGGGTCCGGTATGGATTCTGGGGGCCCCCACGCCATTTTTTTTTTAAAGTTTGGCATGGGGGACCCCTCCGAATCCATACTAGGCCCAAGGGCCTAGTATGGACCTTGGGGGGGGGGGGGACGGACCCACGCTGTCTTTTTTCAGCCGGAAATTCTAACAGCTGATAACCCATCAGTTGTTAAGGACGCGGCGGCCAGCTTCCCGGCCCCCTCCTTAGCAACCAGCTATATACAGTGTAATAGGATTTTTGTACTCACCGTAAAATCAGTTTCTCTGACGTCCATGGACTGACACAGCTCTAATACTGTTAAAGTGTGGGTATATGTCCCTGCTTGCAGGAGAAGATCTAGGCAGAATGTTAGAAACATACATTCTAGAACAAACCAGAGCTGAACAGCCCCGCCCAAGGGGGGTGGCGGCGGTCCCTCCGGACATTACCCTCCCACCTGCAGCCAGCAGCCTCAGTTCGTAACGAAAGCAGTACAAACCTTAAAAGAAGGGTGGGTACTGTGTCAGTCCATGGACGTCAGAGAAACTGATTTTACGGTGAGTACAAAAATCCTATTTTCTATTATCGTCCATGGACTGACACAGCTGGATACTGTAAATGTGTGGGACGTCCCAAAGCGGTATCAGAAGGGTGGGAGCAGTAGTAAAGGAACAACAAAAACTTTACTCCAAACAAGCAGAGCTCCTCAACGGAGGAGTTGCAACATTAAACAGCGGCCTGCAACACTTTGCGGCCAAAGGAAGCATCCGAAGATGCAGCCACTTCAACCTTATAGAACTTAGAAAAGGTAAGAACGGGCAACCAGGTCGCCGCCTTGCACACTTGTGCAACCAACGCTTGATGTCGGAAAGCCCAGGAAGCACCAATTGCCCTAGTGGAATGCGCCGTAACCAAGAAGGGAGGCGCCCGCCCCTTAATGGCATAGGCCTGTATAACGGTCTGTCTGATCCACCTAGAAATGGTGGCAGACGAAACCGCTTGGCCCTGTTTTGGACCAGAGACAGACACAAACAGTGAGTCAGACTTCCAAATGGAAGCGGTAGCAGACAGGTACACCCGTAAGGCTCGTACCACATCCAAATTGTGAAGCGCAAACTCTCTAGGATGCGATGGATGAGGGCACAAGGACGGAAGGACAATGTCCTCATTAAGGTGAAAGGCCGAAACCAGCTTTGGAAGGAAAGACGGTCGCTTGGCAGGGGGAACCACATGGCGAAACCCCCCCCCCTGCACAAAAGTGCTAACTAAAGAATGACCTGCTAGGGGTCGTTGAAAGAAAAAACGGCCAAGGCCGAAATCTGACCCTTAATAGTGCTCAAAGCCAGCCTTTGGGCTACACCACGCTGCAAGAAACGCAGGATTCTGGGGACAGAGTACGTCCGTGGACGCCAGTTTAGCGCTTCGCACATAGCGATGCAAGCTCTCCAGGTACGGTGATAGATCTTTCTAGAAGAAGACTTCAGTGCCCTAAGCATGGTTGAAATCACAGAATACGACAGGCCTCGGTCCTTCAGCACCTGGCTCTCAATAGCCATGCCGTTAAAACCAGAGACTGTTAAACAGGATGAAAGATAGGACCTTGAGACAGAAGGTCCTCCCCTCATGGGCAGTCGCCAAGGGACGTCCGCAATGAGACATACCAGATCGGCGTACCAATGACGCCGAGGCCAATCCGGGGCAATGAGGATCACCGGAATGCCCTCAGCCGCTACCCTGCACAGCAGACGAGGAGTCAACTGCAGTGGAGGGTAAGCGTATATCAAGCGATACTGACCCCACGGGGCCACCAACGCGTCCGAGGCATCCGCCCAGGGGTCCCTGGACCTGGCCACAAACCTTGACACCTTGCGATTGAGTCGAGATGCCATCGGGTCCACATCCGGTGTGCCCCACCGCTGACAAAGAAGTTGAAACACTTCCGGATGCAAGGACCACTCCCCCTGGTCCAAGGACTGGCGACTCAGATAGTCCGCCTGACAGTTTTCTACGCCTGGAATGTAGACACCCGACAGCGCCGGCACGCTTCTTTCCGCCCACCTTAAGATGTGAGCAACCTCGGATGCCGCAGCCGAGCTCCGAGTGCCCCCCTGATGGTTGACAGACACCACGGCCGTGGCGTTGTCGGACTGAATTCTGATCGAGCGGCCCTGTAGTCTCTTCGACCACGCGGAGAGACAGTCTGATCGCTCACAATTCCAGAACGTTGATTGGGAGACACAAGATTCATCCGGAGTCCAGAGGCCTTGTGCTGACAGGACTCCCCAAACTCCTCCCCAGCCCGTCAGGCTGGCGTTCGTCGTGACGACCGTTCACTGGATGGGGAGGAACGACTTCCCGGCCCGAAGAGTCGGGGATCTCAGCCACCACGTCAGGGATGCTTTGACTGAGTGACTCACTCGGATCTGAAGATCCAATAACAACGGGGACTTGTCCCAAAATAGACAAAATTCCCTTCTGCAATGCCGAAGTGTGTGATTGGGCATACGGGACCGTCTCGAAGGAGGCCACCATTAGTCCCAGGACCCTCATACAGAAACGGATTGACGACCATTTCCGGGCCGTCAGGACACACACTGCCGACTGAAGTGTCAGTAACTTCTCCGCGGGTAGAAACACCTTAGCTGCCGAAGTGTCCAGGATCAGACCCAGATACTCCAAAACGTTGAGTCGGGACTAGCACCGACTTCTGCATGTTCAGAAGCCACCCGATGTCCCGAAGGGTCTGGCTGACTATTGTCACATTTTCCTCCAATTCTGAGCCAGTTTCAGCTCTTAGAAGGAGGTCGTCCAGATAGCCCACGATTGCTAGAACCGGGGCAAGCACTTTGGTGAAAACCCGTGGTGCCGATGCTAGGCCGAAGAGAAGAGCCACGAACTGATAGTGGACTTCGCCTATGGCAAAGCGCAGAAACCTCTGGTGACTTGCGCAGATTGGGACGTGCAAGTAAGTGTCCTTGATATCCAAGGACGCCAGGAAATCCCCTTGGTGGAGGGTTGCAATCACTGTGCGAATGGATTCCATCCGGAATTTTTGTACCTTCACATAGGCATTCAAAGACTTGAGGTCCAGGATTGGCCGTACCCTGTCCTTCTTCGGGACAACAAGATCGAGTAAAACCCCTGAAACCTCTCCTGTGATGGAACCGGCACAATCACTCCGCACCCGAGCAAATCCTGTACGGCCCCCAAGAGGGCCGCCCGGCCGGGCAGGAAGGTTTGAGGGGAAGAACCTGTTTGGGGGCCATGAGCGGAACTCCATCCTGTATCCGGAGGTGACCACCTCGCACACCCACCGGACGGAGATCCGGGAGGTTCACCGAACCGTGAACCTGCGAAGACGTCCCCCCCCCCAGAGTCAGGCAGGGGCAAGACTTCATGTTGTGGCGGCTTGGGAGCTTGCTTGGTAGGCTTACGCACCCAGGGACGCTTGTGTCCCCCCGCCGCACTTTTTTCAGTCTGGGCGGGCTTACCCGTGGATTCTGACTGAGGAAAAAACTTCTTCGCCGGAAACGAAGGGCCCGACCTGCGGAGGGGCTCCTTTCCCTTAACAGACTGAGGGATGAAGGTGCTCTTACCCCCTGTGACATCCTTAATAATGTCATCCAGGGCGGCCCCAAACAGTCTACCTCCCTTAAAGGGCAAGTCAGCCAGGAGCTTTTTGGAAGCTAGGTCGGCCGACCAGCATTTTAGCCAGATACGGCGACGCAGCACCACAGCAGAGATAGAGGCCCCTGATATTAAAGGGGCCGCATCCAAAGTGGCATTGCACACAGACCAGACCCTGCACAAGTTGATGAGCCAGAGCAATGGTCTCAGGAGGGAGATTATGCTCCTGTACCGTCTGGTGCAAAATCTTTGCCCATCCTGTGAGTGTCTGAGACACAAGTGTTGCCGCCACTATAGGGCGTAAGGCAGACCCCAATAAGGCAAACATAGTTCTACTCACCACCTCAGACCTCCTGTCAGTGGGATCCTTAAATGCAGGGGTCCCTTCCATTGGGAGCGTGGTAGCCTTATTCAAACGGGCGACCGGGGGGGGGGGGTCGACCACTGGGGGGTGAGCCCACTTCTTAACCAGGTCCTCCTCAAAAGGGGTACCTTATGGCTAGGCGCCGCGGGACCGTCAAAGGCTTATCCCAGACTTGGTCAATGACTGTATTAAAAAAAAAAAAAA
Organism: Rana muscosa; assembly: GCA_029206835.1. Taxonomy (NCBI): domain Eukaryota; kingdom Metazoa; phylum Chordata; class Amphibia; order Anura; family Ranidae; genus Rana; species Rana muscosa. The sequence goes on along the minus strand of CM055121.1, from coordinate 18,467,881 downwards.
GGCACATATGGAAAATACCTTTTTTTGAAGAGACGGCTTTAAAGGGACCAAAAAGGAGACAGTTTCCACCTGGGGTTCCTCAGTCTCAACATTCAGCTTGAGAGTGTCCCTCACAGCATCAATGAGTTCACTTACAAGCACCCTGTCAGTTACTGGTTCAGAACTGGAGTCTTCCTCACAACATCAAAATCCTCAGAGCTAGGGTCCTGAGCGGCAGTAGCTAGTAGACTTGTGCACAACGGAAAAATTTGTTCCGTTTCGGTTCGTTTCTTTCCGGTCCTGTTGATTCGTAATCATTCGTAATTTTGCTAGACGGGATTTTTCGTGTTCGGACTCATTCGTATTTTTGCAAGCGACATTTTTCGTTGAATTTTTTGTTGCTTTATAATTCGTACTTTCGGTAGAGTGCGTTGTTTTTCGTTGATTCTGGACACAACTCCTACTTTCGTAACTTTTTTTGGGTTCGTTGATTCGTAATTTTCCGTGTCTCTCTCACAACGACGCTGCCTATTATGCCTAATGTGCTTCGAATGGATTTGTACTTTTCTAAATACATAGCGGTTATTTGTAACGATTCAAAATCTCGTATTTTACTTTCGTTTTTTACATGCGGCTATAGGCTCCGCCCCTGTACACCATTTTGAGAGGGTTCAGCACGGTGAGGGAAAAGCAGAGAGCAGAGCAGAGTGAGTGTTATTGTGCTTCGAATGGATTCGAAATCTCGTATTTTACTTTCGTTTTTTCATGCGGCTATAGCCTCCGCCCCCTGTACACCATTTTGAGAGGGAGTTCAGCATGGTGAGGGAGAAGCAGAGAGCAGAGTGAGTGTTATTGTGCTTCGAATGGATTCGTACATTCGTAACTTTTTTCATAACGAATTATGCCGAAGACCTTCGGGCATTCGCTATTTTGCGGTATAATTTATTTCGGAATCGGTTTTATTCGTAATTGCTCTGTTCAGATAATTCGAATGCTTCCGAATGTCCGAAAGTTGCTAAATTTGGACGAATTTCGATTAGTTACGAAACAAATTGCACAAGCCTAGTAGCTAGGCCCATATCTGAGACAGAGCACTCCCCTACAGGAGAATGTGTGGGGAGGGGGCGCTTTACAGCTCCCTTGCGCTCACACACCGCTTCCATTCTGACAAGGAATGATTCCAGGACTGCCGCCAACTGGTCCATAGGGACCGCAGGTGCAGGAGCACTGCCAGTTGCCTCAGTCAAGTGTGGAGAAGCAGGTGTACCAGACTCCATATCGCCACCCTCCGAGACCTTATACACTACTACAGTGAATATACAGTCCACCCACTGGCTATGTTGAGCCTGAGGAGGGGATAACGGGAGGACTCACCAACCCTTAAGGACTGCTCAGCTCTGCTGAAGAAACCGCGCTGTGAAACCTGAGGAGAGTGAAGCATCTGTGAGGAAATTGTGAGGAGATTCGCGCCACAGCTAGAGGCCTAAACCAAAAGTAAAAGCGCTGCGGCTTCAAGAAAATGACCGCCGGCCGCAGATATAACTGCACCATTGAAACACGGCAAGATGGCCACCGAGCGCATTATTAAAAAAAACAAAAAACAAAACACATCCAGCGCTAATGGCGCACGCAATAAGTCCCCACCTCACACACCAGAACACTGCTCCTCTTCCCACAGTCCACTAACAGACATGAGCACCCCCAGCCAGGCCAGAGTGACCCCCCAAGCACAGCACCAGTACAAGGTGCAGAGAGCAGCATAAAAGGGGGGAGACAGGGAGAAACCCCCCCCCCCATATAAAGAAACACAGCCAGCATGTACTCACCTGCAGCAGGAGAGACTACTTACCCGTCCCAGAGGGACCCACTGGCTTGTTTCAGACAGACCTATCACAGAGAAGTACTGCGTAGCTGTCGGCCTGGTCCACCGCGAAAGATACAGTCAGTCAGGTACTGTTCAATCTTGAGAGGACCGCGGGAGCATAAAAGCAACCCGGCCACCCCTGGAGTCATGGGGCATGTCGTGAACTGAGTCTCACGCACACAAGGCGAGGATCAGCATGCTCGATGGTTGGGCAGGGAAGACTACGAGGATACCAGTGTACCCAACCTGTTGCCCAGCCGACATTTGGTCTCAATAATAAAATAAAATTCCTAAAGGAATACATTTTAAAAAGTAAAATCTTCCAGGAGACTGGCTCCTGAGAGAGCCACGTCATCTCCTTCTGCTAGGCAGAAGAAAAAAAAACTGAGGCTGCTAGCTGCAGGTGGGAGGGTAATGTCCGGAGGGACCGCCCCCCTGAGCGGGGCTGTTCAGCTCTGGTTTGATCTAGAATGTATGTTTCTAACATCTAACATTCTGCCTAGATCGTCTCCTGCAAGCAGGGACATATACCCACACGTTTACAGTATCCAGCTGTGTCAGTCCATGGACGATAAGAGAAAAAGCAACCAGCTATATACAGTGAAAAAAAAACAAAAAAAAACCCGCAAAGCGCAAATCGCGGCAAAAACGCAATACTTGCATTTTGGATGCGGGTCCATTGAAGTCTATTAGGGCCAGTTCACACTGCTGCTAATTCTATTGCGAATTTGATCCGTTGTGATCGCTCAAATTCGCAAGTCATTTTACTAACAGTTTTCCATGAGTGCCGTTCACATCAACACGTTGCGAATCTAAGCTGCGTTAAAAAAGGGTCCTGTGCGAGTTTGATCTGTGTGCGATGCGAATTCAGCTCTATAGACTACAATATTTGCAGTAGAATCGAAAGGAAACAAAGAATTTGCAATGAAAATTTGCAATGCAATCAGATCGAATTTGCGCAAAATTCGCACCGCAGCAGTGTGAACCGGCCCCAAGGCTCGATTCACACCTATACATGTTGCTTTTGAGAGTTTCTGCAGTGCTTTTTGCGGTGCTTGGCACTTTTTTACCGCAATTTTTTTCACGATTTGTGTTTTTTTTTTAACACTGTATAAAGCTGGTTGCTATGGAGGGGGCCGGAAGGCCGGCCGCCGCGTCCTTAACAACCGATGAGTCATCAGTTGTCAGCGGGCTTCCGCTGAATGCAAAAAAAAAAATCCACGAGAAAAAAACTGCGTGGGGACCCCCCACATCAAAATTTAAAATAAAAAAAATGGGGTGGGGGTCCCCCAAAATCCATACCAGACCCTTATCCGAGCATGCAGCCCGGCAGGTCAGGAAAGGGAGGCCGCATGCCCTCAACATGGGGGGGTGGGTGCTTTGGGGCAGGGGGGGCTCTGCGCCCCCACCCCAAAGCACCTTGCCCCCATGTTGATGGGCACAAGGGCCTCTTCCCGACAACCCTTGCCCGGTGGTTGTCGGGGGTCTGCGGGCGGGGGGCTTATCGGAATCTGGAAGCCCCCTTTAACAAGGGGGCCCCCCCACCCTATGTGAATGAGTATGGGGTACATTGTACCCCTACCCATTCACCAAAAAAGTAGTGTAGTGTTAAAAAAGACACAGTTTTTGACAAGTCTTATTAAAAATCATCTTCTTCTCCCTACGGTCTTCCTCCATCTTCTCCCGCATCTTCATCCTCCGGTCTTCTCCTTCTCCCGTCTTCTTTGCCGCCGCTCCTCCTCCGATGCTGCTTCCCGCTGATCTGTCGACGCCGATGTCCTGCATTACTTAAATAACGGTGGGGGCGTGGCTATCAGATTACGTCATCCGTTGGCTATGCCCCCTTGTGACGGTACGGGCCCACCATGCTCCAGGCGGTGACGTCACAAGGGGGCGTGGCCATCGGTTATCGTAATCCGGTGACCACGCCCCCGCCGTTATTTAAGTAATGCAGGACATCGGCGCCAACAGATCAGCGGGAAGCAGCATCGGAGGAGGAGCGTCGGCGGGAGAAAATACCGGACAAAGAAGACAGAAGAAGAGGGGGAGAAGGAGAAGACCGGAGGATGAAGATGCGGGAGAAGTTGGAGGAAGACCGGAGGGAGAAGGAGAAGATTTTTAATTAAAGACTTGTCAAAAACTGTCTTTTTTTTGGTGAATGGGTAGGTTTACAATGTATAAAAATAATAAATGCGGCGCCTAAAATAGTGAAAAAAGCCCAGAGACACGTATGAATCTAGGTATGTAGTGGGTGAAGAAATAGGTGACTTCAAGTGATCTGGTGAACTGATAACCAGGTGCAGATACACAAATCATAAATTCACACCAAAATCTATATGTCACAATGTAATACGAACATATAACAAAAACAGTTCAGTGAAAATGTCCAGTATGAAAACTAGAATCAAAAGAGTAGGTGAACATCAGAGCGTGGTCTCCACATATGGAATCAAGCTGGCTTATGGTTCATACATAGCATTACTTCAGACCGTTGTGGCACCCAGGGATGTGACTCCAACACCAGGAAGGGGGAGAAGAAATGAATACTCTTACCCCTAAACGTGGACTCACACACCAGCGGTGGTGGGTCAAACAGGCGACAGATGTAGTTGTAGATTCATCTGGGTATCTCCTCACAGACTGGCCATAAAAGGGATGGACTCCCGGGATCAGCTCTCTCCAAGGCAGTGACACAGAATTCCAGACCGTCAGCACATCCAGAGTAATGATATCAATCATATGAAAAAGTGAAAAAAAAAAGGAGGCTCCACATAGTGCAGGATCAGATGGTAAAAAATAAAACTCCTATTTATTCATAAAAAACATCCAGAACAAACCACACAAGGTTTTAAAATAAAAATAAAAAATTGTTGTTCAATACAGGCATCAATGCAGAGGCTTGCATAATAGTGATCACGAATAAATACAAAAAATGACGAAGCTAGAAAGCAGGTTCATGTACCCGACATGTTTCGCATAAAAAATGCATCAACTGGGGCATGAACCTGCACAGAAAATACCACGCCATTATATAGGAAACAAAGTGATAGGAACATTTCTCAGCTGTTGGGTATACACCCTCTGCAAGAGACTGTCCAATCACAAATTCAAAAACGCCGCCCTATTGATTGTCATCAATACAGCCAAAGCACACAGCCAATGAAAATGGTCGGAGCGACGTATGACACCGCGTCCTCACGCTGTCGTTGGAGAGCGTCATCACGCTACTACATCCAAAGATATTATTGCGTTCCAAGCCTCTCTCGCAGAGCGCCGTCACGTGAACCGCAACAGGGCCTGCGTCGAACGTCAGTGCCGTCGGAGAACATCATCACGCTATATGTGCTCCAAACCTCTCTCACAGGAACACATCGCGTGAACCACATTGGAGCCTGCATCGAACGACACTGACGTAGGAGAGCGTCATCACGCTATTAGCATAGGATGTATGCGTTCCACATCTCCGTCGCAGGAAACCAACGCGTGAACCGCACTAATGACCTGCATCCAATGGCAACCATGTCTACCTGTCGTAGCAAAGTTTGTGCGCTCATTCATCATGGCTTAGCAAAGGGGCGGTCGGAACGTAAACATTACCGCCCCGCACTGATGACGAGCAAGAGAGGGGACAAAAATGCATTTTGAAAAAAGGACCCTGACAGGCTGATCAACACAAAATGCCTCTTATTAACAATGTGAAATATAGAATACAGAACCTAGAACATCCTGTCACCATGTTAATAAGATATGAAGTGTGTCACTTCAGCAAAAATTGCGTACATAGGTGATGGTATGTCAACACATCTCTATAATCTATGCAAATATAGTGAAGAATGTACAAATGTATAACAACATCTAACATAATCCATCATAGAAACTAATAAAATAACATGAACAATTTTAAAAAAATCCCTAAAATATACATACTCAATACTAGAAAAGATGGTATACCCAAACTAACCATCTCAAGAATATATATTGTGATATGTGGCTGCTACTGGTGTATAGTATGCCCAAATAGTACATGCCAAACGAATACCTAATTATAAATTGGTCTAAAAAGACCAAATGATACGTACAACGAAAAAAAATAATAGGAAGGCCAAAAGGAGTGGATGGTATGACAACAAGGTAAGAACACTAAACAAGATGATAGTTATACCCAAGTATAAACTGCAATAGATCGAGGGGATGATTGCACATTATGCTTTGTTAATGAAGGAATTGATATCCCACTCGATGTTTAACCTGAAGGGCGAATAACATCGGAGTTGGTAAATCCAGAAAGTTTCCAATTGGGAAACTCCCCTAACACGGGACTCCCCTCTCCAGTGAGGAACAAATTGGTCTATCACTTGAAATTTAGTACCTGTAACCATCTTGTTATGAACTTGTAGGTAGTGTCTTGGTACACTATGATTAGTGCGACCTTTTTTGATGCCAGATATGTGCTCATTTACACGAATGGAAAAATTACGAATGGTACGACCCACATACTGTTTATTGCATGGGCATGTGATCAAATATACAATGAACCTAGTTGTGCATGTAGTGAACTGCTTCATGTGGTATATGGTAGAGGTAGTAGAAGATGTGAAGCTGACACTTCTAATACGACCAATAGTATTGTGTATACACACATTACATCTCTTACACGGATAATAACCCTTCATTCCAGGGAAGAGGGACAAGCCTTGCTTAACTGGGGGGTCGACCACATTAGGAGCGATATGATTGCGAAGAGATGGTGCCCCTCTATATACTACACCAGCTCTCTCAGGAAGCACAGGACCTAAAAGAGGATCATTTTTAAGAATGTCCCAATGAAGATTGAGAATCTTCTTAATCTGTCTGTGCTGAACAGAATATTGGGTCATAAAAGACCATTTGAATTGTGGATCGGGCAATCTCTTGGGTACCCCATACTCATTCACATAGGGTGGGGGGCTGGGATCTGGGGCCCCCCCTGTTAAAGGGGGCTTCCAGATTCCGATAAGCCCCCCGCAGACCCCGACAACCACCGGGCAAGGGTTGTCGGGAAGAGGCCCTTGTCCCCATCAACATGGGGGCAAGGTGCTTTGGGGTGGGGGGCGCAGTTCCCCGCTGCCCTAAAGCACCCATCCCCCCACGTTGAAGGCATGCGGCCTGGTATGGTTCAGGAGGGGGACCCCTCGCTCGTCCCCTCCCTTTCCCGACCTGCATGCTCTGATAAGGGTCTGGTATGGGTTTTGGGGGAACCCCACGCCATTTTTCTTTGGTGTGGGGGGTCCCCTCTGAATACATACGAGACCCAAGGGCCTGGTATGCACCTGAGGCGGGACCCCACGCTGTTTTTCTCGATTTTTTATTTAACCGGCAATTCTTTTTTTTTATTTATTCAGCGGAAAGCCTGCTGACAACTGATGACTCATCGGTTGTTAAGGATGCGGCGGCCGGCTTGCCGTCCCCTCCTTAGCAACCAGCTATATACAGTGTAAAAAAAAAAAAAAAAAACACACGCAAAAGCCGGCAAAATCGCGGTACTTGCGTTTTCAATTCTATTACATGCAAAACTATGCTTTTTGCGGGAAAAAAAAGTCCCTGACCCATTTCAAAAACACAGAGGCACAAAAATGCATTGATGTGAACATGTTCCATAGGAGTCCATGTTAAAAAAAAATCCTGCATTTCTGCAAAATGCACCAAAAAATGCATTAGTGTGAATAGAGCCTAAGGCATGTTTTTTTATATTCAGGTTTATGTCAAACTTCTTTCAGTGAACTGATAAAGCAATCCGTTCACGTTACAGAGTGCAGAGATCCCTGCATCCGAACCAGTGTCCACCTTCCACCTACTCACATCCCTGCTTCAGGTTAGGGCATTGGGGAGGCAACACTTGTATCTCTTGCCCAGATTGCCCATTCTACTAGTTCTGGCAGCTTTCCACCCCTTAAAGCGGTTGTATACCCTCGGATTTTTTTTTTTTTTACCCCTGTAAGGCAAAAGGCATAATGAGCTAGTATGCACCGCATACTAGCTCTTTATGAAATACATACCTTAGAACGAGGCGTTGGTAACTTACCTGGTCCACGCAGAGGGAGATGACATGTTGCCTCGGCGTGTCTTCAGGGTATCGCGGCTCCAGAGCTGAGTGGTTGTAGCCGCGATGTCGTCACTTCCGCGCATGCGGGCGCTAGACTTCTTTCCGGCAAAGTCCAGCGTCTGCCGGGCTTTCAGCCGAGAATCCCCTCTGCGCATGCACCGCTGCAGTCAGCGGCTCAATGCGAGGGGAATATCTCCTAAACCATACAGGTTTAGGAGATATTTTTTTTACCTACAGGTAAGCCTTATTATAGGCTTACCTGTAGGTAAAAGTGTAAAATCTGACTATACAAACACTTTAAGGCCTCATGCCCACGGACGTTTTTACAGCCACTTTTATGAGCGCTTTTTGCAGCTTAAAAACGGCTCTCCATGTTAGCCTATGGCCTCATGCCCACCATGACGTTTTTTGAGCTGTAAATGGCATAGCCATTTTTAAGCTGCAAAAAAAAAAAAAAAACCCAGGACCAGAGCGTTCTGAAGATCCAGCGTTAGAGCTGTAAAGATGTCAGGCGCCGGCAAAGGGTGTTAAACGTGATTTAACGAGGCTTAACGCTGTGTTTAGCCTCGCCCGGATTTTCTTTCTCTATTCAAAATCAATGGTTCCCTATGGGAGCCCATTGATTTGAATAGAGGTTGCATCAAGATGATCCGACTCGTGTGCGGAGAATCTTGAAGGGGAACCCCGCCAAAAAAAAAAAATTGCGTGAGGTTCCCCCCAGGACGATACCAGACCCTTCGGTCTGGATCTTGAGGGGAACCCCCACACAAAAAAAAAAAAAGGCGTGGGGGTTCCCCCAGGATCCATACCAGACCCTTATCCGAGCACGCAGCCCGGCAGGTCAGGAAAGGGGGTGGCGGAGAGCGAGCGCCCCTCCTAGACCATACCAAGCCACATGTCCTCAACATGGGGGGGTTGGTGCTGTGCCCCCCACCCCAAAGCACCTTGTCCCCATGTTGATGAGGACAAGGGCCTCTTCCCGACAATCCTGGATGTTGGTTGTCGGGGTCTGCGGGAGATGGTCTTATCAAAATCTGGGAGCCCCCTTTACTAAGGGGGCCCCCAGATGCCGGCCCCCCACCCAATGTGAATGAGTATGGGGTACATCGGGGGAAGTGTAAAAAAAAACAAAAAAAAAAAAAACACACACACTAGACAGGTTTTTAAAGTAATTTATTAGGCAGCCCGGGGGTCTTCTTCCGACTCTCCAGCCTCTTCTCCCGCTCTCCGGTGCCTTCTCCACGCTCTCCGGTGCTTTCTGCCTTCTGCCGGACACATCCGCTATCTTCTGCCAGCTCTTTTGCTAGCGGTGGCCCGGTCTTCCCCGTCGCCTTCTTCCCTCTTCTCTTGTCCCGATGTTGACACGCCGCTCTCTCCCGCTGTAATGCCGTGTGCGCAGCAACTTATATAGGCATGGGGCGTGGTCACCGGGTGATATGACCCCTCCCCCTTATGACGTCACAGTCCCATAATGCCCCGGGGCTTTGACATCATAGGGGGGCAGGGTCACCATGTCTATACAAGTCGTTGCGCACCGCGCACACGGCATTACAGCGGAGTGTCAACATCGGGACAAGAGAAGAGGGAAGAAGGCGACGGGGAAGACCGGGCCACCGCTGGCAGAAGATAGCGGAGGAGCCCGGCAGAAGGCAGAAAGCACTGGAGAGCGGGAGAAGGACCGGAGAGCGCGGAGAAGAGGCCGGAGAGCCGGAAGACCACCCCCGGAGCTGCCTAATAAATTACTTTAAAAACCTGTCTAGTGTGTTTATTTTTTATTGACACTTCCCCCCCCCCAGGTGAATGGGTAGGGGTATGATGTACCCCATACTCATTCACATAGGGTGGGGGGCCGGAATCTAGGAGCCCCCTTATTAAAGGGGGCTCCCAGATTCCGATAAGACCAACTCCCGCATACCCCGACAACCAACGGCCAGGGTTGTCGGGAAGAGGCCTTGTCCTCATCAACATGGGGACAAGGTGCTTTGGGGTGGGGGGGCGCAGTGTCCCCCCTGCCCCAAAGCACCAACCCCCCCCCCATGTTGAGGGCATGTGGCTTGGTATGGTCTGGGGGGGGGGGCGCTCGCTCGCCCCCCTTTCCTGACCTGTGTGCTCGGATAAGGGTCTGGTATGGATCCTGGGCGAACCCCCACGCCATTTTTTGTGTGGGGGTTCCCCTCAAGATCCATACCAGACCGGAGGGTATCGTCCTGGGGGGGGGGAACCTCACGCAATTTTTTCTTCATCTTCGCGGGGTTCCCCTTCAAGATTCTCTGCACACGAGTCGCCCCGCAAGTCGGATCATCTTGATCCAACTTCTGGTGCAACCTCTATTCAAATCAATGGGCTCCCATAGGGAACCATTGATTTTGAATAGAGAAAGAAAAACGCGGCTGAAAGCTAGCGCGGGGAAATGTGCATTGAATTCAATGCAAAACGTGGAAAAAAAAAAATGTGTTAACGTGTGACAGCTCTGGAGAAGGAAACCTGAGCTTTACTGGACTTTGTGGGACTCATCCTGCATTCAACCAAACCCATCTCTCTCTCTCTCTCTCTCAAATCTATGGCAATGTATTGGTTATTCATACATAGATGACATAGTACTGTGTGCAAAGATTACACATGGTAACAAGCAAAATAATAAAAAATGAATTCCATTACATCATAGTTTAAAAGCCAGCGCAAGAATAGAAAAACAAGACAATAAACCAATACTGTAAATCTGAGGGGTAGATCTGAAATGAGGGGAAGCTCTGCTGATTTTATCATAAAATCATGTGCAAGCTAAAATGCTGTTTATTTTCCTTGCATGTCCCCTTCGGATCTACAGCGACTGCACTTCCAAGTTAGTGAAAAGTGGATTTGCCTTTCGTAAATAACCCCCTATATGTTAGGTGCATTGCGTTACCCCACCTAATGTATAATGGCAACAAAGAAAATTTAATGGGCAAGCTCACTTTAATTTAAAACCCTGCAAATCAAATCCCATCAAATTACTAGTTATTAGTAGTATAGTCCCTAGATGCAATTAGATTGAAGTTTTAACTGCCCTGCTTGGCCAGCTTCTCTCTGCCTTGGTTTTTGCTAATGCATTGGAGACTATTACAGAGTACACCAGAGGATATAAGCTTCCATTGTCTACTCATGAGGTTTGTACAACTATTTAGGAATTTGATGAGGAAAGTATGTGTATGGAAAACAAGTATTTGTCTAAACTACTGTATTTCTCACTTTTAAATAAAGTCGGTAAGTATTAAAACACCTGTTGGATTTTTCAGCTTTCTGGGGCTTTGATGGAGAGATATTCACTTACTCACTCTTATGGCGACAACAATTTCTCTATACAGGAAGTAAGGAAATATTCACAACAGGGACGCAGACAACATTGTCATTTCGGTCTGTGGTGGTGTTGGAGATTTTTTTCACTTTTTGTATGATAAGTCCATTGCCACAATAGGGGGAGTACAACTGGGGGGATCCGTAGTGGAGAAGGATCTGGGGTTTTTGGTAGATCATAAGCTCAATAATGGCATGCAATGCCAAGCTGCGGTTTCCAAAGCGAGCAAAGTCCTTTCTTGTATTAAGAGAGGTATGGTCTCCAGAGAGAGAGATATCATTTTGCCCCTGTTCAAATCATTAGTAAGACCTCATCTGGAATATGCAGTTCAGTTTTTGGGCCCCAGTTCTCAAAAAGGATATTGGGGAACTGGAGAAAGTGCAGAGAAGGGCAACCAAACTGATAAGAGGGATGGAGGAGCTCAGCTATGAGGAAAGATTAGAGGAACTGAATTTATTCACTCTTGAGAAGAGGAGATTAAGGGGGGATATGATCAACATGTACAAATATATAAGGGGTCCATATAGTGAACTTGGTGTTCAGTTATTCACTTTACGGTCAACACAGAGGACAAGGGGGCACTCTTTGCGTCTAGAGGAAAAGAGATTTCACCTCCAAATACGGAAAGGTTTTTTCACAGTAAGAGCTGTGAAAATGTGGAATAGACTCCCTGCAGAGGTGGTTCTGGCCAGCTCAATAGATTGCTTTAAGAAGGGCCTGGATTCTTTCTTAAATGTACATAATATAACTGGGTACTGAGATTTATTGGGTATATGGGATTGTACGATATTTCTTTTTTTTTTTTTATGGTTGAACTGGATGGACTTGTGTCTTTTTTCAACCTGACTAACTATGTAACGATGTAACAATGATAGTAAGTGAGGGGAGACATCTGTAAAACCCAGACAAGAGTTCTAATCCTTTAGTACTCTACATGAAGCACAAAAAGTTTTGGCTGGACATACAAACTTTAGCCATTTGACTGTTTCAATATCAAAGCACAGTATGATGTTCTTTAAAATAAAGCATTACACATTTTGTATTCCTCATCCTGGGATAACTTACCGAATAAGGAAGAAGATAAGCCACTGCAGAGAAGTGGACAGAGTATCTTGACTGGCTCCAAATAGATCACATACTGTAGATGGTACATGCTCTATCTCAAGCAGGTGACTTCCCATACAACCATTCTTGTCTAGACCATTCTGGCCCATTACATTCTTTTCAGTCACACCAATCAGTATATGGATGAAAGCATCCATCATGTCCCTGGTCACCCCCAAAATGGCTGTCTTGCGATGTTGGAGGAACTTGCTATGCACAAATCCATAAAACTCCTTATTGACATTTTTGAAATCACTGAATACTGTCCTCACAGGGTTGGGGAAAAATTGGAGCCAGGGCATGACATCTACCAGGCTGCCTGCCCCCACAGTCTTACTGAACTTATGATTATTGCTGAGCAGAGCCTGGAACTCCAGGTCCATATGGCTATAGCGGCGACCAAAGCACACATGACATTGGCCACGGCCACCACCAAATGTCTTCCAGGTGCAAAGTATTTTCCACCTTCTCCAAGGCTAGCAAAAAAGTTAATAAGTTCCCGGGTTTCACCCAGCACATGCTGTCCTAGGCGTCGCTTGGTATTCGGGTTGCCAATTGAGAAGGCTCTGACTGTAGAGTGAGCATACTTGCGGTGGGCTTTCCACATTTCATTATAACCTCCAAAAGCCAGGCTGCGACCACCTGATACAAATCTGAATGATGGAAATGCAGGCCGACCAGCAAAATCTGCTCCCTTTTGCAATAAAGCCTGGCGGATTACTTTATCTCCATTAAGCACCACTACTCTCTGGCTGCCCAACTTGATCTGGAAGATTTCACCATACTTCTTTGCCATTGCTGCAAAGGCTAGGTGAGGAGAGCTATCTGCAAAGCATTTCCTATTAGTGGCCATGGGAACGGACCAGGTGGTTGATTTTCTCCAACCCATCTGGGGAAGATCCAGAGCTGGAGCCATCTATAGGTGAAGACAACACCTAGCGTGAACAGCACAGAGAACAGAAAATTGTCCGTAAAGGATGAAGACAATTCTTCATATATCTTCCACATCATGATACAGAACCTGATCCATGCACAGAAAAGCACACATTAGCATACTTAAATACAAAAAGAAAACAAATCTACATAAAATCATCATCATCATGTTACTTGTACACATTCTGCTCTTCTAAACCACAACTTTTGCCTATTGATTGGAAATGCCACTAGACTATTCCAGATTTTTTTAAATGTAAATATATCTAGAATATCTTCAAGATGCTACATGGAAAACAGAATAGCTGATGCACACTTTTACTAACTAGGAGGTCATTGTATTTTTAAAGTGCAGGCACTGAAGGTAACAAAGCACACCTGCAGCACAATGAAGACATACCTGTAGCTAATAGTAACAAACTCAACAGTAAACTGCTCTAATTTCAGCACATACACTTCTATATAGTTAAGGACCACCAGGAGTAAAATCCGTGTTGACCTTTTAAGAAGCAACTTTTGGAGATGACACTTCAAATAATTCCAATGGCTTCCATAATGAATCAATCAGTGGTCTGGTATTTAGCTGGATCCTCTTTCCTCCCACGGTGTTAAGTAGATTTAGTGGTGCTTGCCAGTAATGTTAGAACACTATTTGTATTTGCTCTCCATTTCCTGAGCATTACCCTTTATAGGAATCCTTCTGTTGTCCAGCGGTGTGACTGCTCTGGTCACCGCCCGCCCAGTTGCTCCCCATTGGACCCTTTGCTATTTGGCACTTATGCCATATATTACAGAAATGAACAGCTCCTGAATCGCGGTGCTGAGAATTACCACCCTTCCCTGTTGATTTGTTCCGAGTAAGTGCCTGACTGTATCCAGATTCCAGAAATGTAAGTTTAGTGAAGAAGATTCCCCTTTTAGGATACTCTTTAGGTTTCTCCGGTGAGGATTCATTTGCCTAGGCTTTGGAGGCAGGGTTAAGTAGCTTGACGTGCAGAACCTGCATAGCGGTGAGTGGAGATATCTATGTAGTAATGCTGGTTGGTGCCTTCGCGTGGCTTTTCTCTTTAGGACTGGCGCTGACAGGGATCTTGCCAGGCAAGTTGAGAACTACCGAGGATGGTGGTTGCCGTTGTGTGGAAACTAGACTATCTTTGAAGTGAAGCGTATGAAAAGCCTGGTTCGAGAGCTGCCGCCTGATTGCTGTTTAGCAGCTATTTACTTAGCTATTTCTTTCAGGATAGAATACATTTCTTTACAAAAAAAAATATGTGTATTGCTGAATGTATCCCCTGGCCTAAACTCTTAGGCTCCATGTACACAGAAGCTGATAAACTGCAGTTAATTGGCGTTTTTTTAAAAAGCCCATTAACTGCACTCTATGTTAGCCTATGTGTTCATGTACACAACGTTTTTTAGCTTTAATGAGCAGTTAATGGGCTTTTTTCTGAACGCAAGAAATTCGTGTTCAAAGTGCCGTTTTTCAGCAGAAAAAAAAAACACAAAACGCTCAAACACTGGTCGCGAGCGTTTTTTAGCGTTTTTTGATCCATTGGGAAAAAAAAGCTGAAAAACGCTAATAAACGCTAGTAAAAAAAACACTGATAAAAGCTAACTTTTTCTGCTGCTTTAAAAACTACAGTTTTTGAGCTTCTGGGTACATGGAGCCTTATAAAAAGATTTTCACCACCACAGTACTATACTGTATGTTCTCTGTATTTGTAAATGCACAAAAGTATTAGCACTCCTTTAAATTTTTGCTTCAAAGCCCTTCATACTCTTTAGGGCTCATGCACACTGCAGCACAAAGGAGCTCAAATAAGCAGCTTCTACATGCTTTTGAGCTCCTTTTTTTTTCTTTTCTGCCTGGAAACTCCCCTCCATGTTAGCCAATGTGATCATCCACACAAAGGGGTTTATTTACTAAAGGCAGGGCTGGTGCAAGGATTTTTGACACCCTAGGCAAAACCTCACTTTGCCGCTCCACCCCCTTTGCCCTGCCCATGTATACCCCACCTTTTTAACCACTTGCTTACTGGGCACATAAACCCCCTTCCTGCCCAGGCGAAATTTCAGCTTTCGGCACTGCGTCGCTTTGAATGACAATTGCGCGGTCGTGCGACGTGGCTCCCAAACAAAATTGACGTCCTTTTTTTCCCACAAATAGAGCTTTCTTTTGGTGGTATTTGATCACCTCTGCGGTTTTTATTTTTTGCGCTATAAACAAAAAAAGAGCGACGATTTTGAAAAAAAAAACACAATATTTATTACTTTTTGCTATAATAAATATCGCAATTTTTTTTTAAAAAAGTTTTTTTTTCTCAGTTTAGTCCGATACGTATTCTTCTACATATTTTTGGTCAAAAATCGCAATAAGCGTTTATTGATTGGTTTGCGCAAAAGTTATAGCGTCTACAAAATAGGGGATAGTTTTATAGCATTTTTATTAATATTTATTTTTTACTAGTAATGGCGGCGATCAGCGATTTTTATCGTGACTGCGACATTATGGCGGACACATCGGACACTTTTGACACCATTTTGGGACCATTCACATTTATACAGCGAACAGTGCTATAAAAATGCACTGATTACTGTATAAATGTGACTGGCAGGGAAGGGGTTAACACTAGGGGGCGAGGAAGGGGTTAACTATGTTCCCTATTTGTGATTCTTACTGTGGGGGGAGGGGACTGACTGGGGGAGGAGACCGATCTGTGTCCCTATGTACAAGGGACACAGCATCGGTCTCCTCTCTCCTTGACAGGACATGGATCTCTGTGTTTACACACAGAGATCCACGTCCTGCTTCTGTAACTGCCGATCGAATGTACCTGGCGGACATCGCGGCCACCAGGCACGCTCCTCGGCATCACGTGATGCGCGCCGCACAGCTGTTCCCCGCCGCGCGCCCTCGGCGGCGCGCGGCGGGATGTAAACAGAGAAGGACGTCCTGGGGACGTCCTCTCGGCACTTGAGAGCCGCGCTGCAGCCGTCTTTCGGCTATAGCGCGGGTCTCAAGTGGTTAATGAAGCGCCCATCAAATGCAGCCTCACCAGCCCCCATTAATGCAGCCTAACCAGTTCCCATCAATGAATGTTTGCTTACTTCTATTCATTCGGGAGTCGGGACACAGACACAGTCCTCCGCCGCCACTGCACCTCTGGCACTCTGGGGGTTATTTACTAAAGGCAAATCCACTTTGCACTACAAGGGCAAACTACAAGGGCAAAGTGCACTTGGAAGTGCAGTCGCTGTAGATCTGAGGGGTAGATCTGAAATGAGGGGAAGTTCTGGTGATTTTATCATCCAACCATGTGCAAGCTAAAATGCTGTTTTTTATTTTCCTTGCGTGTCCCCCTCGGATTTACAGCGACTAGACTTCCAAATGCACTTTCAGTGCAATTTCAAGTGCACTTTGCACTTGTAGTGCAAAGTGGATTTGCCTTTAGTAAACAACCCCCTATGTGCGAACAGAGCGGCGGCTGCCTGCTGATGCTGAGACTTAGTTGCTTGCTGCAGAGAGCAGAAACACCAGTGGCCGGGCGCCCCCCATGGCAGCAGTGCACTCTAGGCGGCTGCCTAGTTTGCCTAGTGGTAGCACCAGCCCTGACTAAAGGCAAATAGACTGTGCACTTTGCATGAGCAGTTGCTCCATAGCTTAGTAAATGAGCAAAAGATTTGCTTAATTCCATCATCCAATCACGTGCATGCAAAATTGTTGCTTTTTTATTTTCCTTGCATGTGATTGGGTATTTGCAAAGTGAAGCTTTACCTCATTCACAAAGCTCTGGAGCAACTGCACTTGCACATTGTAACTGCACAGCCTATTTGCCTTCAGTAAATCACCCCCTATGGCTTTTTCAGGCATATGCCCCAATAGGCAGAACCCCCCCCCCCCCCCACACCAAACTCATGTTTTTAAGAGGAGCTAGTGCCCCAAAGAGCTCAAAAAAGATTGAAAACGCACAAAAAAAACGTTTTTTTCCAGATTTTTGTTTTGTTTATACAGTGGTTTAGAAAATACTACCTAGGAGGGTGTGTAGGGGTTGGGGTGTATGCGAGATACCATAAAGCTCCTACTGAGGCACCATCCCTGAAGAATATGCGACTATGTGTCAAGAAAAAGGTTGAGCGGGGTGGGACTTTATATGTGCCTCAGTGGAGTAAATAAATATAGAAATACCAGAATATATAGAAAAATAAACAACGTTTATTTTCCTGCCTTGTGGCAGTGATATAAAAAGTATTATCTTACAAAAATATGAGGTAAAATCACATTACAGTTCAGACAATCAAATAACGGGATGTGCAATTCCCATTCAAGGAAGAAAGTAAGGGCCTACGCGTTTCGCGGATTTCCGCTTTGTCAGGGCCTTTGAACGTAGCACAATGAGGTAATATAGAGATTCTAGAAGTAAACAAAAGGTTGATGAGATTATATATATATATATATATATATAAAGAAAAAAAATGAATATGCAGCGCTAAATAGGTGAACATAGGACCAGTTAACCTAATCTAGTCCAAACAATAATAAACAAAAATAAATAAGTGACTAAAAATCACTAAAAATACACCGTGAAGTAATATAAATAATGAAAAGATTACCAGACAAGGTAAATAGAACAACATTAATAAAGTGATGCTGTGTATAATTAGTGAAATAAACACAATAATTAGAACATTATGAACAAAAGTCCAAAAAATGACAAGGTAAAAAGGTGAGTGACTAGAAAAGCTTCTTCCCAATAGAGCTGTGCAGACTGGCAAACGTGACACCCAAATGTGTGGTGGTCCTGCTTACCGGATAGCCGTGACTGTATCCACAGTCTCACCCAACACAGGGAATAAGGCTTCCCCACAGCCCAACGATATCCTGAACAGTATCTCTCCAGCCAGTGATTATTCCAAATGGGAGAGAGAACAGAGAAACTCCATGGTATAGTATGTAAAAATCCAGTTTTAATGGTAAGGTAAGGGTTACACTTACAGTTAGTAGGTGGTCAATCAGCGGTAAAAGGCAGAAAATATGCAGCAATAACAGCAGTACGTATGACAGCGTTAGTTCAAATCTTTCCCGGGTTCCTGTGCTCCGCGGGTACTTCCTCGTGTGTACTCAATGCGTGATGACGTCACCGGCCCCCTACGCGTTTCGTCGCCAAAGGACATCAACTGGGGATTGGCCGAGGCTAACGTCACCACGCTGAAGGAATAAATACATGACGGCGCCATTTTGGATCATGGCAAACACTCGGCATGTAACAGAGGAAGTAAGGGCAACCCGAAAATGCATTGAATATTGGGTAAGCCGCACAGGAAACAAAAAGAAAACGAAAGGGGATAAACACAAATTGAGACATCTAGTGGTAATAAGGAGGAAGAACCAGCAGGAGCCGAAAGGAACAAGGGAATAGCCGAACCAAAATGCAAACAATATGGATCTGACCATCTGAGTGCAAATAAAAACTGATCCACCTGACATGATAAAAACACATATAAAAATATCTATAAAAAGGTACTCTTGGGGGGCGTGTCCGGATGTAGAGCAGGGAAGACGTGTTGCCGAGGAGCTCCATACATCCTGACAAAATCTGCTGCCATCCTGCCTTCCCACCGCCCGGGTGAGCCCTCAAACTTACCTTGCGGGTCCCTGAAGGTCCTCTGCCTCGGCCACATCCTGTATTTTTGGCCCTGGTCGCCCGATCGAGCCGTTACCGGGACTTGCGACTGGCTCTGTACTCCCGGGTCCCGCCGCCATCTTGCGGCCTGCTGTCCTTCTCGGAGCCTCTGGGCTCGATTGCCGTGGTTCGCGGGGCTGGAGGTGCCTCATCCACGCACACCGAGGGCACCAGTGGTGGGGAAGGTGATCCGGACCGGCGCTGCGACCGCCTGGGGGCCTCGGGAGGTTGATTGCCCGGGCCTGCGGCCTACGCACATCTTGCGGCCTACCGCGATTCCGGAAGCCTCTGTCCTCAATTTCTGAGTGCCGCGGGACACGTGGCGGACGGGCACGTCCTCCGGAGCCACCATCCGTGCCGGGGGGGGGGGGGTCGGCACTGCGTCTGACGACTTTCGGAGAGCTGCTCCTACGCATCCACGTCTGCACCCCGCAGCCATCTTTCGGCCTCCTGACCGGCCCCATCCATCGGACGCTGGTACGCCTCCCCTCCTCCTGGGATCCTTTGGGTGATTGACTGCCTCACAATACTGCGGGGGGGGGCTCCCCCACTCCTGCACCTCTCCATCCTGTCTCTGCTGTGCCCCCCCGTCCTCCCTTTTTGGACTGGGCCCCTCTGCCCGTGAACCCCCCTCTCCCCCCCCCCCCCTGAACTTTCCCTAATTTTGGGGTAAGGCTTGGATGGGCCGCCCTAGGACCCGCTACTCCACAAATAAGGGCCCGAAGGCTCCTCACATACCCCCGTCAGCAGTTGTTTCGTCTCCACGGAGATCCTCGGCTGGGATAGCGGCCAATACGCAGATGGCTGCGGAGTCGGGGGTGGCGGCGCCACCCACGGGAGTGGAGATCCTGGCAGCCATCACATCCTGTAAAGAAACTCTGACATCTAAGATTGATTTTTTGACAGTGGATGTCGGTCTTCTCCGTCAAGATATGGATAAATTTCGCTCTCGCATCGCAGAGGTGGAGGACAGGGTCTCTGTGGTGGAGGATACGGTCCGGTCAGACTCCAGGGAGATACGGGCCCTCCAAATTCAAGTGAAAGCGCTGCAGGAGCGCGCGATAGACACCGAGAACGCCTCAGGCGGAACAACATCCGTATAATTGGACTGCCCGAGAGGGCCGAGGGCCCTAGGCCTGCTGAATTTACTGAGCAATTACTGACCACCCTGTTTGACCTGGGTGCCCCGGCATCTACCTTTGTGGTTGAAAGAGCCCACAGGGTTCCACCGCTCCCTCCGAGACCTGGGGCCCCTCCACGCCCCTTCCTGCTACGAATGCTGAACTACCGGGACCGGGACCGCATTCTTGCGGCGGCACGAGCCATGCCTGACATTAAGTATGAAAACACCAGACTACTTTTCTTCCCAGACTTCTCCCAGGAGGTGCAACAACGTCGCAAGTCCTTCACTGATGTGAGACGCCGGCTCCGGGAGAAGGGACTACGCTTTGGCCTGTTGTATCCCAGCAGACTGCGAGTCACTGACGGTAGCGACACTCATTTCTTTGATACCCCGGAGGCGGCAGCGGCGTGGCTAGACGCCCGTTAACCTTAGACAGCCGAGGACCAACGGTGGAGTTCACCCGGCAGGGAACAGATATGCTTCTACTATCCCATCAATGAACATCTTTCCTGTCTTCTGATGAATCCCAGCACTGCCCCCCTCTATGCCCCTAATCCTGCTTATCCCTGCTGGCTTTCACCTTTGTTCCTTCTACACAAATGTTCACTTCGGCTGATTGAACTTCCACTCACTCCTGTCTAAGGAGCTCCAATGGCAACTAACGAACTGCCTCGCTCATGAACCAAGGTGACTCAAGTTGTTCCCCCTTTCCACACCTTGGACTTCCACCCAGAGTTGAGGCGGACTTCCCCGGAAACTTCTCCCTCACCTGCGGTCCTACGGGCCGACTTCTTAGGGTCGCAGTGACCTAAAGATTACATGTTTCTCTCAGTTAAGGGACAAAACCCTGCATCAGTTTTTATGGCTCGTGGGTCCCTTTTTTTTGGGCCCTTGACGCTAGGTTTGTATGGTGTTTGGGTAGGGTGTTTTATGTTATGGGGAGAAGGGTTCAATTGTTATGAAGGTCCAGATAATTACTGTATTGCTCAATTACCTTATGGGTCTCTGACCCTATTGAATAGGTGTGCCACTACTGTGTTTACTTATATGTGTTGGGTTGATGGTCTCATCCTGCTTCTATTTCCCCCTGGTGTTCCTTGATGGCTCCTCCGGATGCTGAGCTCCTGACCGTTCTGTCGTGGAATGTTCGGGGGCTCAACTCGAAGTTTAAGAGGTCACTCTTATTCCAATATTTGAAAATACATAATCCCCACATAGTGCTACTGCAGGAGACACATTTAACCGGCAGCAAGGTTATGGCTCTGAAGAAGCCCTGGGTACAGAGGGCGTTTCATGCGACCTACTCTTCATATTCGCGTGGGGTGTCTATCCTGATTAGCAAACGTGTACCGTGTGTGATACACGATGTTCATCTGGACCCCCAGGGAAAGTTCGTTATGGTTGTTCTGAGTGTATATACCCAAAAGTATGTCATAGTGAATGTTTATTTGCCTCCCCCTGGTCAGGTGCAGGCTCTGTACACTCTCTACGAGAGGCTGGCTCCGCATTGCCCAGCGCAGGTTCTGTTCATGGGAGACTTTAATGCTACGCTGTCCCGTGACCTGGACAGGCCTTCCCCCCAATCCAATTTTAACTCTGATCTCGGAACGTGGGCTCAGGCCACGGAGTTCCAGGAGGCATGGAGGTGGCTTCATCCCCAAGATAGAACGTACTCATGCTTTTCGGCCACATTTAGAACCTCCTCCCGCATTGATCTAGCTTTTGCTAATTCCACCATGCTGACTAACGTTCAGGAGGCATGTTATCTCCCCTCTGGCCTCTCTGATCATCACCCCCTTAAATTGACCATTAGGACCACCAGGTCGCGGAACAATGCCCTTTGGAGGTTGCAACCCCATTGGATCAACAACGAGGCTGTCCACGACAGAGTTCTTTCCCCCCTGGGGGAGTATTGGGCGCACAATGCGGGGTCGGCTTCTCTGGAGATGACCTGGGACGCCTCCAAGGCTCACAGCAGGGGTCAGTATATCTCGGCTGTGGCGGCGGTAAAGGCGGAACTGGGAGACGGGGTATCTGACCTGCAGCGTAGGGTGGATGAGGCGATGAATCAGTATTCAGCCTCGCCGACGGTTTCCAATTTTGAACACCTGTCATCGCTTAGGCGAGAACTACATCTCTATGTTACAGATGCCACTAGTCTTGGTATACAGGGTAGCAGACAGGCATACTTTGAACATGGAGACAAAAATAGCAAACTGCTGGCGATGCTAGCGCAGCAGGACAGGCCCTCAGCGGTTATATCGGAGATCCTCACGGCAGATGGCGCTTTAGCCACCTCTCAGGAGGATATTCTGTCTGCATTCAACACTTTCTACACTTCTCTTTATGTCTCTTCACTTCCTGACGGGTTTGATCCTGCGCCTATGATCTCCCTGCTGGACACATTGGCCCTGGGGTGGCTCTCTGACACGGAGAGGCAACTCCTTGTCTCGGAGATCACCCCAGAAGAAGTCACACTGGCCATTAAATCTTTTCCGGCAGGAAAAACCCCAGGGCCGGACGGCCTGCCCATTGAGTACTATAGGGCCCACGCAGAATTGCTCGCCCCTAAACTAGCTCAGATGTTTCAAGCTTGCTTGAATCAAGACTCCTTGCCACCCTCTATGAGAGAAGCCCATGTGGTTCTAATTCCTAAGCCTAATAGAGACCCTAAGTTCTGCGCCTCATACAGGCCAATTGCACTTCTCAACTGTGACCTTAAAATTTTGACCAAGTTACTGGCCACTAGACTCAACGTAGTGATAAAGTCCCTGATTGACCCCGACCAAACGGGCTTCATGCCCGGTAGACCTACAGACATTAATATACGCAGATTATTCACTAATATTCATGCCCCCCATACTAACCAGGGTACTAGAACCATTGCCATCTTGGATATAGAGAAGGCATTCGACACAGTGGAATGGGTCTATCTGTGGGAGGTGCTTAGACGAATGGGGTTCCCGTTAAAATTTATAGGCTGGATACGCACACTTTACACTGGTCCTACGGCACGCATTAAGCTGAATGGCTCCTTGTCTCCTCCGTTCTCCCTGCAGAGGGGCACCAGACAGGGATGCCCTCTCTCCCCGGCTCTGTTCGCCTTGGCCGTGGAGCCTATTGCTGAGGCCCTTAGGAGCTCGGCCGAGGTCCGTGGTCTTCGGGTGGGCTGGCTGGAGGAGAGAGTGGCTTTATACGCGGACGATATGCTCCTGTTCCTGAATGACGCTGGTGACTCCCTGCGGGGCGCACTTGGTATCATGGATGCCTTCGCCGCCTTCACGGGGCTGAAGGTGAACTGGCACAAGTTGCAATTGTTCCCAGTGGATGCGGGGGCCCGGTCTTCCTCGCCCTCCTCTCTCCCGCTTCAGTGGGTTGAGCAGTTCACCTACTTGGGAATTGTTATCTCAAGGGAGACTGGGGATTTTGTGCGGCTAAATCTCGACCCTGTCCTGGTGACCATTAAAGCCAAACTTAAGGCGTGGAGTAACCTCCCCCTTTCTCTCATCGGGCGTATTAACCTGATTAAAATGAAAGTCCTTCCTAAACTCACGTATATTTTTCGGAACTCCCCTCACTGGCTGACTAAAGTCTTCTTTAATTCCCTCAGGCAACTCTTCCTCTCCTTTATTTGGGGGGGCAGGCCACCTAGATTCAAATATTCCACCTTGATCAGGCCTGTGGACAGTGGCGGCTTGGCTCTCCCTGATTGTTACAAGTATTATTTGGCCACTCAGCTTGTGACCGACCACTGGTGGCTGAGACCGGACCTGACCAACTCCGTGACGGTACTGGAGGCAGCCATAGTGGGGTCCCTGGAGGCACTGGAGGGACTGCTATTCAGGGGGCCTAAAACGCCTCACAATCTCACCCCTTCCATGCGTACCACTATGCGGGCATGGAAGGCGGGTGAGGCACTAAGGGCACCCCAGCCGAACTCTTGGTCTCCTCACACCCCCCTGTGGCTGAATCCCAACCTATCACAATTCCACACTATCCCCGATCCGCAGGCCTGGGCCAAGTATAAAATATTGACCCTCAAACATATCATCACCAACGGAGATCTCACTCCCTTTCACACTTTATGTGCTAAATTCAACGTACCTGACCGAGCCCACTTTAGATATCTCCAAATTGCACATGCCTTCAGGTGCCAATTTTTGGGCAGGCCAGTCGAACTGGCATACCCAGAGTTGGAATCTACTATCGGGGTGAAAGACCTGGAGAAACCCGCGTCTCAGATTTATGGATCCCTGCTGGTTGCTGCTATCCCCGAGCTGTCTTCCCTCCGCAGGAAATGGGTGGAGGACATACCGGGGCTGGACGCGGACGACTGGAGGGAGGTTTGGGATTATCCCTTCTCCCCTCT
Source organism: Rana muscosa (assembly GCA_029206835.1). NCBI lineage: Eukaryota > Metazoa > Chordata > Amphibia > Anura > Ranidae > Rana > Rana muscosa. Next base: position 18,443,412 of record CM055121.1, on the reverse strand, counting down.
GATCTCAGCAAGGGACAAATTAGTCCAATATAAAATCGTCCACAGGGCTCACTACACGCCTCACAGGCTGCACCAGATGTCACCGGAGCATTCTCCGGAGTGCTGCTCCTACCGGCCAGGGGGTTTCTTCCATATTTTCTGGGCTTGCCCAGCAATTGTACAGTATTGGAGTGAAGTGCTACGGGTGATCAATAAGGCCACCGGGACTCGCGTCCCATGCAAGCCCATACACTGTTTGCTAGGACTGGTTGACCAACTGCCAATACTCAGAGCCAGAAAAACACTCATATCCCTGTTGTTGTATTATGCGCGCAAAGCCATTACAACGAATTGGAAACAATCGTCTCCCCCCTCTGTTAAATTTTGGAAAAACTTAATTAATGCCAGTTTGCCCCTATATAGAGCCACGTACTTGTCTAGAGGTTGTCCGCACAAATTTGAAAAGGTATGGAACTGTTGGTTAGATGACAGAAGCACGGCAAGTGATACAGTGACCACTGTCTAGACTTCTATTGTATCATTGAAATATTGATCTATTAACCCAAATAATGTTTCCAGGCTACCTTCCTCTATCAATACCACTTTGAAGCATGACGTATATTGAATGAACCCTCTCCCCAAGCTTGGGGTTGTAGTATAGACTAAGTTAAGTTCTTTGTTATTTGTCGCCCTGTGACGGTCTGATGCCGAAACAGGGTAATGGCCCCTGCGTCGGCAGCTGTTGTGCCTAGGTGTGGGCAAAATGTGTGTATGTTTTATAAAAATTCAATAAAAAGATTAAAAAAAATAAATAAAAATATCTATAAAAATTTAAATAAAACGACTAACAACAGGGACATAACAACAAATCAGGAATTATTAATAAAACTGTTAATGTCCCAATCTATATTCAAACCAAAAGGTTTGAAGGGCTTTAAAAGGAATATCCATCTAGTTTCAGATCTGGATATAGCCCTAACCATATTAGTACCTCTCCAATGAGGACGAACCAGATCAATGGCCAAAAAGGTTGTGCCCTTAAGTTGACGATTATGGTATAGATCATAATGCTTGGATAGGTTATGCTTAGGGAAGCCCCTCTTGATATTACCTACATGTTCATTAAGCCTAATATGCAATTCACGCTTAGTGCGGCCTACATATTGTTTTGAACATGGACACTGAATCATATATACCACATAGTTTGTGGAGCAGGTGATAAATGAATCAATGTCATATGTTATATTAGTTACAGGTGATGTAAATTGGACACATTTACGTCCTATCAGGGGGTTGACTTTACAAATACTGCACTTACGGCACGGAAAAAACCCTTTCATACTCTGAAAAAAAGAGGGCTTATTAGGGGGATCTATCACATTAGGAGCAATGCTTATTCTAACTGATGGTGCACCCCTATAGATAACTACTGGGTGTTTTGGAATTATGGGTCCCAATATCTTATCATTTTTAAGCACATCCCAATGCTTTTTGAGGATCTTTTTTATAGAAAAATGTTGATTAGAAAATCTAGTGATCATAGACCACCCAAATTTATCAGAAGTGGACTGGTCTCTGGGTTTAGGAACCAAAAGGGTCCCTCTATCCAAAGCAGCCACTTTACTAATGGTCTCATCAATCACTGCAGGTAAATATCCCTTATTCAGAAACCTATGTTTCAATACATCTGCCTGTGCAAAATATTCTGAGATGTTAGTACAGTTGCGCCTAATCCTCTGAAACTGTCCCTTGGGGACCGCTGAGAGCCAGGATCTATGATGACAGCTGATAGTTGGTATGAAGGAATTACGGTCTGTTTCTTTGAAAAAAGTGCTAGTACTAATATGACCATTCCGAATGGTGATATTTAAATCAAGAAAATTCACCTGTTCGGCACTAACAACATATTCCAAGGATATGCCCCTATCATTAGTGTTCAGTTGAGAAAAAAAGTTTTCAAGGGACACCATATCCCCTTCCCAGATGAGGATAACATCATCAATGTACCTTTTCCAAAGTAACAACTCTCTGGGGGGGGGTGAGTATCAATGACATCTAATTCCCAATGCGACATAAAAAGGTTGGCCAGGCTGGGGGCAAACTTAGCCCCTCATAGTCCTCATTGGAGAGGTACTAATATGGTTAGGGCTATATCCAGATCTGAAACTAGATGGATATTCCTTTTAAAGTCCTTCAAACCTTTTGGTTTGAATATAGATTGGGACATTAACAGTTTTATTAATAATTCCTGATTTGTTGTTATGTCCCTGTTGTTAGTCGTTTTATTTAAATTTGTATAGATATTTTTATATGTGTTTTTATCATGTCAGGTGGATCAGTTTTTATTTGCACACAGATGGTCAGATCCATATTGTTTGCATTTTGGTTCGGCTTTTCCCTTGTTCCTTTCGGCTCCTGCTGGTTCTTCCTCCTTATTACCACTAGATGTCTCGATTTGTGTTTATCCCCTTTCGTTTTCTTTTTGTTTCCTGTGCGGCTTACCCAATATTCAATGCATTTTCGGGTTGCCCTTACTTCCTCTGTTACATGCCGAGTGTTTGCCATGATCCAAAATGGCGCCGTCATGTATTTATTCCTTCAGCGTGGTGACGTTCGCCTCGGCCAATCCCCAGTTGATGTCCTTTGGTGAAGAAACGCGTAGGGGGCCGGTGACGTCATCACGCATTGAGTACGCACAGGAACCCGGGAAAGATTTGAACTAATGCTGTCATACATACTGCTGTTATTGCTGCATATTTTCTGCCTTTTACTGCTGATTGACCACCTACTAACTGTAAGTGTAACCCTTACCTTACCATTAAAACTGGATTTTTACATACTATACCATGGAGTTTCTCTGTTCTCTCTCCCATTTGAAATAATCACTGGCTGGCGAGATACTGTTCAGGATATCGTTGGGCTGTGGGGAAGCCTTATTCCCTGTGTTGGGTGAGACTGTGGATACAGTCACGGCTATCCGGTAAGCAGGACCACCACACATTTGGGTGTCACGTTTGCCAGTCTGCACAGCTCTATTGGGAAGAAGCTTTTCTAGTCACTCACCTTTTTACCTTGTCATTTTTTGGACTTTTGTTCATAATGTTCTAATTATTGTGTTTATTTCACTAATTATACACAGCATCACTTTATTAATGTTGTTCTATTTACCTTGTCTGGTAATCTTTTCATTATTTATATTACTTCACGGTGTATTTTTAGTGATTTTTAGTCACTTATTTATTTTTGTTTATTATTGTTTGGACTAGATTAGGTTAACTGGTCCTATGTTCACCTATTTAGCGCTGCATATTCTATTTTTTTCCTTTTCTGTTATTTGGTCTTTGTTGTATAGGACTTTCTATGCTAGCTGCTGTTGGGTGTTAATTTTCAGTATTTGTCATTTGTTTCCACTTATTATCATTTATTATCACTAGCGCAACGTTAGCCCTTTGGGCTTCCCCTTCTTTTTTACCTTTTTATATACAGTCACGTTGCTGCTGTCTATATCATTATGGATATCTTTGACTTCAGATCTCAACATAATATCAATATTGAGGGTGTGTTTGATGGGACTGGAGAAGAGGTTGATGACATAGGTGGCCTTTTTTTAAGATTAAAGGACCTCCTAGTCTCAGAACTACACACCAGTTGGGACATAGCCTATCTGGAACATTATGTTTCCAAAAATATGGTACCTCGCAGCCTCAGGTGGGAGGTTAGCCCACAAAAAGGGGAAACTGACCTCGAAGGCTGGTTTGTCTATTTTAACGAAATAGGGGTTAAATTTCTGCAATTCCTCTTGGCTAAAAAAAAGACGAAGTTGCGTACTCTGAATGAGGAAATTTCTTCGGTCAAGGAGAAATTAACACCTATTAAAAGGTCAAGAATAAACAAAAATCTGACCTTTTGAAACAATTCTTAGAAAAGGAAGAATTTGAGCAGAAAAATAAAAAAAATAAGAAATTTAATCGTGACTTTTCCGATTATTATAATAATGTGGTCTTCAAGTGGCAGACCAAATTGGAGAGGAGTTGAAAACCAGGTAGAAATGGATCTAGCTATGCAACAACCAGCCGGTCCACTTCTGATTCCCCCTGCCAAAAATATTCCACCTCAGGGACAGAATAAGGGCCCTATCAAGAAAGGGACCAAAAAAGTACCATCAAACTCTAATCAGGGGAGTTACCAGGGTGGTTATCAATTACCCCCCTCTCGCCCTCTTCCGTATTATGGTCATTCTCGCCCACCCAATTTTGGTAACAATTTGAGACCCGGAGGTACTCCTCAACCTGTATACTCTAGGGGTCCCAATCATGGTAATAATACTCAGAATGGTTACCATTCCCCTAGGGGGCCCTATTTTGAAAATGGGTATCCCCCTAGGCAGGGTGAATATAGGGATAACTTTAAGGTCCCTAGATTCTCCGTCCCCTACTCTCAGGGCTATAGAGAACATGATTATGATCCTAGGGATACTTGGTCTCAGAAAACTAGACACCCAAGATCTGATGACCATAGGAGAGACCCTAGAGATACTATACGGTATCATAACCCCAGACCTTCCTACCAAACTCTGCAGACCAACCTACCTTTGCACCCCTGTTAGACTATCATGATGATAGATATGAAGATAATTATGTCATCACACAACATCCCCACCAATCTAGTGATTTTCCTGCTCCTCAGAGAGATTACTATCTCGAATCTCCTCAAGAATTCAGTGACAGTTCACAACATTTTTTTCCCAAGGGCAGCAACAGGGGAAAATGGGGTCACGAAGACAGACAGGCACCAGAGGGGGGAGGCGAGTCAGGGCCAAAAAAAAAGGAAAATCTAGACACCAGTGGTATTTTTAATTTGAGTACAGCCCTTCTATCAGAAGGTGAACAAAAAGTTCTTAGTCAAGGTTTGAAATTTGCCCCTTCCTATAACCTTAATAAATTTGAGACATTTATCGATGTCCACAAGTTTATTAGGAAAATGAATATTAAAAGACATTTCATTCTAAACCCTACTGGCAATAGGAGCCAGGTTGTTCACAGGATTCCCATCCAGACTTCAACGGATGGTGGGACCCCAGCAGGATCTCATGATCCAAGGGATATTCCCATTCGCCACACCGGATTGAGTAATGCTTCACTATTTAACCCACCCGGCTTTGTAGCCCCATCCATACAGGTTTTTAAGGAATTAGTCCTTCATGATCTGTTGGAATTGAAAATACCAAAAAAGAAAACTAAAGATGACCTCCGAACGCACGTCAAAAGTATATGTGAACGGAAGGACATCATGATAAGACCTGCGGATAAGGGTGGGGGCATTGTGGTGTTAGATAAATCTCAGTATATCAAGGAAATGACCAGGTTATTATCCGATGGTTCAACCTATGCTCCACTTGCCTCTAACCCCACTATTAAATTTAGAAAAGAACTGTCTAATCTGATAGAATATGGCTTTGAGAGTGACATTCTAAATAAAAAAGAGAGGACTCACCTCATTCCCATTATTCCTAGAGTACCCGTTATCTATTATTTGCCCAAACTACATAAGAATCCCACCCAACCCCCTGGCCGCCCTATTAGCGGTATCGATTCTGTCACCTCCAGAATCAGCAAATATGTAGATAATTTTCTACAACCCCTTGTGGCCAAAACACCAGCCTACTTAAGAGACACCATGCAGGTGCTTAACCTACTTGGTGATTTTTAGTGGAGAGAGGGTTGCATTTTAGCGACAGCTGATGTTGCCTCTCTTTATACTATCATTTCGCACCAACAGGGTTTTGAGGCGGTTGAATTTTATCTTCAAAAAGATTTTTCTCTTTCCTGTTTACAAAGGGACTTTATTATGGAATTACTTAGGTTCGCTACGAGCCACAATTATTTTTGGTTTGGAGGAGATTTTTATTTACAAAAAAAGGGTGTGGCTATGGGGGCTAAGTTTGCCCCCAGCCTGGCCAACCTTTTTATGTCGCATTGGGAATTAGATGTCATTGATACCCCCCCCCCAGAGAGTTGTTACTTTGGAAAAGGTACATTATTGATGTTATCCTCATCTGGGAAGGGGATATGGTGTCCCTTGAAAACTTTTTTTCTCAACTGAACACTAATGATAGGGGCAGTGGCAGAATTTTCATGGTCGCAGCAGTCGCAGTTGCGACTGGGCCCTCTAGTTCTGCCAAGTCCCGGGGGCCCGCCACCCGCCCGTCACGGCGTTGCTGGCTGGGGAGGACTGACCATTCGGTCAGATTATAGCTGCCCCGCCTCTTCACTGCCCCCTCAGTCAATAGGAACATGCTGTACATGCCCCCTTCCACAGCGCGGCTTTTTTGACCTAAGAGCAGGAGATGAGGAGAGGAGAGGGAGGCGGGGACACAGCCTGCAGTGTGGGACGGACTGCTGCCTGATAAGGTAAACTGGCTGAGCTTTACTTGTCGATGGATTAGCCTGGTGAGCAGTGAGGGAGAGGATGTGTTATCTCCAGCATGGCTCCTCCTGTCTCTGAGGCTATTAGATTGATTTTGTGTGTGAGAAGAGCACTGCTGCTGGAGGAAGAACATGAATGTCTCCCCAATCTCTACTAACTACATCTCCCTACTCATTAGCTGCCCACCACTAAACAAGCACAGTCCCCTCCTCTCCTGTATTACCAACTAATGTGTCTGTGAGCTGCTGGGGCACTACAAGTCCCAGTATGACAGGAGATGGGGGCAGCAGTGTGTTCAATCAGGCTGATTTTTGGGTAAAAAATGCTGGTGTGTGACTGGGTCTATGTGTATATACTGTGTGTATAGTGTGTGTATATACTGTATGTATAGGGGTCTGTACTAAGGGGGGCGGTGTAATACACTGTGGGTCTGCACTAAGGGGGTGTCTATACTGCGGGGGTCTGCACTAAGGGGGTGTCTATACTGCGGGGGTCTGCACTAAGGGGGTGTCTATACTGCGGGGGTCTGCACTAAGGGGGTGTCTATACTGCGGGGGTGTCTATACTGCGGGGGTCTGCACTAAGAGGGTGTCTATACTGCGGGGGTCTGCACTAAGGGGGTGTCTATACTGCGGGGGTCTGCACTAAGGGGGTGTCTATACTGCGGGGGTCTGCACTAAGGGGGTGTCTATACTGCGGGGGTCTGCACTAAGGGGGTGTCTATACTGCGGGGGTCTGCACTAAGGGGGTGTCTATACTGCGGGGGTCTGCACTAAGGGGGTGTCTATACTGCGGGGGTCTGCACTAAGAGGGTGTCTATACTGCGGGGGTCTGCACTAAGGGGGTGTCTATACTGCGGGGGTCTGCACTAAGAGGGTGTCTGCACTAAGGGGGGTGTCTATACTGCGGGGGTATCTATACTGCGGGGGTCTGCACTAAGAGGGTGTCTATACTGCGGGGGTCTGCACTAAGAGGGTGTCTATACTGCGGGGGTCTGCACTAAGAGGGTGTCTATACTGCGGGGGTCTGCACTAAGAGGGTGTCTATACTGCGGGGGTCTGCACTAAGAGGGTGTCTACCCGCAGTAAAGTATAGACAAAGATAAAGTATCAAAATCATGCTTTTCGGGGGGGGGGGGGGCCCTTCATGATTTCTTGCACCGGGGCCCTGAAGTTTCTAGTTACGCCTCTGGATAGGGGCATATCCTTGGAATATGTTGTTAGTGCCGAACAGGTGAATTTTCTTGATTTAAATCTCACCATTCAGAATGGTCATATTAGTACTAGCACTTTCTTCAAAGAAACAGACCGTAATTCCTTCATACCAACTATCAGCTGTCATCATAGATCCTGGCTCTCAGCGGTCCCCAAGGGACAGTTTCAGAGGATTAGGCGCAACTGTACTAACATCTCAGAATATTTTGCACAGGCAGATGTATTGAAACATAGGTTTCTGAATAAGGGATATTTACCTGCAGTGATTGATGAGACCATTAGTAAAGTGGCTGCTTTGGATAGAGGGACCCTTTTGGTTCCTAAACCCAGAGACCAGTCCACTTCTGATACAGTGGGGCAAAAAAGTATTTAGTCAGCCACCAATTGTGCAAGTTCTCCCACTTAAAAAGATCAGAGAGGCCTGTAATTGTCATCATAGGTATACCTCAACTATGAGAGACAAAATGTGGAAACAAATCCAGACACCATTGTCTGATTTGGAAATATTTTTTTTTGCAAATTATGGTGGAAAATAAGTATTTGGTCAATATCAAAAGTTCATCTCAATACTTTGTTATATACCCTTTGTTGGCAATGACAGAGGTCAAACGTTTTCTGTAAGTCTTCACAAGGTTGTCACACACTCTGGCTGGTATGTTGGCCCATTCCTCCATGCAGATCTCCTCTAGAGCAGTGATGTTTTGGGGCTGTCGCTGGGCAACTCGGACTTTCAACTCCCTCCAAAGGTTTTCTATGGGGTTGAGATCTGGAGACTGGCTAGGCCACTCCAGGACCTTGAAATACTTCTTACGAAGCCACTCCTTCGTTGTCCGGGGCGGTGTGTTTGGGACCATTGTCATGCTGAAAGACCCAGCCACGTTTCATCTTCAATGCCCTTGCTGATGGGAGGAGGTTTGCATTCAAAATCTCATGATACATGGCCCCATTCATTCTTTCATGTGCACGGATCAGTAATCCTGTTCCCTTTGCAGAGAAACAGCCCCAAGGCATGATGTTGCCACCCCCATGCTTCACAGTAGGTATGGTGTTCTTTGGTTGCAACTCAGCATTCTCTCTCCTCCAAACACGACGAGTTGTGTTTCTACCAAACAGTTCTACTTTGGTTTCATCTGACCATATGACATTCTCCCAATCCTCTTCTGGATCATCCAAATGCTCTCTAGCAAACTTCAGATGGGCCCGGACATGTACTGGCTTAAGCAGGGGGACATGTCTGCACTGCAGGATCTGAGTCCCTGGCGGCGTAGTGTGTTACTGATGGTAGGCTTTGTTACGTTGGTCCCAGCTCTCTGCAGGTCATTCACTAGGTCCCCCTGTGTTGTTCTGGGATTTTTGCTCACCATTCTTGTGATCATTTTGACCCCACAGGGTAAGATCTTGCGTGCAGCCCCAGATCAAGGGAGATTATCAGTGGTCTTGTATGTCTTCCATTTTCTAATTATTGCTCCCACAGTTGTTTTTTTCACACCAAGCTGCTTGCTTATTGCAGATTCAGTCTTCCCAGCCTGGTGCAGGTCTACAACTTTTTTTTCTGGTGTCCTTCGACAGCTCTTTGGTCTTCATCATAGTGGAGTTTGGAGTGTGACTGTTTGAGGTTGTGGACAGGTGTCTTTTATACTGATAACAAGTTCAAACAGGTGCCATTAATACAGGTAATGAGTGGAGGACAGAGGAGCCTCTTAAAGAAGAAGATACAGGTCTGTGAGAGCCAGAAATCTTGTTTGTTTGTAGGTGACCAAATACTTATTTTCCACCATAATTTGCAAAAAAAAATCTTTCCAAATCAGACAATGTGATTGTCTGGATTTGTTTCCACATTGTGTCTCTCATAGTTGAGGTTTACCTATGATGACAATTACAGGCCTCTCTCATCTTTTTAAGTGGGAGAACTTGCACAATTGGTGGCTGACTAAATAATTTTTTGCCCCACTGTAAATTTGGGTGGTCTATGATCACTAGATTTTCTAATCAACATTTTTCTATAAAAAAGATCCTCAAAAAACATTGGGATGTGCTTAAAAATGATAAGATATTGGGACCCATAATTCCAAAACACCCAGTAGTTATCTATAGGAGTGCACCATCACTTAGATTAAGCATTGCTCCTAATGTGATAGATCCCCCTAATAAGCCCTCTTTTTTTCAGAGTACGAAAGGGTTTTTTCCGTGCCGTAAGTGCAGTATTTGTAAAGTCAACCCCCTGATAGGCCGTAAATGTGTCCAATTTACATCATCTGTAACTAATATAACATATGACATTGATTCATTTATCACCTGCTCCACAAAATATGTGGTATATATGATTCAGTGTCCATGTTCAAAACAATATGTAGGCCGCACTAAGCGTGAATTGCATATTAGGCTTAATGAACATGTAGGTAATATCAAGAGGGGCTTCCCTAAGCATAACCTATCCAAGCATTATGATCTATACCATAATCGTCAACTTAAGGGCACAACCTTTTTGGCCATTGATCTGGTTCGTCCTCATTAGAGAGGTACTAATATGGTTAGGGCTATATCCAGATCTGAAACTAGATGGATTTTCCTTTTAAAGTCCTTCAAACCTTTTGGTTTGAATATAGATTGGGACATTAACAGCTTTATTAATAATTCCTGATTTGTTGTTATGTCCCTGTTGTTAGTCGTTTTATTTAAATTTGTATAGATATTTTTATATGTGTTTTTATCATGTCAGGTGGATCAGTTTTTATTTGCACTCAGATGGTCAGATCCATATTGTTTGCATTTTGGTTCGGCTATTCCCTTGTTCCTTTCGGCTCCTGCTGGTTCTTCCTCCTTATTACCACTAGATGTCTCAATTTGGATTTATCCCCTTTCGTTTTCTTTTTGTTTCCTGTGCGGCTTACCCAATATTCAATGCATTTTCGGGTTGCCCTTACTTCCTCTGTTACATGCCGAGTGTTTGCCATGATCCAAAATGGCGCCGTCATGTATTTATTCCTTCAGCGTGGTGACGTTAGCCTCGGCCAATCCCCAGTTAATGTCCTTTGGTGACGAAACGCGTAGGGGTCCGGTGACGTCATCACGCATTGAATACACACGAGGAAGTACCCGCGGAGGACAGGAACCCGGGAAAGATTTGAACTAACGCTGTCATACGTACTGCTGTTATTGCTGCATATTTTCTGCCTTTTACCGCTGATTGACCACCTACTAACTGTAAATGTAACCCTTACCTTACCATTAAAACTGGATTTTTACATACTATACCATGGAGTTTCTCTGTTCTCTCTCCCATTTGGAATAATCACTGGCTGGCGAGATACTGTTCAGGATATCGTTGGGCTGTGGGGAAGCCTTATTCCCTGTGTTGGGTGAGACTGTGGATACAGTCACGGCTATCCGATAAGCAGGACCACCACACATTTGGGTGTCACGTTTGCCAGTCCGCACAGCTCTATTGGGAAGAAGTTTTTCTAGTCACTCACCTTTTTACCTTGTCATTTTTTGGACTTTTGTTCATAATGTTCTAATTATTGTGTTTATTTCACTAATTATACACAGCATCACTTTATTAATGTTGTTCTATTTACCTTGTCTGGTAATCTTTTCATTATTTATATCACTTCACGGTGTATTTTTAGTGATTTTTAGTCACTTATTTATTTTTGTTTATTATTGTTTGGACTAGATTAGGTTAACTGGTCCTATGTTCACCTATTTAGCGCTGCATATTCTATTTTTTTCTTTTCTGTTATTTGGTCTTTGTTGTATAGGACTTTCTATGCTAGCTGCTTTTAGGTGTTAATTTTCAGTATTTGTCATTTTTTTCCACTTATCATCACTAGCGCAACGTTAGCCCTTTGGGCTTCCCCTTCTTTTTTATTTATATATATATATATATATATATATATATATATATATATATGTATATATATACACACACACACACACACACACACACATACATACATACATACATACATACATACATACACACACATACATACACACACATCACACCCTATACAAAAAAGAAAAAAAAAACATATAAAAATCAAACATTATACAAATATTAAATCCAACTAAAGTGTATGGGTGTACACGTAGGGGGCATACTAGATGCACTCCTAAGTGCTCACACAAAATATATTCACATTTATCCTTTAAACATTAATACAAGTTGGATGTCTAGAGGAAAACATTTTCTATTGTGTATATGACTTTGTGCATGCGCAGCGATGTCCCATGTATTGGGAAGATGTACAAAAACTTCAACCGTACACATGATTAAAATGTGTTAGCATGATTACATATGCAAAGTGTGTATCAAGGGTCCATAAGAGGAAACACTTACCGAAGAACTGTAAATGCACAGATACAGTGTAGCGGACGGTAGAGGCTTACGTGCCTGTGAGGATGCCCCCCCTAAAAAGGTCTGCGTGGATATGCAAAAGCGGATCCCTAAATGTATTGAGATAGTCACACTGTTAGGAAAAAGGTTTATAACAAGGAATGGAGGTAGAGTGTTGTGGTGAGGAACCGTGAAGGAAAAGCAGTGGCGGGAAGAGGTTAGAAGGAAAAGGAGGGCCCAGGAAGGGTATGAGGAAGAGGGGGGGGGGGGAGGGAAAGTGGAAAATTAAAAACGAAGAAAGAAAAAAGAAGAAAGGGGGGGGGACCATTTCGGTGGAGGACAGAGAAAGTGAGGAAGGAGGGGAGAGGGGAAGGAAAAGGGGGGGAGCGGAAAAAGAAGAAAGGGGAGGGGGAGGGGGTGAGGGGAGGAAAATGGGAAAGGAGAAAGGCGGGGAAAGAGGGGAGAAGGGGGAAGGAAGGGGGGAAAAGGGGAGGGAAGGGGGGAAAGGGGAGAGGGGGAAAGGGGGGGGAGAAGAAGAAAGGGGTGGAAACAGGGAGGGAAAGGGAAAAGTGAGGGTGGGGGAGGATGGGTGGAGATGGGGAATGGGAGAAAGATGGGTGGTGAGGGAAATACTTGGGGGGAATGTGAGGGATATGGATGTAGTGAAAGGGGGTGAGTGTAAGTGAGAAACACAATAAAATATGTTTAGTCACTTACCCAATAGGTGTACCAGCTGAGACTAGGATACAATGTATGTATAAGAGTCAGAATAGACTAGGTGGGGTGTAACATCTCACCGATGTATGTAGTGCACAAAAAGTGTCGGGGTATACAAAATAAAAAAAGCCAGTCCTTAGAAATGGCGAGGATTGTAGGTATAAGCTTGGATCCACATCAAGGCGAGCCTACGTGTAGATATATCATAGGGACAAATAAATGATAGAGTCCAACAAACCGAGAAGTGTGTATATATACAAATGCAGTAATAAAGAGAGTTAACTGCATTTACATACCTTAAGTTTTTAGAGTAGGGATTCCTCTCCTTGTAGTCCCTCTCATGCAGAGAGGTGCACTGCTAAGGAGAGGCTGTGAAGATGTGCTTTATGTTAGGGATCCGCCTATTGGCCGCCGCGCTGATAGGTGTAAAAATAGGGGGGGAGAGAATCCATAGGATCACTCCAGTCTCCGGGCCATGCGGAAACACTGAGGTGGATCCGAAGGGTCCGGAGGGGCTGGAGAGAGCCCATCTGCTGAATAGACGCCGCAAATGCGTGCTGCGGATAGCATGCATACATGGCCCCTAAATCCATGTCCATGCCACTAGTAGTGATGTCCAGTTCATGAACGAATCGTTCTTTTGAATCGGTTCTTTTCAGTGAACTGGATGAATCGATTCATCTGAGTGAACTGATTCGTTTGAAACAGTTCACTTGTATGCACTCAACATAGCAGAGCAGGCCTGGTAATATGATCCTAGAGTGAGAGAGCTCGGCCCCTCCCTGCAACCAATCAGCGTGCTCAAGGCACAGTGACACTCAGGAACTGTATAGACACTAGAGTGAGGAGTTCACACACACAGTACACCGAGTTAAAGAATCATACCAGCTACCGAGTTAAAGAATCATACCAGCTACCGAGTTAAAGAATCATACCAGCTACTGAGTTAAAGAATCATACCAGCTACCGAGTTAAGGAATCGAGTTGTTAGAATACAGTACACTGAAAGAACCCTGAGTCACCACCAGTAGAATACACTAAATCAATGATCAGGTAGCAGCAATACACTACAGACTGCTTTAAAGACATAGAGGACAAAGAGTCAGGATAAGAAGATATCCTCCTCATTCAGAATAATTCTTTAACCCTTTAGTATTTAGTTTGCTTATCCTAAAGGAGATATGCATGTTAAAGGGGACAAACATCCCTTCTGGGACGTGTCTAATTTAGTAGCTGTATAACTGAATGAGAGAGCTGTCTCATTTTTTTAACACAAAAATAAATTTATCCTGCTTTATAGTAATATTGTTCTGCGTTTTGGTCCTGAGATTTCTATGCCCCCTGGATCCTTGATTTTTTTTTAAAGTGGTTGTAAACCCTGGAAAACCTAAATAAATAAATCCCACCTGCAAGACAAAGTCATAATGAGCTAGTATGACTAGCATACTAGCTCATTATGCATCACTTACCTTAGATCGGGGCCCCCAAAGCCGTCCTCGTCTCCCTCTCCAGCCATCACTGCGGCGATACCCGGAAGGTTACTTCCGGGTATCGCCACTTCAGCCAATAACAGTGCTCAGTAACATGGGTAGCAGGTGTTCTGTCAGATCAAGCAATCTATAGGATCAGCCAATAATGCCACTTACGGTGACGCACAAACAGCTGTGTAAATGAAAAGCGTTTTTTTGTGCATGTGAACTGCATTCTGATGGGCCAACTTCACAGTTAAGTTTGCTAGCCATCAGATTTGTAGTCTTTACAGTGCATAATGAGGCTCCTTTCACACTTGTGCGACTTGGGACTACAAAGTCGCAGGACAAGTGGTACCCCATGATTTCTAATCAGTACCATCCATATCTGTGCATCTTCAAGTTGCAGCGACTTAAAAGTAGTCACTGCACTACTTTGGTCCGATTTTGATGCGACTTGAGTCAGAGACCTCAAGATTACATAGGTATTGCTTCAAGTCGCATCAAAATCGCATCAAAGTCACGGTAAAAATCGTGGCAAAAATTGCACGACTTTCAAGTCGCACAAGTGTGAAAGGAGCCTAACGATTGGATTTTACTACTGTGGGTACTTCGCCCGCGGTAGTAAAATCCGATAATTTTTTTATGTGCATGCGCTAGGAAAAATATGATGGCTAGCAATGTTAACTGTGAAGTTGGCCAATCAGAATGAGATTCACATGAACAAAAACCTGCTTTTCCTTTACACAGCTTTTTGTGCATCACCAAATTAATGACACCGCTAATCTGACAAATTTGCTTGTGCTCTGAGCAAGGAACTAAATACAAGTAAAAGTCCCCAGGAGCTGCCAACCTTCTGTGGAGAATCATTCTATTGATTCTAATCATTTAAAAAGGTTGAGTGAGAGCTTTGATTCACTTGCTTGTCAGTATTCAGCAAGTGAACCGAAGAATCGAAGAATCGATTCATTGAATCGGTTCATTTCAGTGAGTGAATCGAAATGAACTGATTCACTTAAAAGATCCGAACTTCCCATCACTAGCCACTAGTTTCGGATGAAAGAGTGAACGAAGGCAAGTCTCAAACCTCAGCTGCCCGTGATTGGTTTTACGGGGAGCGGGGGAGGAGCTGCTTGTGGCAGGGATGGATTGGGACTGATGCGGCGTGACGTGCTGACGGTGTCGTGAGACGCATCGTCGGCACCGTTGCGTTTCAACGCCAGTGGGGGACGGAGGGGCATACACGTCGGCTGGCTTGAAAAAAAACAGCCAGCAAATAACCTTCCCAGATGAATAAGGTGTGTGTGGAGCGCAGCCGGGACACTCTGAAGAGAGCCGGAGGCTCTGCAGGCATAGAAGGGTTCGAGTGTATCCTGGATTATATTCAGTAGACACAGGCGAAGCCGGAAGTCTCGCCAACACTGGAAACAGGCAAGGGGATATAGATGTTACAAAAAAACACACCCCTGTTACATAGATCAGAGATACACACCATTAAAGAAATAAATCTCAATGCTTAAATGGCGCAACAAATGCGTTGCTGCAACTGAAGCTGACTGCGTAGAAGCAGAAAGCTAAGAATAGTTAAAAACATATAAATGGCATCTATGTATAGACATTTATGTGTCATTTTAGCATGAGTAAATCGTCATTGTCCCTATATGGGGTACAGGGGGCATGGCTGAACATATGCACATTGGTCATCCATTAAGCAAATATATATTCATGTGTTACAGAGAACAAATTTGTTTTACATACATAGTTCACAGGTTTTAAACAAAGTCGAAGAAATGTATAAAACATGAAATTATATGTATTCTCATACATATGTGCATCAAATGTACAGAATATTATACATATCAAAGTTAATTAGATATATAGAACAAAATCCCAAAGAAAGCAAGGGGGAAAGGGGTGCAGGAAAGGGGGACAGATGAATTTGAATAGGCAAAATTCTCATGGGGGGGGGGCATTTCACACGAAGGGGGCATAACTAATGCCTAGGAAATTGAGTTGCCTTTAATTTAAAGATCCATCTGGCCTCTGTTTGAAGGATCTTTTGGTCGAAGTCACCTCCCCGACCGGGGGGGGGGGGTGAATACGAGCTAGTACCTGAAATTTCAAGGAGTTGGTGCTGTAATCATGGTTGTCTGCAAAGTGTTTAGGTATAGGCTTCTCTGTGATGCCTATTTCTATATCTACAGCATGTTCCTTAATACGTCTCCAGAAGTTTATTTTCATTTTACCCACATAGTACCTATCACATCCGCATGTGAGTAGGTATACGATACCAGTTGTATCGCAGTTTACAAAGTGTTGCATAATGAGATTTTCTCCTGTGGGCAGAACGACGTTACTTCCGGTTTGGATGTACTTGCAGAAATCACAATTTCCACATTGGAAGGTGCCCCATGGTAAGGAACCACAGGGGTCCCTTGATTCCTGAGGCATGAAGTGACTAGAAACCAGAGTGTCTCTTAACGATTGATTGCGTTTGTAAATAATATGTGGTTCAGATTCCACAAACTGTCTCAAAATTGGGTCATCCCGTAGAAAATGCCAATGATTACCCAGTATTCTCTGTATGATCAAAGATTGGTTATTATATTTTGTAATGGGGCGAATGCCCGGGGGTTGGCTGGTAGTCCCTTGGTCATTTTGAAAGAGGTGAAGGTCCCGAGGGCTATCATTGGCATGTTTATATGCTTTTTTAAGAGATCTTTTGCTATAGCCCCTGTCCAGGAAACGTTTTTGTAGTAACGAAGCCTGTATCTTAAAGTCATTATCGTTAGTGCAGTTGCGTTTGGTTCTTAGATACTGCCCTTTGGGGACTGAGTTGATCAAATGAGACGGGTGGGCACTTGTAGAGTAGAGTTTCCTGCTGTGTCTTTGCGGTGTAGACTGGTGGTAATGACTCCATTGGGATTCTTGTTGATATTTAAATCAAGAAAGGGAAGGGTGTTATTGTGCCAATTGAACATAAAAAACAAATTAGAATTGTTTTGATTAAGTTGTTCTACAAACTGCATCAAAAGTTCAGGTGTTCCTTTCCAAAAAATTAGGATGTCATCAATGTACCTGCGCCACAACAAAGTGTGGCGCAGGTACATCGAGGAGTCATCCGATGAAAAAACCTCCAGCTCCCACCCCCCCAGGTACAGGTTTGTGTACGATGGGGCACACTTAGTCCCCATCGCCACGCTCTGTACCTGGAGGTAGTGGGAGCCATCGAAAGGTAAACACATTGTGGGTCAAAATGAAATACAACATCTTCATTATGAAGGTGTTGTATGGTATAGCATCCAAATCCCGTTCATTTAAGAAGATTGAAGTAATGGCAACCCCCCTTGTCGTGAGGGATGCTAGAGTAAAGGGCCTCCACATCTATGGAGGCCAGAATAGTGTGAGGAGGAACTGACAGACCATCCAAAACACTCAAAATGTGAATAGTGTCTTTGAGATATGTTGGTAGACTTTCCACGTGTGGATGTAGGTAGTCGTCTATCAAAGAGCTGGCTTAATGAGTAAGGCATCCTATCCCTGAGATGATGGGTCTACCAGGTGGAAGAGATGTTGATTTGTGTGTTTTGGGTAGGGCGTAGAAAGTAGGGGTAATGGGGTGTTGTACTTTTACTTGTGTGTTTTTCGAGATGAGATTATTAGAAAAACTTGTGTCTATAATCCTGAAGAATTCCCGTTGGTAATCGTGGATCTTGGATGGAGAGATCCGACGATACCAGGAGGGATTCTCCAGGATTTTATAGCACATGGCCATGTAGTCCTCAGTAGTTTGTATGACAATGTTCCCTCCCTTGTCCGAGGGTTTTATTATTATGCCCTTTCTATCTTGATTTGATTAAGGGCCGTTCTCTGGCAATGTGTTAAGTTTGATTTATTTTTTGCTTTTGATGTTTTTCTCACAGTGGCATTCATTTCCCAAAGGTCCCGGGTTGTGTGATCAACAAACAGTTTTAAATTATAATTAGAGAATGCTGGAAATTTCTGTGATTTTCGTTTGTATTCGAGTGGTCTGAAGGTGGAAGATTCCACGTCCGCAGTGTCCATAAGTATATGGTGCATTCTTTCTGGGTCTTCCCAGACACCACCCTCTTTTTTTCTAATTGAGTTAAAATCTTCAGCATTCTGAAATCTTGGTGGGACCATTTGGGTTCAGAACTTGTATCTACCCTGTTAGTTTGGTTATGCCAGAAAATTTTGAAATTAAGCTTTCTGGCAAAGAGGTTAATATCTTTAACGATCTCAAACGTGTCTACATCACGTGTGGGACAAAAAAAGGGATTTTTATAACAGCTTACCTGTAAAATCCTTTTCTTGGAGTACATCACGGGACACAGAGCGACTTAGTCATTACTAATGGGTTATATAGATACCTTCAGGTGCTGGCACTGGCAACTTCCAAAACCGGAAGTACCCTCCCCTATATAAGCCCCTCCCATCCGGGAGCACCTCAGTTTTGTAGCAAAGCAATAAGTGTCCCAAAAAGAGGGGTGGGAGCTCTGTGTCCCGTGATGTACTCCAAGAAAAGGATTTTACAGGTAAGCTGTTATAAAAATCCCTGTTTCTTTTTCGTACATCACGGGACACAGAGCGACTTAGTCATTACTAATGGGACGTCCCAAAGCAATGCCAAATGAGGGGAGGGATACACTATACATAAGCTGGGCGCCATCAGGCATGAGGATCTTTTGCGGCCTGCAACACACTGCGCCCAAAGGCGACATCCTCCTGAATTCTAACGTCTACCTGGTAGAATCTAGTAAACGTGTGTACTGAAGACCATGTTGCGGCCTTACAGACTTGAGCCAGGGAGGCCTGGTGATGCACTGCCCATGAAGTTCCAACTGCTCTTGTGGAGTGCGCCCTAACTTTGAACGGAGGCGGTCTCTTTCTCAAGCCATAGGCTTGTATTATGACCTGTCGAATCCACTTGGCTAAAGTAGATTTTGATGCTGCCTGACCCTTTCTGGGGCCTTCCGGCAGAACAAACAAAGTATCCGTTCTACGAATCTGAGCAGTGGCTTTTAGATAAGCTTTAACTGCTCTTACTACATCCAAAGAATGCAATAACTTTTCCTCTACCGAGCTAGGTTTGGGGAAAAAGGAAGGAAGAACCACATCTTGGTTCAAATGAAACCTCGATACCACCTTAGGAAGAAAGGCTGGATGAGGACGTAATACTACTCTGTCCTTATGGACAACCAGATATGGCTCCTTACAGGACAAGGCGGCTAATTCCGATACTCTTTTAGCCGAACAAATGGCTACTAAGAAAATCAATTTCCTGGTGAGAAGAACCAAGGAAATGTGTTGCAATGGTTCAAACGGTTGTTTCTGTAGAACCGACAGAACCAGGTTTAAGTCCCATGGACATATGGGAATACTAACCGGAGGGCTAATACGCATCACTCCTTGTATGAAAGCTTTGACTAAAGAATGCAAAGCCAAGGGCCTTTGAAAAAATATTGACAAGGCCGAAATCTGACCCTTGATAGTACTCAAGGCCAGCTTCCTATCTACAGCCCACTGTAGGAAGTCCAGAATCCTACCTATTACGTACTTACGTGGATGCCATTTCTTGGCCTCACACCAGGCGATGTACGCCTTCCAGATCCTATAATAGATCTGCCTGGATACCGGATTCCTGGCATTGATCATGGTAGATACCACAGGATTAGAGAGCCCTCTCTTTTTTAGAATGTGGGCTTCAATAGCCAGGCCGTCATTCCTAGGGCTGGTAAGGAAGGGTGGTATATCGGTCCTTGCGAAAGCAGGTCCAGATGATGTGGGAGGGTCCAAGGACTCCTCACTGACATTTTTACAATCTCCGCGTACCATGCCCTTCGGGGCCACGCTGGAGCCACCAGAATCACTGGTTTCTTTTCTACCCTGATTCTGCGGATTAATCGCGGTAAAAATTGTGGCGGTGGGAATGCATATATCAGCTTGAACTGATCCCAAGGGAACACTAGGGCATCCGAGCCGCAAGCTAGGGGATCCCTTGTGCGAGACACAAATCTGTCCACCTTTGCGTTGAATCTGGATGCTAGCAGATCTACATCCGGTGTTCCCCACCGCTGGCATATTGCCTGGAAAACCTCGGGGTGAAGAGACCATTCCCCCGGGCATAATTGCTGGCGACTTAAAAAGTCCGCTCTCCAATTTTCCACTCCTGGGATGAAAACCGCGGATATGGCTGGGACATATCTTTCTGCCCATTCCAGGATGCAATTCGCTTCCCTCTGGGCTGCACGACTCCTGGTGCCACCCTGGTGATTGATATATGCCACTGCTGTGGCATTGTCTGATTGAATTCTGACAGGGGACCCTTGGAGTTTGGATGTCCATGCTACTAGGGCATACCGGGCTGCTCGTATCTCTAAGAGATTGATGGGCAGGGCCTTCTCTGCTTCTGACCACTTGCCCTGGAGAGACATTGGTAAGTCTAAAGCCTGAACTTTTTTGTTCCAGGCTGACAGTATGGCCCTCTGCAAGTTCCTTGAATGGAATTGACCGTAGGGTACTGCTTCGAATGAAGCCACCATTTTTCCCAGCAGCCTCATGCACAGGCGTATGGATGGTTTTCTTTTTGTACCCACTAAGTGGGTCAAATCTTTTAAAGGCGACACCTTCTCTGGAGGTAAGAAAATCTTTCTCTGATTTGAATCCAGCCTTAGCCCTAAGTATTCCAGACTTTTGACTGGTCTTAGAGCTGACTTGCCCTGGTTGATAATCCAACCGTGATATTCCAGATACTTGATTGTCTTGTGAATAGCTACTTCCAGCTTTTCCACTGAGTGGTCTATTAGTAGCAGGTCGTCTAGATATGCCATTATCGTTACACCTTGTGTTCTTAGATTGGCCAATAGTGGGGCCAGAATTTTTGTGAACACTCGTGGTGCTGTGGCCAGACCGAAAGGTAAGGCTCTGAACTGAAAATGGCGCCCTTCTACTGCAAAGCGTAGAAATTTCTGGTGGGCCGGAAAGATGGGAATATCCAGATAACCATCCCTTATGTCGATCGAGGCTAACCATTCCTGCCCTTGTAGGGCGGTGGCCACCGATCGGATCGACTCCATCCGAAAAGTCCTGAAATTTAGGAACTTGTTTAGCCCCTTTAGATTTAATATGGGCCTCACGTCCCCATTTGGTTTGGGGACTGTGAAAAGGTTCGAGTAAAACCTGAACCCGCTTTCTTCCAGGGGAACCTTCATGATTACACCTTGGAGCAATAGTTGTTCTAGTGCCAGAAGGAGGGATCCTCTCTTCTGGGGATCGCTTGGCACGTTTGACCTCATAAATTGGGCAGGAGGAGTGTCTTTTAACTCCAGCTTGTATCCCAGACTTACTGTGGAGAGCACCCATCTGTCTCTGATGGTGTCCCGCCAGGTCTCTGTGAACAACTGAAGTCTTCCCCCCACCCGATTGAGTGGGGGCAACCCTTCATGACTTGGGGGGAGGTTTTGTACCTCTCTTGACCCAGGGTTTCTTGTTACCCTGTGATTGTCCCTGATTTCTGCCCCCTGAATTTGACCGCGGAGGCCGTCGGAACTGTTTCACAGCCGATGTGCCAGGGACTGGAGAAGTAGGCCTCTTAAAAGAAGGACTTCTACTCTTGTTCTTAACCGGTAAGAGTGAACTTTTACCGGCAGAAATTTTCTGGATATATTTGTCCAGATCTTCTCCAAATAAGCGTTCTCCATGAAATGGGAAGCTAACCAGCAATTTCTTACAGGGAGCTTCAGCAGACCAGTTTTTGAGCCATAGAAGCCTACGCATATGTACTACAGACAGCGTAAAGCGGGAGGCCTGTTGGATTGTATCCTTTATGGCGTCCACCGCAAAACACAAGGCTCTAGGTAGGTCAGCTAGGGCAAGAGCCTGCTGATCTGGTAAGTCCCTTAAGACTTGTTTCAACTGATCTTTCACCGCTTGGCAGACTCCAATCGCTGCTACTGCAGGTTGTGTCACCATGCTTGCTGTAGAGAAAGCAGATTTTAGTAAAGACTCCAATTTTTTATCTATTGGGTCTTTGAACATTGGAACATTATCTACTGGACATGTCAGTGATTTGTTCACACAAGAGATGGCTGCGTCCACTGTAGGGACCCTCCATTTTTTTATGAACTTATCCTCCATGGGATAGATCACTGGAAATTTCTTGGGGGGAGTAAATATTTTATCAGGATGCTCCCAATCCTGGTAAATAAGCCCTTCCAATAAAGGGTGGATTGGGAAGGAACAGACAGCCTGGGGAGCTTTCAGCGACCCCAGCGAGGAAACCGTAGTGGTTGATGGTTCCGCCAGAGGCATTTTAAATGCTGATCGGACCATGTTAGTCAGAGACTGAACCCATAATCTTTCAGCCTGAGATGCTGAGAAAGGTTCTTCCACTGTTGATTCCTCTATAACTGAATCAACCTCATCCTGATCCCCTTCAGGTAGGTCGATCTCTGTGTGGGGCTGTTCCTCCACTAACAGGCACTCTGAAGGAGGAGACGGAGATCGGACGCGCTTTCCCTGTGACAGGGAAGCAGCGATCAATGCTGTTAATCTCTCTTCCAATCCTCCCAGAGTTGAGGATAAAACCTCCTCTGTTATATATACAGGAGCAGGTGGACTGGGGACAGCTGCAGCACCAGGCACTCCTGCGGGGTTCCTACGGCTACTGACCTCTGAATTTTCAGGGGAGATTGGTGCAGTACAAGCATGCCCAATATCCTCAGAGCCCGATGGAGACCCCTTTGGCTTCCTGGAAGACTTATTTCCGGAGCGTCTGGACGACATATCCTTTAAGCACAAAACTGAGGTATTCCCGTCGTCATACACCAATTTTGCTGGTAATAGTCTAACACAGTTGCTGCTATATACCAGCTGGTGTCCACTAAAGTGCCTTTCTATGGGGATGCCTGCATCAACCGCCTCTGTGTGCCACCGTTTTGTTGCTAGCTCTGTTTGCATCCAGCTGACATTTGTACTGTGTCTTTTATACATGCTGGGACGCCTGCACATGCGCAGAAGCGCCGCGGCGTGCATCGAGCGTCATCCACCCGCCCCGCCCCTTTTTTTCATAAAAGGCACGTGCACGCGCCCGCACGCGCGCCCGTGCGCCATTGGCGCCCTTTTCGAAACCAAGCAGGGACTAGGAGCCAGGGCCCTTTTTGCCGGAGGGCCTGTGCGGTGGATGAGCGCAGCAACAGGGCAGAGGAAGAGAACTTACCAACTGCCTGGATCTTTTGACTTGAGAAAACCAAAGATCCACATGACAAGAAAAAATGGACCACAGCGGCCTCTAGTGGTTTAACACAGGTACCGCGGTCCTCTTTTTTATTTTTATTTTTCTTGACTACTATTAAAATTTTACATTTTCCAGTAGTTACAGGCATACACAGATATTAGCGGGAATACCGTTAGGTAACAGACAGAAAGACAAATTAGGCTTGGGGGTCCCCCAATAGAACCAAGTTCCTGGGGGCCCCCACTTACCTGTTCCCCGCCGCAGGACTCTGTTTGGTCCACAGAAGTCCAAACTTCACCTATCACGGCAGGCATTGTAATTAAACCTTCAGGGACCGGGTTCCCAAGGATTCCACTCCCCTGGACCTGTATAGCACCCTGCACAGAAAACATCTTGGTCGTGGGTATGACCAGAGCTCTGGATCCCAGGGTCCAGCCCTCCTAAGAGGGACATTACAGGCAAAACCTTGCTCTTCTGTTGCAAGGCCCGGGTACCGACCGTTTAGCTATGAAGCTTTTTTGGTGGGATCCGGAACAGCTTACTAAGGCCCGTAAAAGAACCTGTACGCAAGCCCAGTGAAAACACATGTTACTCTTTGGCCAACACCTTAGACACTGGCAAAAAAACTGAGGTGCTCCCGGATGGGAGGGGCTTATATAAGGGAGGGTACTTCCGGTTTTGGAAGTTGCCAGTGCCAGCACCTGAAGGTATCTATATAACCCATTAGTAATGACTAAGTCGCTCTGTGTCCCGTGATGTACGAAAAAGAAATTGAGTCCTAGACCTAAAACTTCAAGTTCGGTATTAGAAAACGTTTGTGGTGTAAGGTTATTAACGTCAAACGTATTGACAGATGTTACATTGGGCGTATTATGAATTGGTCTAGGTGACTTTGTGCCACATGTGATGGCTTTGGAGTCGTAGGGACCTTTTCCCTTGAGGCTGGTGCCCGAAAACTTGCTGATCTGGGTTGTTTGGGCGTTGCTCCTGACGCTGTTCCACTGTATTGTGGCCTATCTCGCATATCAGACGGCATGGGGGAGGTGTCCTCCCCATCTGATGGGGGTGGTGTTTTACGTTTAGGTGCCTTAGTACGATTATTGTTTGGATTATCCCCTCGGGGGGTGGTAGATCCTGAATCGGAGTGTTCATGTAAGGGGGCTGCTGTGGCCCCCATAGAATAAGTGGGGGGTGGGGTTGTGGACCACGTCGTGTGTGATTTCTGTGTGACCGAAAGGATGAGGTAGTTGAAGTGTCTGAGGCCTTGCCATCATTGGTCTGTCTGAATCTATTGAAATTCCCTCTATTTGTACTGTTCCATTTATAGGCTCTGCCCATTTTAAATGCTACTGAGCCTTGTGCAAATTATTTATCTTTATTTTGTATAAGTGATTTGTTATATTTATCTATGTGCATTTTGGTTTTCTCTTCCGATACAGTAGAGATTTCACTTTCTCGGAAGGGGTAACGTTTATTTTGTATTGCCTGAATTTAAGCATCCAATTTCTTATTTTCCAGGTCATAGTGATCTTTTAACATTTTCATCATGTTCACTGAGCATAGAGTGAGATTTTCTTCCCACTCGGTGCGTAGCGGACCTGGTGGGTTTTTAAGTGTAGGAAAAATTTGAATTCTTAGTCCTAAAGGGACCACCTTATTATCGATATAGGCTTGGAAAAATAGCTATGCCAATAGAATCTTGACTTATGTTCTAATAATTTAGTAAGATGGGCAAATAGAGATTCGATTTGGTTTGTCTCGATGTTATCACCCAATGCTGTGGTTCTGAGTTTAGTCATTTGATCCACCCACGCAGTACCACAGTAATCTGCCATTTCCCAGAAAACAAATGGATTAATTAGGCAACCCCACGAGACAGAAGGGGGGGGGAAGAAAAACTAGGATGGGAAGAAGGGGGGAAGGGGGAAAAAACCCGGGAAAGGGGGGGAGCCCCGTTTCCTTTGCTTTAATTGGTATCTATAGCTAGAGTAAACCCTGATTGTATACCTATACCAGCAATTTATGCTGGATAGATACCGAATGATACGGGTTTTGAAGAATTGAAATCTAATATCGCTTTTGAGACCTAAAAAAATGTGTGTTCCTCAAAGTAAACAACAAGTATAAAAGTCAAAGAAATCATTATAAACTCATTAGTATACACTTTAACTGTATTTTGCATAGACCCCCATGAGGAAAAAGGGAAAAAAAGTGGTGTCTTTTAAACACCTGGTAAGTGTTATAAACCTTTTTCCTAACAGTGTGACTATCCCAATACATGTAGGGAACCGCTTATGCATATCCACGCAGACCTTTTTAGGGGGGGAGCATCCTCACAGGCACGTAAGCCTCTACCGTCCGCTACACTGTGCATTTACAGTTCATCGGTAAGTGTTTCCTCTTATGGACCCTTGATACACACTTTGCATATGTAATCATGCTAACACATTTTAATCATGTGTACTGTTGAAGTTTTTGTACATCTTCCCAATACATGGGACATCGCTGCGCATGCACAAAGTCATATACACAATAGAAAATGTTTTCCTCTGTAGACATCCAACTTGTATTAATGTTTAAAGGATAAATGTGAATATATTTTGTGTGAGCACTTAGGGGGCATACTAGATGCACTCCTACGTGTACACCCATACCCTTTAGTTGGATTTAATATTTGTATAATGTTGATTTTTATGTTTGTTTGTTTTTTTCTTTTTTTGTATAGGGGGTGTGTGTGTGTGTGTGTGTGTGTGTGTGTGTGTGTGTGTGTGTATATATATATATATATATATATATATATATATATAAAATATATACACCTCATCAACCTTTTTGTTTACTTCTAGAATCTCTATATTACCTCATTGTGCTACGTTCAAAAGGCCCTGACGAAGCAGAAATCCGCGAATCGTGTAGGCCCTTACTTTCTTCATTGAATGGGAATTGCACATTCCGTGATTTGATTGTCTTAACTGTAATGTGATTTTTACCTCATATAATTTTGTAAGATAATACTTTTTATATCACTGCCACAAGGCAGGAAAATAAAAGTTGTTTATTTTTCTATATATTCTGGTATTTCTATATTTATTTACTCCACTGAGGCACATATAAAGTCCCACCCCGCGCAACCTTTTTCTTGACACATAGTCGCACTACCTAGGAGGGTTTGTGGGAAAAAAAACGCTTCTGCTCAAAAAAGCTCAAATGAGCTTGAAGAAGCTCAAGAAAAATATGCAGAAGAGCACAAAAAAGCACAAGCTACTTCCAAAAAAAAAAGAAGCTAAAATGTAATGTAAAAGCAGATTTATTTTTGAGCTGCAGTATGCATGAGCCCTTATAGTAAAAAGAACTGCACTCCTACAGTAATGTATGTAGTAAGTCATGTGGCACCCTTAAAATAATATGTCCATGATAATCTACACTAGGAATGAGCCGAAATATTCCTTTAAAAATCGTGCCTGGGGGATGGGGGGGGGGTTACTATAGTATGCCTGTAAACCGCCACAGTTTTCCCGAGTTTAGAACAATACCACAGCAAAATGACATTTCTAAAGGGAAAAAAATCATTTAAAACTGCTTGCGGCTGTAATGTATTGTGGGGTCCCGGCAATATAGATGAAAATCATGGGGAAAAATGGCATGCCCCCCCCCCTTCAGTCCATTACCAGGCCCTTTGGGTCTGGTATGGATATTAAGGGGAACCCCACACACAAATAAAAAAAAATGGTGTCGGGGTACTGCTCTGAACAGCAGTAT
The DNA here is from genome assembly GCA_029206835.1 of Rana muscosa. Taxonomy (NCBI): domain Eukaryota; kingdom Metazoa; phylum Chordata; class Amphibia; order Anura; family Ranidae; genus Rana; species Rana muscosa. The sequence goes on along the minus strand of CM055121.1, from coordinate 18,416,253 downwards.
ATATACACTATACGGCCTGCCCTATATACTGTGCAGAAAATTGGGCCTTAGGTGTTGGTGGTACCAGCACACTGTAAGCCCTCAGTTACTCTTGGTGGGTGCAGGAACAGACCCTCCTGTGAAATATTATATCAAGAATTGTAATTACATGCCCCTGATAAACAGGGGTAGAAAAATTGGGCCTTTGGTGGTGGTGGTGCGACAACACTGTAGCCCCTCACAGATACTCTCGTTGAGCGCAGGAACGGGTCCTGCTGTAAAATATTGGATCAAAAATTGTAGCTACATGCCCCTGTTTACCAGGGGCAGAAACACTGGGCCTTAGGCAGTGGTGGTGGTGCCCTAAACCAAAAATATTGTTAGAAGCTAGCATCATCAAGATTGAGGAGGAATAGGATAGTCACTCAGCATAGGCAGTCTTCAAGGGATCCCACATACATAGAAAATTCAATCGGTTACATCAGCATCAGGTACTTGATAGTTGCTGATCCAAGACTGATTATTTTTTATGAATGTGAGCCTATCAACGGAGTCTGTGGACAGGCACACTCTATGATCCATTACAAACCCTCCAGCAGCACTGAATGTGTGTTCAGAAAGAACGCTAGATGCAGGACTAGAATTTGCAGACGAACATCCCATAATGTTTGTTCTTCGGCTTGCCCTCTTTTAGTGGCCTGTGAGCGTCTGCCTCTCCTTGGTGGCCTTCCGGACAGGATGTATATTTTGTTTTGCAACACCACACCACACTACACTGTATTAGATACTGTGTACACCACCAGAAAAGTACTACTGCACTACGGCTGCACTGTATTGTGTACTGTGTGCACTGTAGATATAGGCTACACTGGATGCAGAGTGTATGTATGTATGTATGTGTAATATATGCGTGTGTGTGTGTGTGTGTGTGTGTGTGTGTGTGTGTGTGTGTGTATATATATATATATATATATATATATATATATATATATATATATATATATATATATATATATATATATATATATATACACACACACATATATATATATATATATATATATACACATATATATATATATATACATACATACACACACGCGCGCGCGCACACACACACTCGTGTGTGTGTGTGTGTATATATATATATATATATATATATATATATGTGTATGTGTGTGTAGCGCCCTCCTCACTCCCCTCTCTTTCTTCAGCTCGTCTTTCTCTTGTCTAGGGGTATCTTTCAGAGGAGAAGGGAGCAGGGACACCACGCCTGGCTTTCACCACAGGTGTCAGTGACAGGTGTCAGTGTGATACAAGCAAAGTTCTCTTACCATCCATGGACTGACACGGTGTCTCTTTACACTTTACACGTGGTTATGTCCCTGCTTGCAGGAGAAGACCTAGGCAGAATGTGAAATGTTATACATACATTCTAAAAGCCAGAGCTGAACAGCCCCACCCAGGGGGCGGTCCCTCCGGACATAACCCTCCCACTACAGTCAGCAGACTTCAGCTTTTTTCTGCCTAGCAGAAGGAGAAGACGTGGCTCTCTCAGGAGCCAGTCTCCTGACCTATTTTTATTCCTTTTCTGGAATTCTTTTTTATTTTATTTTTGAGAATTTTCTATCAACTGTCGGCTGGGCAACAGGTTGGGTACAAGATATCCTCATAGTCTTCCCTGTCCGACCATCGAGCGTGCTGATCCTCGCCTTGTGTGCGTGAGACTCAGTTCACGACAGGCCCCATGACTCCAGGGGTGGCCGGGTTTGCTTTCATGCTCCCACGGTCCTCTCAAGACTGAACAGTTCCTGACTGACTGTATCTTTCGCGGTGGACCGGGCTGACAGCTACTCAGTACTGCACTGTGATAGTCCTGTCAGAAACACACCAGTGGGTCCCTCAGGGGACAGGTAAGTAGTCTCTCCTGCCTGCAGGTGAGTACAAAAGGCTGTGTGTTTCTCTGTGGGGGATTTTCCCTGTCTCCTCCTGTATTTCATTGTCACTCTCTGTCACCATTGCTGGCGCTGTGCTGTGTGGGGTGCCTGGGGGTCACACTGTTATTGGAGGGGCTAATGCTGGTCTGCAGATATGCTTGGGGCCTTTTTTGTGTATTTTGGGGCCTGAGCGCCGGGTGGCGCTGTGTGTGTGCTGTTCTTTTTTTTTTTTTCACTTTTGCTGAGTCATGGCGGCCATCTTGCCGCGGATCGCCTCAGTGAAGTGCGGCGGCCATTTTCTTGTAGCCCGCGCGCTCTTCAGCACTAGTTTTGGCCTCTAGCGCTGCTGTAACAGCGCAAATCTCCTCACAATCTCCTCACAGCTCACCAGCGCTGACACAGCGTGGTACAGACAGCGGAACCGAGCGGTCCCTGGTCCGGTTTGGTGAGTCCCCTGGGCGCCCCCTCCTCAGTCAGCACAGCCTGTGGGTGGACTTTTTATCTGAGGAGTCTCAGAGGGGGGCAATATGGAGTCTCTGTCACCAGCTTCCCCTAAATGTCAGTGGACAACAGGCAGTGCTTCAGCACCTGCGGTCCCTAGGGACCAGTTGTGGGCAGTCCTGGAATCATTTCTGACCAGGATGGGAGCTGTGTGCAAGCGCAAGGGAGCAAAAAAGCGCCCTCTCCCCACTTTACTTCATGAGGGCAGTGCGCTGATTCAGATATGGGCCTAGCCACTACTGCTCAGGACCCTAGTTCTGAATGTATTGGATGGTTTTGAACAGGACATTCCTTATGAGGAAAACTCCAGTTCTGAGTCAGTAAATGACAGGGCGCTTGTTAGTGTACTCATGACTGCGGTGAGGGACACTCTCAAGCTAAAATGCTGCAGATGCAGAACCTCAGGCGGATACAGTCTCCTTTGGTTCTTTTAAGGCCAGGCCTTCTAAAGAGGTTTTTCCATATGTACTTTCTTTGACCAGCTCATTGATAAGGTCTGGGAAAAGCCGCAGAAGAATTTTTTTATGGTCCCGCGGCGTTTGTCTATCAGATACCCCTTGAAGATGCCCTACTTAAAAAGTGGGCTTCTCCCCCAGGGTCGACCCTCCAGTCGCCCGGTTGAACAAGGCCATCACTCTCCCGATGGAGGGGACTCCTGCATTTGAGGTCCCCACTGACAGGAGGTCAGAAGTGGTGAGCAGAGCCATGTTTGCCTTGTTGGGATCCGCCCTACGGCCTATGGTAGCGGCGACCCCTGTGTCTTAAACACTTACAGGTTGGGCAAAAATGTTGCACCTAGCTGTACAGGAGCGTAATCTTCCTCCAGACACAGTTGCTTTGGCCCACCAACTGGTTCAGGGCCTGGTTTATGTGTGCGACGCCACGTTGGACGCGGCCCCTTTAATATCCAGGGCCTCTGTCTCGGCGGTGGTATTGCGTCGTCTTATCTGGTTGAAGTGCTGGTCTGCTGACCTAGCCTTAGGAAGCTCCTGACGGATCTACCATTTAAAGGTGGTAGACCTTTCGGTGCTGCTCTGGATGACATCGTCATGGATGTCATGGGAGGTAAAAGCACTCTTCTTCCTTAGACTAGCAAGGGTGAGGAGGCCCGCCGCAAACAGGGGCCTTCCTTTCCAGCAAAACGTTTTTTTTTCGTCAGTCAGTCCACGGGTAGGCCCTCTCAGACTGACGGCAGTGCGGCTGGTGGGCACAAGTGCCCCTGGGTGCGTAAGCCGAACAAGCGGCTCCCAAGCCCGCCTCCGCGTGAAGTCTTGCCTCCGCCCGACTCTGGGGTGGGGGGACGACTTCGCAGGTCACGAATCAGAGGTCCTCCCGATTCTCCGACTGGTGGGTGTGCGAGGTGGTCACCTCAGGATACAGTATAGTATTCCGATCCTGGCCCCCAGACAGATTCTTTCCCTCAAATCTTCCTCTCCTTCCTACCTGTCGGGCAGCCCTCTTGGGGGCTGTACAGGATTTGATCAGGTCCGGAGTGATTGTGCCGGTTCCGTCACAGGAGAGTTTTCAGGGATTCTACTTGAATCTGTTTGTCGTCCCAAAAATAGGACGTGGTTCGACCTATCCTGGACCTCAAGGCCCTGAATGCCTTTGAGAAGGTGCAGAAATTCCGCATGGAATCCATTCGCACGGTGATCGCTACACTCCACCAAAGGGATTTTCTTCTGGCGTCCTTGGACTTCAAGGACGCCTACTTGCATGTTCTGATGTGCGCAAGTCACCAGAAGTTTCTGCGCTTTGCGATCAGCGAAGTCCACTATCCATTGTGGCTCTTCCTTTCGGCCTAGCCTCGGCACCAAGGGTGTTCACCAAGGTGCTTGCTCCGGTTCTAGCCTTCTGTTACAGCGAGGTATTGCTGTCGTGGGCTTTCTGGACGATCTTCTGCTAAGAGCAGAAAGTGGATCAGATTTAGAGGAAAGGTGACTATCGTCAATTAGACCCTCAGGGACTCGGGTGGTTCCTGAACATTCAGGAGTCAGTCCTGGTCCTGACTCAGTGTCTGGAGTATCTAGTTCTGATTCTGGACTCCTTGGAGGCAAAGGTATCCTACCTCTGGAGAAGTTGCTGACACTTCAGTCTGCGGTGCGGGTGCTGACATCCCAAAAATGGTTGTCAATTGCATGAGAGTCCCGAGACTCGTGGTGGCCTCCTTCGCGGCCGTTCCGTATGCCCAATCACACACCAGGGCATTGCAGAAGGAGATCTTGTCCACCTGGGACAAATCCCCGTTGTCCTTGGATCTTCAGATCCAGGTGATTCACCTGGTCAGGGCGCCCCTGACATGGTGGTTGAGATCCTCGGCTCTTCGGTCCGGAAAGTTGTTCCACTCCCATCCAATGGACGGTACTCACGACGGACACCAGCCTGACAGGCTGGGGTGGAGTCTGGGGAGTCCTGTCGGCTCAGGCCTTGGACTCCGGACGAGCCCGTTTACCAATCACTGTTCTGGAAATACGGGCCATCGGACTGTGTCTCTCCTCAGGTCGGAAAGAGTATGGGGACGCTCCATGAGGAGCCAGTCAGACACCGCCACGGCGGTGGCGTATGTAAACCATCAAGGGGGAACTCGGAGCTCAGCTGCGGCTTCCGAGGTAGTCCGTATCCTGAAGTGGGCCGGAAGAAACGTGCCGGCTCTGTAGGCCATCTTACATTCTGGGCATAGACAATGGGCAGGCGGACTATCTGAGTCGCCAATCGCCAGACACCGGACCAAGAAGAGTGGTCCTTGCATATTTCAACTCCTTTACCGACGGTGGGGCACGCCGGATGTGGACCTGATGGCCTCTCGACTCAATCGCAAGGGTCGAGGTTGTGGCCAGATCCAGGGATCTTTGGGCGATGCCTCGGATGCGTTGGTGGCCCCATAGGGTCCTTATCGCCTGATATAAACTCCGGCGATCCTAATTGTTCCGGATTGGCCTCAGCATCACTGGTACGCTGATCTGGTACGTCTCGTCGCGGACGTTCCCTGGCGGTTGCCGATGAGGGAGGACCTTCAGTCTCAAGGTCCTATGTTTCATCCAGCTTACAGTCTCTGGCTTTAACAGCAGGGCTGTTAAAAGCCAGGTGTTGAGGGACCGAGGTCTCTCCGACTCGGTCATTTTGACCATGTTAAGGAAGGCAGATCTATCACCGTGCCTGGAAAGCTTATATCGCCATGTGCGAAGCGCTGGACTGGCGTCCTCGGATGTATTCCGTCCCCAGAATCCTGCATCCTCTGCAGTGTGGAGTGACCCAAAAGCTTGCTTTGAGTACCATAAAGGATCAGATTTCGGCCTTGGCCGTCTTCTTTCAGCGACCTCTAGCGGGTCTTTTTTCTTGGTTAGCACCTTGTGTTGGGGGTTCGCCATGTGCTCCCTCCTGTCAAGCCTCCTCTCCCACCGTGGGATCTGAATTTGGTGTTCTCGGTCCTCCAGGAACCTCCTTTTGGGAATATCCGGGATATTCCCCTCTTGTCTGGTCTCAGAAGGTGGCCTTTTTAGTGGCAATCACTTCTGTTTGACGAGTGTCTGAGTTGGCGGCTTTGTCCTGCAAGTCGCCATATTTGGTCATCCATAAGGATAAGGCGGTGTTGCATCCGCGACCTTCCTTTTTTGCCAAAGGTGGTGTCGACCTTTCACCTACATGAGGACATTGCCCTCCCGTCCTTGTGTCCTCACCCATCGCATCCCAGAGAGTTTGCGCTGCACATATTGGAGGTGGTACAAGCCTTACGGGTGTACCTGTCTGCTACTGCTTCTATTCGGAAGTCCGACTCGCTGTTTGTGACTGTCTCTGGTCCATAACAGGGCCAAGCGGTTTCGTCTGCCATCATTTTTAGGGGAATCAGACAAACCGTCATTCAAGCCTATGCTCTCAAAGGGCGGGCGCCTCCCTTTCCGGTTACGGCGCATTCCACCAGGGCAATTGGTGCTTCCTGGGTTTCCCAACATCAAGCGTCGGTTGCACAAGTGTGTAAGGCGGCGACCTGGTCGTCTGTTCATGCCTTTTAAGTTTTTTTATAAGGTTAATGTGGCTGCATCTTCGGATGCTTCCTTCGGCCGCAGGGTGCTGCAGGCCGCTGTTTAAAGTTGCGACTCCTCCGTTGAGGAGCTCTGCCTTATTGGAGTGAAGTTTTGGTTTTTCCATTTATACTGCTCCCATCCCTCTTGACACTGCTTTGGGACATCCCACGTGTAAAGTGTAAAGAGACACCGTGTCAGTCCATGGATGGTAAGAGAAAATAGGATTTTTTGTACTCACTGTAAAATCCTTTTCTCTGACATCCATGGACTGACACGGCACCCACCCTTCCTTTTAAGTTTGTACTGCTTTTTTACGAACTGAAGTCTGCTGACTGTAGTGGGAGGGTTATGTCCGGAGGGACCGCCCCCTGGGTGGGGCTGTTCAGCTCTGGCTTTTAGAATGTATGTATAACATTTCACATTCTGCCTAGGTCTTCTCCTGCAAGCAGGGACATAACCACGTGTAAAGTGTAAAGAGACACCGTGTCAGTCCATGGATGTCAGAGAAAAGGATTTTACGGAGAGTACAAAAAATCCTATTTTTACCTTCGGGTCAGTGTTGTGCACCTGAAGCCTCCACCAAGAGTTACCTTGAACAATGTCTGTCAGGAAATGAGCCCCACACCATTAAGGTTCAACACTCCTTTATTCTTCTCGAATTAACACAATCAGTTGAATAGTGATGAGCCGAACACCCCCGGGTTCGGTTCGCACCAGAACCCGCGAACGGACCGAAAGTTCGTACGAACTTTAGAACCCTATTAAATACAATGGATGCGAACGTTCGAAATCTAAAGTGCTAATTATAACGACTAATATGCATGTTATTGTCCTAAAAAGGGTTTGGGAACCCGGATTCTGCACAAGGGGACATGTATCAATCCCAAAAAAAGTTTTAAAAACGGCCGTTTTTCGGGAGCAGACATTTTAATGATGCATAAAGTGAAAAAAAAAAAAGTCAAAAATTCCTCTAAATATCGTACCTGGGGGGTGTCTAAAGTATGCCTGTGAAGTGCCATGTGTTTCCCGTGTTTAGAACTGTCCCTGCACAAAATTACATTTCTAAAGGAAAAAAAGCCATTTAAAACTGCTTGCGGCTTTAATGTAATGTCTGGTCCCGGTAATATGGATGAAAATCTTTAAGAAAAATGGCATAGCTACCCCATCACAGCCCCCCCCCCCCCTACCCCAGCCCATTACCAGCCCCTTTGGGTCTTGTATGGATATTAAGGGGAACCTCGCACACAAAATAAAAAAGGCCCTATATACTCTGAACAGCCGTATACAGGCGGTGCATACAAGACAGGGACTGTAGGTTTGTTCTTATGTAGAATCTGTTTGTAATTTTGAACAGGTACATTGTTTAAGTGTAGCTCCAGCCAAAAAATCTATTTTTAAGCTTTTTGGAAAACATAGGGAAGGGTTATCACCCCTGTAACATTTGTTTTGCTGTCTGTGCAGTGTGCACCTGTTCAGAACAGTTCACCTCACTTTCCGTCCTAATGACAAATGTTTTTTGAAAATTTGTGGTTTTTATTGAAACAAGAATTGGTGATAAAGCATCAGTGGAGAGGAGACACTTTTTTTCCCATATTAACTCTTACAGGAGAGAATTTGCCTTCCTAGGGGTAGATTTCCTCTCACTTCCTGTTGTATCCTTCCGTTTGCAAGGAGGAGTCGTTTGTAAGTTGGATGTTTGAAAGTAGGGGCCTGCCGTATATACTCAGCTGAAATTTGCCCCTTAAATGTTGGTGTTGCCACAACACTGTGAGCCCTCACAGTTACTCTTGGTAGGCGCATGAATGGGCCCTGCTGTGAATTATTAGATCAAGAATTTTAATTGCATGCCCCTGTTGAACAGGGGCTGAAAAATTGGGCCTTTGGTGGTGGTGGTGTTGACACAACACTGTAAGGCCTCACAGTTACTCTTGGTGGGCGCAGGAATGGGCCCTGCTGTGAATTATTAGATCAAGAATTGTAATTGCATGCCCCTGTTGAACAGGGGCTGAAAAATTGGGCCTTTGGTGGTGGTGGTGGTGGTGTTGACACAACACTGTAAGGCCTCACAGTTACTCTTGGTGGGCGCAGGAATGGGCCCTGCTGTGAATTATTAGATCAAGAATTGTAATTACATGCCCCTGTTAAACAGGGGCAGAAAAATTGGGCCTTAGGCACTGGTGCCACAACACTGCAACCCCTCACAGATACTGTACTTGGAGCACAGCAATGAGCCCTGTTGCAAAGTATTGCATCAAAAATTTTAATTACACGCCCCTGTTAAACAGGGGCTGAAAAATTGGGCCTTAGCCACTGGTGCTGGTGCCACGACACTGCAACCTCTCCCAGATACTCTAGTTGGAGTGCAGGAATGAGCCCTGCTGCAAAGCATTGCATAAAAAATTGTAATAACACGCCCCTGTTAAACAGGGGCTGAAAAATTGGGCCTTAGCCACTGGTGGCGGCACCCAGAAACAAAAATGTTCTTCCAAGCTATCATCATCAATCGGATCATTGAGGAGGAGGAGGATAGTCAGTCAACATAACAGGACAGTCTCTCAGCATCAGCATCAGTCTTGAAGGGATGTGACATTTGAAAATAAATTAGTCTGTTATATTAGCTTCAGGTGTTTGGTAGCTGGTGGTGATCCAAGACTGGTTCATCTTTATGAAGGTCAGTCGATCAACAGAGTCGGTGGACAGGCGCACCCTGTGATCCGTGACAAATCCTCCAGCAGCACTGAATGTGCGTTCTGAAAGAACGCTGGATGCAGGACAGGCCAGTAGCTCAATTGCATACTGTGCAAGCTCTGGCCAGTGATCCATCCTCAAGACCCAGTAAGCCAGAGGATTTTCGGTGGGGAAGGTGTCCAAGTCTGACCTTGCCCCTAGGTATTCCTGCACCATGTATATCAGACGCTGGCGATGGTTGCTGGAACCGATCATACCTTGGGGCTGCGGACTAAAGAATTTTCTGAACGCATCGGTCAGACGGCCACCTTCCCCACCGCTCCTTCTTTGACTGACCGAAGCCTCAGCAACTCGTTGTCCAGGACCAGGAGTTTGTAACCTCCCAGTCTCTGGGAACGCGTTGCACAGACCTTTCTGCAAGGCCTCCCGGAGTTGTCTCATCCTCTGCTCCCTCTGCGACGGTAAGATAAGGTCCGCAACCTTACCCTTGTACCGTGGATCAAGGAGAGTGGCCAGCCAGTAATGATCCCTCTTCTTGATCCGAAGAATACGAGGATCCTTCCGCAGACTTTGCAGGATCAGGGAGGCCATGCAGCGTAGGTTAGCTGAGGCATTCGGTCCGGAGTCCTCTGGGTCACTAAGGACGACATGATCCGCAGCCACCTCCTCCCAGCCACGTACAAGTCCACTGGTTTCTTGGGACTGTAAATAATTCCTAAAAGACTGCTGCTGATGATGCTGAGTGCCAGGCTCCACCTCCATGCTGACACAATCCTCCTCCTCCTCTTCTTCCTGTGCGATGGGTGGGACAGAAGGAACACTGTCTGGGTAAAGGGGGCCTTGAGAGGCAAGGAAGTCCTCCTCTTCCTGCCTCTGTTCTGCCTCAAGTGCCCTGTCCATTATTCCACGCAGCGTATGTTCCAACAGGTGGACAAGAGGTACAGTGTCACTGATGCATGCACTGTCACTGCTCACCATCCTCGTGGCCTCCTCAAATGGTGCCAGGACAGTGCATGCATCCCTGATCATGCCCCACTGGCGTGGTGAAAAAAAGCCGAGCTCCCCTGACCCTGTCCTGGTGCCGTAGTCGCACAGGTACTCATTGATGGCCCTCTGCTGCGTGTGCAGCCGCTGCAGCATGGCCAACGTTGAGTTCCACCTGGTGGGCATGTCACATATAAGGCGGTTCTTGGGCAGGTTCAACTCCTTATGCAGCTCAGCCAGGCGAGCACTGGCATTATAAGATCTGCGGAAATGCACACAAAAGCACTGGCCTGCCTCAGGACATCCTGTAAGCCCGGGTACCTGCCCAAGAACCGCTGCACCACCAGGTTAAGGACGTGAGCCACACAGGGCACATGGGTCAGTTGTCCCTGTCGGAGAGAGGAGGTTGGTGCCATTGTCGCAAACTACCATTCCTGGCTTAAGCTGGCGTGGCGTCAACCACCTCTCGGCCTGCCCCTGCAGAGCAGACAGAACCTCTGCCCCAGTGTGGCTCCTGTCCTCCAAACACACCAGCGCATGCACGGCATGGCATCTTTTTGCCTACGTACTTGCGTAGCCCCTTGAACGCCTACAGAGCACCGCTGGTTCCGAGGACAAAGCACAGGAAGAGGCCATGGAGGAAGAAGAAGAGGAGGGGGTGGAGGACAGAGGTGTGTCACAACCAGTAGTAGCATTTTGGAGGCGTGGCGGTGGAACAACCTCCAACACTACTGCACCTTGTCCTGCATCCTTCCCAGCTGCCAAAAGAGTGACCCAATGGGCCGTGAAAGAAAGGTAACGTCCCTGTCCATGCCTGCTGGACCATGAGTCAGCGGTAATCTGCACCATACCGCTGACCGCCCTGTCCAGCGAGGCCAAGACATTGCCTTCCACATGCCGGTAGAGAGAAAAAGTGGCTTTGGGAACCTGCCACTGAGGAACCGCACATTGCACAAACTCACGGAAGGGGGCCGAGTCTACCAACTGAAAAGGCAGCAGTTGAAGCGCTAGCAATTTAGCCAAGCTAGCATTCAACCGCTGGGCATGTGGATGGCTGGGAGTGAACTTCTTTCGACGGTCCAGCAGCTGGGGCAGGGAAATTTGCCTGCTAGAATCGGACGTCGGTGTGCTGCTGGCAGAGTGCCCGCAAGTTCTTGGCTGTGACACACCTAATTCTACACTTTCATTCCTCTCAGTGCAGGTTTCAGAGAGGACTGAAGGTATAGTGGGGTTGGAGATCCCAGCTGATGCGGTGCAAGAAGAGGTCCGCTTTGTTCTTTGGTGTGGGTCTTTAAGGTAGGCTTGCCAACGAGCTGCATGGCAGGTCAACATATGTCTGGTCAAGCATGTGGTGCCCAAGCGGGTGATGTTTTGGCCACGCGATAAACGCTTGAGACATATGTTGCAAACAGCAGCTGTGCGATCTGATGCACTCGACTGAAAAAAGGCCCACACCAAAGAACTTTTTGAATAACGGGCAGAGGCAGCGCCCTGCACAGGCAGAGCTCTGCGGTGTGATTCCGTCGGTGTGCTGCCCTTACGCTGGCCCCCCCGAGGGCATCCTGCCTCGTTGGAGATGTGCCTCCTCCTCATCCTCCTCCTCCTCTCTCCTATTAGGCACCCACGTGGAGTCAGTGACCTCATCATCCCTTCCCTCCTCATCACTGGAGCCAATCTGGCAGTATGCTGCAGCTGCTGGAACATGACTGCCAGATTGGTGTCCTTCTTGAGCATCCCCTCTCTCTGCTCTCACGCTACTGCCTTCCTCTAGCTGGGTATCATCATCAGACCCTTCGAAACGCTGGGCATCCTCCTGGAGCATGTACCCAACACTGTGCTCAAACAGTTCTGGGGACTCCTCAGGAGGACATGGTTGGTCTAGGGAAGGAGTGACTGATGATGACATTGATACCAGGGAAGAGGACGCTTTGGCAGCTGCTTTGCCAGTACCCTGAGCCTGGGTGAGAGAGGATGAGGAGGATGAGGAGGGCTTGGTCATCCACTCTACCAAGTCTTCGGCATGATGCGGCTCAACACGTCCAGCTGCCGAAAAGAAGGACAAGCGTGTCCCATGGCCACGTGCTGATGGCGATGCACCGCGTCCACGACCAGCACTGTTGTCTCTAGACACAGAGCTTGCTTGCCCTCTTTTATTGGCTCCTGACTGTCTGCCTCTCCTTGTTTGCCTTCCAGACATTCTAATGGCCTGCAGGGAAATGGGAAAACCAGCAATAAGGCCTAGCTTCAGGAGTATATTTTGCAGGAATCACACTACGCCTGCTGTAGGTGCTGCAAATGCCTGTTGGTGTAACACACCAGGAAAAAGCAGCAATACAGGCTAACTTCAGGTGTAATATGATCAGGAGGCACACTCCGCCCGCTGTAAGTGCTGCAAATGCCTGTTGGTGTAAAACACCAGGAAAAAGCAGCAATACAGGCTAACTTCAGGTGTAATATGATCAGGAGGCACACTCCGCCCGCTGTAAGTGCCGCAAATGCCTGTTGGTGTAACACACCAGGAAAAAGCAGCAATACAGGCTAACTTCAGGTGTAATATGATCAGGAGGCACACTCCGCCCGCTGTAAGTGCCGCAAATGCCTGTTGGTGTAACACACCAGGAAAAAGCAGCAATACAGGCTAACTTCAGGTGTAATATGATCAGGAGGCACACTCCGCCCGCTGTAAGTGCTGCAAATGCCTGTTGGTGTAACACACAAGGAAAAAGCAGCAATACAGGCTAACTTCAGGTGTAATATGATCAGGAGGCACACTCCGCCCGCTGTAAGTGCTGCAAGTGCCTGTTGGTGTAACACACAAGGAAAAAGCAGCAATACGGGCTAACTTCAGGTGTATAATGTGCAGGAGGCTTAGCAACAATGACACTGTCCCCTGCCTATCCTTCTCTCTCCCTGCACACAAGGTTTATCAAAGTATATGACACTGACACTCTCCCTGCCTATCCTTCTCTCTCCCTGCACACAAGGTTTAGCAAAGAATATGACACTGACACTGTCCCCTGCCTATCCTTCTCTCTCCCTGCACACAAGGTTTATCAAAGTATATGACACTGACACTCTCCCTGCCTATCCTTCTCTGTCCCTACACACAAGGTTTAGCAAAGAATAGATTTGACACTGTCCCTGCCTATCCTTCACTTTTCCTGCTCCGGAACACACTACACGAGGCCGCCGCGCTGGCGGCCTTTTATAGTGTGGGGCGTGTACTAAACCCCCTCAGCTATAATTGGCCACAGGCATCCATCCTGTGGCCAATCATTGCTCTCCTCGCTTCCAGCGCTGTGATTGGCCAAGCATTCAGGGTCACAGTGCATGCTTGGCCAATCACAGCGCCGGGATTACACTGCGATGGCGCAGTGTATTGTGGGCCGTTCGCCTCACTCGAATTTGGCGCGAACGGCCCAAATCGTTTGTTGTTCGCCGAACGCGCGAACAGCCGATGTTCGAGTCGAACTTATGTTCGACTCGAACACCGAGCTCATCCCTACAGTTGAACTCCCTTGGTAGAAACATTACAGAAAAGGAGGTGTGGATGCCAGCAGGCCCAGACACAATGTGTTCTCCAGTTTCCTCCCTGAAAGTGGGTTGCGGTCTCCGAGCGAGGGGGAATTTCCTTCCAGGCGGTCTCCGATGAGAGACTCACCCGTCACTGGCAATCTGCTGCACCAGGTCTTCGAGTGAGGAGCTCCCCCTGGTCCATTACGCCTTCCGGATTCGGGTACCCACTCCCGGGGTTCCCTAGGATCTCCTTCCCTCGCGGAACTCAGTGTTGGGCACTGAGCTCCAGACCTCCATCCGAGTACGTCACCCCAGGCTAAAGGTGCCTGGGATGGAACACGACCTCCGGCTGTCCTCTAGGCCTAGGCCCGCCTAGAGAACCGACACGAACTACCGTCTACAGGCTGAAGGTGCCTTGGACTCCCCCTTGACAAAGATGGCCGGCCCCCTTTATACCCTCTCCCAGCAAGCACGGCGAGTTCCCCGCCCCACCATACCGCTGCCGAGGGAGGACAAAAAGGAGGCACGACACACAGCAATGATTCAACCCCAGCCCAGGGCAACAGCGCCACCCGCTGGGCTGCAGGGAATTACACATCACCAATGTCTCTGTCAAGTTCAAATTTACACCCGGGAAAGTACATACCCGCATATATATATATATATATATATATATATATATATATATATATATATATATACACACACACACACACACATACATACACACACATATACACATACACATACACACACACACAGTATATAATGACGCCACCTGAAGTGTATTAGAATGCACTGCAGATATAGGCTACAGTGGATGCAGCGTGTGTGTGTGTGTGTGTGTGTGTGTGTGTATGCCTCTTTTGCCGGCACTCGACTCTCTCCCCATCAGCAGAGCAGCACAGGGAAGGGTCAGTGAGACACTAATGCATTCCAATTTCAGAATTCCCCACGCCGCCCCTGCACTGAGGGGGAGGCACTGTGCCCCTACACATTGGAAAAGATGGGAAATATTGTTTGGTTCTCTAACCTTGCTGTAGCTGTCATCGTCATGGGGAAGAGATTGGGTGCAGTTCTGCTGGGGGGGACTGTTATTGGCCACTACTAAAGCCAATCATCATTGCGCATCCATTCCAGATGCTTGTATGTGACATCACATACAGTACATCACATACAAGCACGTGGGCTGGATGCGAGAGATGGATCAGCAGGATGAGTGTGCCAGGACAGGTAGATGTGTCTAATCTCTGCTTCCTTTCACCACTCTGCATATCACACATATCATAGATGAGAAGAGAGTACAGCAGTGGAGCAGATGAGCAGGAGGGTACAGCGATGGGGAAAATGAGCAGGAGGGGTTCAGAGGTGGAACAGAAGAGCAGGAGGGTACAGTGGTGGGGCAGATGTGCAGGGAGGTACAGTGGTGGAAGAGATGAGAAGGGAGTTCAGCAGTGGAACAGAAGAGCAGGGGGTTAGAGCAGTGGGGCAGATGTGAAAGGAGGTGTATTGGTGGGGCAGATGAGCAGGGGGTTACAGTGGTGGGGCAGGAGAGCAGGGGGAACAGAGGTGAGACAGATGTGCAGGAGGTACATTGGTGGGGCAGATGAGAAAGCGGGTTACAGTGGTGCAGCAGATGGGTTCAGTGTTAGGACAGATGAGAAGGTGACTCAGTAGTGAGACAGAAGAACATGGGGATACGGTGGTGGAACAGATGTGCAGGGAGGTACAGTGGTGGGTCAGATGAGAAAAGGGGTACATTGATGGGGCAGATGATCAAGGGGTTACAGTGGTGGGACAGAAGAGCAAGGAGGTACAGTGATGGGGCAGATGAGCAGGTGGTTACAGTGTTGGGGCATAGGAGCAGGGGGTACAGAGGTGGGGCAGATGTTCAGAGGGGTGCATAGAGAAAGGAGGTACATCGGTGGAACACATGAGCAGGGGTTACAGTGGTGGGGCAGAAGAGCAGGGGGAACAGAGGTGGGACAGTTGTGCAGGAGGTACAGTCATGGGGCAGATGATAAAGAGGGTTACAGTGGTGGAGCAGATGAGCAGATAAGTTCAGTATTAGGACAGATGAGAAGATGGTTCAGTGGTGGAGCAGATGTACATGGAGGTACAGTGGTGGGGCAGATGAGAAAGGGGGAACATTGGTGGGGCAGATGTACAGGGGGGCACAGTGGTGGGGCAGACGTGCAGGGTAGTACAGTGGTGGGGCAGACGCGCAGGGTAGTACAGTGGTGGGACAGATGAGCAGGGGGGTACAGAGGTGGGGCAGATGTGCAGGTTAGTACAGTGGTGGGGCAAATGTGCAGGGTGTTACAGTGGTGGGGCAGATGTACAGTGGTGGGGCAGATGAGCAGGATAGTACAGTGGTGGGGCAGAGGTGCAGGGGGTTAAAGTGGTTGGGCAGATTTTCAGGGGGGACAGTGATCTGAAGTGTGGAGTTGCAGGAATTGGGGCTGATATGAGGTGTGAGGCCTCATGCACACGAGCGCCAGTGCAAACTCTGCTGAACGCATGTTTTTAAAGGCTGAAACCGGCGTTTAGAAACGCCTGTTTTGCCGCGATTGCAGCCGCGTTTAGTGGCGTTTTACCGCATTTGCGTCTAAGCGTTTAGTTAAGAAACATCATAAGACCCTCCCAAAAACAGTATTATTTAACCATTTCAGCCATTTTGTGAGACCAGAGGGAGTAGCAGCAGCTGAGAGAGCAGCAGTGTACTTGTATTTAGCGTGTCACTTGCCACATCACCTGCCACAAGTTGTGGATTGTCCACCTGGCCATGTCACCTGCCACAAGTTGTGGATTGTCCACCTGGCCACGTCACCTGCCACAAGTTGTGGATTGTCCACCTGGCCACGTCACCTGCCACAAGTTGTGGATTGTCCACCTGGCCATGTCACCTGCCGCAAGTTGTGAATTATCCACTTGCCACAAATTGTGGATTGTCCACTTGCCACGTCACCTGCCACAAGTTGTGGATTGTCCACCTGGCCACCTCACCTGCCGCAAGTTGTGAATTGTCCACTTGCCACGTCACCTGGCCACGTCACCTGCCACAAGTTGTGGATTGTCCACTGGCCACATCACCTGCCACAAGTTGTGCATTGTCTACAATGCAATGCAAGCAATTAGTTTTAGTTTTTTATATTTTTTTAATGGGTTTTCATAATTTTTGAGATTTCTAAAGTAAAAAAAATAGGTCCCCTTTTAAAAACGCTTATAAACTAAATCGCGGCCAAACGCCGGTACCGCGTTTAGCGTCTGAAACATGGAAATTTTTCCGTCTGAACCTATTTTTTTGCTTTCAGAAAAACAAGGTTAAACGCAACTGCATATAAACGGCAATAAACGAGACAGTGTACATGGTCACATAGGATAACATTGAATGAGTTCAGGGGAAATTTAAAAAAAGTGTCCAACTGCCTCTCAACGCGAGTTTAACAGTGTCCCGTGTGCATGGGGCCTGAATGTGCAGGATGTTAATTTCTCACTACTTTATAAAAAATCCTTTTCGTGATTGAGTGTGAAGTTGACATTTTATTGTTATAAAATCGGCACGCCCAATTTCTTTGAAAACATTTTTTGGCACACTGTGCTCAAAATTATTGCCTTCCCATGTACTAGACTGACTGTGTTTATACAGGTGATACTCTAAGAATTTTGAATATCGTGCAAAAGTTAATTTATTTCACTAATGCAACTTAAAAAGTGAAACTAATATATGAGATAGACTCATTACATGCAAAGCAAGATAGTTCAAGCCGTGATTTGTCATAATTGTGGTGATTATGGCTTACAGCTCATGAAACCCCCAAATCCACAATCTCAGAAAATTAGAATATTACATGCAATCAATAAAACAAGGATTTTACATAGAACAATATCGGACCTCTGAAAAGTATAAGCATGCATATGTACTCAGTACTTGGTTTGGGGCCCTTTTGCAGCAATTACTGCCTCAATGCGGCATGGCATGGAAGCTATCAGCCTGTGGCACTGCTGAGGTGGTATGGAAGACCAGGATGCTTCAATAGCGGCCTTCAGCTCTTCTGCATTGTTCGGTCTCATGTCTCTCATCTTTCTCTTGGCAATGCCCCATAGATTCTCTATGGGGTTCAGGTCAGGCGAGCTTGCTGGCCAATCAAGCTAAGTTATCCCACAGTCATTGAATCAGGTTTTGGTGCTTTTGGCAGTGTGGGCAGGTGCCAAGTCCTGCTGGAAAATGAAGTCAGCATCCCCATAGAGCTCATCTGCAGAAGGAAGCATGAAGTGCTCCAAAATCTCCTGGTAGACGGCTGCGTTGACCCTGGACTTAATGAAGCACAGTGGAACAACACCAGCAGATGACATGGCTCCCCAAATCAACACAGACTGTGGAAACTTCACACTGGACTTCAAGCATCTTGCAGTGTGCGCCTCTCCATTCTTCCTCCATACTCTGGGTCCTTGGTTTCCAAATGAGATGCAAAATTTGCTCTCATCAGAAAAGAGGACTTTGGACCACTGAGCAACAGACCAGGTCTGTTTTTCTTTAGCCCAGGTAAGACTCTTCGGACGTTGTTTGTTGTTCAGGAGTGGCTTGACAAGAGGAATACGACATTTGAAGCCTATGTCCAGGATCCGTCTGTGTGTGGTGGCTCTTGATGCACTGACTCCAGCCTCAGTCCACTCTTTGTGAAAGTCCCCAACACTTTTGAATGGCTTTTTCCTGACAATCCTCTCCAGGCTGTGGTCATCCCTGCTGCATGTGCACCTTTTTCTTCCACACTTTTCCCTTCCACATAACTTTCTATTAATGTGCTTTGATACAGCACTTTGGGAACATCCAACTTCTTTTGCAATTACCGTTTTGAGGCTTTCCCTCCTTATGGAGGGTGTCAATGATGGTTTTATGCACAACTGTCAGGTCAGCAGTCTTTCCCATGATTGTGATTCCTACTGAACCAGACTGAGAGACAATTTCAAGGCTCAGGAACCCTTTGCAGGTGTTATGGCTTAATTAGCTAATTAGAGTGGGACACTTTAAGCCTAGAATATTGCACCTTTTCACAATATTCAAATTTTCTGAGATTGTGGATTTGGGGTTTTCATGAGCTGTAAGCCATAATCATCACAATTATGACAAATCACGGCTTGCACTATCTTGCTTTGCATGTAATGTGTCTATCTCCTATATTAGTTTCACCTTTTAAGTTGCATTAGTGAAATAAATGAACTTTTGCACGATATTCAAATTTTTAGAGTATCACCTGTATATACACAGTCAGTCTAGTACAGTGGGCCAAAAAATGTTTTCAAAAAAATTGGGCGTGCCGATTTTATAACAATAAAATGTCAACTTCGCACTCAATCACGAAAATGATTTTTTATAAAGTAGCGTGTGTGTGTGTGTGTGTGTGTGTGTGTGTGTGTGTGTGTGTGTGTGTGTGTGTATATATATATATATATATATATATTGTGACAGCAGGAAGGTAAAGTCACCTGGTTGCATCCAGGGGGGTAAATATATTTCGCCCAGATTCAGGCTTTACGCCGACTTATACAACTAGGTCGAGAGTTGTATAAGCCCAGCTGAGGCTAGTGGGCTCATGGATGACTCGTACCTCTAGGGAGAGTGTGGGGCGTCGTGCAGACAGGGAGTTGATGAGACCAGCTGAAGCTTGTCAGCTCATTTAGGCCTCTATAAGAACTCCCAGCTTCATTAGATGTTAGCTCATGCCTGGACCCAGACCTGTGTGGACTGTCTAGGGAGAGTGAACCCCTGTGCGGTGAGACAAAGCCTGTGTGGCTATTTGCTTGGACATTTAAAACCAGGGACTTAGGGACTAGGACAGCACTAGGCTGATCCCAGTTGTTAGTTAGGAAACCTGTATGTTTAGTCAGAGGTCAAGTTGACCAGGATTTATTTTGTTTATGTTTCTTTTGCTTTGCTGTGTTTTGTCACTGTAAAATAGAAAATAAACCGCACCTTTTTGATTTTGAAAACCACAACCTCCGTTTGCTGGGCCTGTTTTTGTGTGGGGAGCCCATCCCGGGGGTCACACACACCCGCTGCCGAGCTAACCCCCTCACAGTTGGTGGAGAACCAGTGGCAGTTTTTTTTTAAGCCAGCATGGAGGAGATACTGAAGCAGCTGGCTCTAGCAAATGCCAATCAACAGCAGACAAATGCAGGTTTGCAAAAGAGCCTTGCAGCTCAACAACAGAACTTCGCAGCCCAGCAGCAAGCTCATCAACAGAGCCTTGCAGCCCAGCAGCAAGCTCATCAACAGAGCCTTGCAGCCCAGCAGCAGACAAACGTAACTTTGCAACAGAGTCTGGAGGCTCAGCAACAAGCCCAGCAGCAATCTGAGGCCCACTTCATAGACCTGTTGCAGAAGCAAGAGCAGAGACTACAACAACAGATGGAAGCAGTAATGCAGCAACGTCCGCAGACCAGTGAGGAAAGCCGTCCCACTAATACCGCGTCCTTTGGGGTGAGTCGTTTATTGACAAAAATGACTGGAGAGGATGATCCAGAGGTATTTTTGACCACATTTGAAAGGACCGCTGAAAGAGAAAAGTGGCCTGAGGAGCAGTGGGCTGGACTGGTGGCTCCTCTGTTAACTGGTGAATCGCAGAAAGCTTACTATGACCTAGAGCCTAACCAAGCAAAAGACTATGTGATGCTAAAAGCTGAAATATTGGCAAGGCTGGGTGTCACCCAGGCTGTCCGGGCTCAGCGTGTGCATAACTGGACTTTCCAGCTTGGAAAACCCCCCAGGTCTCAAATGTATGATCTCATTCACCTGAGCAGAAAGTGGCTACAGCCAGAGACTTTGTCCGCACCAAAGATTGTGGAACGTGTTGTAATGGATCGGTTTTTGAGAGCTCTTCCTACTGCCATCCAAAAGTGGGTAAGCCATGGAGACCCAGAGACGGCCGATGGTCTTGTGGATCGTGTGGAGAAATACTTGGCTACAGAGAACCTGACGGCCTCTTCCAGAGACACTCGGACTTTCCACCCTAAGACCAGACCATCCCCAGGGGCGGATAAGAGGATTCCAAGGGGAGAGAGTGAGAGGGTGGGAGCTCTACCCCAAGTTTGGCGAGAACAGCCTGGGAAATCAGCGGCTCAAGAGGCCGCAAGAAGGATCGTTTGCTACCGCTGCCGGCAAGCGGGACATATTGCAGCCAATTGCCCGGTTGTGGAGGAACCCATGCAGTGTGACTTTCTGACGGGCAGACGTCAGTCGCTGTGTGCGACAGTCGCATGCACTGCCATTCGAGGAACTGAGAAACATTTATGCAAAATGTGTGTTAATGGTAGAAATGTTGTGGTATTGCTGGATTCAGGTAGCCTTGTGACCCTGATAAAGGCTGAGTTAGTTAAAACAGAGGTCTCTGGGAATAGCAAGGTAGCTGTTATTTGTGTGCATGGGGACACCCGAGAGTATCCAGTGACTACAGTGTGTTTCGAGACCCCCAAAGGTACCCTCTCTCATCCAGTGGGCTTAGTATCTCAGTTACCGTATGACGCCATTGTGGGAAGGGATTTTCCGAAGTTCTGGGAACTGTGGGATGATCCTGAGCCCCCCACTGGTGCCCCTATGTACCAGGAATGTGATAGCCAGAACTCCCCTGAGAGTGGTGAGGACTCTCCGGAATTTCCCTTATCAGTATTGGCAGGGGAGACTCAAGAAACTGGAGAGGAGCCCACCTCCTCAGACGAAAACCTACCGTCTGTGGAGTTTTCTGATCTTGAGGTTCACAGGGAAAACTTTGCCACAGAACAGTTGAAAGACCCCGCCCTAATAAAGGCACGGGAAAACGTAGTGAAAATAGATGGCGAGTTAGTGAACCCAGATAATACCTGCACTTACCCATACTTCAGCGTAGAGAAGGACCTACTGTATCGGGTGGCAAAAAGAGCAGAAGAAACCGTTGAGCAGCTTGTGGTGCCCAAACCTTACAGGAAGTTGGTGTTGGAGTTGGCCCATGGGCACATTCTTGGAGGTCATCTGGGGACAGAGAAAATCCGAGAGAGGGTATTACAGAGATTCTATTGGCCGGGGGTGATGAAGGACATAGAAAATTATTGTTCCTCCTGCCCTGTGTGTCAGAGGTCGGCCCCGATGCCACATTTCCGTAGCCCGCTGGTCCCTCTACCCATCATTGAGGTCCCGTTTGAGAGGATCGCCATGGATTTGGTAGGTCCTATAATCAAGTCCGCTAGGGGGCACCAGTACATATTAGTTATAATGGACTATGCCACCCGTTATCCAGAAGCGATCCCTCTCCGAAATACCTCGGCCAAAACCATAGCCAAAGAGCTATCTCTTGTGTTTAGCCGGGTGGGTATTTGTAAAGAACTGCTTACGGACCAAGGTACACCCTTTATGTCCCGGGTTATGAAGGAGCTGTGTAAATTGTTCAAAGTGACGCAATTACGTACATCTGTGTATCACCCCCAAACCGATGGGCTGGTTGAAAGATTCAACAAAACCCTAAAACAAATGTTGAAGAAAGTGGTGGATAGAGATGGAAAGGATTGGGACTGTCTACTTCCTTATCTGATGTTTGCTATTAGGGAGGTGCCCCAATCCTCTACGGGATTCTCCCCCTTTGAGTTACTGTATGGGAGACACCCAAGAGGGCTGTTGGATATTGCCAAGGAAACTTGGGAAAGTGAGAGTTCTCCCCACAGGAGTGTGATTGAGCATGTCGCCCTGATGCAAGACCGAATTGCACAGGTAATGCCCATCGTGAAGGAACATTTGGCCCAAGCGCAGTTAGCACAGCAGAGAGTGTACAACCGTGGAGCCAAGACCCGTACCTTTTCTCCGGGGGATAGGATACTGGTACTTGTCCCTACGGTTGAAAGTAAATTCCTTGCCAAATGGCAAGGCCCCTACGAGATAATGGAAAAAGTGAGCGAAGTGAATTACAAGGTCAGACAACCAGGAAGGCGAAAGCCCGAACAGATCTATCACGTTAATCTGTTGAAAGCCTGGAGGGATAGAGAGTCCCTAGTCGCAGACACTTGGTCACCAGCTCAAACTGGTTGCGTGATTCCTGAGGTTGGAATAGCAGCCACCTTGTCACAACCCCAACAACAGGAGGTTAAGGAGTTTGTGCTTCGCAACAAGGAGGTATTCTCTGAGCTGCCGGGACAAACATCTGGGGTAGAGCATGACATCATTACCCCGCCCGGTGAAAGGGTGAAGTTAAAACCCTATCGGATCCCAGAGGCCCGACGGGAGGCAATACGGGAGGAAGTACAGAAAATGCTGAACTTAGGGGTGATAGAGGAGTCCCAAAGTGATTGGTCTAGTCCCATTGTGTTGGTGCCTAAACCGGATGGGAGCTGGCGATTTTGTAACGATTTTCGTCAGTTGAACAAAGTTACAAAATTTGACACCTACCCCATGCCACGTATAGATGAGTTGATCGACCGGCTGGGAACAGCCCAATACATGACGACTCTTGACCTCACAAAAGGGTATTGGCAAATCCCCCTGGCCAAGTCGGCCAAAGAGAAAAACGCATTTGTAACCCCAGACGGGGCGTTCCAATATAAAAGAATGCCGTTCGGGTTACAGAATGCGCCGGCCACATTCCAGCGGAAAATGGACCAGATGCTGAGGCCCCATCGGAAGTATGCTGCGGCTTACCTGGATGACGTAATTGTCCATAGCACAGATTGGGCCTCACATCTGCCAAAAGTGCAAGCAGTCCTGGACTCTGTTCGGGAAGCGGGGTTTACGGCTAACCCCAAGAAGTGTACCATTGGGCAGGAGGAGGCCAAATATCTTGGGTACACCATTGGGAGGGGAGTAATAAAACCCCAACTCAACAAAGTCGAGGCCATCCAGAGTTGGCCACGTCCCAACAGCAAGAAGCAGGTACGAGCCTTTCTGGGAATCGCTGGGTATTATCGGCGATTCATTCCCCACTTTGCTTCTAAGGCTGTGCCCCTAACCAACCTGACGAAGGGGAAAGGGTCGGTCATGATTAAATGGACCCCCGAGGCTGAGGCAGCATTCCAATTCTTGAAACAAGCCTTATGTAGCCAGCCAGTGTTGTACTCACCCGACTTCTCTAAAGACTTTGTCGTACAAAGTGATGCGTCAGATGTGGGGTTAGGAGCAGTATTGTCCCAGGTCTGGAACGGGGAAGAGCACCCAGTCATTTACCTCAGCAGGAAGTTGAAGTCCCATGAGGTAAATTACGCCACCGTTGAAAAGGAGTGTTTAGCGGTGAAGTGGGCTCTAGATTCCCTTCGGTACTACCTGCTAGGTAGGCACTTTGACATGGTTACGGATCACGCTCCGTTAAAGTGGATGGCTCAAAACAAGGAAACAAATAGAAGAGTGAATAGGTGGTTCCTGGCCCTCCAGGAATTCAACTTCACAGTAAAGCATCGCCCTGGCGTTCAAATGGGGAATGTGGATGCTTTGTCTCGAGTACATGAATGCCTGATTGCTGGTGTTCCAACCCCGAGGTTAAAACAAGAGGGGGGGTATGTGACAGCAGGAAGGTAAAGTCACCTGGTTGCATCCAGGGGGGTAAATATATTTCGCCCAGATTCAGGCTTTACGCCGACTTATACAACTAGGTCGAGAGTTGTATAAGCCCAGCTGAGGCTAGTGGGCTCATGGATGACTCATACCTCTAGGGAGAGTGTGGGGCGTCGTGCAGACAGGGAGTTGATGAGACCAGCTGAAGCTTGTCAGCTCATTTAGGCCTCTATAAGAACTCCCAGCTTCATTAGATGTTAGCTCATGCCTGGACCCAGACCTGTGTGGACTGTCTAGGGAGAGTGAACCCCTGTGCGGTGAGACAAAGCCTGTGTGGCTATTTGCTTGGACATTTAAAACCAGGGACTTAGGGACTAGGACAGCACTAGGCTGATCCCAGTTGTTAGTTAGGAAACCTGTATGTTTAGTCAGAGGTCAAGTTGACCAGGATTTATTTTGTTTATGTTTCTTTTGCTTTGCTGTGTTTTGTCACTGTAAAATAGAAAATAAACCGCACCTTTTTGATTTTGAAAACCACAACCTCCGTTTGCTGGGCCTGTTTTTGTGTGGGGAGCCCATCCCGGGGGTCACACACACCTGCTGCCGAGCTAACCCCCTCACAGTATATATATATATATATATATATATATATTGTGAGATGGGGGTTGTTTAGCTCAAGTGGTAGATGCATTTTCCCAGCGATTCAAGCCAGTCAGGAACAATATTTAAGGGCATGGTAGCCCATTTTTATTAAAAAAAGGCAAAATAAAAGTCCAAACAAAGGTTTCCCACGCAGGGGTTCTTCTCCATCAAATACACATAACAGAAAATGCTAGCCCACCTGGCTCTCTGTAGCAGTACTTCTGCACTTTCCTGGTCACCCAGACCACCGGACTCCTCAAAGTAGACGGCTTCCCTTTAGTGGTCACAGCTCTGCCTCTTGCAGTCACCAATGTTCTGGCTGTCACCTACAGCCTCTCTGACTCCTGAAGACCTCCTGTCTCTTGGTCTGGAGCCGTCTCCAACTGGGAGCCATGAGGTCTTCCCATACATTCATTATAAGGGCTGTGCTCACCTGAGCACACACCCTGCTGGTAATCGGCAAAGTCTGGACACAGGGTTGGAGATCCCATCCCTCCCAAGACACTGTGGAATCTCCAAACTACAAAGCCCCTTTCCAGAATACCAAAACCTGGAGAAAGCTGCGAAAGCAGTCTTCTCCAGTCCACATCTACACTCTGTAGTCTTGCACCTTGCAAATGTGCAGACCCTGTGTCCAGCAAACTGTCCATTTTACCGTGACAGTAGCTCCTACTGTCACATATCTCCCCCCCCATGTTTCGGACCCGAAGGGGGCAGAACACACAAGCCCGAATCCTTGATTGGGGCACCTCTGTGCCAGCTGTTCGCTGCGTAGGCCCAATCTTTTTTTCGGGTGCGTTTCCAGGCACGCCTTACCCAGGATCGCAACGGGGTCCTACCTTTCTGTATTCCCAGCCTACTCCCTCTGTCCTTGGGGTTCCTGAGCTCACATTTCTTTTCTGGCAGCCGCCTGCCTTTCCTGCTACTTCCTTTAAACTCAGTTTCTGGATTCTGTAAGGAACCTGCTCCAGACACTACACCTGATGAGGAACCAGCTTTTCCCTCACTGGTACCCGTTTTCCCCATCACAATAGGTCCCTGGGGTTTACCAACTCCTTTGCCCTTGGACTACCAACTCCCCATGGCTCAACATCTGTGTATCACACTCATTTTCCAAGAAATTATTAATTTTCATATCCAGGCCATTATTTACATTAACATTCAGTAATAAGTCACCATTTCTCCAATTATCAATATCATCAGTTATTTCTTGTTCAAGGTTTGTGAGGGCCAAGCCCAAGGAGGGACAACACACAGGTGAGCAGCTATCCCCTATGAGACCTTCACAAGGCTTTACTTCACCTGTTGTCCAAATCTCTGTGGGCAGTTGTCCCAACAACTGACATTGAACAACGCATGACCCATTTCTAGCAGTACCAATCTTTGCCAACTCACACTTTTCCATGTTACAATTTTTGTTCCTCTCCATACTATATTTGAGAGCGTCTCCGGGTACCCCAACTTGTACCTCTCTGCAGGTGACAGACAGAATCTCTGCTTTTGCCGTGTCCATATCTGGCCCTTCTTTCTTAGGAGGTCTAGCGGGTGAGGCAGTATTTGCGCCATTTACTAATCCCTGCTTAGCCGCACCTCACTAGCAGACCTGTCCATCACCGCATCAGGCGGAGAGACCTCTGTCTCCAGCAGCCCCCCAGAGCGCCTTCCGTACTGAATCGTATCCAGAAGCACCCTCACAGGAAACTGGGAGATCATTTGCCACACTATTAGAAAGCACTGTACCAACCAGTTCCACTGGTGATTAATTTTAACCAGCACAGGTTGTACTACCTGGCTCCATCCATTGGTACCACACAGCACCACCACATCCGACTGTAATGGAGGCACCCAGGCATACAAGGACTGTGCTTTCACCATTTCAAGCAGTTCCACTAACATATCTGTAATTTCTACACACTCCACATCAATATGCAAAACATTTTTGGTGACCTTAACCTTATCAGAGACATGGAGGGGCTCATTCACTGCGGCTTGAGGGGTCGAGACATTTAAACGGGCCTCCACCTCACTGGCGGTACCCATCACAGCCTGATGCTCCTCTGGAACACTGTCAGACGGATGTCTCCCACTCATCCCTTCCAACTCAACAATGAGCCCCTGCAGGTAAACATTTGTTACATTGTCACCTTCACACTTGACATTCAGCGGCTGGGCTGTGAACACCACATCTGACATGCATGCGCCCTGATCTGGTCCTTCCAACTGGGGGGAAACAACCCTTGTAGGGACTAACGCACCCTCAACCATCGGTCGCTCTGCGATTTCCCTGTCTGGCATAGCAGTTGGTATATTCACACCCCTGTAGCTCAACATAGCCTTGTCTATCATGGCTAGTAATTGTTTGGCCCAACTGTCCGAATCCGTTGTGCTTCCATTATGAGGGCTCAGCAGTACCTCATCATCGGCTCCAGGAGGCACCTGGGATTCTGCAGCGCAAACAGTAACTTTGTCCGTTCTATATAAATCACATTTTGACAACATGCTTTTACTCTTTGCTAAAGCTTTATCAAACAAGGCAGGCTGCAATACACCATCACTACCTTGCTCTGGGGGCGCTAACACACTCAGCTGTGTACCTTCAGCTCTGGCCAGCTGACTTAACCCCTTACCAACTGGGTTACACATATGATAAATGGATTGCTCACACAAACTCTCACTGCATGGTGTAGAACCAGTTTGTTCCATCAGAGCAATATCAGGGTTGTCCTGGACAATCTCTGGCTCCAACACCTGGAGACCCCCAGAGATTTCCATGGACAACACTGTGGCTCTGCTTCTGGTTGCCAAGGGAGACATCCCCCTTTTTCCATTACTAAAAAACACATCACCATAAGTACATGTATCATCAGCAATACCTTTTTCATCAGCATTCATAAACATAGCAGTTTCATAAGCTCTATCAGGTTTTCTTTTGTCATAACGCATGGCACCCTGCGTGCCACTCAGCACACCACTCTTCCTCTCCAAAGGAATTATTTTTCCTACTAGGGCGGCTTCACAGTTGTCCTGGGAAACCACTTGCCTCACCACTGCAGGCTCCTTGGCGGTTTCCCTTGGCAACTCTGCAGCACCTGTCACTGTCACTAGGGAACATGGCACACCAACTGCTTTGGTTACCCCTAGCACATCTCTCCCAGCACTCTGCTGGATTACCTTAGGTGCACACAGAGTCCACATGTCCTTTTCAGTCCTTGACCTTGCTGCAAGCTGGGTTTTAACCTGTGTCTCCCCGCTGATCTGGGTAGCACACTGCAGCAAGTCCATTTTTACACCTGCGGATCTCCCCACTGAACACAATGCAACTTCACTGGGATCAGACCCACAAATTGCAACAGTCTTACCATATCCTGTAGCAGGTAACTCTGGATTTCCAAAACCGAAGTCTACCGGTGCCACTTCTCCCATCCTGGAGCATTGCTGGCAGCCCATGATACGATGGAACTCTCCTCTGAGAAGGATTTCCTCTTTAAACCTGCGGTAGTCATCCTGGTCCCCATCCATCAAATGGTAAACCGACCGGTACTCTATCCGTAATAAGGTTTGCAGCAATTTTGGCCACCGGTTCCTAGGCCATTTTCTCTTTACAGCAACTTTTTCAAATCTTAGCAGGAAGTCCCCAACCTCCTCTGTAGGCAGCATATGTTGCATATAGTCAGAGGCCACGATCACAGCCCCTTGCACTGCATCCCAGTCTTTGCGATTCCGCTTGAACCATCCATTCACTGTCTCACGCAACACTAGGCCTTTTGGACTGACCCTTCTAGGTGGAGACATCTTCTCAGGCCACGCTGAGCTCACTTCCACAGGTACGCCACCTGTATGCAACACAGTCCATCAATTGAACTCCTGTGCAATGCAGTTCGCCTGGCTGCCACACACAGCTAGCAGCAGTTCACCGCAGAAAAAAAAAAGAATTGAGTTTTCATTCACAGGTACACCACCTGCAACACGCAATGCCTTTTGCCTGGCTGCACTTCCACACACAGCCAACAGTTCCTGACCTGAACTCACTGTGGAGCAAGGACCCAGATTCCACCATCTTGTGCCCGCTGAATCCACCACTTGTGAGATGGGGGTTGTTTAGCTCAAGTGGTAGATGCGTTTTCCCAGCGAGTCAAGCCAGTCAGGAACTATATTTAAGGGCATGGTAGCCCATTTTTATTAAAAAAGGCAAAATAAAAGTCCAAACAAAGGTTTCCCACGCAGGGGTTCTTCTCCATCAAATACACATAACAGAAAATGCTAGCCCACCTGGCTCTCTGTAGCAGTACTTCTGCACTTTCCTGGTCACCCAGACCACCGGACTCCTCAAAGTAGACGGCTTCCCTTTAGCGTCCACAGATCTGCCTCTTGCAGTCACCAATGTTCTGGCTGTCACCTACAGCCTCTCTGACTCCTGAAGACCTCCTGTCTCTTGGTCTGGAGCCGTCTCCAACTGGGAGCCATGAGGTCTTCCCATACATTCATTATAAGGGCTGTGCTCACCTGAGCACACACCCTGCTGGTAATCAGCAAAGTCTGGACACAGGGTTGGAGATCCCATCCCTCCCAAGACACTGTGGAATCTCCAAACTACAAAGCCCCTTTCCAGAATACCAAAACCTGGAGAAAGCTGCGAAAGCAGTCTTCTCCAGTCCACTTCTACACTCTGTAGTCTTGCACCTTGCAAATGTGCAGACCCTGTGTCCAGCAAACTGTCCATTTTACCGTGACAGTAGCTCCTACTGTCACAATATATATATATATATATAAAGATATACACACACACATATATATATATATATATATATATGTGTGTGTATATATATATATATATATATATATATATATATATATATACACACACAGTGGGGAGAACAAGTATTTGATACACTGCCGATTTTGCAGGTTTTCCTACTTACAAAGCATGTAGAGGTCTGTAATTTTTATCATAGATACTCTTCAACTGTGAGAGACTGAATTTAAAACAAAAATCCAGAAAAACACATTGTATGATTTTTTAAGTAATTAATTTGCATTTTATTGCATCATGACATAAGTATTTGATACATCAGAAAAGCAGAACTTAATATTTGATACAGAAACCTTTGTTTGCAATTACAGAGATCGTACATTTCCTGTAGTTCTTGACCAGGTTTGCACACACTGCAGCAGGGATTTTGTCCCACTCCTCCATCCAGAACTTCTCCAGATCCTTCAGGTTTCGGGGCTGTCATTGGGCAATATGGACTTTTAGCTCCCTCCAAAGATTTTCTATTGGGTTCAGGTCTGGAGACTGGCTAGGCCACTCCAGGACCTTGAGATGCTTCTTACGGAGCCACTCATTAGTTGCCCTGGCTGTGTGTTCCGGGTTGTTGTCATGCTGGAAGACCCAGCCACAACCCATCTTCAATGCTCTTACTGAGGGAAGGAGGTTGTTGGCCAAGATCTTGTGATGCATGGCCCCATCCATCCTCCCCTCAATACGGTGCAGTCGTCCTGTCCCCTTTGCAGAAAGGCATCCACAAGAATGATGTTTCCACCTCCATGCTTCATGGTTGGGATGGTGTTCTTGGGGTTGTACTCATGCATCTTCTTCCTCCAAACACGCCAAGTGGAGTTTAGACCAGAACACTCAATTTTTGTCTCATCAGACCACATGACTTTCTCCCATTCCTCCTCTGGATCATTCAGATGGTCATTGGAAAACTTCAGAGGGGATTGGACATGCGTTGGCTTGAGCAGGGGGGCCTTGCGTGCGCTGCAGGATTTTAATCCATGACGACGTAGTGTATTACTAATGGTTTTCTTTGAGACTGTGGTCCCAGCTCTCTTCAGGTCATTGACCAGGTCCTCCCGTGTAGTTCTGGGCTGATCCCTCACCCTCCTCATGATCATTGATGCCCCACAAGCTGAGATCTTGCATGGAGCCCCAGACAGAGGGATATAGACTGTCATCTTGAACTTCTTCCATTTTCTAATAATTGCGCCAACAGTTGTTGCCTTCTCACCAAGCTGCTTGCCTATTGTCCTGTAGCCCATCCCAGCCTTGTGCAGGTCTACAATTTTATCCCTGATGTCCTTACACAGCTCTCTGGTCTTGGCCATTGTTGAGAGGTTGGAGTCTGTTTTGATTAAGTGTGTTAAAGCCCACGTTCACACTGGGGCTGCGGGAGTGAAGCCTGCGAGTTCAGCTGAACTCGCACGTTTTCACTCCCGCTGGCAGTCCCGATTTCGGCCGTGATTTCAAAGACATCTGAAACAGATGTCAATGTAAATCGCGGCTGAAATCGCAAAAAGTAGTACAGAAACTACTTTTTGTAATCGGTGCAGCGCCGGAGATGCGGCGTCGCACCGATTAGGACGGTGCCATTGCCCGCAATTTGCGGCAAATTTCGCCGATTTGACATGCGATTTGACATGTCAAATCACATATGAAATCGCACCACTGTGAACCAGGGCAAAAGGTGTCCTTTATACAGGTAACGAGTTCAAACAGGTACAGTTAATACAGGTAATGAGTGGAGAACAGGAGGGCTTCTTAAAGAAAAAATAACAGATCTGTGAGAGACGGAATTCTTACTGGTTTGTAGGTGATTAAATACTTATGTCATGCAATAAAATGAAAATTAATTATTTAAAAATCATACAATGTGATTTTTCTGGATTTTTGAAGAGTACCTATGATAAAAATTACAGACCTCTACATGCTTTGTAAGTAGGAAAACCTGCAAAATCGGCAGTGTATCAAATACTTGTTCTCCCCACTGTGTGTATGTGTGTGTGTGTGATATATATATACAGTATATACACACATACACACACACACACACACACACACAGTGGGGCAAAAAGTATTTAGTCAGCCACCAACTGTGCAAGTTCTCCCACTTAAAAAGATGTCTGATTTGGAAAGAATTTATCTGCAAATTATGGT